>JAQQAC010012171.1:14301325-14579828 GCA_029783875.1 Phataginus tricuspis | reverse complement strand
TTTTTTATGTTCTTTTACAGCATGAACCAAGTATATTCGTTAATTTATTCTTATTTGAGCTTAAATTATAGTGAATAAACAGCTACTATCTGCAGTCTATTATATATCACCTACAGAATAAATATGTTAATTACTTATAAATGAATACTACCAAATGTACCATTTTGGCTGTGTGCTTGCATTTGCATCTGAGTCCCCTGTTTTCCTGACAAAACTAATGAAGACGCTTTAGGTAAAGCATTACCAGGAGCGACATCATCTCTTTTGGAAGCATTGCTTTAAAGCAATTAAAATTCTGCTCATTTTTTCTGCTCTTTTGGATTCAGGGATGTATAAAATAGGAATATTCATGAATAAGGATTTACCCTCTAGAAAAAAAATGTTCCTTTAGGGCCCAAAAGTAATAATTGCATTATCATTGATAGGTAACTTTCAATACAAATTTTAGAATAGGGCCATTATGGTATATAATTTTATTACACATTTTTGTGATTTGGTTAAATATTTTGCTTAACAACTTTTTATGTGTACCATTACACTGTCTAATTATAATGAATGTGTCTATTGTTATAAAGTGTTAGTTCAAAACATAGTAATGCAAAGTCTATTAGTGAAAAAGGAAGCAAAAAATCTAGAAGCTAAATATGAAGACTAAAGTAATCATAAAATGATAAATACATTGTGAATATAGAAGTAATTAGAATTTTACATTATTCATTTATTCTCCTGAAGAAATTTAGGAGTGTGGCAAATATCTTTGCAGACATGAGATTTTGAAATATTTTGTTCATGAAAACTTCCAGGGCCATTCCTGCCCAATCATGTCTTCCAGAGAAAGCAAATGCAGAGCATTGTTCAGAAGAGAACTATTACAAAGAAATATTTTCAAGTTTAATATATCAATTTTTGCTTGATTGATGACATTTATTATACTCATTAATATAAAACAGAGGGTTGCAGAAGCAGCAGACATCTATGTTTTTGCTTGTCTGGCATGCATTCTTCCTCCGGTAACATATTGCAGGCCTTTTGAGAAACCACTACTTTGCCATTCCACACAATCCAGGTCTGACCTAATCTGGGACGACCTCTCTCTTGTCTAGTTGGCAGGACAGGACAAAAGGAAACACTCCAAAATTTACATCTTGCGCAAAGTGAAACTTTGTACCAAAAAACAGTTGGAAAATTTGATTCTGAAGATGGTACCCTTAAAAGACTGTACTTTGATTGTGACTAGGGTACCCTTAAAAGACTGTATTTTAGGACTCCCTGATTCCTGTTTTTTTTTAGCCTGGGTTGGATTTTATCAACTACCAAATCCCTTTGAGTAAAATGTTCTCATAAGCGAACCAGAGTTGGATTCTGGTGCACTTAATCAAATAATCAAAAATAATACATGGGGTACACAGAGTCATTCCTTTGGAAATGGTTGAGAATAGATTCACATTTCCAGAAATGATTGAACTAGAGTAAAATTACATGCTTTCACTATAAATGGTAGGCACACAGCGATAAAGTAACTTCCAGGGGACTAGAATTTATGGAGATAAGAATCAGAAGTCTAGTTTCTACTCAAATCTTTGCTACATGTATGACTTTGATTAAGTCATGTATACACATTCCTCATTTTTCCCTTTACTAGAGATTACAATGACAGGGTCATTTACTATGAAATTTTGTATTCATCATGTCATATTATTCTAGCATACAATTTTTGCTCAATAAAGATTTGTAAAGTTATCATGTTCTTGTAAATAAACAAAAATTTATGAAATGATGTATTGTAAAATTGTATCTACTTGCCGTTTAATAGATAAGAGAATTGTAATGGACACTTGTCCTTCCCTTGTCTGCCTAAACCTTATTCAACAAAACAACCTTCAGCCTACAGTCCACTGTAGATTCTGAAAGTGCCTGAGATAAGCTCTGAGCAACTCCTTACGAGCAGGGGTGAGGGAGTGTGACCAAACCCCACCCAATAATGTGTACCTGTCATAGACTCTGAGTAAGGCCTGTGGGATGTAGAGGCAGGGCCACAGGAAAAGTTCTATCCAGGCAGTGTTACTGCAGGAAAGTGAAATCTCGGAACACTGGGAAGGAAACTAGTAGAGGTGTCAACATTCAGCTGTGCAGAGGAACAGCAGGTTTATCTGATTCCAGCATTTGATGTGGTCCTGGGACTATTGGTGGCGGCTAATATCCCTGCTGGGTTCCACTAGTGATTTGAGCCATGAAGTGGTCTCATAAGCCCTGAGTCTCACTCTCGCCCTTCTGGCATTGGTGTCAAGAGCAGAGGTTCACAAGGTTCCCTGGACCACCAGCACCGGTACCCTCTGAACTTGATAGAAACGCACACTTGGGGTGCAACCTCACACCTACCAAAGCAGCAACCTCGGGGATGGGTGGAGGAAAGCAACCTGTAGGGTAACCTGCCCTCCACATGAGTCCTCCGGGGGTGGTGGGGAAGGAAGCAGCCTGTCAGGTAGCCTATCCTCTACATGACTCCAATGAAGTTTCTATTTTGAGAATCATTGGTCCAAGAGCACAGGTTTTGGACTAGATAAACTCGTTTTAAATCTTTACCACTTATTGTTTTTGTATGTAAGTGTGATCTTTTGCACATTGTTTAATCTGTCATCTCTCAGTTTTCCACTGCTAAGTTAGGGACAGTAGTTCATATTTCATAGGGCTTTATTGACATACATATGTCCTTTAAATATTAGCTGATATTATCTAATAATCACTTAATAAAATTATTTGGGGCTTAAAGTATATGAAATAAGTTTATAATGCTTACAACTCTTAACAGATGATATCAGGATCAGAAAAAATTGTTATTGTATATTGGTTACCACTACACTGTAATATGTTTCATACATTGATAAAAAAGTTTACAATAAATATTTATAAACTGGAAAGAACTATAATGTGTCTATTAAACAATAACTCCCCATTTTTCCCTCCCCAACCCTAGAAACCATTCTTGTACTTGATCTGTGAATTTGACTACTCTAGGTATCTTATACATGTGGAATCATAAAATATTTGTACTCTTGTAACTGACTGATTTAATTTAGCATAGTGTCTCAAGGTTCATCCATGTTGTAGCATGTGTCAGAATTTCCTTCCTTTAAAACCGAAAAAATAATTCATTGTACATATATGCCACATTTTGCATATCCGATCATCCATCAATGTACATAGGTGGATTGGTTCCATTTTTTGGTTATTGTGAATAATGCAATTATGAAAATAAATGTACAAAAATCTGATCAAGTCCCTGCTTTCAATTCTTTTGGGCAGATGCTTATAAGCAGAATTCTGGGCCATATCGTAATACTAATTTTAATTTTTTGAGGAGCTACAGTACTCTTTCCCATAGCTACTATACCACTTTACACTTTTCACTAACAGTAAAAAAGGGTTATAATTTCTCCATATCTTTACCAAAACTTGTTATTTTCTGCCTTTTTAAATATATTAGCAATCCTAATGGGTGTGACACAGTATTTCATGGTGGTTTTGATTCGCATTTCCTTAATGATTAGTTATATTGAGCATTTTTTCCTGTTCTTGCTGGCCATTTGTATGTCTTCTCTAGAGAAATGTCCTTTCAAGTACTTGGCCCATTTTTTCAATCAGATGATTTTGTTGTTGTTGAGCTGTAGAAGTTATTTAAATATTATGGATATTAATCTAGTGTCAGATATGATTTACAAATATTTTCTTCCATTCCACGGGTTACCTTTTAACTCTGCTGATTTTCCCTTCGATGAAAAAAAGTTTTAGATTTTCATGTAGTCCAGCTTGTCTATTTCTTTCTTTTGTTACCTGTTCTCATATCATATTCCAGAATTCATTGCCTAATACAATGTCATTCAGCTTTGTTCCTGTTTTCTTTTAAGATTTTTATAGTTTTGAACTTACATTTAGGTCATGGTTACATTTTGAGTTGATTTTTGTATATTGTGAAAAGTAAAGGTCCACTTTATTCTTTTGTGTGTGCATGTAGTTTACAAACACCATTTCTTAAAAACAAATCTCTTCTTCATTGAATGGACTCTGGTCAAAAATAATTTGGCCATATAAGCAAGAGTTAATTCGGGTTTCTTTTCTATCTGACTGTTATGTATGTCTGTCTTTATGCCAGCAGCCCCATTGATTTGATTACAGTAGCTTTGTAATAATGTTTGTAATCAGAATGTGTGAGGCTTCCAACTCTGCTCATCTTTTTTGAGATTATTTTGGCCATTTCATATGAATTTTAGATTATGTTTTTCTATTTCTACAGAAAATGCCCTCAGAATTTTGATAGGGATTGCATTGCATCTGTAGATGACCATGGGTAGTATTGACATCTTAATGATATTAAGTCTGCTAACCCATGAATACAGATATCTTTCCATCTGTTGTGTCTTTTTTTTTCTTTCAGCAGTTTCATAGTTTTCACTGTATATGTTTTTGCCTCCTTGGTAAAGGCTTCAAGTATTTCATTCTTTCTGATACTATTGTAAGAGAACTTGTTTTCTTAATTTCCTTTTCATATAGTTGATTGTTAGTGTTTGGAAGCCCAGCTATTTTTGATGTGTTGATTTTGTGTTCTGTAATTTTGCAAACAGTAGGTCTAAACTTTTTTGGGTGGAATCCTTAAAGTTTTACATATATAAGATCATATCATTTGTCATTAAAGGTAATTTTACTTCTTCCTTTCCAAAACTTTCATGATTTTTATTTATCTTCCATGCTTAATTGTTCTGGCTATGACTTCCAGTACTATGCTGAACAAGTGACAAGAGTGGGCATTCTGTCTCTGACCTAAGAGAAAAACTTTTCAGTTTTTCACCATTGAATATGATGTTAGCTGTAGATTTTTCATATTTGGTCCTTTTTATATTAAAGTAGTTTGTCTCTATTCCTAGTTTGTTGAGTGTGTTTATCATGAACAGTTCATATTATAAACACTGAATTTTGTCAAATACTTTTTCTGCATCAGCTGAGATGGTCATGTATATTTTCCTCTACATTTTGTTAATGTGACATATTTTCATATATTGAACTATCTCTGCATTCAAGGCATAAATCCAAATTGGATATGACTTATAATGCTTTTAGTATACTACTGAATTATATTTGCTACCCTTACAGTAAGAGTATTTGCATCAATATTCATCTGTAGTGTTCTTTGTCTGGCTTTGGCAACAGGGAAAAGCTGGACTCTTCAGAGTTTAGAAATATTCCCTTCTTTTCAATTTTTTTAGTAGAGTTTGAGAAATTTGGTGTTAATTCTTCTTTAAAAGTTGGGTAGAATTCACCAGTGAAGCTATCTGGTTATGGATTTTTCTTTTTTGTGAAGTTTTTGATAATGATTCAATTTCCTTACTAGTTATAGGTTTGTTGAAAGGTTTATTTACCCATAATTTAATTAGTGAGTTGTGTGCTTCTAGGATTTCTGTTAATTTCTTTTAGGTGATCCAATATTCTGGCCTAAACTTGCTCATATAATCTTTTAAAACATTCTAGTTCTGTAAAATTGGTGGTAATGTCCCCTATTTAATTTCTGATATTAGCTATTTTATCTTCTATTTTTTTCCTTAATAAATCTAGCTAATGATTTTCAATTTTGTTTCCCTTTTCCAAGAACAAACTTTTGGTTTGTTGATTTTCTCTTTTTTTAATCTCTGTTTTAATCCTTATCATTTCTGTCTTTTTTTGGGGGGGTTCACTTTAGTTTGTTCTTTTATTCCCAGTTCATTAAGGTGTAAATTAAGGTTGTCCATCTGAGATCTTTCTTCTTTTTTATGTAAGCATTTACAACTGCAAATTACTCTTCTACAATTGCTTTTACTGCATACAATAAATTTTGGTTTGCTGTGTTCTCATTTTTACTTGTTTCAATATATTTCCTACTTCCCTTAGGATTTCTCCTTTGGCCCATTGTTTTAATTTAATAGTGTATTGTTATTGATTTACACAAATTTGAGGGCTTTCCAGTTTTCTCTCTGCATTAATGTCTATTTTCATTCCATTTTATGAGTTCAATCTTTCTAAGTGTATTAAGCTGTTTTACAACTTAACATGAATTATCTTAAAAAATGTTCCATGTGCACTTGACAAAAGTGTATATTCTGCTGTTGTTGATTGAAATGTTTTATTTGTGTCTCTTAGGTCTCATTGGCTTCTTGTTATTCAAGTCCTCTATTTCCTCAATGAGATACTGTTTGAATGTTCTATCCATAATGAAGGTAGGTTATTGAAGTCTCCTCCTATTATTGCAGAGCTGTCTATTTCTTTCTTCAATTCTGTGAATGCTGTGTCACATATTTAGTTCTGATGTTGACCCTTTTACATAATTTCCTTCTTTGTATCTTAAAACTTTTTACTGAAGTATAGTTGATATACAACATTATATTGATTTCAAGTATACAACATAGTGATTCAACAGTTATAGACATTTTTAAATCCTCACCCCAACTAGTGTAGTTACTGTCTGTCAACATAGAAAGATTCCTTGTAATTGTTTTTGACTTAAAATATTTTTGCCTGATAGTATGCCACTGCAGCTGTCTTTTGGTAACTATTTGAGTGTAATACTTTTTCCATGTTTCACATTAAACCTGTGTGTGTGCTTATAGCTAAAGATTAGTATATCCTTAGATAAGATATACTGTTTTTATATCCATTCTGCCAATTTGGCTCTTTTGGTTGAGGAGTTAAATAAATTATATTTAAAGTGATTACTGAGAGAGAATATCTACTATTGCAATTTTGTTATTTGCTGTATGCATACTTTATAGCTTTTTTGTCCATTTCTTCCCTCATTACATTCTATTTTGTTTAATTTTTGTAATAACACAGTTTGATTTGTTTCTTACTTCTTTTATGCATATTTTATAGATACTTCATTTCCGGTAACCATGGAAATTTTTTTAAAAAGATGATAAAGTATAATATAACAGTCTATTTAAAATTTAAATTACATTACCCTTAAGTACATGAGAAATGCATACAAAATACAAGACAACTCCTTAACAGCTCCATACCCCTCCACCTATGTTATTGACACAGACTACATCTCTATATATTATGTATCCAGTATATAGATTCATAGATTTATAATTGCTTTTTATGCTCTTGTATTTTATTTATTATTATTTTTATTTTTTTGGTATCATTAATATATACTTACATGAACAACATTGTGGTTACTAGATTCCCCCAATATCCAGTCCCTACCACATATCCCATTACAGTCACTGTCCATCAGCATAGTAAGATGCTATAGAATCAGTACTTGTCTTCTCTGTGTTATACTGCCTTCTCTGTATGTCCTCCCCACTACGTTATGTGTGCTAATCATAATCGCCCTTTTTACCCTTATCCCTCCCTTCCCACCCATCCTCCCCAGTCCCCTTCCCTTGCCTGGCTTATTTCACTGAGCATAATACCCTCTAGCTCCATCCATGTTGTTACAAATGGTAGGATTTGTTTTCTTCTTATGGCTGAATAGTATTCCATTGTGTATATGTACCATGTCTTCTTTATCCATTCATGTGTGGACACTTAGGTTGCTTCCATTTCTTGGTTATCATAAATAATGCTATGATAAACATAGGGTGCATATGTCTTTTTCAAACTGGGTTCCTGCATTTTTAGGGTAAATTTCTATGAGTGTGATTCCTGAGTCAAATGGTCTTTCTATTTTTAGTTTTTTGAGGAAGCTCCGTAGTGCTTTCCATAAAGGCTAAACTAATTTACATTCCCACCATCAGGGTAGGAGGGTTCCTCTTTCTCCACATCCTTGTCAACATTTGTTGTTTGTTTTTTGGATGTTGGCCATCCTAACTGGTGTGAGGTGGTATCTTATTGTGGTTTTAATTTGCATTTCTCTGATGATTAGTGATATGGAGCATCTTTTCATGTGCCTGTTGGCCATCTGAATTTCCTTGGGGAAGTGTCTGTTCAGATCCTCTGCCCATTATTTTAATTGGGTGATTTGCTTTTTGTTTGTTGAGGTGCGTGAGCTCTTGTATATTTTGGATGTCAACCCCTTAGCAAATATGTCATTTATGAATATATTCCCCATACTGTAGGGTGCCTTTTTGTTCTACTGATGGTGCCTTTTGCTATACAGAACCTTTTTAGTTTGTTATAGTCCCACTTGTTCATTTTGCTTTTGTTTCCCTTGCCCATGGAGAAATGTTCATGAAGAAGTTGCTCATGTTTATATTCAAGAGAGTTTGGCTTATATTTTCTTCTAAGAGTTTTATTGTTTCATGACTTACAGTCAGGTCTTTGTTCCATTTAGTTTACTTTTGTGTATAGAGTTAGAGAGTAATCCAGTTTCATTCTCTTACATGTAGCTGTCCAGTTTTGCCAACATCAGCTGTTGAAGAGGCTATCATTTCCCCACTGTCCATGGCTCCTTTGTCATATGTTAACTGACCGTATATGCTGGGGTTAACATCTGGACTCTCTATTCTGTTCCACTGGTCTATGAGTCTGTTCTTGTGCCAGTACCAAATTGTCTTGATTACTGTGACTTTGTAGTAGAGCTTGAAGTTGGGAAGTGAGATCCCCCCTGCTTTTTATTCTTCCTTCTCAGAATTGCTTTGGCTATTTGGGGTCTTTCGTGGTTCCATATGAATTTTAGAACTATTTGTTCCAGTTCGTTGAAGAATGCAGTCGGTATTTTGATAGGGATTGCACTGAATCTGTAGATTGCTTTAGGCAGCATGGCCATTTTGACAATATTAATTCTTCCTACCCAAGAGCATGGGATGAATTTCCATTTATTAGTGTCCTCTTTAATTTCTCTCAAGAGTGTCTTGTAATTTTCAGGGTATAGGCCTTTCACTTCCTTGGTTAGGTTTATTCCTAGGTATTTTATTCTTTTTGATGCAATTGTGAATGGAACTGTTTTCCTGATTTCTTTCTCTGCTTGTTCATTGTTAGTGTATAGGAATGCAACAGATTTCTGTGTATTAATTTTGTATCCTGCAACTTTGCTGAATTCAGATACTAGATCTAGTAGTTTTGGAGTGGATTCTTTAGGGTTTTTTATGTACAATATCATGTCATCTGCAAACAGGGAGAGCTTAACTTCTTCCTTACCAATCTGGATGCCTTTTACTTCTTTGTGTTGTGTGATTGCCATGGCTAGGACCTCCAGGACTATGTTGAATAGAAGTGGGGAGAGTGGGCATCCTTGTCTTGTTCCTGATCTTAGAGGAAAAGCTTTCAGCTTCTCACTGTTAAGTATGATATTGGCTTTGGGTTTGTCATATATGACTTTTATTATGTTGGGGTACTTGCCCTCTATACCCATTTTGTTGAAAGTTTTTATCATGAATGAATGTTGAAATTTGTCAAATGCTTTTTCAGCATCTATGGAAATGATCATGTGAATTTTGTCCTTTTTGTTGATGTGGTGGATGATATTGATGGGTTTTCGAATGTTGTACCGTCCTTGCATCCCTGTGATGAATTCCGCTTCATCATGGTGTATATGCTCTTGTATTTTAATTCCTGTAAAAATTTAAAAATGTTAGTTAACACTAAAATAACAATAATATCAGTCTTTATTTATCCATGTATTTATCTTTACTGGAGAATTTCATAATATGTATGGCATTGATTTACTGTCTAGCCAAGTTTAGTTCCAGCATGAAAGACTCCTATTGGTACTTCTTGTACATTGGTTTAGTGGTAACGATACACAATTTTGTTAATTTGGGATATCTTTATTTCTCCATCTTTAGAGGACTGTTTTGTTGGATATAGAATTCTCAGTTGAATTTTTTTTTACAAATTCATCTCTTTAAATATATCCTCCTATTGCCTTCTGAGCTCTAAGGTTTCTCCTGTAAACTTACTTATAATTTATTGAAGATCCCTTGTATGTGATGAGTCACTTGTTTCTTGTTGCTTCTTTCAAGATTCTCTTTTTGTCTTTGACTTTCAACAGTTTAGCTGTAATGTGTCTTCATGTGTGTTTTATATTGTTTACCCTATTGGAGTTCACTGAGCTTCTTTTATTAGTATGGTTAATTTTGATGGTTAATTTTAGGTGTCAACTTGACTGCTCTGTAGGGTTTCCAGATATATGGTAAAGCTTTATTCTAAGTGTTTCCTTGAGTGTGAACTTGGTTGAGATTAACATTTAAGTAATAAACTAAGTAAAACAGATTGACCTGCCTAATGTGGAGTTGAAGGCTTGAATGGAAAGAAAAGTGTAACACTGCTCCTAGTGGGCGAGGATTCCTCCTGATTGACTGCCTTTAGCCTGGGGCATTAGCCTTTTTCTGTCTTTGGATTTGAATTGACTTCATCCAGATTGAAATAAAACCAAACAATAACCTGCAAATGAGGTTTGCTGGGCTCCCTCTAGTATCAGGTACTAAGGTCCCATAGTCCCACACTGGGAACACAGGGTGCTGACTTCAAGGCAGCTGGCAAGACAGGGTGGGTGGAGTGGGGTGGGGAAAAGGCAAGTAAAAATGCTGCAAACTTTCACTAGCATCTTTAAATTGTTTTTTCATATATGCAGAATTCATTTGGCTGCTGTCAACTTTTGCCTATTTTCCAGTGCTCTCACAAAGTTGCTTCTGACAATTTGTTTTTTGGTGTTTCTGTGGGGTGTGGGAGCTTGTAATGCCTACTCTGCCATTTTTCTGGTGCCACTTTTTGGTCATTCTTTATAGTAATGTTTTGTGCTTGTGTATGAAAGTCCCTTAAGGTTTGGATCTTTCTTACCGCTATATATTTCCAATAGGGCTTGATCTAAATGCTTGTATTTTACCTTACTCTGTCAAATTCAGAGGAAATCACTTCCAAAAATAGGTGATGAACCAAATTAATCTACTTTAATAATAATTCACCACCTGAGTCAGGTGGGCTCAGAAGATGAAAAACAGAGTCTCTCTCATCATTTCTCTCTTAGTTAATCCCCATATCTATATTCAAGAGACAGCTCACTAAGACTGAGGTCAGTAGGTGCCTCCCACTGCTCCAGAGATTGAAGGACGCACACTGGGAAGGCTGTTGGGTTCTCATCTCAACCCTGCCTTCCTTAGCATCATTCAGTGTCAATTTCTTTGACTATGACTTAAGACTATTTTATTTTAAGTAATTAATAGTATATACATTTAATCAGAAATAAGCTTTAGAAATTACCTGAAGACTGGGGGTCTAACGTTTGAAGTCAATGTCAATGTTCAGTGATGAACTTGAACCCATGGCCATGAAACAGCCGCGCTTTTAGGTTTTGAAAGCCTTCGTTCTGTTCTTTGTTTTACAATTTCTTGCACTTTCTGAAATGGCTTTTTTCTTCCTATTGTTATTATTTTTTACACATAAAATGAGAAGGTTTCAGTCAAATAACCCACAGAAGTAATTAATTTTGACTGGAACCAAAAACACTGGAGGTGGCCTATATACGGAAAAAAACAAAACAAAACACTGGATCAAGAACAGAGGTAGAAAAATTACCAAAAACAGATGAATAGCATTATGCCAAAAGGGAAATTATAAAGTGATAATTGCAAAAACCTACAGAGAAAATTAATATGACAGGTGAAAACAGTGTGTCCTTGGGGATGAAAAGTGAGACAGTTAGAGTGGAAAGACTTGAAACAGCTAAAGAAGAGATTTATTTAAGGAGATATTCAGAAATTGCAAGCTTTTTTCCAAAGTGTGTTTGTGTATTTTATCCACCATCAGATATTTCTAAACTGGAAATGGAAATGAAAACTGGGGATTATTTCAGCAACCAGCATAGATCTCATAGGAAGAAATGAAACAAAGAGAAAGTGACCGTGCTTCACCAAGGTGAGGCTGATTAGTGGAAGAGGTACACCCGCAGAACTGGCTTGTAATAGCTTCTGCAGCATTTTCAAGCATATTTTATTTCAAATGGGGAGTGAGATAATATTCAAAGGCTTTAGATCTGCTGTAATAGCACACATTTTGTTGAATGGCAAAAATATTTGAGGTTACAAAATTCAGGCAAGAATAACAACTACAGGGCTGATGTCTGGCCTTCCGTTTTTTTATATTCTATTTATTCTCAAAAGATATGTTAACTGCTTCCTCTGCTCATTTTATTCAGAAGAGGCCTTAATTAATAGTCTCACATCTCAGAAGGAGCATCCTTTACGATGCTACTTGCCCATCATTGTTTTGGTGTAATCTTGCCCTAAAGATAGATCAGTTACTGAGGGAAATAATTAGACTACGTAAGCTACAGACAAAGTACTGTCCTCGCAAGAGTCACAGGGAATAAAACCATGCTCAGGGCACACCAGGAAAAAATGAGCTATAAGGGATGAGCTAATAGAGAAGAAGGGCTTATATTTTCAAAATGAAATTAGCTTAAAGAGGGAATTGTCTTTGTAAACGGAGAAAGCAATACTTGTAAAAATAATGATAATATTTTAAGTTCACATTTCTTTCAAATAAAGATAAAACTGCATCAGGAAGAACTCTGATAAATGAAATGAGTAGAATCACTAAAGGGATTTACTTTAAAGGTCAATTTTCAATTAATGTAATTGCTAAGATGCTGACAGGGGGCCTGATTTATGGGTATTTGTGGGATTAAAATGTCCTGGTTTTAGAAACCAAAGCAGTTTTTGTAGTTTACGTCATATGCTACAATCTCATATATCCAAACTGATTAGCCCTGGAAGTGCCTGTGCAAGCTAGAAAGGGCAGGCTTCCATGGACAATGTATAATGGACTGTGCTCACCACCATGGAGCATTTTCAGCTAAGCCAGCAGAAGTCTTATCCTAGGCATGATGCAAATAAGCAACCCATCAGTCGCCTAATATGCACTTTATGTGCTACCTAAGAACAGCCAGGACTTAAGTAAGGACTGACAGATTTGAGGTGTTAAAGGGTACTGCCATCTGTACGGCAATAATGCAATACGATCACTGCAACTAGGCCAAACCCCTACTTTGAGTCTATGCAACAGTCCGTGAATCTTTAAAAGCGTAAAAATAAGAATTCATGTTTTTCCAAAAATGTTGCTTATGGCTACAGCTTCCAACTTCTTAGGGTGACCCAAGCCTCACCCAGTTTCCCAAAGTGTAACTCTGATGTAATGGCATTCTCAAGTGCAGTTTGAGCCATGGCACTAGAAGTAGTTGCTTTTAGTGGGGATAAGATAATTAGACTATGTGGAACCAACTTTGTTTTCATTAGTTCACTTACAAACACACACACACGTATACATACACACAAACATACGCCCACCTATCCATCTAGATGTCTATTTCTTTATCTATAACCTAATGATTACAGGTATCAGAACTATTGTAGGGTTGGAGAAGATGCTAGGACATCAACTTTTAGCCTTTGACAGAGAAAAATTTTAACCGTATCTAGGTTCACATGGTAACTCAAAGTAACTGGTTGAGGTAAGAGTCTCCTCTGGAATTGTGAATCAAAGTTCTATAGCAAAACTTTTAAAACATATTTAGCTGTGAAATGATTTATTCAAACAATTTCGTAGCATAATATTAAAGGGAAGGAAGCAGATAAATAAAGCTGCTTCAATTACAGAAGCTCTGTGGGTCCCAGAGCCCCATTTGTTCACCAGTGGACATTTTGGAAACAATGGGTGTTTAATAATAACAAAGTTGCATTTATCAGAAATTCTCCTTTGCACACCCCACTGGAGCATTGGACTGTGAGAGGAAGCAGGGAGAATCATGTGACTATAGATTCCACCTATTATGTCCATGGACTTCACTTCCAGTTGAAGATTTCCCTGTTTTTAAAAACTGAATAAATCAAGTTCTAGTCAGTAGGTTATCTTTAAATTATACTTGTCAGTTCTGTTCTATGTTTTCCAGTATAGAATCTGGCAAATTTAGACAAAGCTGGATTCTAACTGTTGTCAAGGAAGGAAGCCTACTATGGTGCTTATGAAAATATGGCTGTCTTACTCATTTACTGATATTATCACACCTACTAAGTGAAGATCATCCTCCAGTCCCCAGAGCTAAGGATTTTCAGATAATTAAGACAGTTCGTTTTTTGATCCTCAGGAAGCTTGCAATAAAGAAGTGAGAAATGTACAAATAACTTTCAAAACAAGCAAAGTGAAATGCAAACAAAGGTATAGATACAAGCTAATTGATTTGGGCAATGACAGGAAAACAGTTATAACACAGCAGGTAACAGCACTGGCTTGGAGCCCAGGAAACTGAGGGCGAAACTGTACATCTTCAGTCTCCATAGACTTCAGTCGCCTTACCTGTGAAATGGGATAAGGATTTCCTACTTAGGTGGCCACATGAACAACAAATGCAGTTATGTTCCTCTAAGCTTGCTTGGCTTAGCAGCTGGGTAAGTGTTGGTTCTGTTGACTGAGAAAGTCAGTTAGATAAAGAAGAAAAGGTAACTTCAGGTTTGGGATTGCTGATTGTGAGGTATAACGGAAAATCCATATAGAACTGCCTGGAAGACATACTGATACATGCTGAGGATAAACCATTTTCAAAACATGCCTTCCCTCCACATTTTTTATTCTGATTCTTGCTTCCACAGCCATGCTCTTTCTCCACTCCAGCCTGAGATACAGAGTGTTCTGAAGCAGGGGTCAACGGAGGGGGTAGACAAAATCATGCATGTCTAGATACATGGAATTTCTGATTGTAATTCATTTTGCTCATGATTTACTCCATGATTTTCTTATCTGTGACTTGTTTATTCTTTCTTGCCCACGCATATTTAATTCATACCCTTTTATTGCCACATGCCTTGTATGTCTCCCCAGACTCCTTAGTTTTTCTTCTCCGCTGGCATTTTCTCTTGCATATATAGATTTACCCAAATTTTTAATTTAGCATGCAATTACTGAATGATATCTATTTACTAGTCACTATGAGTGCCTAGGAGTATACAGAGACAGATTAAGATACTTCTGGTATCAACAAATTCACTGAGCACAACTTTGATGTTTATAAACTACTCCTGCACTTTTTCTGCCAAGTAAATTCTATATTAACTTTTTCTTCTTTCACGACTGATATCCACAGACAGTCAACTCCATCTCAGCATGCCTGGGGTGGAGAGCCACTGGGCTCTGTAGGTAGAGTTTGTCTGCAGAAGTGGGTGGAAAGCACAATAATGGCATTGAAAGCCTGGCCCCAACCCACATGTAGCAAAACTCAACGTCTTCATCCAAGAAGGAATCCCCCTGGAATTGAGCACCTTACAAGCCCCAGCTCTCACAAATCACTTAAACTCCCTTCATGTTTGCAGGTCTCTTGAAAACACTGGGGCTGTAATCACTTCTTGATTTAATACACATACAGAGCTCATCAGTTACACATGGTGCTATCATCTGTGTCATCACAGATTTGTTCAGTGCCTTTGGAGGCCCTCCTATCACAGCCCCAGGAACGCTGCTGGTCCTGGCAATGCTGGGAATGGCAAGAGGCAATAAGAACAAACCAAGAAGTATTTGAACAGCAGAAAGTAGACCACTAACCCAAGAGCACTGTGCTGCTGAGGCCAGCAGGTTGGGGCATGAAGGGTGAAAGAGCTCAGGCCGGGAGCATGTGCTGGTGTGCACACCAGGGCACGGGCAGAGTCACAGATGGAGCAGATCCACCCCTCAGGCCACCACCACCCTGCCCGCCCCCTCCCTGGTCCTGGCATTGCATTCTGCTTGCATTTAGTAAGAAATCTGTTCCCAGTGATTTTTCAGAGATTTGGGCATCTTGGACACTACTTCTAAATATTGCAAAGATTGAGGCTGATGAGCTAAAGGAGCTTAAATCAAAGTATCAAATTAATTCCCCTTAAAAATTGAGAAGCTGAATTTAGGAATATCTAATTCAGGATTAAGTACTAAAAGGACTTCTTTTAACCATGTCAGAAGCATAAATAAAAGAATACATGACTCACCCATAGCTCTGAATGATTAAATCTGTGAAAAATTAGTGTGCTTACATATCTCCCATCATTTATGCTGTAGATAGAAATGTGTGTTGAAATCCTCTTCCCTCGTTAGGGCTCAGACCAATTCTTGCTTCTCTCTAGCAGCCTCCAATCCCTTTAAGTAGACAAGACAATTTCCTCCTGCCTGTAATCCTAGGAGTGTTTGTTCAATCACTGTAGCACATATGGAAGAGAGATTAAGAGGGCAGATTTGGGAGTCAGGCTGTGCTGTTCAAATTCCAGCTCCCGCATTTCCTATTCTGTGGCCATGGGGAAATCACTTCGTTTTCTTAAGCCTCATGTCTTCGTCATCTGAAAAATGGGGTTAATAATGAATCATGTATTATCCAGGCTAATGTTCAGGCATATTGAACACATTGAACAGGTCTGCCTGTGGGGCCCTGCTCCTCGAAGGGCCCAGCGCCCCGTGCATGTGCTGCCCAGCAGCAAAGCCTCCACTGTGGGCCTGAGGTTTGGGTAAGCCCACATTGTAACCCTCTGATAGGTGGGGCCCCTGCCTTATGAATTATTAGATATTTTAAGTATCACTCCTGCCTCTTGCAAATACTAAAAGGACAACAGTTTCCACAGCCCCGAGTCCACTGTGTCGTGTCTAGGGAGGTAGTTTTGTTGTGACAAAATACGATCTGCAAATTATGATTAGTTTCTAAGTCTGTCCATTTCTCCCATTTTTTTACAGTTTATTTTAGTGCCACATTGCGTCTCATCATCAGTGACTAATGCCTCCATGGTGGGCCTGGGGTTTGGGTGAGTGTTTTGCACAGAGTAGCCACACAATAAACAAACACTGTTAAAATAAAGGGGAAATTGTCCAATTATCCTTTGTATCCAGATGTTAAAGTTCTGTAAATAAATCACCATTTCGATCAACTTTTTTCTTCAGAGGAATGTCTTAGTGCCCTGAAACGCTGTCCTTAATATCATTAGTGGGAGAATTATGGTTTTATTCATGGTAGAATCTTTGAGAGAAACTGGATGCAAAATCACAACTGTTTTGATACTGCTATGAACAGTTACAGGATTGTTTATATGTTTGTTTATTTTGTTTTAAGGACTGTGAAATAAAGAAATTTTAAAAGTTATAGAAACACTAGCTTTTCTTCAGATGGGCCTTTTCAGATTTGACTCGATAACATACATTAAGATGTGGGCTCCCCCTTGCATGAACATGATCGTCATATACCCATATGCAATAAGGTCAATGCCCACAAACCAGGCTGAAATATCAACCCCAGTGTCACATAGTCTACACAAAGCAAAATATAATTAGCAAACAGTTTGGAGAGTTACTTTCAATGGCCAAAATATACTCTCTAGCAAATCTATGTTGGAAGCCAACAATCAGTAAATCATTGAAACATGAGTAGCCCTATGATAAAGAACACAGATAATCCCTTTATCAGTCTCCACAGTCACAGTGGCCACTAATGTGAAAGCGAAGATGTCACTGTAAAGCTTTTTTCCAATCCTCTTTTGGCCAAGGATTCAGTAAATCTTGCCCATCGTGTGTTGCTGGGTTCCAGAAGACAACATAAGAGGCAGGTGCTCACACCTGATGGAAATAACTGTTGTTCTCTTCCATAAGGGGAAGGAACCCTTTATATCTCCGGCCAACACTGAGTTGACCAGTTATTTGTTCTTGTTTTAATTAACACTCTGTGAATATTCCACACTGACCACCTTGCCTGTTTCCTACTTATTCTTTGGGTAGAGCTCACGTGTTTCTCCACCTGTGAGTGGGAAGGGCCCACCGACCCTACCCAACATATTCCTTCATTGGTCTTTGGTCCAAGTCTACCAGTCAGAAGTCCTTACTGCTTCACCATCCTCTCCAGGCTCCCCCACCAGGAACAGAATGGATAAACACCAGAATTAGACACATCCACGTAAGCACAATTTTTATAATTATTCTCTATTAAGAGAATTTTAGCTACCAAAACAAATGTTTTGTTTTGGATGTTATTTGTATTGTTTTCATAAACAGAGACTATTCACAGGTCCCCAACCTTTTGAGTAAATGATTCATAGTAAGTATTTACCCTAAACAATTAATACTAATTTTAAAAATATATAAGTGAGGTGATTATTATATCAAAAATTCATGCCCTATTGTTTGTGACATTTTCCATCATTGTCTGTGTAATTTTCATTGTTACCTATCAATTGATGTTTTTTAAGAAACTGTATAACCCCTGATCCTAAATAGATTTTTGATTATCATTTATTATTAGACAATATTCCTTTAAATTGCTACTTGGCTGTTTCTTGAAACACAATCACTTATAATTGTTTAGAACTCTGTGTTGCAATGTGTTGTTTTTATAAATAGACATGTCACAGATGTTGTTACAAGAGTGTGTCAGTGCTAATGAGACTTACCACAGCTGGCAATTCTTAAGTCATTTTTGCTGCCCACATTTTTCTTGCTACATGAAACCTACTTTTTGAAAACCGCTGATTGCCATAATCTACTAAAATAGTCCAACATCCACCTGTATCCATTTCCTGCTTTCCTGCCAAATCCATGATTTCTGGTTTTGATTACTCATCAGTGTTGATTCCTTTTCTCTTCATGACTTCTCTATATGACTCTTTCTAAATATTGAATATTCTCTTCATGACTCTTTCTAAATATTGAAATGAGAAATTGGACCCGAAAGCAAATATTCTTGGCACTTATATATTATAATTAAAAAAAAAACCTAGGAAAAGGGCACGTTCAAGCTATTGCTTACATTTTTCTAAGCTCCTCACTGAATTCACTAAAGTCATAGTACAAGGGTGAGAACTCACATTTGAGCTGCAAATCCACCGGGGCAGCCATCATGTCATGGACATTTTGCTTCGGGTTTGCACAGAGCAGTGAGGAGTCTGGAAAGTCGGAAGAAGGTAGTGCAAGGAGGGAACTGCAGAGACTCGGGTGTTGCCGCCTCATCTAAAGACAGTGTGAAGACAAGATGTGACCAGGAGTTCTGCTCCAACCTGCTGTGTCTAAAGTACCAGAGCTGACATTTAGATGCTGGAAATCTGAAGGATGAATTAGTATCACAGATATAAGAGACCAGTCTCCTATATCTTCTTGGAGCAGGACAACTGCTTAATTAACTTTTCCTGACAACAGCTGTTGAAATTTGTACTTCCGATGAATTATTGTCTTGTTGATAGTGCTTTATTGCATTCTAAGACACATTAAATGAATACATACATAGAGTGAAATTTCAGATGAAGACACACTCACCAATACTCACCACCACAGTTTCCGGGGGCAGGCCGCTGTGTGAAATGAACTGGAATGTGTGCCGTGTCTAGCAAACCTCAACAGTGTGCTTTGCACATGGATGTGCAGAGCTCCGCTTTGGGTTGCTTGGTTTGCTGTAGGTGGGCGCCATTCCCACATACGCCACATAGTCCTTCTCATGGTTAGCCTTTTCTTTGCTTCAAGGGTGTTTTTCTAAGTTACATATAATTTTTTTTTAAAGTGCTATATGAACACAAGTTGAACACAGACCTTAAAAAAGGTTGAAAAATGGGTTCAAAATGCTCTCATATCTTTGTGGTACTCTTCAAAATGGAATATGAACACCAACTGGGGCAAGAAAGATGTTGCTTATTTTTTGTGTGTGTTTATCCTGTTTCCAATTGTTTTAAAGATACAAAAAGCTGCTTCCGGCATAACCCCTAGCCCTCATAAAAGAAGATGATCACCAAACACAGCATTGAATCGGACCTGAAAGTGTTTCGCCTCCCCTCCTCCTTGCTACCCACACCAGTGCCTGCATGCTGACCACTTTTGTCTTTCCAGTTTGACAAGGTCAAATGTTCACCACATAAACAACCTGCACTCAGGTTCCTTTGAAGGTTATTACTTATATAAACATGTCCTCATTCTTTGGCTAATAATATTTTATCCTAGTGTTCATAAAATCACCATAATTTTTCTCTTTAAAATTAAGAAAAATAAAATTTCAGGTTAATTTAATAGCACAACACTTGGCTTGATCTTGAGGGAAATGTTTTCCCACGTCTGTATAGGAAACTCACACACGAGAAATTGCTCGGGGTTCTGAAGGTGCTTGCTATTTTCAGACCTCGCATTTACCTCGGAAAGAAAGTGGACTATTTTGCTATAATTCATTCTATTCTACTCTTCCCCTATCTTCTTTTGAGATTTAGTACCAATGTTTTTCCATTATATTTCTTGACTTCTCTTTCATTGTTTTAACCTCATTGTTCTCTTCTGAATGTGGGATGTCTGCCTCTTCTATGTGACTGAAAACATTCTCATCCCGATGACTGGGTTCCGTTTCCTACTGCAGCAGAGCCCGTAATGCTAGTGCTTCTCAGACAGTCTTTCATTTCAATAGGTCAACTTTTCATCACATTTTTCATTTTCTTTTTTTTCTGGAGACTCTGCTTGCTGCAATTAATTTGAATTCAGTTCACAGGGCAAGTTGGGATTAAAATTACTTCTTTCTCTAAAAGTGACTTCCCCACATGTATTCTCCCTCAGCCCTGTATGTGCCGTGTTCCAGTCTTTCATATGGTAGAGAAGATTTTCACAAGTCCATGTTGTTCTTGATTGCTTTGGAAAGAGACATGCATTTCAGAGTGAGTTCTCACATAAACCCAGAGCAGCTGCATTCTCCGAGTCCTTTCATATTTCAAAATATGTTAAAAACATATTTCAAAATATGTTAAGAAAAGAGAAATAGTTCTTAGAAAGGATAGACAGTAAGTATTGAAAATGATTAAATGGAGATTTAGGCCTACTTTTATTCCTTTAAATGTAACTACAAAATAAAAACTATTGAATAAAGATGTTAGATAAATAAATTTTATTTCAAAATTAAATAATTTCAATTAACTGGAGAAGTATAATAAAGCTATTTCAGTAGTTTTGCCTTTACAAGAGTTAATAAGCATGCTTTATTCCTTACTAGAAAATAGCTTTATTATTTCTTTGATAGGAATATAGTACATATCCATAAAATTGTTAAATATTACAGAATTATATAGTCACTTGAAAGCATAAAACCATACATTTTGATGAATTTCTTCCTGTATATGTCTTTATCTTTCTATTTCTACATACACACATACACACAGTCATATAATTTTAAATAAAGTTTCATATGTGCACCTAATACTTAAAAATATACATATGCATAAATATATGCACACAACATATATAGATACACATATTATAATATATATATATATATAAACATATATTTATATATACAACCTTGGACATATTTTCATATAAAACGTATAAACCAATCAGATGCTTTCCAGGGTTTTCAAAGAATTCCATGCGTGGATATACACTAATTTGCTCAAATAGCTATCAGTAAAATTACATAGAAATTAACAAATATTTTGTATGTTCAAATTATGGTTTGTTGAACATCTTCACATATGAACCTTTGTCAATTTATCTGATTGCCAATATGGGACAGATTGAAAGAAATGAATGTCTTGAACAGAGTAACAAACTTTAAACTTTGATACAAATTACTATTTTCATTTGAAATGCAAGCCACATATTGTCCTTATCAACAGTTCTTAAGAGAGCCTGTTTACACATGTCTGCAAAATAAATTACAGATCATTTTTTTCTTTATATATTATTATTTTATAGATGAAAGGTAACATATTATTTGTGTATCTTAGAGTATTATTAGTAAATTCTAACAAATTTTTAAGAGGATATTCTGTTCTTTAATGATTTGATAGTCCATGCCTTTTGCCCATATTCCAATTGGTATGTTTCCTTTTATGTAAAGAATTGTTTCTATGAAGAATATTAATGTATTATGAAATTACTTGATCAAATAAATAGTGAATTTAGTTTTAGCTATGGGGCAAGAATCAGAAATATCCTTACGTTGCTGATAGACTGCAATTACAAAAATATTCAGGAGTTTGATTTAGTAATTTGTAACAGAAATTTAAACATATGTATTATGGGGTATCATTGTAAATCTGCGTAAATGAATGTATATTCATTCAAAGACACATATTAAAAACATGAGAGAGATAGTCACAGAAGCTATAATTAGAAATAGAAGGTGAAGGGATTTATGCATAAATCCTTCATGTTTTTGGTACTATTTTAAGGTTATTTAAAGAAATTTCATATTCTAATTGTTGATTGCTGATATATAGGAGAGTAGAGTAATCTTGTATTATGCAATTTGCTATAGCTGCTTATTCCAGGAGATTTTATTTGATCTTTTGGAGTTTGATACCGGAATAATCATGTCATTTGGAAATAAGGGCAGTTTTACTAATTTCTTTTCAAGCTGTTTATTTGTTTGTTTGTTTACTTACTCATCTTATTGCCTTGGTGGAACCCCTAGTTTGATATCAAATAGGAATGGAAATATGGGTGATATTCACCTTGTTCCTAGTACTTGAGGGAAGAGTCAAACTCTCCCCACTAATTAATTATGATACTAGTTGTAGGATTTTCATATATATTCATATCATGTTAGGTAACTTTCCTCTATTTCTATTTTGAGATCATGAATTAGTACTAAATGTTGTCAAAAGCTACAACTGCATCCTTTTGTTCTTTCTGTTTCTCTGGAAATACGTAGAATTATACTGTTTGATTTGTGAACATGCATGATCGATATATGGGAAACTACAAAACATTGAAAGAAAATAAGAAAGATTCAATGCAAATGGAGGGATATTTCATGTTCAGGGATTTGAAAATTCCTCATTGCTAACATGTCGACTTTTCCCATTTTAATCTACAGATCCAATGTAATCTCAATAAGAAAACCCTACAAGATAGTTTGAATATATTTACATTCCAATGCTAAAATCTATACTGGAAGCCTAAAAACATAGAATAGACAAAGCAGTACTGATGAGCAAAGTTGGAGGACTCACATGGCCCTACTGCAAGACTATAAAGTATAGTAACCAAGACAGGTGGTGTTGGCAAAAACATACAGAGATAGATCAGCAGACCTCAGTGGAGAGCCTAGAATTAAACCCACACAAACATAGGTACTGGTTTTTAATAAAGGAAAAGTCAACTCAATAGAGAAATGTTTTTGACAAATGATGGTAGAATAATTGGGGGTCCATATGCAAAAACTCACCTAGGCACAGACTTTACATCTTACACAAAAAATAACTCAAAATAGATTATAGACCTAATCTGTATGCTAAACTAGAAAACTTCGAGGAGAAAATCTGTCACCTTGGATTTACTAATGAGAATTAGATCCCCTACCAGCAGCATGAGGCATAAAAGAAAAAAGTGGACAAGGTGTACTCTGTTAGCATTAAAAAGAAACTGCTGTGTGAAAGGCACACTTAAAAGAATGAAGACTATCTACAGACTAAAAGAGGATGTTTGTCACAAGTGTATATGATAAATCCAAAAATGTGCACAATGAAGAACATTTAAGACTAAAGAATTCAAAAGTAAGACAACAAATAATTAAAAATAGGCAAAAGTCGACACAGACTTCTCACCAATAAATTTATAGGTAGCCAATAAGCATATAGAAATATAATCAACACCATTTGATATGAGCGAAATGTGAATTGAGCGAAATATGAATTAAAACAGCAGTTATTTATTGTTATTTACCTGTTAGAATGGCTAAAACCCAAACTGACACTTACCAGTTGCTGAGGAGTTTGCAGAACAATAGTAATTACCATTTAATACTGGTGCTCAAAACGCAAAATGATTGAGCCACTTTGGGTTTGGCAATTTTTACACTGCTAAATACATTCTTACCCTTAGTTCCAATACTTGCTCTCCTGTGTATTTCACTCAGATTTGATAATTCTTTCTGTTCAAGGACTGAATGCTTATAGCAGCTTTATTATAATTAGAAACAACCACGATAGTCCTTCCAAGGTGAATGTATCAACAAACTCTGGAGCTTTGGTAAAAGGGAATACTATTCAATGATTAAAGGAATGAGATATCAAGCCATGCAAAAATCATCGGTGAATCTTAAATGCCTACTGCTGTCAGGGAGGCCATTCTGAAAAGACTGTATTTTATACAATTACATTTATATATGACATTCTGGAAAAGGAGAAATAGGTACAAGATCAGTGATTGCCAGGGGTTTGCAAAGGTGAATAAGTGGAGCACAGGCGATTTTTCCGGATGGTGGAATATTCCATGTGATGCTATCATGGTGGGTGTGTGACACTATATATTTGTCAAACCTTTACAGCAGAATGAATGATCTGAATGAGCAAATTTTCTAAAGAATCATTTAGGAGGCTGGGCAAGCCTAGGATATAATGCAGACTGACAAAAGAATCTAGCTGCATTATAAATATATGAAATAACCTCACTGAAGGGAATGAGGGAAAAAACTTCTGATTTAAATAACTTTGGAAATGAGTAGAGACTGTAAAGCAGTCTCTATTAATATCAAAGTGAACTGCAAAATGAACATGATCTCTATGCTAGTAGGTAAAATTGTTTCCCATGGGGGTATGGATTAACAGTTATAACAGGAGTACACTGGAATTGAACAATTAAGTAAATGACTGGCAGATGGTGGGAACCAAGTGTCTCACTGCCGGAGTGCAAGGTTACAGATAGTCCAGGAGAGAAGTATAAAGTGATCAGAGCTGGAGACATCCGTATGAACTCGTTTAGCTTAATATAGGTACAGATGGAAACATGCAGACATATTTATGATATGTGTGTTTACACAGATTAGTAGGCACACATGGTCTGTCAACTGAAAAAGTCTGGAAGCAATAATACCCCAATGACAACAAGCACATCCAGCATGCAAATAGTTTCCAAATATCATTCTCCAGTAACAGAAACTAGAGCTCCTTGCAGAAAAGGCTAATTCTAACACGTCATGAGCCTGGGGCATTTTGCAGTGCCAAGAATAAGGCAGTGCTCAAAACAAACACAGCAAAATACAGCAGTGGGAGAGCATGTAGGGACCCACGGGATGGATGAAAAGTTTCCAGTGATGAAAGGTGGAATAGATTGAGCAAGAAATAAATAATGTAATACTGGATTATAATGCTAAGGATAAAAAAAAATCCATGAGGCCGCACGGATACAAATAAATGCTTTAGTAAATTTAAAAAATGGGCAACAAGAGACAAATCTGTCTTGCAGAAGGATTCCAAACAATGTATATAGATGCTGTCTCTTCAGGGAGGTGGAACATTACTCCCACCCTAAACAGTGTGCTTGGCATAGTGATGTCCTTCCAAAGAGCTCAGTGCGCAAAGGGAAAAGAGGCACTTAGAACAAAGAAATCTGACACACACTATCTCAGCCAGGTGATCAAGGTCAGCATCAATGGTGGCAAGTCATGTATGATACGTGTATGTCCCACTGGTGTGATGTGAATGGTACTTGACCTCTGTAGTCTTCCTCCCCAAAGCACATAACCACAGTGTAACTGTGAATGCCAGATAAATCCCATCAGAGGGGCATTCTACAAGATCCCTGACCAGCACTCCTGAAAAATATCAAGATCTCAATTACAGGGATAGTCTGATGATCTGCCATGGTCTAGAGCTGCTTAAAAAGGCATGATGACTGCCTGCAAAGTGGCGTCCTGGTGAGATGCTGGAACAGAAAGGGACGGTGGGTGAAAACCAAGAAGCCTGAATACCGGATGGATTTTTGTTAACACTGGTTCATTTGTTGCTACAAATGATAATGTTAATGACAGGGGAAACTAGGAGCAGACTGTGTGGGAGCACTCTGTGTTAGCTTTAAAAATGTTCTGTATCTAAAATAAAAAGTATACTGAACTATGGAAAGCAAATGGATGCTGAAGGTGGGATTTAAGATGATCACCTCCTCAGGGTGGAGGAGGGGTGGGACAGCGTGGCACTGTGGTGTAGGTAATGTGTCTTGGATAAATATAGTATTGTTTAAAATAGTTAGCTGTATTAAAATTTTATTGAAAATGAATTATGGTATATCTGTGTAACAAATACTATGTAATCTTCTAACATGATTCTTTTTCAAAATACATTCGTTGACATCCAAGGAGATGGACAATTTATTACTCCAGTTGTGTGTGTGTGCGTTTTACTGAGACTTTTGAGTCCTCTGTGCCTGGCATTGGGCTTAGCATTGAGGGCAAGATAGAGAAAATGATGCATCCGTTCTGGAATTATGGAAGCAACTGTTTTTCATAAAGCATCTTCCTCAAATAATATGAACAGAAGTATATTGCCCTATGAAAACTTGCGTGAGCCAAAACTGAGCTATCCAAAAGACTCCTTCCTTGAGGAACTGCCACTTGACCAGAGCTAGGGAGAACACTAACATTTACACTTTGAATAAAAGAAAGATCACTTTCAGCTGAAGAACAGCTGTGTGTAGGAACACAGGACAGACTGTTTGAGAAAAGGAAGGAACAGGCAAAGGTGGGTGAAACATAAAATAAGTTGGAAAGTGGATGATCATGATACTGGTAAAGAAGGGAAGAGTTGCTGTGTAGGATACACATTAGACTTTTTCTTTTTCTTATTGCCAATGAGAAGACATTGGATGATTTTTAAAAAGAATATAGTAGGATCAAATGTGAACTTATGAATCAATAATCAGACAAATGTATGGAGTGGAGGCATGAATGGGCAAGAAAGAATGTGGGGCACCAGGAGGAGGCTTTCGCTGTAAAGCACGGAGCCCCTTCCAGCTGGCCTAAGCAGAAAGGGCTGTGCATCGCGCCATGCTTGGGTCATTGGCAGATGTCCAGGAGGGACAGAGAATCAGGCATGAAGGCACCACTCAGGACATGTATGGAACCTGTGCTCTTGGGGGGCCCTGGGACTACGCTTCATGATGTCTCTGTTGTGCCAAAGAGTTCACAGACTGCTTTTGGAAAACAATATGTATGCATATGAATATCCATACTCAACTGAGATATACATAATGAACCCATACTTTCATGAAATACAATAAAAGAATAACTAGAAAACAAAAGATGAAAATCAAAGAAAACACAAGGACAAAGCTTTCATTATCAGATTCCAGTCATAAATGGAATGTCAATAAATATAATCAAAATAAACACAACACAGGAACATAGAAAAAATGCCAGAGCTTATACACATTTTTCATTGGCATTATGTGCACAAATTGTTAATTCAAAAAATCATGACTTGTAACTTTTCATCCTTCCACAACCATAATCAAACAAGAAGTGTGAAGGAACTTGTGGTCAGCCTATCAAAGACATGAGCGCTCCTCTTGAATGGACTCCACGTACATCAATATTCAGGCCTTTAATGTGATGAGTGATCTTGCTTCTCACGTGTTAACTTCATCAGTTTAAGTTGGTTGATGACAGTGTTCTTCTGCAGAAGTAATGTGTATATAAATGGTTTTTGTGTTCTTTATTCATTGAAGTATAGTAGAGAAACCAGCGTCTCACAGAGATATACTGGAATGGAAGAAGAAATTTTAACACAGTTTCGTCAAACACAAAATATTCACTTGTTAAGAAGACCACCACTGAGCCAAGTGAGTGATGCTTAAATCAGCTTAAGTCCTTTATCAGTTGCCAATGTCAACAGTTTAGTCTATGAAGTTATAATTGCCTTAAAATATTTTTCAGTGACAGACCTAGATTTCAAATTCCTTAGCTTTCTATTCATGGGCCTTCTTTGATGAGAGGTAAAATTGAAAACATTTTATTAGGTGCTCTGTGACAACTTTTTTCAGACATAAAATGCTGAGATCATCATCTAATTCAGTAATTGTGGGCAAGTATGCAGTATAATACAATGATCTGTAGAAACACTACTCTTCTAGAAAAGCACATATCCTTCACTAAAGATAAACTTTCTCAGATTGTAATACATTTCTTGGTCACGGTTTAAAAATTTACCTTAAAATGTCGCACCATTCAGCGCCGTCCTACGAAGCATGACTAATTTACAGGTCTCACCACATGTGACTGACCAAGTGAGTTTGACAGAACCTTGAGTGATATCTTGCTCAATCCATCCTCCCCTTGGCTATGGTGGTGATGTCAGGGTGTGGTAAATGTCCCTCGACACTGCTGCACTTTCTGCACACACCCATCACAGAGCAGTAGCCCTTTCGTCTGCACTGTAAGTACAGACCTCGCTGCGACCACAGAAGGTGGCCCATGCCAGCCCAGCTGGGCATCTGGTTCCACTGCCAGGAACTTCCTGCTGTGCCTGACAGTGGCCAGTCTGTTTGTCCTCCTGTGATGGAAGTGATCCAGTGGCAACTGTTGCTTTCAAATCCTTGCTTTTGAACTGAAGTCTCACATGATTTCTATCTGCCACGCAGAGCCCAGCTCACATTTGTGTATCCTAGCTGCAGAGTCTTTTGAAAACATAGTTCCTGAGTTCTTGGTGGAGGCAGGACTCATGGCCTGAGGAAAGTCTACAAACAGGGATGGTTTTCAAAAGAGTTCTGTGTAATTAAGAACAGGGAATGGACCTGTCCTGCAGAAGCTAGAGAAGGAATCCAGGGAAAGAGATGATTGCATCTGGGAGGTGGGATTAACAGAGAGGGAACCAGCATGAATACGGAACAAGCACAAGGAGACTGGGTGTTACAAGGTAAGAAAGGATGGATGCTACATGGGGGTTAGGAGCCAGAGCATCTCTTAAAGAAAATGCCATGTGTCTGGCTGATCCATCCTTATGCATGATGGTGCCATTCACAGAAAGACGGAGCTCAGGGTGAGGGCCAAGGTTAGTTTTGCTTTGCTTTGTCGTGCTGGTGTTTGTGGTGGGCTGTGCAGAAGACTAGGCACAACGTGGGACATAATCATATAACTGAGCTCAGGAAGCCTGTATTCTAGTTAAAAATCTTGCTTTAAGGTTTCAACTTGGCATTGGACCCACAACAACTTTACCTACAGGTTTCTGTGTTCCCAGCACACCCATGGAGTGCTCTTCCAAGCACAGGCTGGTTTTGTTCACTGCTGTATCAGCAGGTCTAGGTGTCCAGTACGCTGTAGGCTTTCAAGAAATTCGTGTTGGATAAATTATATTACTACCTGTCTCTTGCCACAAATTCCAGGTTAGGCTATCTAAACTCAAACTTTACAAACATACTTCATTTTGACAGTACAAATAATAGGTATTTTATTAATCTAAGTCTTGCCCGATGGAAAAGTTTGTATTGTACCACCATGGATATTTAGTAGACTAGTAGTGTCTAGGAACTGAAAGTAAAACAGGTATTTAGCTTTGGTTTATTTTATCAGTAGAAAAAGCCACTGTAGGAATTGACATTCATCCTTGTCAACAGAATGGAGGGGGGTGGGAGACTAAGGGACACAGCAGCCGAGTGTGGGTTGACTCCTAATGATTTTACTCTATTAGGCAACACCAGCCATGCAAATCAAAGATAGCTGTGCTTATATGGTATGAAAATATATGTGCAATTACCTTTTCCAGTCAAATGATCTTTAGCTATCTCTGGAGTCCACTTTCACCTTACTGTGCCCTTAATCTGGTTTTCTCTAAGGCCAACCCAAATCACCATTCATTCCATTAATCAGAAGAGGAAGAAACCTGAACTGTTTTAATTACAGGGCTGCCAGAGAAGATCTCTTCCAAATATTTCCCCTGATTTGTTAAAAACATATGTATGTGAATGTAAAATCTACTGAAATCTTGAGAAGGAATTTTTACCCCATCAAGGAAAGTGTAGACAGTGGGACAAAGTCTCAACTTCTAAAAGGGGAAAGGAAAATCTTTGGCAGAAATAACAAGCTTAACTCACTTAACGTGTGGTGGCCAGTTCATGCTCTCTACCAAGTTTTCTATTGTTGAGAAGAGCCTAAATAACGCCTTCCAGAGGGAGCTGACAAAAACTAAACACAAGAAAGGTGATGGTGTTCTTCCTCTGAACAGTGAAAATCAGAGTGAAATTTGTTGCTATATCTAATTCTGGGATCATTTTCCTATCTACCCTTCTCTTGGTAATTCGCAATCTTTGATTTATTGTTTCTTTGCTGGGTGGTGAGAGGAAACAGCATTCCCCATTCCTCCCAAGCTTTCTATGCGGAGTCTGAAAATAAACTTACCATAATTAAATTGCAAATGTAATCATCAGGGTTTGATCCAATAAAAAATGACATGTGTTGGCATTATGTAAAGTCCCTCTGAACCTGTGTAGAGTGCCGGAAGCGTCCCTTGCCAGGCGCCTGTCAGGTGTGGTGAATGAAGCACGCATGGGCATGTACAGAGACCTCCCTGAGTTTAGGGTTCTTTATTTCCCAAAGGGAGGGAGGAGCGGGTGGTCCAAGTAGAACTGCATCTAATTGTTCCCAGTGTGTCCACAAAAATCTTTGTAAATTCCCAGGAAAACTCTGGGAACACTGGGGATCATCCCTGAGTGCCCACCCACATCCAGGCCCAACTGTCCCGGGCACCTCAAAGTGGCCTGAGGCCCAGTTAGAGGCCCAGAGTGGTCACTGTCACAGCTCCAGATCTGGATTCAGTCTGAAACACACATACAGTGTAATGAAACAGGTTGTTGATTGAAATGAGTAATAACAACACCAGCAAGCGCCTTGCCTTAGGCTACAGCAAATAAAGAGGCGGTAAGACGTCAGTGTGGTGGATGTTCAGTTTGCATCCACTGCAAGCTGAAATGCATCACATGTCTCACCCCACTATTGGGTTAAACATAATCTGTTCTCACAGGCTTTAAAAGTGGAAATGCAAATGCACTTGTTACGAGGGTCTCTTGACTTACAGCTAGAATGTGGAGCCCATCAGCTTCCAGAAGGATAGGAATAGTAAAACAAGGCTCCCTGAAATAGTAAAACCCAGGCAGCAGAAGGAATTAAAATGACATTTACTGTTTTAAATGGAAATCAAACAGAGAGTGGTTATGCCATGCTATACACAAAATGTGTGCAATAGGACCTGTGCCGTCTTCCAGCTGCAACATTAAAATAGGAAGGAGAACACAATCTTTGCTGTTTAAATCACAACAAATGGAGTGTGAGCGGGCCTGGCACTGGGGACTGAAGAGCCTGCAGGATAGGGCTTTATAAGAAAGAGAAACAGGGATGCACTTGTAATCCTAGTCAGTCTACTTTTAAAGTTGACAACCCCAGAAAGGAGAAAGAATGCATAAGGATTCATCTATGCTGAAACGTCTTGCTAAATGAAATGTCCATAATGGCAGAGTGGAATTTATGTTTGGTACAGGCATTTCCTGGTTTCTGTGCTGTGTGTTGTCAGATCTGTGTTCAGGTCTGGGTCAATGCCAGCCGAACAAAGCACATGAGAAAGTAGAGAAAATATTTTAACAGCAATCAAATCCAGGCTATATGGATTGAAAAATCCAGATGTTTCTTATGAAGGGGACGTGAGTGAGGTGGAAAGGTTCTTGAAGAGCAGGAAGGTGAAAGGGCGGGAGTACTTTGGGGTGAGTCCAGTGGACAGACCAGAGTAGAGAGATGTGGAGAGTTTACTCTCGAATTCATTTTCAAGAAATGATCATGGGTCAGTTATTACTTTGCCCGGCATCCTTCCAGATTCTGGGATACAAAAATAAAGAAAAAAAAATGTCCTACTCGATGACAGTGGGTAGAAGGCAGAGTCTGTGAAATGGACAGTCTGCCAGCTGAGAGCCGTGGGAGCCTCTCAGTGGCCCAGGGTCTGTGTCAATGGGGGGATCCCACCCGTGATCTATCCCCCCGTGATCCCTCAGCACCGGCAGGGCCCCCGTCCTGGCAGCAGGCACCCTCCACACAGCTGCTGTAAATGCATCTCTGTGCCACCTCGAAAGCTGCTTCTGACGATCTCAGTGAGGGCTGGTTAGTAGATAATGATGGAGATGCTGCTTATGGAGCATAAAGGTTAATATTCATTGGTATCTAACATAAGTCTCAGCAATCTAAGGACACTCTAATTTCTCCTTATGTTGCCTTTTGCTTTGGGTTTAACCGTTTTTCTCCATATATCCTCACCATCCCATTTCTGTTGCATGTCCCTAATCTACCATACCTACCTAGAGCTTTGGTAACCAGTACATAGTTGGTATTTTTAAATTGGTTCTAGGAGTATGTCTTCTGCAGAGGAATAAAGCCTTTTTCTTTTCTATTATTTTTGTCCATATTTTTGTGTGTTTCCTTTCTGTTTTATTCATGGTTTCATATTTTCTGATCTATGAACTCTGTAGGAGTATGTGTGTGACACTACACACAAGTGTTTCTAATCATTAACATTAGAATTAGAGTATCTCTGGACTCTATTATCCTATAGTAAAATAAATGACAACAGAAAAGACAACATTTATATAGTCACTGTTGGCCAATCTCCCTCGGCTCAAATTTTGAATTGCTTACATATTTTTGGACTTTAGACAGTATAAGTATTAAATTCCCATGTTTTTATAATGTCACTCCACAAATAATAGAAGTTGTCTAAATTACTATGTGTTACCAGAAGGAATTTAGTCTCCCCAAAATCTCCTGGGGTGATAAAGGGGTGGGAAAGGGGCCCACGTGATACTATTTTGATACCCAATAAAGAGTGATTAAAGAGATGGGAAGGCTGGTAGAAATCTTCATTATGCATATTTCTGGAATTTTATTAAGGGTGAAATAAAGCAATATGATCAAATATTACTTCAGTTTAATGCATTCCTATTTTTGGTGTTTCCCCTTTCATGTTTTAGAATCTTTTCATCATCCTATATAGGATTTGTTTATTATTCATTCATTTCTGTTTAATCACCTGGGACAGGTCATTTCCCATAACAGACAGGAGGTGCTGCCTGCATTTCCTCTCTGCCTTACTGCCGTCAGTGTGCTCCCACTTGGAAGACTGGTAGCTGTGACTTTGCATCGCTCCCTCCTCATCCAGACAATGTCAGGGAGAAAATTAATGTACATGGTCAGCAGGACAGCTCCCTCTCTGTCATCTTTCTTATCTGTGGACAGACAATGGCTACTCTAGAGGTGAACATTTTGGTTTTGCTTGGTTTTCTCTGTTGTTTAATTCCATGTTTGCTTTTCTCAGTGTTCATGGGAAGAGTATAGTGCAGCCATGTCTAGTCTCCATCAGTGTATTGCTACATACAAAGGAAAAAATCTGTTTCATCTAGGAATAGCTTTTCCATTTTCCATGTCTGGACTGTAATATCTTCATGGTTTTCTGAGCAGCACGAGCAATGCCCAAGAGCCATTACTTTCAACTGTTAGGGAATGCCTTTTTACAGTTTCTTTTTCTTACACAACACTCAGCCCCTCAAATTACAGGGACTTGTCTGAATTCCACTGGACAATGTCTTCTCAACCAGTGAATGAGGAGAATCTGTAAGCAAGACCTCAGTATTCCAAAAGTTCTACATACAGTACTTCTCTCACCTAAGTGAGCTATAATTGCTAGCCATTATTTTCATTGTTATTCCATCAGCCTGGCCCAGATGCTGCTCTCAGAAACCTTTTCTTTTTCCTGCCCATTTGCGTTACTGATCTCTAGCATGGAGATTACAGTTGTATCTGGGATCTAAATTGGAAAGGGGAAGTGAAGGCCAACAGGCCGTGGCTCAAGCCTGTCATTGTAACCAAATGGACTATGAAATGGGGTTCAGGTACTAATGATAGTGGTTTATCCTAGGACTCCGTGTCGGTTACAAAGCCACAGATTCTGCAAGGATCTCATTTTTAAAAAACAGAATTGTTTTAGAATATAAGGATGCTGCTAGAGACATAGATTATTTCGGCTTTTGGCAAATGGTCTTTCAATTTTGTTAGAGATAGATAACATACATAGACATATGTGAGCTGAAAAATAATATTGATAATTATATGACTAATAGCAACCAATAGAAAATAGTTTAAGAAGTATGATTTGGGGTTCGACTCTTGATTTGTACTGAAAAGTGTTCATTTTCACTTGCATGAGGATGAAATTGCAAATACAACTGAGTTGATAATTTAAGAGTGATCTTGTTATGACAGCATAGGATTTTAAATTAAACAAGTTGAAGAAAAGGGCATATCTTACAAAATATTTGTAATTACAATAAGCACAAATCATTACATTTGGCTTCAGGGGAAAGTACCACAGTAAATGGAGAGAACATCATTCACTCATCACACTCAGGAAAAAAAGTTATTCTCCCATGTGTCAGACATGGCACTAGGGGCTGGAAATATATACATTATGTTCGTACTGTGAAGAATTTCACGATTAGTGAAAGGAATGGATTCACATGCAATCCAAGACACTTCGGTGAAATATGCAATGCCACGTAAATCAGAAGGGAGGAGCATGGAGGAATTACCTGTGCGAGGAAGGGCTATCAGAGAAAGGGCACAGCTTTGTTGACTGGGTGCCTCGTACTGTCCTCCGAGCCCTGATATTTGTGGACCTATTAACAAACAATAAGGAGAACTCACACTGTTGGCACTGCTTAAGAACTGAGTATTTATTAAGGATAGTTACAATTATTGATGACTGTTGAGCTTCGGATGTGTCTTTTAAATTATGTGCACAATCATAATAGACATTTATTCTTTATACTGATTTTTCCAGCTTTATTATAGTTGACAAATAAAAATTGTATATATTTAAGATGTACAACTTCATTTTTCACATAGTATACATTGTGAAACAGTGACCACAGTCAAACTAATTAGCATATCCATCATCTTAAATGTAAGACCTGAAACTATGAAACTACTAGAAGAAAACATAGGGAAGAAATTCTTGACCTTGGTCTAGACAGGATATAGCACCAAAGACACACATAACAAAAACAAAAATGCACAAGTGAAACTGCATCAGAGTAAAAAGCCCCTGCACAGGAAAGGAAAAGGTCAACAAAATGAGAAGGCAAAATACTGAATGGAAGAAAATATTTACAAACCATATGTCCAATAAGGGATAATTGAAACCCAGAATATGCCAGGAACTCCTACAACTCAGTAACAAAACAACAAATAACTAAAAAAACAATTGGCAAAGGATCTCAAAAGGCATTTCTCAACAGAAGACAAAATGCAGTACAATAACCAACACATACATGAAAGTGATAAATAGCGCTAATCATCAAGGAAATGCAGATGAAGACCACAAGGAGGGATCACCTCACATCTGTTAGAAAAGACTATTATCAGAAAGACACAAAGTACCAGGTGTTGGCAAGGAAGTAGAGAAAAGAAACTCTTTATCATTCCTGTGGGACTGTAAATTGGTACAGCCATTATGGTACATAATGTGAAGGTTTCTCAAAAAATTAAAAATTGAGTTACCATATGATGCAGTAATCCCACTTCTGGAAATGTACACAAAGTAAATGAAATCAGGATCTCATAGAGATATAGAGATATCTGCACCCTCATGGTCTCTGCAGGATAATTCACCAGAGCCAAATATACTGATTTTAAAATTATATACAATTAACTATTATATATATGCATTTTACAATAAAATATCTACATGTGATTGACTGTTTTACAAACATTTTACATTACATTAATCCTTTAAGAATAGTCAGAGATTTAAAACTGTGAAGCATGAGGCTAATTGGTTTTTTTATTATTTTTTATATTAAGATATCATTGATATACACTCTTATGAAGTTTTCACATGAACAACTTGTGGTTACTACATTCACCCATATTATCAAGACCCCTCCCACACACCCTATTGCAGTCACTGTCCATCAGCGTAGAAAGATGCTATAGAGTCACTGCTTGTCTTCTCTGCACCACACTCTTCTCCATGACCACCCCCACACCATGTGTGCCAGTCATAATGCCCCTCAATTCTCTTCCCCCGCCCCCCCATCAACCCTGCCCCACACCTCCCCTTTGCTAACTGCTAGTCCCTTCTTGGAGTCTGTGAGTCTGCTGCTGGTTTTTTTTCCTTCCGTTTTGCTTTGTTGTTAATAGTCCAAAAAGGAGTGAAATCATCTGATACTCATCTTTCTCTGCCTGGCTTATTTCAAAGAGCATAATATTCTCCAGCTCCATCCACGTTGTTGCAAATAGTAGGATTTGTTTTCATCTTAAGGCTGAATAATACTCCACTGTGTATACGTACCAACTCTTCTTTCTTTTTTTTTATTAAGGTATAATTGATATACAATCACATGAACAGCATTGTGGTTACTAGGTTCCCCCCATTATCAAGTCCCCACCACATATCCCATTACAGTCACTATCCAGCAGCATAGTAAGATGCTATAGAGTCACTACTTGTTTCACTGTGCCATAGTTCCTTCCCCGTGCCCCCTTACACTATGTGTGTTAATCATAATGTTCTTTAATCCCCTTATCCCTCCCTTCCCACCCATCCTCCACAGTCCCTTTCCCTTTGGTAACTGTTAGTCCATACTTGGGTTCTGTGAATCTGCTGCTGTTTCGCTCCTTCAATTTTTCTTTGTTGTGATAATCTACAGATGATTGAAATCATTTGGTATTTGTCTTTCTCTGCCTGGCTTATTTCACTGAGCATAATACCATCTAGATCCATCCATGTTGTTGCAAATGGTAGGATTTGTTTTCTTCTTATAGCTGAATAACATTCCATTGCGTGTATGTACCATGTCTTCTTTATCCATTCATCTACTGATGGACACTTAGGTTGCTTCCATTTCTTGGCTATTGTAAATGGTGCTGCAATAAACATAGGGGTGCATAATGTCTTTTTGAATCTGGGTAAATTCCTAGAAGTGGAATTCCTGAGTCAAATGGTTTTTCTATTTTTAGTTTTTTGAGGAACCTCCATACTGCTTTCCACAATGGTTGAACTAATTTACATTCCCACCAGCAGTGTAGGAGGGTTCCCTTTCCCACATCCTCAACAGCATTTTTTGTTGTTTGTCTTCTGGATGTTGGCCATCCTACCCAATATGAGGTGATATCTCATTATGGTTTTAATTTGTATTTCTCTGATGACTAGTGATGTGGAGCATCTTTTCATGTGCCTTTCAGCCATCTGAATTTCTTCTTTGGAGAAGTGTCTGTTCAGATACTCTGCCCATTTTCTAATCAGGTTATTTGCTTTTTGGTTGTTGAGGTGCATGAGCTCTTTATATATTTTGGATGACAACCACTTATTGGGTATGTCATTTATGAATATATTCTCCCATATTTTAGGAAGGCTTTTTGTTCTGCTGATGGTTTCCTTTGCTGTACAGAAGCTTTTTAGTTTGATTTGTCCCACTTGTTCATTTTTGCTTTTGTTTCCCTTGCCCATGGAGATATGTTCATGAAGAAGTTTTGTATTCAGGAGAGTTTTGCATATGTTTTCTTCTAGGAGTTTTACAGTTTCATGGCTTACATTCAGGTCTTTGATCCATTTCGAGTTTACCTTTGTGTATAGAGTTAGAGAGTAATCCAGTTTCATTCTCTTACATGTAGCTGTCCAGTTCTGCCAACACCAGCTGTTGAAGAGGTTGTCATTTCCCCACTGTCCATGGCTCCTTTGTCATATGTTAATTGACCATATATGCTGGGGTTAATATCTGGACTCTCTAGTCTGTTCCACTAGTCTCTGAGTCTGCTCTTGTGACAGTACCAAATTGTCTTGATTACTGTGGCTTTGTAGTAGAGCTTGAAGTTGGGCAGCGTTATCCCCCTTGCTTTATTCTTCCTTCTAAGGATTACCTTGTCTATTTGGCATCTTTTGTGGTTCCTGTTCATTGAAGAAAGCTGTTGGTATTTTGATAAGGATTGCATTGAATCGGTATATCGCTTTAGGCAGGATGGCCATTTTGACGATATTAATTCTTCCTACCCAAGAGCATGGGATCAATTTCCATTTATTAGTGTCCTTTTTAATTTCTCTCAAGAGTGTCTTGTAGTTTTCAGGGTATAGGTCTTTCACTTCCTTGATTAGGTTTATTCCTAGGTGTTTTATTCTTTTTGATGCAATTGCAAATAGATTATTTTCCTGAATTCTCTTTCTGCTACTTCATCATTGCATGTGTACAGGGATGCAACAGATTTCTGTGTATTAATTTTGTACCCTGCAACATTTCTGAATTCAGATATTAGTTCTAGAATTTTGGAGTGGTTTGTTTATGTTTTTTTATGTACAATATCATGTCATCTGCAAACAGGGATGGTTTGACTTCTTCCTTACCAATCTGGATGCCTTGTATGTCTTTGTTTTGTCTGATTGCTGTGGCTATGACCTCCAGTACTATGTTGAATAACAGTGGAGAGAGTGGGCATCCTGTCTTGTTCCCGATCTTAGATGAAAAGCTTTCAGCTTCTTGCTGTTAAGTATGATGTTAGCTGTGGGTTTGTCATATATGGCCTTTATGATGTTGAGGTACTTGCCCTCTATACCCATTTTGTTGAGAGTTTTAATCATGAATGAATGTAGAATTTTTTCAAGTGCTTTTTCAGCATCTATGGAGATAATCATGTGATTTTTGTCCTCTTTTATTGACATAGTGGATAATGTTGATGGATTTTCTAATGTTGTACCATCCTTGCATCCCTGGGATGAATCCCACTTGATCGTGGTGTATGATCCTCTTGATGTATTTTTGAATTCGGTTTGCTAATATTTTGTTGAGTATTTTTGCATCTATGTTTATCAGGGATATTAGTCTGTAATTTTCTTTCTTGTGGTGTCTTTGCTGGTTTGGGTATTGGAGTGATGCAGGCTTCATAGAATGAGTTTGGAAATATTCTTTCCTCTTCTATTTCTTGGAAACCTTTATGAAGAATGGGTATTATGTCTTCTCTAAATGTCTGATAAAATTCAGCAGTGAGTCCATCTGGTATGCGGGTTTTGTTCTTGAGTAGTTTTTTGATTATCAGTTCAATTTCATTGCTGGTAATTGGTCTGTTTAGGTTTTCTGTTTCATCCTGGTTCAGCCTTGGAAGGTTGAATTTTTCTAGAAAGTTGTCCATTTCTTCTAGGCTATCCAGTTTGTTAGCATATAATTTTTCATAGTATTCTCTAATAATTCTTTGTATTTCTGTGGTGACCATAGTGATTTTTCCTTTCTCATTTCTGATTCTGTTTCTGTGTGTAGATTCTCTTTTTTTCTTGATAAGTCTGGCTAGGGGTTTATGTATTTTGTTTATTTTCACAAAGAAAATTTTTTCTATTATTTTATTCCTCTAAATTTTATTTATTTCTTCTCTGATCTTTATTATGTCACTCCATCTACTAACTATGGGCCTTATTTCCTCTTCTTTTCCCAGATTCAATAATTGTGAGTTTAGACTGCTCATTTGTGATTGTTCTTCCTTCTTTAAATAGGCCTGGATTGCTACACAGTTTCCTCTTAAAACTGCCTTCAGTGCATCCCACAGAAGTTGGGGCATTGTGCTGTTGTTTTCATTTGTTTCCATGTATTGTGTGATCACTGTTTTAATTTGGTCATTGGCCCATTGATTATTTAGGAGCATGTTGTTAAGCCTCCGTGTGTTTGTGAGCCTTCTGTTTTCTTTGTATGATTTATTTCTAGTTTTTTACATTTGTGATCTGAGAAGTTGGTACAATTTCAATCTTTTTTAATTTGCTGAGGCTCTTTTTGTGGCCCAGTATGTGGTCTAGTGTGAAAAATGTTCCATGTTCACTTGAGAAGAATGTGTATCCTGCTGCTTTTGAGTGTAGTGTTCTATAGATATGTTAGGTCCATCTGTTCTAATGTGTTGTTCAGTGCCTCTGTGTCCTTACTTATTTTCTGCCTGGTTGATGTGTCCTTTGGAGTGAGTGAAGTGTTGAAGTCTCCTAAAATGAATGCATTGCATTCTACTTCCTCCTTTAAATCTATGAGTATTTGCTTCACTTATATAGGTGCTCCTGTGTTGAGTGCATAGATATTTATAATGGTTGTATCTTCTTGTTGAATTGACCCCTTTATCATTATGTAATGTCCTTCTTTGTCTCTTGTTACTTTCTTTGTTTTTAAGTCTATTTTGTCTGATACAAGTACTGCAACGCCTGCTTTTTCTCCCTATTAGTTGCTTGAAATATTATTTTCCATCCCATCACTTTTAGTCTTTGCATGTCTTTGGGTTTGAAGTGAGTCTCTTGTAGGTAGCCTATAGATGGGTGGGGCTTTTTTCCATTTAGTTAATCTACGTCTTTTGATTAGTGCATTCAGTCCATTTTACATTTAGGGTGATTATCGATAGACATGTATTTATTGCCATTGTGGGTTTTAGATTTGTGGTTACCAAAGATTCAAGGGTAGCTTCTTTACTAACAGCCTTACTTAACTCACTTAGTACACCATTTCAAACACAATCTAAAGGTTCTTTTTTCTCCATTGTTTTTCTTCCTCCTCTATTCTTTATATATTAGGTGTCATATTCTGTACTCATTGTTTACCCCTTGACTGACTTTGGGGGTAGTTGCTATAATTTTTCATTTGCTTAATAATTAATGAGTTTACTTCCTTCATTGTGTTTTTATTTCTCTGGTGACAGCTATTTAATCTTAGGAGCATTTCCATCTATAGCAGTCCTTCCAAAATACACTGTAGAGATGGTTTGTGGGAGCTAAATTCTCTCAGTTTTTGTTTATCTGGAAATTTTTTAATCCCTCCTTCAGATTTAAATGACAGTCTTGCCGGGTAGAGCATTCTTGGTTTGAGGCCCTTCTGTTTCATTGCATTGAATATATCATGCCACTCCTTTCTGTCCTGTAAGGTTTTTGCTGAGAAGTCTGGTGGTAGTCTAATGGGTTTACCTTTGTAGGTGATCTTTTTTCTCTCTCTGGCTGCTTTTAATACTCTTTTCTTGTCTTTGCTCTTTGCCGTTTTAATTATTATATGTCTTGGTGTTGTCCTCCTTGGGTTCCTTGTGTTGAGACATCTGTGCATGTATATGGCCTGAGAGACTTTTTTCTTCCCAAAATTGGGGAAATTTTCAGCTATTTCCTCAAAGAAACTTTCCCTTTTCTCTCTCTTTTTCTTCTGGCACCCCTCTAATGTAAATATTGTTCTGTTTGGATTGGTTACTCAGTTCTCTTATTATTCTTTCATTGCTAGAGATCCTTTTTTCTCTCTGTGTGTCATCTTATTTGTATTCCTGTTCTCTAATTTCTATTTTATTTACTGTCTCCTCTACCTCATCTAATCTACTTTTAAGTCTCTCCATTTTATGTTTCATTTCAGATATTGTATTTTTCAAAGTTTCTATCCCTTTCTTGAAGTCGTCCCTGAGATCATGTATATTTTTCTTCATTTCCATGAGCATGTTTATGATTTTTTTTTAAATCTTTATCAGGAAAATTGGTGATTTCAATTTCACTTGACCCTCTTTCTGGTGTTTGTGGGCTTTTGGTTTGTAACAGGGTTTTTTTTTTTTTTTGACATTTCATATTTTTAATGAATGATATGGGTTAATAACTTTGTGTAGGTGGCCCCCTCTAATGTCCAGAAGCTCTACTCTTTGTAGCTACTCAGGACCTATAGCAATGGTGGAGGTCACAAGCAAGCAGCATTGGTGCCTGGTGGGAGGGAAGAGCCCTTTCCTTCTTCCCAGCTGCAGTGCCTCCCTCCACTGCCAGGGCCAGTGGGCTGAGCACTCATGGACTAGCCTCTATACTACACCCTTGCAGCTGCCATAGGCAGGACCACTCTCTGGCTGACCTGATGCAATGGTGGGGGTAGCAGGTTTGCAAGCTGGTGCTGACCAGGTGGAAGGAGCAGCAGACTGCATATTGTTGTGGGTGGCCTCAGTAATGCATTGCCAGCCAAGGGGATGGAGTGCCTGAAGCTTCCTAAAGTTCCCAACCTGCTGGGCTGTGTGCACCAGGATTATTTTGCCCACCTGTCCTTTCTCCTGAGCAACAAGCTCTGTGCAGTCCTTGCCCCTTTAGCAGCCCTCTTGCTGTTGGGAAGTCTCTCAGGGTGCCCTTCTTTATTTTGTCCCAGAGTGGTCAGTTGTGGATTCCTGTTCTCCACAAACAGCTGGAATCACAGTCTCGCTGAGTATTCCACCTTTCTTAGCTTTCCAACCCCACAAATCTCCAAAACTGTGTAATGTAGATGTACATGTCTGTAATCATGTAATGTAGGTTTGTGCTCCCAGAGCTGATCTCCAGGGCTGGGTGTTCAGCAGTCCTAGGCCCCACCTCTCACTGCTCCATTCTCTTCCTCCTGCTGGTGAGCTGGAGTGGGAGAAGGTCTTGGGTCCCTCTGGATCGCAGTTTTGCACTTTACCCTTTTCTGTGAGGTCTCCTCTTTTCCCCATGTGTAGATAGTCTGTTGTAGTCTTTTTCCCTGTCATTCTTTCAGGATTAGTTTTATTTTCTATATTTGCATATTATATGTGGTTTTGGGAGATATCCATCTCACTTCTCATGCTGTCCTCTTTAATCCTTGCAAATTTTTATTTTTGAAATTGGCATTTTCAGTTCCCAAGCACAGAAAGGTGCAAGTGTATGTGGGGAGAGAGATGGGCGGAGGGCTTCAAGGGTATAGAACGTTTCTTGTCATATACACAGCATATTTCACTGATTTATGTAATTATATCTCTCATTCCCAAAATAATTAGAGGCGAAAGGGGTTGAGAGGGGAATGTAGAGATACACAACATTTAATATTCATTTGTTAGTATAATAAATATATGTGCCGGGCACCATTCTAGGCTATGGAAATATACCATTGAACAAAGTAGAAAATAAACCCAGCCCTTATGAAACACATTCTTGTATTGATTCACATTACCATAGATGAGACACTGAGAGGTTGATGAGGAAATGTAATGCTAAGTGTAGAAAAAATAGGCCCATACAAAAATTCATAAGTATAATCTGATATACTGAAGGTTTAATTTGAAATGTGGTCATTCTCTATGCAGGCAGATCCTCTTTAGTTTTGTGTGCAGATTCCAAAGGGACAGAAGGAAAAAGTAAACAAGGGAAGGAGTTTTCCCTTTCAAGGCACAGAAAGCATATCTGTCATGTTCATCAATCCAATTATTGATAAATATAGTTGCCAAACGGCCCTTACGCATGGGCCCTAAAAACTGCATATGGATGGCCACAAGTTTGGCTCTTATGTTTTGTAGCCTCTAAATGGAGGGAAACAAAAGAAAATACAAATAAAATACCAAAAAATATAAGAATTATAATTTCGGGAAAAGTCTTACCATAAGCAAATGTCATAGCATTCTTAGTAACTCATATATGTTACATTTATACAAAAGTCGTTTGTCCACACCCTTCTAAGTGCCTACATCTGTTAATCTATTTTATTTTCACATTGTCTTATGAAGTAGAAAAATAATACCCAATTTATAATAAAAAAATGAATACTCAGGTGAAATTTTCCCAAGATTTATAATTATGATAGGGGAGATCAAATCTGAATCTAGGCACTACTGAATCTAAACTCTTAAGCCCTCTGGTAAACTGCCTTTCTCTACATTCTATTCAAAAACATCTTAAAAATAGAAAAAAAATAATATTTTTTATCTTCACACATATAAATCTTTCCTGACTCTTTTTTTGTTTTACTGGATTTCTTAGCATGTTGGACAGTTGACAATTTGTATCATTTTACTCTCTGGTCCACTTTCCAGAATGCCAGTTCTCTTTTCCTCATGTGTCACTTGCCCTGCTGCAGTATAGGAAGGGATTTCCAGTGTCTGGAGGTAATTAACTAGGATGCCATGTGACAATCATGAATATGGGCATTGGAGTTAGAAAGTTTTGTGTCTAAATATAAATGCATACTCAGCAGTGGTTAGAATTTTAACAAAGGTATGCAAATAATCTACACCTCAGTCTCCATTTCTGCATATTGGGAATAATACATTATTTATAAGATTATTGTTTAGGTACAAGGAAGTCATCAATTTAAAGCCCTAAGAACAAGAGTGGCATATTGGAAGTACATCAAAATTAGGGGACATTGGCAAGAGTTTTGTTGTCTCAACTATTTATAACATACTTAGTGTAAATGAAAAATCACTAGGGGTGCAGCATCTACAAACCTCATTTCTTTGCTATCTTTTCCTAAGTTTTCCTCACTTATTGGCATGCTAGAATGTGTGTCGCATACTCATGGATAAAGGGTGCAGTGAGAAATCTGAAAGGTAAATGTGTTCATCTCAAAAAGTTGCAGGTGTAAGTGACTAGCAGGAGTAAAGTATAATAATTTCACAGATTAGGATTCAGGTGCTTGCAGAGACTGCTCATGAAACAGTAGTGTGAGTGTGGTCTGCCTATCTACAGCTGCATGCTAACCTGCCATCCTCTCAAAACTCAGAGGCACCAATAGGCCCAGGAAAGCCTGTGCAGCACCTGAGCGCCCACTCCTAACTAATGTGTATATAATGAAAGAGCCCCTTGTTTACAGTAATATTTTTATTACATTTATCTTCACAATCTAAGGAAGCATTTAATTTTCTTTAATGATATTGGCCATTCCAGCCTTTATTACAACATAGGACGTAATTACCCTGCTTTAATTTAATTTATAGACTTCATTAACAACTTTGTCAGTCCACAGTGATTACAAATCTAAAATTGAGAACTCTCTGGACACTGGGAGTATTGTGATTTATTGTTCACACTGGCTGTGCTGAGCACAGACTGATTTATTATTGTGGATCCCACTGAGGTGAGCAGAATTTGGGGGGAAATTTTGGGGCTTCTGTGGAGCTGTGCTTAACCTTCAACTCAGGGTCACAGCTTAATATGGAGCCTCTTGCTCCCTGTACAAAAAGTGAAGACATAGCAAAAGGACAAAACCTGTAGCAATAACCAGCTTAAGAATGTCATTTCTGCCACCAGGAAAGTAACCATCCTTTTATTGGAAATGAAAAGCTAGGGCAAGTCTCAGATATTCCAGCTGGTATCGTTTTCCTCCCTCCCCGGTCACGTGTTTCACCCCGTGGTCTCCACAGTCTGCCAGTTACACGGAACAAGACTTGCATGACTAGCTTCCATTCTCCTTCTGACAAAGGATCCCAACTCTACATTTTTCCCAGGAATGATGCTTGTTTGCTGTGTGATTTTCAACTAGATCTAAAGTACTGTCTTCACCATGACCCTTAAGGTCCAGACGAGAGTCTGACTTTCAGAGCTCATGTTACCATTAACAATGAATGTTTACAGCTACTATGCACTGCATCGTGTTATATTAAGTCTTACATCATTTCCACAATAGGATTGCAGTGTGAACTTTGAGGATGATAGGAGACAGGAGATTTTTTAATGCAAAGTAAGAGTTAACTCCTGCCCAAATCAGGACACTTCCTATGCGTAGAGTGACAAGGTGGAGTTCTCTGGATTCATTAAAAGGAATCATGGCATCTAATTTGTAGAACACTCAGGAACACATTATGCTACTGCCTATCTTTTGTGAGAGAAGCCAGGTCGCTTCAGAAAAAGATCCAGTCAAGGTCTTAGGGTAAGTAAGAGTGTAAAGCGTCTCATATTTTTTGTTTGAACTCATTTCCATCTGCTTTAGGGCACCTGCCGGAGGACCTCAGTATAATACATATATTGCTATTGACTTGTATAAAACAAGAAAAAGAGCCGGAGACATTTAATTTTTTAATGAATTTTTATTAGTTGTCAGATGCCTAAAGTTCAGAGAGAGTAAAAAAGGAAGAGATTCTTGTTACCAAAGAAAAGCAGTCGTGACTCATTCTGAGGAAAGAGTTAATGGAGTGTGTGCTAATCAAGAATGAATCTTGCACCCACCAGGACTAGAGATTCGCTTTTGACACTCCTAGAAGCTCTGTAACTTGTTTTCAAAGCTCTTTGCAAATCATCATAAAAGAGAAATGATCTCAGAAGCACTTAAAGCCTTTTCTACACCCACTTTTCCAATAAATTTCAGACGCATCTTTCATTTTGATCACAGAAATGCAAATTTTCTGACAGGCAAACTACAGCATGACTAAGTCCAAATGGAGTACTGTACATTTACTCAAGTGGAAAGGATAATGCAATGAAACATAATGGAATTTGCTCAACTTCAACTTTCAAGCCGTGCATGCTTTATTTACAACATCAGCTTTTTGTTTGGCACTGTTTTTTCCATATACTATTTTGAAACGATTAAACTAGTTAGAAGGAAAAATAATGTTTGTGCACTGCACATAATGTAATGTACTTAATTTTCCTAAAATGTATTTTTCATGTTTCCTATACCTTTGATTCCTAAGTCAGTGGGAGTTGAGAGTAGTAAAGTAATTCCAAACTAATCAGGGATATAAGTTCTAATTTTTGTTAGGCTGGATTTCATACTATGTACAGAAATGGAAATGTGTGGTCTAGTTTCTCCTCAGTGTGCAGGATAATGGTTGCTAGGCAGCCTCCTATTTGCAAAGAAAGGAAAGAATTTCTTTACCTCCAGGAATCTTCACAATGCCTCCTCCTCTGTAATTCCATCTGGAGCCATGTGGTGGGAAAGGGTTTGCTGAACAGCAGCTGTTTCATGTGTGCTCGATGCCTGCCTATTTGTTAAGGTCACGTTGCTGGTCAAAGTGGGCAAACCCAAGTGGGCATTACTGAAACAGAGGAGTTACCTGGAGAAATCAGCCTGTTAATGTCTAAGAGTCTTAAAAGCTGCATTATGAATACTTTAATTGAATTTTGTTCCATCAAAGCAATACATGTGTAATAGCTTCAAGAGTTAAATAGTAAAATGGAATATAACTGAAGGTCTGTCTGCACCACAGCACTTGCCTATGTCTTTCTTCCCAAAAGCAACCACCACTTTTGCCTCTTTTAGCTGTTTAGTCTCCATTATTCTAAATAATATGAATCAATTGCTGTCACAGGATTAATTAACTCTTGTCAGCTGACTTCCTGTTAGGGTAGGTGAGGATTTACCTCTGACAGTACCCACCCTTTTATTTGTTCCCTGCTTCTCCTATTATAATTCCACTAAAATTAGGGTCATACTTGATCTTTCATTGAATTTTCCCTGAGTTTCAACATTCCTTGCTTGTTTTTATTTGCTTAGGCTTCTTTCAAATATTACTACACCTTCCAGTATCTCCTATAATCCTCTCGGTACAATTTTCCAAAAAGGACTAGAATTCAGAACACTGAATGCCAGCTCTCTGGAGGCCTTACTTCTGTCTCCCCAGCTTTCTGCCTGGGAATTCCCTTTACTATTATCCTAGGTCGCATGCCCTCTGTCCTGTGTCACTCACATTTTCTCCTTACTTGGTTTGCTCCACTTTTGGGTGGAGTACATCCTCCAGTAGTTTCCTCAATTACAAAGATTGTCCAGATATGAAGCTCGTGATGACGACAACCCTCATCATTTCTTTTGAATTAAATGCTCCGAACAGGTGTCCTTATGCAGGGTACACAGCTGTGTCCTTGTGCTCTCTTTTCATTATCCTCCTGCACATTCCATTTGCTTATCTCTTGTGTTGAGTCTCTGGTTTAGGTGTAGCATCTTTTGCTTTCCTGGTATATTCCCCCAGTTGGGGGTAAACTTCACAATTAACTTTCTAGCAAAGGAGGGAAATTTTTACAGATCTTACACATTGGAAAATGGCCTTATGCTATGCTCCCATGCAACTATATCTGGCTGTGTATTTAAGTTGGAAATCATTTTTTGTCTGTATGTGAAGGCTCTGCTTCACTGACTTCCTGCTTCTAAGATTGCTGTTAAATGTTTTACCTCTGATGCATTCTGTTCCCTGAGCTTTTTATTTTATCTTTCTCTTTAAAAATTTTAACATCTACTTTGTAACTCAGGTTCTCTGAAATGATGCCATGCAATATCAATAGGTGTCTATTTCCTTAAATTTTGCTAGTCCTTGTCAACCTTAAGAGATGATTTAGTAAGTTAACATGGGATATAGGCACCTTCATTTTTTTATGTCTCTAGGTGAATATGAAGAGAAGCATCGTTCAGAAATACATGGCCTTGGACAAATGGGAAGTAGACCAAGATACTTTGAAACTCACAAAATCCTCTATATACTCCATATGGGCTTCTATTTTCCTTGACTTATCAGATACACAGAATCATCGTATTCTCTCAGTGCCCATTCTTTTAATAAGAATCAACAAGTTATCATTAAGTACCTACTGTAATCCATTTTATGTAGCCCTGTTATAACATTAGGTCACGGCTATTATCGCAATGTTTTGTAACTGCAAAAAAGTGTCTCAAAGAGATAAAGTAACATGAACTCAGCAAATAAGGACGAAGGCAAGGTTTACACCCAGTTCTGTCTGATTTCAAGCTTGTCTTTTGTTACCATTTTTTCTCTACTCCTTTCTTACTTTCTAAAAAAATATAAAATATGAGATGTGTTCAAATGCAAGTGAAATATTATGACTTCTTTATCATTTATAAGTTATATTTGTGTTTAGTTTATATATCTAGTTATATAATCTAGATTCATAATTATGTCAGAAGAATTTGTCCAGATAACAAGATTCAGTATAATGTGGATAACTGGGTCTTCCTGCATTTGTTTGCTGGGCCTCCAGTCTCCCATAAGCTTCACAGAGTGATTTGTTATAACCATGGCAATATAGCTCCTAAAGAAATAGTTGAAATTTCTAAAAACATTGCTTAAGTACTTTTTCTTTATTTTATTAAGGCATTGATATACAATATTATATTGTTCTCAGGTGTACAACATAGTGATTCAACAATTTTATACATTATGAAATGCTCACCACTATAGATGTAGTCACCATCTATCAACATACAAAAACATAACAGTATTGACTATATTTACTCTACTGTACATTTCATCCCATGACTAATTTATTTTATATTGCAAGTTTGTACCTTTTTATTCCTTTACCTCCAAACCCCTCCCCTATAGCAGTCACCAGTAGGTATTCTCTGTATTTACATGTCTATTTGTGTTTTGTTTGTTTGTTTAGTCATTTGCTTTATTTTCTTAGATTCCATATATAAGTGAAACCATACGGTATTTGTCTTTCTCTGCCCGGCTCATTTCACTTAGCATAACACCCTCTAGGCCCATCCATGTTGTAACAAATGGCAATATTTCGTTCTTCCTTGACTGAATAATACTCCATTGTATATATGTGCTACATCTTCTTCACCCATTCATCTACTGGTGGACACTTAGGTTTCATCCATGTATTGGCTATTGTAAATAATGCAATAAACATAGAGTACACATATCTTTTTGAATTAGCAGTATTCTTTCTCAAGTCTAGAATCTAGATTATTTAGCTTCAGAGTATTTTTGTGGCTCTTAATCATGATCTTTCATTTACCCAGGGCCATTCTTATTCTAGGGAAGGTTCCATTAGTGATGGTTTGCATTCTCTGGGTGGTGGAAATGGTACTTTTATTAAAAATGAATAATATTTGTTATTATTCTTAACCGTTTTGCAGGAGAAAAAACTTGTTATTAAAATAAGTCACTCCATTGCTGGAAGAATCATGCTTGGAAATATGCCCGTGGGCTATAAATCTATTAGAAACAGAAAATAAAATTCTGTACACATTAGTGTGACCACTCCTTGTCACCCAAGAGCCTCACGTGAACAGAAATCCTGAGCCTCTGCGCTTTTCCTGAAGCTATTTACACAAGCATCTTCTCTCAGCCTCTTTTGCAATGGAATCAAGATCAAGAAGTTATGTTGTGATGCTGAGCTCCATAAATGAAACCAGGAGCAAGTATATAAACTGAGACAATAAGTGTGTGGGCGGGCTTAGAGGTAAATTTTAGGCAATGTACAAGTGTTAAGAAAGGCTTATTCCTTCTTGAACGTTCTAGACTTCAAGACAAAAGGACCCAAAACAAAAATTCTGTGTGATGTTAGATATACATTTTGCCTGTAACTGTAAAATGCTAACGTTCCATTTCATACATAATCTTACAGATAGGCAAGGAAGCTCTATGATGCTTTCATTAATTTCAGATATAGTTATAAGAATTCAAAATATATAAAATCATTTTTGCAAGGCAGTTCTTGATCCAATGACTGGTCTGTCTCTCGTACAATATGAACTGAGTTGTGTCTGCATGTGTTCATGCTACTCTGGGTTCTTGTGGAATAACTTTCTGTTTTTGATTCTCTGTTTTTTTATAGGACTTTTCATATTGGTCCTATATCACTTAAATCTCTCTCTCTCTTTCACTCTGTCAAACAATAACAATTTTCCTAAGAAGAGGATGACTTGTGTCTAGTTCTGGTTGTGGCATAAATACTAGTGAACAGAAAAGTCACAAGTTCTTTCCCTATCTTCCTCTGTATAATGAAGAATTTGTCTACATCATTGGTTCTCAACCCTAGTAGCATTTTGGAATCACCTGGAAAGCTTTACATTTATTTTTTAAATATCCAATACCTACCATTCTGCTTCATTTGGATTGTGCACGAAGCCCAGAGAGAGGTATTCTTTAGAATCACTAAACCAGTTTGGTGATTTTTCAAAAGTTAACATGCACATAAATCCCCTGGAAAATCTTGTGAAAATACAGACTCTATTCAGGCAGTTTTGGAAAGGGTCTGAGATTTTGCATTTCTGACAAGCTCCCAGAAAATGTCAGTGCTGCAGGTCCAGATGTCACTTTTATTAGTAAAGATATAGATGTTCTTTAAGAATATTTGCAGGAAAATGAGGAATAAATAAATAGAGAAAGGAAGGGAAGAAGGAAAGAGAGGGAAAAAGGAAGGGGAAAAAAGCCATACTGTATAATTAATACAAAAACCAGATATACCACTTAAATAAAGAGAAAAAATTTGTCTGAAATAATATTTTATATTGCTTTTACTTTTTATTTTATTTTTAAGTGTAATTTTTATTGAAGTATAGTTGATACACTACGTTATATTGCTTTGAAGTATACAACATAGTAGTTCAACAGCTAACCACATGATTAAATCCTCACCCCACTAGTGCAGTTATTATCCATCAACATAGGAAGATGTTACAGAACCATTGGCTATATTCTCCATGTTGTACTACCATCTCCATGACCAACTTATATTATGATTGAGAATTTTTTTGCCTGTTTATTCCCCTCCTCACCCATATTACCCCTCCCACTTGGTAACCACCTGTCACTTCTCAGTGTCTATGAGTCTACTCCTATTTTTTAAAATTTTATTAAGGTATTATTGATATACACTCTTATGAAGGTTTCACATGAAAAAACAATGTGGTTACTACATTTACCCATATTATCAAGTCCCCACTCATACCCCAATTCAGTCACTGTCCATCAGTGTAGTAAGATGACACAGATTCACTGTTGGCCTTCTCTGTGCTACACTGTTTTCCCCGTGATCCCCCACACCATGTGTACTAAACATAATACCCCGCAATCCCCTTCTCCCACCCTCCCCACCCACCCTCCACACACCTCCTCTTTGGTAACCACTAGTTCTTTCTTGGAGTCTCTGCTACTATTTTGTTTCTTCAGTTTTGTTTCGTTGTTATACTCCACAAATGAGGGAAATCATTTGGCCCTTGTCTTTCTCTGCCTGGCTTATTTCACTGAGCATAATATCCTCCAGCTCCATCCATGTTGTTGCAAATGGCAGGATTTGTTTCCTCCTTCTGGATGAATAGTATTCCATTATGTATATGTACCACATCTTCTTTATCCAGTCATCTACTGATGGACACTTAGGTTGCTTTCATATCTTGGCTATTGTAAAAAGTGCTGCAATAAACATAGGGGTGCATATGTCTTTTTTAATCTGAGAAGTTGTATTCTCTGGGTAAATTCCAAGGAGTGGGATTCCCAGGTCAAATGGTATTAGCATTTTTAGTTTTTTGAGGAACCTCCACATTGCTTTCCACGATGGTTGAACTAACTTACATTCCCACCAGCAGTGTAGGGGGGTTCCCCTTTCTCCACATCCTCACCAGCATTTGTTGTTCTTAGTCTTTTGGATGTTGGCCATCCTTACTGGTGTGAGGTGATATCTCATTGTGGTTTTAATTTACATTTCCCTGATGATTAGTGATGTGGAGCATCTTTTCATGTGTCTGCTGGCCATCTGAATTTCTTCTTTGGAGAACTGTCTCTTCATATCCTCTGCCCATTTTTTAATTGGGTTATTTGCTTTTTGGGTGTAGAGGCATGTAAATTCTTTATATATTTTGGATGTTAACCCCTTGTCGGATATGTCATTTACAAATATATTCTCCCATACTGTAGGATGCCTTTTTGTTCTGTTGATGGTATCCTTTGCTGTACAGAAATTTTTAGTTTGATGTAGTCCCATGAGTTCATTTTTGCTTTTGTTTTCCTTACTCGAGGAGATACGTTCAGGTAGAAGTAGCTCATGCTTATATTCAGAGATTTTTGCCTATGTTGTCTTCTTAGAGCTTTATGGTTTCATGACTTACATTCAGATCCTTGATCCATTTTGAGTTTACTTTTGTGTATGGGGTTAAACAATAATCCAGTTTTATTCTCTTGCATGTAACTATCCAGTTTTGCCAACACCAGTCGTTGAAGAGGCTGTCATTTCCTCATTGTATGTCCATGGCTCCTTTATCATATATTAATTGACCATATATGGTTGGGTTTATATCAGGGCTTTCTAGTCTGTTCCATTGGTCTGTGGGTCTGTTCTTGTGCCAGTACCAAATTGTCTTGAGTACTATGGCTTTGTGGTAAAGCTTGAAGTTGGGGAGCATATTCCCCCCAGCTTTATTCTTCCTTCTCAGGATTGCTTTGGCTATTCAGGGTCTTTTGTAGTTCCATATGAATTTTAGAATGATTTTCTCTTGTTTGTTGAAAATGCTCTTGGTATTTTGATAGGAATTACATTGAATCTGTAGATTGCTTTAGGCAGGATGGCCGTTTTGACAATATTAATTCTTCCTATCCATGAGCACAGGATGTTTTTCCATTTATTTGTATGTTCTTTAATTTCTCTCATGAGTGTCTTGTAGTTTTCAAGAGTATAGGTCTTTCACTTCTTTGGTTAGGTTTATACCTAAGTATTTAACTCTTTTTGATGCAATTGTGAATGGAATTGTTTTCCTGATTTCTCTCTCTGCTAGGTCATTGTTAGTGTATAAGAATGCCATAAATTTCTGCCCATTAATTTTGTATCCTGCAACTTTGCTGAATTCAGATATTAAATCTAGTAGTTTTGGAGTAGATTCTTTAGGGTTTTTTATGTACAATATCATGTCACCTGCAAACAGGGACAGTTTAAATTCTTCCATGAAAATCTGGATGCCTTTTATTTCTTTGTGTTGTCTGATTGCTGTGGCTAGACCTCCAGTACTATGTTGAATAGAAGTGGGAGAGTGGGCATCCTTGTCTTGTTCCTGATCTTAAAGGAAAAGCTTTCAGCTTCTCACTGTTAAGTATAATGTTGGCTGTGGGTTTGTCATATATGGCCTATATTATGTTGAGGTACTTGCCCTCTATACCCATTTTGTTGATTTTTTTATCATGAATGGATGTTGAATTTTGTCAAATGCTTTTTCAGCATCTATGGAGATGATCATGTGGTTTTTGTCCTTTATGTTGATGTGGTGGATGATGTTGCTGGAATTTTGTATGTTGAACCATCCTTGCATCCCTAGAATAAATCCTACTTGATCATAAAGGATGATCCTTCTGATGTATTTTTTAGTTCGGTTTGCTAATATTTTGTGGAGTATTTTTGTGTCTATGTTCATCAGGGATATTGTCTGTAGTTTTCTTTTTTTTTGGTGTCTTTGCCCAGTTTTGGTATTAGAGTGATGCTGGCCTCATAGAATGAGTTTGGAAGTATTCCCTCTTCTTCTACTCCTTGGAAAACTTTGACGAGGATGGGTATTAGGTCTTCACTAAATGTTTGATAAAATTCAGTGGTGAAGCCATCTGGGCCAGGTGTTTTGTTCTTAGGTAGGTGTTTGATTACCAGTTGTATTTCATTGCTGGTAATTGGTCTGTTGAGATTTTCTGTTTCTTTCTGGGTCAGCCTTGAAAGGTTGTATTTTTCTAGAAAGTTGTCCATTTCTTCTACATTATCCAGTTTTTTAGCATATATTTTTTCATAGTATTCTCTAATAGTTCTTTGTATTTCTGTGCTGTCCATAGTGATTTTTCCTTTTTCATTTCTTATTCTGTTTATGTGAGTAGACTCTCCTTTTTTCTTGATAAGTCTCGCCAGGGGTTTGTCTATTTTGTTTATTTTCCCAAAGAACCAGCTCTTACTTTTGTTGATCTTTGCTTTTGTTTTATTCTTCTCAATTTTATTCATTTCTGCTCTAATCTTTATTATGTCCCTCCTTCTACTGACTTTGGGTCTCATTTGTTCTTTTTCTAGTTTTGTTAATTGTGAGTTTAGACTGCTCATATGGGAATGTTCTTTCCTGAAGTAGGCCTGTATTGCAACATAATTTCCTCTTAGCACGGCTTTCCCTGTGTCCCACAGATTTTGTGGTGTTGAATTATTGTTGTCATTTGTCTCCATATATTGCTTGATCTCTGTTTTTATTTGTTCACTGATCCATTGATTATTTAGGAGCATGTTATTAAGCCTCCATGTGTTTGTGGGATTTTTCATTTTCTTTGGGTAATTCATTTATAGTTTCATTCCTTTGTGGTCTGAGAAGCTGGTTGGGACAATTTCAATCTTTTTAAATTTATCAAGGCTCTTTTTGTGTCCTAGTATATGATCTATTCTTGAAAATGTTACATGTGCACTTGAGAAGAATGTGTATTCTGCTGCTTTTGGGTGTAGAGTTCTGTAGATGTCTGTTAGGTCCATCTTTTCTAATGTGTTGTTCAGTGCCTCTGTCTCCTTATTTATTTTCTGTCTGGTTGATCTGTCCTTCAGAGTGAGTGGTGTGTTGAAGTCTCCTAGAATGAATGCATTGCATTCTATTTCCCCCTTTAATTCTGTTAGTATTTGTTTCACATATGTAGGAGCTCTTGTGTTGGGTGCATAGATATTTATAATGGTTTTCTCTTCTTGTTGGATTGACCCTTTTAATCATTATGTAATGTCCTTCCTTGTCTCTTGTGACTTTCTTTGTTTTGAAGTCTATTTTGTCTGATATAAGTACTGCAACTCCTGCTTTTTTCTTCCTATTAGTTGCATGAAATGTCTTTCTCCATCCCTTCAGTTTTAGTCTGTGTATGTCTTTGGGTTTAAAGTGAGTCTCTTGAAGGCAGCATATAGATGGGTCTTGTTTTTTTATCCATTCAGTGACTCTATGTCTTTTGATTGGTGCATTCAGTCCATTTACATTTAGGGTAATTATGGATAGGTATGTACTTACTGGCATTGTAGGCTTCAGATTTGTGGTTACCAAAGTTTCAAGGTTAACTTCCTTACTATCTAAGAGTCTAACGTAACTCGCTTAATATGCTATTACAAACACAATCTAAAGGTACTTTTTTTGTTTTTCTTTTCCTCCTCATTTTTCTTCCTCCTCCATTCTTTATATATTAGGTATCATAGTCTGTACTGTTTGTCTATCCCTTGATTTACTTTGGGGATAGTTAATTTAATTTTGTATTTTCTTAGTAATTAGCTGTTCTACTTTCTTTACTGTGGTTTTATTACCTCTGGTGACAGCTACTAAACCGTAGGAACACTTCCATCTATAGCAGTCTCCCCAAAATACACTGTACAGATGGTTTGTGGGAGGTAAATTCTCTCAGCTTTTGCTTATCTGAGAATTGTTTAATACCTCCTTCAAATTTAAATGATAATCTTGCCTGATAAAGTAATCTTAGTTCGAGGCCCTTCTGCTTCATTGCATTAAATACATCATGCCACTCCCTTCTGGCCTGTAAGGTTTCTGCTGAGAAGTCTGATGATAGCCTGATGGGCTTTCCTTTGTATTTGATCTTATTTCTCTCTCTGGCTGCTTTTAATAGTCTGTTCTTATCCTTGATCTTTGCCATTTTAATTACTATATGTTTTCATGTTGTCTTCCTTGGGTCCCTTGTGTTGGGAGATCTGTGCACCTCCATGGCCTGAGAGACTATCTCCTTCCCCAGATTGGGGAAGTTTTCAGCAACCACCTCCTCAAAGACACTTTTTATCCCTTTTTCTCTCTTCTTCTTCTTCTTGTACCCCTATAATGCGAATATTGTTCCTCTTGGATTGGTCACATAGTTCTCTCAATATTCTTTCATTCTTAGAGATCATTTTTTCTCTCTGTGCCTCTGCTTCCTTTATTCCTCTTCTCTTCTTCTATTTCATTTATACTCTCCTCAACTGTATCCAATCTGCTTTTAATACCATCCATTCTGCTCTTCAATGATTGGATCTCCGACTGTAATTCCTTTCTGTGTTCTTGATTATCTTTTCGTACCTCCATGAGCATGTTAATGATTTTTATTTTAAACTCCCTTTCAGGGAGAGTCATGAGGTCAATATCATTTAAATCTTTCTCAGGTGTTGTATTAATAATTTTGCTCTGGACCAGGTTCCTTTTGCATTTCATATTTGTGTATGGCACCTTACACTGCCCTGAAGCTCTACTCTCTGGTGCTGCTCAGCCCCTGAAGCAATGTTGGGGATTGCAGGGGAGTGGTATTGGTGCCTCGGGGGAGGAACGGACTATTCCCTGCTTCTTGGCTGCTATGCCTGTCTCCACTGACTGAACCAGTGGGCCAAGCACACAGGTATAAGCCTCTGTGCTTTGCATTTTTAGTTGCTGTAGACAGATCTTCCATCTTGCTGCCTTAACTCCAGGGTAGGGTTTCCCAGTTTGCAAGCCCAGTGGGGCTGGCCAGGAGAAAGGCGCACAGAAGGGGTTCTTGGAGCTGTGTAGGTAGCCAGGGAGCTGGAGCACCTGAAGATCGTGAAAGCTCCCAACCTGCTGGGCAGAGTGCACCTGGACAATTTTGTCTACCTGTCCCTTCTCCTGAGCATTAAGCTCTGTGCAATCCTTGCCCCTTTAGCAGCCCTCTTGCTAAGGGCTTCTTTGTTAGTAAATCTCTTAGACTACCCACCTTTTTGGTCCCAGAGCAGCTGGATATGGATTCCTGCTTTCCACAAACAGCTGGAATCTTAGTCTCTCCAGGAATTCTGCCTGTCTTAACTTTCCAACCCCCTAATTATCAGAGTATCATGCAAGCACCATGAAATGTAGGTTTGTGCTCCCAGAGCAGATCTCCAGTGTTAGGTATTCAGCAGTCCCAGATCTCCACTCCCTCCTTGCTCCATTCCTCTTCCTCCTACCGTGAGCTGGGGTGGGGGAAGGGCTTGGATCCCGCAGGACCACAGCTGTAGTACATTACCCTTTTCCATGAAGTCTGCTCTTGTCTCTAGGTGTATGCAGTTTGTTGCCGTCCTCTTTCCCGTTGCTCTTTCAAGAGCAGTTGTATGAGTTATATTTTCATATTATATGCAGTTTTAGGAGGAAGCCTCTGTCTTACCTCTCACACCGCCATCTTTAATCTGATTCCTCTATTGCTATTTTATTCATTTTGTTTTGTTTTCTTTTTAGATTCCACAAATAAGTGATATCATATGGTGTTTATCTTTCTCCGCCTGGCTTATTTCACTGAGCATAGTACACTCTAGGTCTACCCATGTTGTTGCAAATGACAGGATTTATTTGTTTTTTATGGCAGAATAATATTCTTTCTAGTTGATTCCAATTTTTTTTAATAGGAATCCACTAGAAAGATTATTTCTAGTGTTACAAGTTTGAGACTTGTATATCAAATATATAATTGTATTTTAATAAGTGGAGTTTTCCAATCCCACAAATTCATCATGAAGTTTGACTATTATGATGGCTAAATTTATATGACAACTTGCAGGATGTTTGGGGATGAGATTAAATCAAGCCCTACAGTTGGATATGCACAGAAGTACTCCATCATCAAATGGAAGTCATATATTTACAGTCTGGCTTGAGCAGCCTCTGAAGGTGCAAGTAAATTATGTGAAGGTTTGAGATTTTGTATGTCTTAGAGCTCCAGAAAAGTGCCAAAGGTGCCCATTCCTGCTAAACTGCCTTCTTTCTTCCAGCCTGTACCTATGACATCATGGGGAGGGCCCTATGATCAGTTGACAGAGAAAAAGAAGACTTAGATGTCTGGCTTATAGACAGTTCTGCAATATATGCAGGCACTACCCAAGGTGGACCACTGTAGCACTGTAGCTCCTCTTTGAGACTTCCTTGAAGAACAGTGGTGAAGGGCACTTTAAGCCCTGCATCTGATTGTTCATTTTGCTTGGAAGGGGAAATGGACAGATATGCAACTATATGCTGACTCACAAACTGTGGCCAATAGTTTGGCTATGGAAATATCCATGGAAACATCAAGGGAACATCCATGGAAAGAACATGATTGGACAATTGGTGACAAGGCAGTATTGGAAAGAGGTATATGGACAGATGTCCCTGAAAGGACAAAAAATGTGAGATATTGTGTCACATGTCAATGCTCACCAATCAGTGACTTCAGCAGAGGAAGATTTTAATAATCAAGTGCATGGAATAACCAGTTCTATGGCTATGAGTTAGCTTCCTCCCCCAGCCATCCTTGTCATTACTCAGTGATGTATGAACAAAGTGGCCATGATGGCAGGGATAGAGGGTATGTGCAGGCCCACAACATGGACTACCTCTATGGTCACTGCTGAATGTCCAACATGTGAGCAGCTGAGGCCGACAGCAAGCCCTCAGTACGGCACCATTCCACATGGTGATCAGCCAACTACCTGGTGGCACGCTGACCACACTAAACCACTTCTCTCATGGAATGGGCAACATTTTTTTCTTAATGGAAAAGATACTCTGGGTATAGATTTGCCTCCCCTATACACAGTGCTTTGGCCAGAATTCTCACCTGTGGACTTACAGAATGCCTTATACCCCATCATATTTCTGCATTATTTCTGATCAAGAAACTACCTTGATAGCAAATGGAATGCACTCAAAACCAATGCTCATGGAATTCACTAGTCTCACCATGATTCCCACGCTCCTCAAGCAGCTGTCTTGACAGAACAGTAAAACGGCCTTTTGAAGACTCATTTACAATGGTGGAAATACATTGTTGAGATGGAGAAAGTTTTTCCAAAAGGCTTTATATGCTCTGAACCAATATCCAATATATGGTGTTGTTTCTTTAGTAGCCAGTAGTCATGGGTGTAGGAATCAAGGGATAGAAATGGAAATGGCATCACTCACCATTACTTCTAGTGACTCACTAGCAACATTTTTGCTTCCTGTCCCATTACCTTATACTCTGCTGGCCTAGAGTTCCTTGATCCAGAGGAATGGGAGACACAATACTGATTCAGTCAAACTGGAAATGAAGACTTCCCCATGGCCACTTTGGACCTTGCAAGCCTCTGAATGAACCAGTAGTTACTGTGCTGCCTGGGTGATGGATCCTGACTACCAGGGGACATGGGGCTGCTACTCCACAATGGAGGGGTGGAAGCAGGATGGAATGCAGGAGATCCCTACGGTATCTCTTAGTCTTACCATGCCATGCAATTAAAATCAATGGAAAACTACAACCACCCAATCCAGGCAGGACTGCCAAGGACCCAGAACCTTCAGGAATGAGGGTTTGGCCACCCAGCCAGGCAAAGGACCATGACCAGCTGAGGTGCCTGTTGAGGGCAAAGGAAATATCTTTGTTTTGTTCTTTATCCCCTTACCATTTAACATAAGATGTACTGACTTTGTATTATAATATTTAAGTATGGTAAACCTTACATCATAGTAGTTTAGTTACAGGATATCAAAAAGAAGAGTAAATATCACTTTCAAAGACTGCATCCTTTTCTGGGGAAAAGGTAAGTGTGATGTCAGCTCTGTAAAGGATAGCTGTATGGTTAGGTGGAAGTCTGACTTGGTTATTGTCTTTATGAGGAGATTAAGTATGGTTTTAAGGAGATGCACATGGGTGCCACGTTGATAATGTGTGGACTTGTGATCTTTAATTTTATGTGTCAACTCAGAGGGTATTCTTGGATGAGATTAATTTTTAAATTGGAGAACTGTGAGTAAGCCAACCCCTCTCCATAATGTGTGTGACAGTCATCCAACGCACTGAAGTCCTGAACAGAAGAAAAAGACTGACTTTCCCATGCAAGAGCAGATTCTCGCCCAGTGCCTTTACCATCAGTTGCAACACAGCCCCTCTTGGGTCTCCAGCCTGCCAGCCCACACTGCAGATTTGGACTTGTCAGCCTCCATAATCACATGAGTCAATTTTTTATAAATAATCTCTCTCTAAATATAGACACCCTGTTGGTTCGTTTCTCTGGGCAACTCTAGCTAATACAACTGTTTATATCCACAGGAATCATCAGACCTTGTTATCAGCCCCTTTCCCCACCTCCACTCCCCAGTGGGTCCCACCCAAGGTTTATTATCCCTTATTATCTAGCTTATGTATCCCAAACTAGAAGCCTGTCTCCTTCCTTCTGCACTCACCATCTAGTCCATTGCCTATTTATAACTTGTAACCACTCTCCTTGCCTCTTTTAATTTGTTTTCCAAATCTCAGCCAGAGTGAAATTTCTAAATCATAAACATCCTTGTTTAAACACTAAATACCATGTGGTTTTTCCTCAGGCTCAGCTCTAAGCACAGCTCATGAGACTCAATGTGACAGGACCCATCCTCTAACCACATCTGTATTCTTCAAGTGACTTGCTGCTGGCATATTCTCTTTCTGCAGCCTCTGTTGGCTGTCCTTTGGCATTGCATTGACCAGGGTTTTCCACAGAAACAAAACCAATAGAAAATGTGTAGATACATATAAAGGATTTTTTTTTATCAGGGATTGGCTCAGTTGATTATGGACGCCGAGAAGCCCCATAACTTGCTATCTGTAAGTCCAGGAAGGCCAGTGGTTAGCTCCAGTCCAAACTTAAAGACCTGAGAACCAGAGAAGCTAATGATGTGAGTCCCAGTTCCAGTTTCAGTCTAAAACCCCAAGAACTAGGAACGCTAATGTCTGAAGCAGGGGAAGATGGGTGTCCCAGCCCACGCAGAGAGCAAATTGGCCCTTCCTCTGCTTGTCCATATTAGGCAGGCCCTCAGTGGATTGGACATCACCCACCTGGATTGGTGAGGGTCAATCTCGTTACTCAAACTACTGATTCAAATGCTAAATCTACAAAATCACTCTAAAAGACATCTCAGAAATAATGTTTTATCAGTTCTCCGGGCAACCCGTAATCCAGTGGAGACATAATCTAACCATCACAGAGGGAAACATGGTAGTTCTCCATTTTGCTCATCTATATTTTCTCAGACCTGCCTTAGCTTCTTCTGCAATGCCTGAACCAAAGCCTTTCTTTGTGCCTCTTAACATACTCTGGCAAAATGGTCATTGCACTTCTTTCTTTCTTTCTTTATTTTTTATTGATATACAGTCTTATGTTGGTTTCCCATATACAACACAGTGGTTGAACAGTTACCCATATTATTAAATCCTCATCCTCTCTGGTGTGGTTACTAGCTATGAACACAGAAAGATGTTACAGGATCACTGACTATATTTTCCATGCTGTTCTACTGTTCTCATGTCATCACACTTTTTAATAATCACTTCTTAACTGTCAATGTCTTCAGTTGACTTCACAATCAGTAGTGCCTGGCACTAAGTAAAATTTTGTTTGTTGAATGTGTAACAGAATTTTATGTTTTTCTCCAATTATGAGTAGCAGTAAAAGGCTAGTGTAATAAAATGGGAGTTTCCTTTTTCTAAAACATTTAGTACATGGGGTTTTGAACACAAAGAGAAAATACTCAGTTTGGGATTCAGAAAACAGAAATTTATAGTGTTTTAAATAAAGTCTCAGACCTGAAGTGTTTTTCACTTGCATTAATATGAGTAACTTTCGAATGTAACTCTTTCCCTTCCTGCTCTATTGAGCATACATGCTACAGCAAAGTGATCTGAGTTTTCTGTCTGATTTTTATTCTTCTATTTTTTTTTCCTGCCAAGGAGAGTTCGGGCACATAAATCATTAACGTGTGTTTTTATATATCCTGGTGGTTAGTGATGAGAGAGTTTAAGGTAACATAAATCCATTTTGTGGGTATTTATGAGAGATGCTTTCAGAGTGTAGAATTCAGTAAAAGTCCTACGGGTGACCTTCAGACAAGACCATGGTTTGAGCCTATACATCTGGAAATGGGCAGCACTCTTTTTTACTGTCTTCTTTTAGTAAGACCATCAGAGGAGCATCTCCTAGAGCTGTAACTCTTCCTGATCGACTTTTACAAGACTTGTTATTTTTCTAGCTAGGGAAGGAGTAAAAATTCCTCCATCTGCCCATCACTGACATCAAGTACAGAGCTAAGTGTTACAGTAAAAACTCTCAAATAATTTTGCTCAGAAATAGTAGGAAGCTTCATCTCTGAAAATAAAAAGCTAAATTACTCTATAAATAAGACTTACAAAAATTTGCTTATATTACTTCACATAACAATCTAACTGTTCTTCATATTCACCAGTACAAAGGATGAGCTATCTCTGGTTCAGTTCCATGCACAGTCAGGCTTCTTGAAGGCAGAAAAATGTATTTCCTTTAAAATGTATAAAATCAGACCTTTTGCTGATTTGATTCCTTATCTGCTTGGCATGTCCACTGGGCTTTAATGTAGCAATCCCAAAGCATGCACTCAGAAACATTCATTATAAGACGTAAAGTGTAAAAATGTAAACAAAATATTACACCATTGCAATGATTTCAAAAGAGTAACTCCATTTTGCAAAAAGGAGATGGTAGGTTTAATGCCTTAAAATATTTGTATTTGTTTCAATGTGATCATCTAAAAATGCTCTAACAGCAATACACAATTAAAATATCATTAAAAATTGAAAATTATGTTGAACATAAAAATTGAAACAGCTTTAATATGAAAACAATACAAATCCATCTTTATACAACAAATATCTGAATGGTTATAATGGCAAGTGTTCCTACATCCACTCTTTCTGTTTTTCACTTGCTCTCACTTGCCATTCCTATTGCTTTAAAGAACTAAAGATAGTCTAACAATAAAGGAGATGATTTGAAAGATGTCTATAAGATCTAAAGAGTACTGTCTGCAGGTCAGATTTTACTGTTCAAATCATGTGCACAAATATTTGCTTATGATGTGGGTGCTCAAAAATCACACATATACCATTACAAGAATTTAGCACATCCATGAGCAAATTATTATCTTAATGTAATCATTGGATCTGGGAGTAGTGCAGTCTGTTTTTATATCAATCTCTATTCAGATCTTACATGGGAAGCTATATGTTAGCATAACAATGATGCCATCTTAGTGAAGACAGCAAAACTGTTGCAAAGTAAATCAGCAAACAGGAATAAACTGGCATGCAAAAAAAGATTGAATTTTTACATTATTATTATCCATTATTTGGGGTAAAACATGGACTATGTGTCCTTTTACCAGTATAAATGGAATGAATTTCAACCTTCCCTCAAATCTATTACCATTAGTGACTTTAGAAAGGTAACAAGTAAGTCCTCACCTGGGAGTGGAGTGGTGAATATGAGCTCATGTTCCAGTTCTGTGCTTTGTAGCCTTTGAGCAAGACATGTAGCTACCTGATGCTCAGACCTCTGATTTTTAAAATGAGGATCATGCATAACTCATCCACTCTGTGATGGTGAAATGACATTTCACATAAAGCTCTTGAAACACCACTAGTATGCACTGTGTGCTCAATAACAATTGTCTATAAACGTCAGTACAAATATTTTTAGTGTTCTACGCACTTTGAAAAATGTAGGGATACATTTCTTCCTATCCATGAGCACATAGATCTACTCACTCTGTACTTTTATTTAACTCTCCTTGTCTGTTTTGATAGCATACTTTTATTGCTCTTATGGAGTGTACTGTCATTTTTCAATTTTTTGGAAGAGGCTGTACAGTCCTGGAATCATCTGCCCCTTAAGAGTTGATGGAACTCAACTTTAAAACATTTAGCTCTGGTGTTTTCTTTATGGGATGATTTGTGGCTATTGATACAGCTGTTTTTAATGGTTCTATGAGTTCTAGCATGTTGTATTTTTTCTGGAAATCTCATTTTGTCAAAGTTGTCAAATTTGTTGGTATCTATTTTCTTATTAAAATAGTAATATTTAATGGCCCTGTGCTATTTCCCATTTTTCATTCTCCATAGTAGTTTCTTAGGCCACCTTTTTCTTTCCTTCCTTCCCCCTTCTTTCTCTCCCCCCCTCTTCCTCTCTCTCCTTGTCTTTCTTCCTCCTACAACAACATTATAGAAGTTTGTCTATTTTATTAATCTTTGCTTTTCACCAGCCTTTGCTTTCTTGATTTCCCTTTCATCAGTTTTCTATTTAATTTATTGATACCTTCTATTTTCTCCTACAGTTATCTCTTTTGAAGTATAGTGTCTTATTTGTTTTTAAACCTTCTTGAGTTTATGCTTAGCTCATGAGCATTCCCTCAGCCCTATTTCTTCCTACAGCATTAATGCCACTGCTTTCCTTTCAGCATCACTAGTGGAGTGCACAAGTGCTGGTATGTCCTACTTTCACTATTTTTTCATTACAATTATGTTTTTATATTTTCATTGTCATTTCTTCTTTTATCTATGCATCATTTAAAAGCATTTCCCCCTCTACTGTACAGAAATTGTACATTTATCCCTTCTTTAATAAACTTCTAATTTAATTATATTATGGACTAATTAATATAATATCCTTGAATTTCTTTTTTTTTGTCACTTGGCATATTGCCTAATAAGTTAAATTTTGTAGATATTACATGGGAGAAGGATTCTACCTATATTTTTGAAATAAATCAAGACTTGTTTTTTTGTTACATGAAATATCTCTTTCCTAAATAAAATGGTAATAATTTATAGGCTCGAACTTTTAATAATTTAAAGACATGCTGATAGCTGTCAATTTGATAGTGGATTTATCAGTTTCATTTGCTACTTATATGTTGCTTTATATTTACATCATTTCATTTTTTAGATTCTTAGTACATTTATACCTTAAAGATATCTTTGTCTTAGATCTTTGTGTCTAATATTAATATAATATAGACCTAATATGAACATACTCTTGAGGTTTTCTGGGTTTTGTTTTATGTGATTACACACACACACACACACACACACACACACACATATATTGTTTTTTCCCATTTTAATGTCTCTTTTTAAAATGTCTTTTTGAAGTCTAGTAGATATTCAGTTAAGTCCAAAGCTTTATACATTTTCACAAACTGAATACACCCATGTAACCAACACCCAGATTAAAAACAAAGAAACAAACAGAACACTCCTAGCATGCCAGGTACCCCATTTTAATTATTACCCACACTCCAAGGTTAACTATTTTTGTGACTTCTAATATTATAGTTTGACCAACAAATTAAATTTTTATAAATTTTTATTAATTTGAATCCCAATATGTGTACTCCTTTGTGTCTGATTTACTTAACTCCACATTAGAATTGTGAGTTCCTCAAATCTGTTGCATTTACTCATTTTTATTGATGAATAATGTTTCACTTTGTGAATATACTTTAATTTACTTCTCCATTCCAAGGAAATGAGAATTTGTATAGCTTCAAGTCTGGGGATATTTTTTATCCGGTGACGGATGCTTTTGTACATAACACTGATGACCCATATGCTCATGCTTCATGAATATCACTTGAAAATATTATCTACCTAGAATTTCCTGCACCCTCTCTCAAAGTATGATTTTAACCTCAAGTTTAGAATATATATATTCTCAATAATAAGGTAAACACTGAAGAAAGTGAAAAACAATGGGTTTTCTTGAACCTAACAGACAGCTGAGGGCACAGGGAAAATCACCATCCTGAACGTGTTGAGACAGGGTAATCTAGAGAATCACAGATGAGCTCCACTTCCCTGGACCAGAAGCCAATGGAACCATAAACTTGTAGGAAAACTTAAATTATAAATGTTGTGAATTGCTGGAGGTGCAATGGAGACTAGCATGAGTGTGAGACACTCCAGGGTGACCAGTCTTAGGTAGGTCCCCACAATTTCTTGGACTACAGGTGGACTTCACAGTGAAGGCCCAAGAAGATAGTATTGTAAGTCCCATAAGAGCAAGGGAGGACTAGTGAATGTGAAATTTGTCCAGTGTTTTATATAACAAAGGCTTACACAGGGTGGGAGAAGCTTTCACCTGAAACTTCCCTCATCTAGAGGAAGGATATTTCACTATTCTTGTACCCTACAGCTTTCTTGTATCATGTAAGTGTGGGTGAGACAGAGGACAAAGGAAGCTGGGAAGCTCATGTGAAGGACTGAGGCCCACTTAAAGACAGAAATTTAATAATATTCTAGAATGCTTCATCTCCTTTTTACTATTACTATTGGCAGGGCACAAGTAATAATGGTGGATTACAGTTGAAAAAGCTGCAAAACACAGACTCTAACTGATAGGGAGTTCTTTAAGAAGTAAAAAGATAATGCAGGAAACTAAAACAGGGTACACTGGGGGAATTAAAACCTCTGTCCCTGACAGATACAAGAAACACTGAACACAGCCCTACTATGGCCAAGTTAACATAGACCTCACAGGAAAGCTCCTTTGCCTCTCTTTCTATTACATGATACTCTGTGTCCATATGTCAACAAGAAATTACAATGCCCATTGAAAGGCAAGAAAAAAATCACAGTGTGAAGAGACAAAGAAAGAATGGGAATCGGATTTCAAATACAATACAGTTTCTGGAATAATAAGATAAGTAATTTAAAATAATTATGTTTAATATATTAAAAGCTCTATTCAGAGACGTAGGTAACATGAAAGAACAAATGAGTAATGTTAGGAAGGAAAAAGAATTAGGAAGAAATGTTAGAAATAACACCCTGTAACATGAATAAAGAATGTCCTTGAAGAGTCCATCAGAAGACTGGGAAGAATCAGTGAGCTTGAAGATAAGCCAATAGAAACTTCTCAGGAGGATTTCTCAACATGGCAGCATGAGTAGGGTGGCAGAAATCTCCTCCCAAAACCGTATATATTTGAAAATACAGCAAATACAACTGCTCCTAAAAGAGTAACCACAAGATACAGTACACCAACCAGAACTCAACATCTCATGACCGGTGGGACCCAAGCACTCCCCCCACCCCAGATCACTGGTGGGACAAAAAGAATCAGAATGGGGAGGGAGTAGAAGCACAGGACTGCTAAATAACCAGACCTAGTAATCTGCACCAGGAGCCCAGATACACATTGCATGGTGTACTGGATATTAGAGGAATGGAAAAGCAAAATCTGGGACTAAGACTGCAAACAGGTCCACACATCCGGCTCCCCTGGGACAAAAGAAAAGCGGGCGCTTTAAAAGTCTTAAAGGGACAAGGGTTTAAAACAGGTGGACAAAATTGTCCTGGCACAATCAGCCCAGCAGGCTGGGAACTTTAAGTAACTTCAGGTGCCCTAATACCTTGGGTGGCAACGCAGCTCTGAAGTCTGTCACAGCAATAAACAGCCTGCCGTTTATTCCCCCCTAACCAGCACTGCAAGCGAACAGGCTGACCCACCATGGCTGCAGAGCAACCAGGGAGCATCCCCGCCCACAGCAACCACACAGAGGCTTCTCCAAGCATGCAGCTAACTAGGCCAGTCCTAGAGTCTGCCCCCGTGCCTGCAGTAGACCAACACAGACAGTGGAGACGGGTGCAGAGTCCAGAAGGCACAAAGGGGCTTTGTTCTCACAGCAAACATGGACTGATTGCCTGCAACCACTGCCAGTGCCACAGGCTATCCTGAGGGCTAACCTGCCCATGGCAGCTCAGGGATTAACCCAGAGGCTGCTACCTGTATGCAGTTGACAGGCACAGGCATTGGAGAAGGGCAAGGTGACCAACAAGAAGGAAGGGACTTTGTTTTCCCAGCTGACACACGTGCCACTCACCAACAATCCCTTCCATCATGATGAAAAGGCAGAATAACCTTGTTCAGTCCAAAATCCCTCAAATACCATAAAGAGGACCTGGTGAGACTGAAATCACCAATCTTCCTGAAAAAGAATCCAAAATAAAAGTCATAAGCATGCTGATGGAGTACAGAGAAATATGCTAGAGCTAAGGGATGAATGCAGGAGGGAGATAACAGAAATGAAACAAACAATGGAAGGATTTAAGACCAGACTGGATGAGGTGGAAGAGAATGTTAATGGAATAGAAATCAGAGAACAGGAATACAGAGAAGCTGTGGTAGAGAGAGATAAAAGGATCTCTAGGAATGAAAGAATGTTAAGAGAACTGTGTGACCAATCTAAACGGAACAATATTCGCATAATAGGGGTACCAGAAGAAGAAGAAAGAGAAAAAGGGATAGAAAGTGTCTTGGAAGAAATAATTGTTGAAAATTTCTTCAATCTGGGGAAAGAAATAGTCTCCCAGACCAAGGAAGTCCACAGATGTCCCAAAACAAGGGACCCAAGGAGGACAACACCAAGACATATAATAATTAAAATGGCAAATATTAAAGACAAGGACAGAGTATTAAAAGCTGTCAGAGAGAGAAAAAAGATCACCTACAAAGGTAAACCCATTTGGGTACCCTCAGACTTCTCAGCAGAAACCTTACAGGCCGGAAGGGAATGGCATAATACATTCAGTGCAATGAAACAGAAGGACCTCGAACCAAGAATACTGTATCTGGCAAGATTATGATTTAAATTTGAAGGAGGGATTAAACAATTACCAGATAAGCAAATTTTAAGGGAATTTACCTCCCACAAACCATCTCTACAGTATATTTTAAAGGGACTGCTCTAGATGGAAGTGCCCCTAAGGCTAAACAGATGTAACCAGAGAAAATAAAACCATAGCAAAGAAAATATACCAACCAAATACTAATTGAAGGCAAAATAAAATCAGCTATCCACAAAATCAGTCAAGGGAAACACAAAAGAGTACAGAATAAAACACTTAACATAAAAAGTGGAGGAGGAAGAAAAAGAAGGGAGATAAATAAAGAACCATCAGGCTGTGTTTATAATAGCACAATAAGTGAGTTAAGGTAGATAGATAGATAGATAGTAAAGAAGATACCCTTGAACCTTTGGTAACCATGAATACAAAGCCTGCAATGGCAATAAGTACATATCTATCGATAATGACCCTAAATGTAAATGGACTGAATGCACCAATCAAAAGACACAGAGTAATAGAATGGATAAAAAAGCAAGACCGATCTGTATGCTGCCTACAAGAGACTCACTTCAAACCCAAAGACATACACAGACTAAAAGTGAAGGGATGGAAAAAGATATTTCATGCAAACAATATGGAGAAAAAAGCAGGTGTTGCAGTACTTGTATCAGGCAAAATAGACTCAAAGACAAAGAAAGTAAAAAGAAATAAAAAAAGGACATTACATAATGATAAAGGGGTCAGTGCAACAAGAGGATAGAATTATTATAAATATCTATGCACCCAACACAGGAGAACCAACATATGTGAAACAAATACTAACAGAATTAAAGGAGGAAATATAATGCAATGCATCCATTTAGGATACTTCAACACACCACTCACTGCAAAGGACAGATCTACCAGACAGAAAATAAGTAAGGAGACAGAGGCACTGAACAACACACTAGAACAGATGGACCTAACAGACATCTACAGAACTCTACACCCAAAAGCAGCAGGATACACATTCTTCTCAAGTGAACATGGAACATTATCCAGAATAGACCCCATATTAGGCCACAAAAAGAGCCTCAATAAATTAAAAAAGATTGAAATTGTACCAACCAAATTCTCAGATCACAAAGGTATAAAACTAGAAATAAATTGTACAAAGAAAACAAAAAGTCTCACAAACACATGGAGGCTTACCAATATGCTCCTAAATAATCAATGGATCTATGACCAAATTAACACAGATATCAAGCAATATATGGAGACAAATGAAAACAACAACACAATGTCCCAAATTCTGTGGGACGCAGCAAAGGCAGTTCCAAGAGGAAAGTATATAGCAATCCAGGCCCACTTAATGAAGGCAGAACAATCCCAAATAAATAGTCTAAATTCACAATTATTGAAACTGGAAAAAGAAGAACAAATAAGGTCATAAGTCAGCAGAAGGAGGGATATAATAAAGATCAGAGAAGAAATAAGGAGGCCATGGGGGAGGGGTAGGAAAGAGTAGTGCCTTCAGCCCTGAAAATGCTGGAGGAGGAGCCGTTGGTGGAGAAGCCCGAGGGAGAAGAGGAGGAGGCCGGACCATTGGCACATCTGCTACCCAGGCCACTGCTGGAGGTACCATCTTCCCCTGTTTTAAAGGCCCGCTGAGCTGTAATTAGGAAAATAAAAACAAAACAACTGCAGGTCCCAATGGGGAGAAGCGGCCCCCTCACCATGTTGTGGAGCACTCCATGCTCCGCGCCTATACCCAGGATGAGCTGGTGGACACGAGCGTCAGGTATAGCCAGAGGCCATCGGAATTTCTACCTACATGGCTTTTATGTCTCTGGGATAAGGGGGTAGAAAATATTGTTGTGTCGGGTACTGAGATGAGTAGAATGGCTTCCCTGATGACTCACTCTTCCTTCCACAGTGCTTGCAAAATGCCCATCACACCTCAGGCAATCAGACACTCCTGGAATGGCTGACAGCTGCCATCAGGATAGTTTGGTCTAATCAGAGTGATTTACCACATTTTCCCAGTAGTTGGAAAACATATGCAGAACTCCAATGGGTACTGTGGGAATTGGGTTTGAAAAACATCATCTATAATATGGACCCCCAGGGCCCTGATGAGGAGGTGTTCACTATAGGAATGGGAAACCTGGTGCTGCATACAGCCCCACATCTCTCTATGGGTCCCTAGTGAATACTCTTGCCCCCCACCTAGGGCAACCCGTAAGTGAGGCTACTCGTACTACAGCAGATTTGGGGGGATTGAAACAGTAAAAGCACAGAGGGAAGTATAGACCACGACTGAAAGGAGAAGTGAGAAAGGCCCCATGAAGGTCTCGAGGACCCAGATATGAGTTGATTTGATAAAGGCCAGAGTAGTGAAAGAAAAACTTGATGGGCAGCCCAATAGAATATTGTTAGAACTGTGGAATCAATTAAAGCCAGAGCAGCAGTTTCAGCCACTGAGGTCCAAGACATGGAAAACAGAGTCAAGGCCTCATGCCCGGCCTGTGTCCCTGAAACACTTCATGGGAGACATTACTCAGGATTCACCTGAGCCCTCACCCCCACAGGAGGAGGATTGGGCATCATGGCTCCACTGAGGGGTATTCGAAGTCCCCACCTCGGGGCACCTGGTGGGGACCAGAGATCATGTGTATAATTAGCAATTCATTGGTCCCCTGTGAATGTACAATGTGTCCTGGCACTGGTGGACACAGGAGCTGAGTGTTCTTTGATTCATGGCAACCTTGAGTGTTTTCCCAGGACCCCTGCTGTGATAGATGGCTATGGGGGTAAGGCAATTAGAGTGAAGAAAGCCCAAAGCTCATTGGGGATAGGGTGTTTACCCCCAAAGGAGTATACTGTGTGTACATGTCTTATATCCCTGAATATATTTTGGGGGTAGATATCCTGCAGGGCCTATGGTTACAGACCACTGCAGGTGAGTTCAGACTGAGGGTATGTGTGGTAAAGGCAGTTCTGAGGGAACATTCTAAGCACCCACGTAGTTCTGCCTGTACCTCGGCAGGTGACAAATATTAAGCAGTATAAATTGCCCAGGGAGCACAAGGAAATTGGAGAAACTCTATAGGAGTTGGAGAGGGTGGGCATCATAAAGCCCACTCGTAGTCCTTTTAATTCCCCACTGTGGCCAGTGAGAAAGCCAGATGGCTCCTTGTGTATGACTGTAGACTAGAGAGAATTGAATAATGTCCCACCCCCTTTGCATGGTGCTGTCCCCTCTATAGCAGACATTCTGGACACCCTCAGCCACAAACTGGGAACGTATCATAATGTAGTAGACCTTGCTAATGCTTTCTTCTCTATAGACATAGCACAGGAAAGCCAGGAACAGTTTGCCTTCACATGGGAAGGCCGGCAGTGGAGATTCACTGTCCTTCTGCAGGGATATCTCCACAGTCCCACCATCTGTCATGGACTTGTAGCCCAGGACTTGATCACATGTAGGAAACTGCAAACAGTGCAGTTGTATCACTACGTTGATTATATGCTCACATCTGATTCTCTTTCAGATTTAGAAGTGGCAGTTCCTAGACTGCTACAACATCTACAGGAGAAAGGATGGGCTGTGAACAGCACCAAGGGACCTGGTTTGTCTGTGAGTTGGGAGTTGTCTGGTTGGGTAAAACTAAAGTTGTTCCTGAAGCAGTTATACACAAGGTCTAGGCTTTCCCCACCCCTAACACTGTGCCAATATCATAAGAGTTTTTGGGTCTTTTGGGCTACTGGAGAGTGTTTACCACACTTGGCACAAATTCTGAAGCCCTTACACCAGTTGGTAAAAAGGGCATCAGGTGGAACTGGGATGGGGCATGTGCAGCTACTTTCACTGCTGTCAAGTAGGCAGTCAAGGCCATACAGGCCTTGAATGTAATAGACTCATCAAGGTCCTGTGAACTAGATGTTCATGTAACCGGTTATGGATGGAGTCTTTGGCAGGGCTTGAACGGACACACCAACCTATAGAATTCCGGTCACAGCTATGGAAAGAAGCAGAGGTCCTGTACATATGCCTTGATAGAGTAGCAACTGGCTGCTGTGTACCATGCCTTGCTGGCTACTGAGCCCATTGCTAGAACATCTCCTACCAAGGTAATAACCACCTATCCCATCGTAGGGTGCGTGTGAGACTGAACCCAAAGGCCACAGAGTGGCATGGCACTGACACCTACACTGGCTAAATGGGGAGAATATTTGCAGCAGCGCAGTGCCATCTCTACTAACCCCTTAAGTGGAGAACTTCAACACTTATTGGGGCCAGTGACCTATACCAGTGGAAAGCAGGAAGAACTTGTTTTTTAGTCCTTGGTAGTTGAGACTACTTATCAGGAGGGAAAAGCCCCTATACCTGAAGATGCTTGGTACACAGATGGCTCCAGTTGTGGGCAGTCCCCGAAATGGAGGGCTGTGGCTTTCCTTCCAAAGACTGAGACAATATGGATGGAGGATGGAGAAGGGAAGAGCAGTCTATGGGCTGAGTTGTGGGCAGTAAGGCTCATGATCACCCAGGAGTCTTCCCCCATAGTTTTCTGCACTGACATCTGGGCCATCTATCAGGGCTTGACCCTGTGGCTACCAACATGGTATCATCCAACTGGATAGTTGGTCACTGGCCCCTTTGGGGGCAAGAGCTGTGGCAAGACCTATGGGCCTCTGTTCAGAATAAGACTGTTGCTGTATATCATGTGACTGGCCATTTGCCTTTGGCTTCCCCAGGGAATGATGAAGCAGACACATTGGCCCAGGTACGCTGGCTAGAAGGAAAGCCTGCCTCTGATGTGGCCCAATGGCTGCACCAGTGTTTGTTGAATATGGGGCAAAAAACAATTTAGGCTGTAGCCCATAGGTGGGGCTTGCCAATGACCTTTGAAGATGTCAGCAGAGCCTGGAAGGACTCTAAGAGGAACTTACACCGAGTCTCACTGCAACACGAGACAATAGTAAGGGGGACAATACCCCTTGTCAAGTAGCAAGTAGACTATATGGGACCTCTGCCCATATCAGAAGGATATTGGTATGCCATGACTTTTGTGGATACAGCTACTGGACTATTGGTTGCTTTTCCTGCATGTTGTGCAGATTAGCAAACCAAGAGAGGCCTGGAGCGTTTCTTTGCAGCCTGTGGCTGGCTGCAGGTGATTGAAAGCAATCAAGGTGTCCACTTTACTGGACATGCATTATAGGAATGGGTGCAACAATTAGGAATAAAGTGGAAATTTCGTGTACCATATAATCCTACTGTGACAGGCATGATAGAGAGGTACAACAATTTGTTGAAATCTAGCCTGAAGTCGGACACTAATAGTCTATGGGGTTGGTCAGTCGCCTCTGGACTGTGCTGCGGCATTTGAATGAGAAGCCACGTAAAGGAGCTCTGAGCCCTGTGGATATGCTCACACACCTGCTGCCTCTCCTGTACAATTGTACATCCAAACCAAAGAAGAATTATTGAAGCCAGGATATGGCCAGCAGAGCAACATCCTGCTGCCAGCCCCACTGCGTTAAGCCTACTGTTGAATGGACCTGGATCTGGACATTTTGACACATGGACCAGCAATGGCTGGCCCTTCTGTCACCTTGGGGGAAAGGCCTGGAAGCTGGCCTCATGTGTATTCCCGGAGTAACAGCTGAATGGCCCCAAAGGTCACCATAGTGTACCCAAAACATCCAGGAGGTAAGAGCATCTTATCTTTATGGCCAGTGCATGTACCCTCTGTAGCCCTATATATTGACCCATCTGTAACTCCCACAGAGAGGGGGGTGAAAGTCTGGTATACCAGACCAGGACAAGATCCCATTCCTGCCACTGTTTTATCACAAGATCACTCTCTTGCATGTATCCTACCTGATGGACAAGATTTCTCTATGCTGATGTCATTAAAACATGTATCTTATCACCCTTAAGGTTATTTTCTCCTACAGTCCTTGTGGCCTGAATGCACCCCCTTTCTGCAGCTGCTGCATGATGTTTGCTCTGAACCTTCAGTTATTGTCTGCCTGTGGAATGGACAAGCTATGGACTTAATCTGCATGGGACTTTGAACCTAGATGAATCCTCCAGCTTGAGGGCTGTCATGATTTTATTGCTGTTGCTATGTTATGTCATTGGTCTGGTCACAATGCTCCAGTTTTCTTGCCCAGGGACCATTCCTGAAAAAGGGGAACGAGTAGACTGTAAGGTGATATTTCTGGAGGGGTGGCCTGTGGGTAAAATTATAACATTTCCAGAATATCTTGCCTGGCTTTAGTGCATCTGAGTATCCTCAGGGGTGGAGAGAAGTTCATCTCCATATCAGTGGATAATTACCTGGGCAACTGAGGGCTGGTCTGAACCTGAGAGGTTAAGGGGAGGGCTGGCTTGCTTGCTTGCTGGCTTCCTCCAGAGCAGAGGAGAAAGATGGCCTGAGACTGCAGTTTGTGAGCAATAAACGGATTTTAAACTTTATTTCTCCCTTTGACTGATTTAGGTTTTTAGATGTATTTTGCCCCTGGATTTCCTATCTCTAGACTTACAGCCAGGTTATGGAGTAATAGGAATTCTCATTCATTTTTTATCAGAATTCAAAATGATTCAACTACTTTGGAAGACAGTATGGCAGTCTCTAAAAGAGCTCAATGTCTTACCCTATGACCCAGCAATTATACTCTTAGGTATTTACCAAATGATTTGAAATTTTATGTATACACAGGACCCTGTAGCCAAGTATGTCTAGTAGCTTTATTCATAATGACAAGAAACTGGAAATAACTCACATGACCTTTAATAGATGAATGGATAAACAAATTGTGATTCATCCATTCAATAAAATATTGCTCAGTGATAAAAAGAAATGTACTGTCCAAAGACATGGAATCAATCTTAAATGCATATTGCTAAGTGAAAGAAGCCTTTTTGAGATGATTATACAGTGTGATTACATCCCCATAATATTCTGGGAAAGTCAAAACCATAGCAACAGAATCAGATCTGCATCTGTCAAAACAGCTTGTGGATCTCTGCTGACCAGCCCCCCTTCAAACTCGCAAAAAATATAAAAATCAACCATTTATAGCCCCTGCAAATGATCCGAAGGACAAGCAGCTAATGAAGAAACATCAATTCAAAAAAAAAAATTATGAAATTTCAGCAAGAGAAGAGTCAGTGGCATTTAAGCAAAGCCCCCTCCCCCTTCCATGACCGTCGCTCCGCGGCAGACGCACCTCCAAACTGCTGCCTCCGAACGTGGAGCTCCCCCTTCCCTCAGCTCCTTTCTCCACGGAGGAAGCGGATGTCAGCACTTCTCATCCTGCCTGCAGCATCTGTTCCTGAGGCTAAGTCCTGGGTGAGTGTGGTCAGGAGGTGGGGCTCTCTTCTTGCCCACCTCCCACTCATGAAAGAGGCTCTGCCCTGGCCACAGTCAGCTGAGAATACCAGGGCACAGACTGCCATTGCTCTGCCTCATGAAATGGTCGTGCTGCACCCTAAGAGGCAAGTCAGAGGGCCAGGCTGCTTCCCCACCTCCGTCAAGTGCTCATCTTCTATGGGGCAGGTATTCAGAGGCAGGCTTCACATGATTGTGAGACAGGGACCGTGGGTGCAGTCAGAGTAGGGTGAGGGCCTCCGGAAAAAGCAGGGAGGGATATTTACAGTCAGAGCAATATAACAATGGGCAAAGGAGTCCCTTTTGAAACTCTGTATTAAGCATTATGCAAAGTCAAGGTCACACTAATTCTCTAGGGTAAAGATACCAGACTGAGAATATAGACATCTTCAGTGAGATCAGTTAAAGGTCAAAAGGCCAGGAGCAACTTGGCCTGGAATGTTTGAGTGTTTCACAAATAGGGAAGGGTATCTCAGCATAACCCGTGACTTCACCGTAAACAGCCCTAGCAAGCAGAGAACAACCCAGCCCACCTTGAGGAAGGGCAGGCGGTACAAGTCCACACCCCTAAGCCTTTTGTCTCATGTTCTTGAAAAATCCTCATCTGCCTATAAAACCCCCTGGACAACGCACCGCTACAGACTCTCTTGTCCCCTCCTGGCTTGATCCAGGAGCTCTGTCCTTTCACTTTATCTCTAAATAAAAGCCTGTACCTTGATCGCCTACCTTGAGTGTTTGTGAAGCTCATTCTTCGGCTTCGTAAACAAGAACCCCAGCATCAGTTGTACCACCAGCTCCAGAACCCTAGTTCAGAATTCTGCTTGTGGGGTGGACACAGGTGGGAGAACACATAGCTCAATTTCTCTTCCCAAAGGAAGGGACTTCATGTGCAACAGAGTATGGAAAAGTGCAAACCTAACAGTCATCTCAAGAACGGTGAAGGTTGTAGTATTGGAAAATTGGGGGAATTCCTGGTATTAACAGAAGATACAGCCTAGACTCTAGAGTGGATAGCCTGAATGAGAGAACTGGGTAATAAGCCAGATGGGAAGAGTACTCCCGGTGTCAGGACAAATACTAAAACTAGACCTCAGAAACAATTCCTTCCCCATAGCCACAACCTAATTGGATTAGGTTGTAACACAGTGTAAGCCTAGGACATGGGTAAAAACAATAGAAGAATCCGTTAGAACAATACCAGGTGGGTGTGGTCAGAGAAAGAGAAGCAGAGGTCTGTCAGTCATTTTCATACTAGGGAGAATCTTGCCCTACACAGAGTTGCTTTTCCCTTAGGAGCAACGTCTGTGGTTTAACAAGGGCTGGGCAGGAGGGGAGGAGGTGCCAAGGGGGATGGGAAAGGAGACCTCACTAAAACAACCCAGACAGTTAGTAAAGAATAAACAAGCTCATAACATCACAAGCTCCTGGGATGGGAAGGGAACCAGTAACTAGGGTTGTTAGAAAACATTATCTAAAAAGTCCAGTTTCTAAATATATATATTTAGATGTGTCTGTATTATATTCAGCATGCAAATAACCAAGAAAGTATTAAGTGTGACACACAGTGGGATAAAAGGAGCAACACATAACTGCCGATGCGATCAACTATATTTTGGACTTAATAGAAAAATACCTCAGAATAGGCATCATAGGTATGTTCACAGAACTAAAGGAAATCAGAGTATGACTAAGAGTAAAGAAAGGTATGAAGACAATGTTGTATCAAATATTAGAGAATATCAATAAAATGATAGAAATTTTATAATTTATATAATCAAATGGAACTTCTGGATTTAAAAAGCACAATAAAAAAGGACAGGCAATCTCCACAATTCTTTTCATATTGCAAAACTGAAACTGTGCCCATTGAACAAAATGCCCTATTTTTGCCATGTCCCAGCTCTTGTCAGCCACCATTCGACTTTCAATCACGATAGTTCTGACTACTCTAAAACCTCATGTAAGTGGAATCATACAGGGTTTGTCTCTTTGCATCCAGCTTATTTGACTTAGCATAATGTCAAGTTTCATCTATGTTGTAGCATGTGTCAAAATTTCCTTCCATTTTAATGCTTAATATTATACTGTTGTATAAATGTGCCATATTTTGCTTATCCTTTCATATGTTGATAGGCACTTGGGCTGCTTCCATGTTTGCCCATGTTTTCAATTCTTTTGGGTATATGCTCCAAAGTGGAATTGATGGATCCCAGGACAATTCTATTTTTAATTTTAGGAAGAGCTCCCACAGCAACGTACCATTTTAAATGCCCACCAACATGCTCAAGTGTACCAATTTCTCTACGTCTGTGCCAAAACCTGTTATTTTCTGTTTTGTTTTGTTTTTTTCTTTTATAGTAGTAATTTCATTGGGTATGAGGCTGTACCTTGTTGTAGTTTTGGATGCATTTATCATCCATAATACCGAGATTAATGATGTGGAGCATCTTTTCATATAATTGTCAGACATTTGTGTATCTTCTTTGGAGAAATGTTCTCTCAAGCCCTTCACCCATTTTTGAATCAGATTGTTTAGTTTTGACGTTGTTGAGTTTTAGAAGTTTTTTAATATATTCTGGATATCAATACCTTACAGATATATGATTTTTAAATATTCCCTCCCATTCTGTGGGTCTCATTTTACTTTGCAATCCTTACTGAAAATCATTTCACCATATATGTAAGGTTTTAATTCTGGCCTCTATATTTTATTCAATTGATCTAAATGTCTGTCTTTATGACAATACCATGCTATTTTTATTACTGTAACTTTGTAGTACGTTATAAAATAAGGAAGTGGGTGTCCTCCAGGTTTGTTCTTCCTTTCCAAGATTGTTTTGGCTATTCATAGTTCCTTGAAATTCCATATGAATTTTGAATTGTTTTTTCTACTGCTAAAAACATCACTGAGATTTTTTTATTTTAATCTGTAATACTGGTATCTTAACAATATGAAGTCTTCTACTCCATGAACATCTCCAATTATTTATATCACTTTTAATCTTTTTCAGCAACAGTTTGTAGTTTTCATTGTATAAGTCTTTTACCTCCTTGGTTAAGTTAATTCTCAGGTATTTCATTCTTTTGGATTCTATTGAAAATGAATGTTTTCTTAATTTCCCTTTTGGACAGCTCATTATAACTAGGTAGAAAGGCAACTGATTTTTTGTATGTTGCTTTTGTATCTTGCTACTTTGCTGAATTTGTTTATTAGTTTTAACACTTGAGTGTGTGTGTATGTGTGTGTGTGTGTGTGCATGTATGGAATATTTAGGATTTTCTGCATAGAAGATTGTGTCATCTGTGAACAGAGATAATTTAACTCCTAACCTTTTAAACAGACATAATTTCATCTTTAAAGATTTCCAAAATTATGCTCTAGATTTTTCTCTGTCTCAATTCTCATAGATGCCATTTTACTGTGAATACTAAAGTATTATTTTCTGAAAGAAAATAAATTTCTAAAAACGTTAAAGTTATTTTCTGAAAGAAAACTCTGATCACGACTTCCCTCTGCTTTATAAACCTCTAATGATTTCAATTAGAATAAAAAAAGATTTAAGTCCAAACTCCTTCCAGTGTGCAAGGTCTTTTTCTCCAAATATTTTCCTAAAGTCTTCTCTAAACCCCTAAATCATGTGCACTAAGTTCATACCAGTCCTTATTTCTTACATAGCCTGCCCAACATCCCATGTTCTTTCACGCCTTTCTACTTTTGAACAAGATGTTACCTTTTCCTGGTATTCTTTCTTTTGCTTCACTGGAAAAACCACACCTAATCCTCCAAGATGCAATCAGAATTCCACCTGATCAATAAAAATTTCTAACTGTTCAGAGGAAATCAGTGGCTTCCTTATCCGAATTTGCATAACAGTTTTATAGACCACTAGAACACCAGTTACATTGTAAAGTAAGTATGTGTTGTTTTCTGAAGGAAGAAAAAAAAATGATGAGGTTTCAGATAAACTGAATTAGGAAAAATTGCCCATTTTTAATAAAGATGCACTCTGGAATTTTTATTTAAGTTTTTTATTACCCAGCCAGGATATTTCATCTTCCATTGAGTTATATAGCCTAAAATTAATGTAACATCCACTCAACAAGTAGAAGGTGCTTTATGGATGGCTTTCTGGAGCTTAATACACAAAAGATCTCATAGAAATGTCCATTAACATTGTAAAATGTTTAATAACATACTGTTTTATAATTCTGTTTATTGAATCTACTGATTTAGAGTCACTGCTTCATGTTTCACATACACCTAAATTTCACAGCCTCATTTTCAAATTGTCCTCATTAACCCCACATTACAAATGCAAACTTGAGAATCAGGCAACTAAATAAGCTGCCACTCATACTAATGTTTGTCAGCCTTCGGAACTTGCAGTCTCCACCAATATGTGCTACTTGAAATTAGATGAACTGAAGACCTTGATGCATATGTTTTGCAACCAGCTGCTTTATAAAAATAAATTTAAAATATGAATAAGCATGAATAATCCTTTTACTATAATTATCTTTAAGATATGGATTTGGTAAAATCCTGGTAGAGCACATGGAATCAAAAGAAGATAAGTACAAACTGGAACCCTCCTGGGACTTCAGGATATGGACCCTGGGAAGCTCCTATCTCAGACTCTTTCATGTTGGTAAGCCTACTATTTCCTTCTGCTGATGGAATTCTCCAGAAATCAGAGAGTTTGTCCATTGACAGACTTAGAAGCACATTGTCCAAGATAAGCTATCTCACAGAAGAAACCAGTAGTTTCTAAGTCCTTTCCGTCACTGTGATGAAGGTCTAGTTTCTGACACCCCCAGCAAGTTAGGGGTTTGAGTTTGCTCTTCTCCCTGCTGACTGTCCTCCGGCACCATTTGGTGATTTTTTTTGGTTCCTTCTGCCTGTGCTTTTCCAGGCTGAACACTCCCCACATTTTAATCCTTCTTCACTGTTAGGTACTCCTGATCTTCTGACTTCGGATCATGTTAAAACAAGCCTAATTATCATTGAACTGACCTGTGATCGGAAATAAACTCTAAAAAAGTACTAGAATCTGATCTGCTTACACTTATACTTCTTTGGTGGAAATAATCTTATAAATACAATATAGAGATAATTTATGAATATATAACTAAATTTTTTTAAATAACATGGCTAGTTTATGGCTTCAAGAACCACTGTTGCTTTCCAGTAACAATGGGCTAAGGAAGAAGGCTAAACCTTACTTTAGATTTTTAATCGTGATAAAACCATTTTCTCTTCTAAGCAAATATTCTCTGAGCCGCGCAGATCAGCGGAAGCCCTGGGAGTAAAGGCAGGGAAGGACTGGCTGATTGAAAATGTGGTGAAGGTTAGACTTTTAGGGTTTTACTAGGCCTCCATTTACAAAGTGCTTTTATTTGGGCACTTTTCCTTTTAGTGTGCAGTTTCACAAACTTGCCTGTGCTAGCAACAAGGGAAGAGAATGTAGATGATTTCTGTTTTCAATTCTTCAAATTTCATAATGGCTTGTTCAACACTAATAATTTTAGGAAAAATGCTCAGTTATTTTGCCGTGAACAAAGTCATAATTTTATAACTAATACCATTTCTCTTAAACGTGAATAACTCTAAACTGTTACTTAAAGCTATTGTTTTACAGATGGCAGCTGGAATGCAGTCAGTAACCCTTCTGTGCTTCAATGACTCTCATTACAAAAGATGCATTATATTGAATTTACTCCTTTCCTGTCGCTTTCCATGTGCTTCCCAACCCTAGAACTTCTATTTTTCTGCAATTTGATGGGAAAACAAAAGCCTATTTTTTTTCCCTCATACTTTTGCTTTTGTCTGGTTTTTCTTAGCACCAGTACCGTTAGGTAGAAAGATTGACATGAACAGCCAGGGAAGGGGAAGATAAAGTTCAAGGAAAAAACTGCCCTGTTAGGGGATCACATGTAAAGACCAAAAAGACTTTGCAGGGAGCTTCTTTCTTGCTTCTCAGGACCAGGCCAGACCGGTCACAAACAGATCCGAATGCATTCAAACAAATCTATGATCCACCCAACCCACACCTCAGCATAATCTCATTAAAATAAAATAGCAGTTTTGCTTCTGCGCCACAGTGGGTTTTCTGTGTGCATTCTGGGAAAGGACATGTGCACTAAGAGGGATGACTATGTAAATGAACCTGTCAATCAAATGACCTCACCGTCAAAGAGACGCCTCCTAACCAATCTGGTAACATAAAGGCCCCCACCTAATGGATCAGGGATTTTGTCTACCTTAATTCTGGCCGGCTCCTCCCTTGGAGTGCATTCAAATAAAACTTTGGCCCTGATTCGCTATTGTGGCTTTGCCTTTAAATCCTTTGTTTCGGTGGGAACCGAGAGCAAACTCTACCCATAACCATAGTACCTCATGGATATGATAAGAGTGATTGAAGAGGCATAAAGTGTTTAATTAAAATTTGACTACTACGGTAAACAGACTGATTAACTACCTTTTATACCTTAAAATTGCCTTTACTAAGTTTTTAGATGTTTGACTTTGAAGGAAAATTTGGTGCTGGCTTATCATTCTATCTGCCGTAGAACAAAAGGGGTCAGAACCGGGGAGTCCATCTAACCATCAATAGGAGCAGAAGCCGGGAGGCCTGCCCTCAAGAAAGAATAAGGTCCTTCAAGAACTGCAGAAGCAGGTAACTCCAGTTTCAAGAAAGGGTGATCCACAGTTCAGGAGTCATGTTGGAAGCAATAAAGCGGGCCTGCCTGGAAAGCGAGGGATCAAGGCCTCAGGCAGCAGGCCCCTCACCCCCGCGCCTGGGCAGAGCGGGAGCACAGATGGAGACCCCGTCCACGCATGTCCATATTTCACATTCACACAGATAATGCTGACACACTGATAAATAAAATACGCCCTATCATTCTGTTCACCAGAAATATATTCTTGGTGACAAAATTAAATAATGTCTATAAGCTACAGTTTCTTATGATTGAAAATAGGTAAAATATAAAAGGATGACTGGAATATTGCTTAGGCCTGGATCTTGAAATAAGCGGACAATGACTGAATGAGTAATAATGAAATTAAAGACGTTTATAAGTTGTATCTTTTTTTCCATCAGATCTATTTTCTTATCTTCGTTTCAACAAATTCACCAATTATGTAATTACAACCCAAATAGCCACATAATTTCTGTGATGTTCAGTATTGATCTAAAGAATTTAAAATCAAAGTGGAATTGTGTTTAAAGTGAAAAGAATTAGAATATAATTCATTAAAAATGAAATTAAAGGCAAAAATAAAAAGTTAAAAATATTCTCATGTTTTCCAAGTTATGTTTCTTCTACAATATCATAATTATCTGCTGAAATTAAAAATTCAGACTTTTGTTTCTGGCTAAGATGGGGTAAGAGGGACTGGTCAAACATGCCTGCCTGAAACAAACAAACAAACAGATATTGAAAACTGGTCTGGAACACATTGGACATCACTCAGTGCAGGACAGTGACCCCCGAGAGATGAAGATGCACTGAGGCGAGCCTTGCGATTGCCTGGCTCACTGCCAGAAGGGCGTTTCCAAACTGCACAAGCTGAGAAGGATGCGGAACTTGGCAGGCTACCCGGGTCGAAGAGGGTCCGGCAGAACAAGAGGGCGCCGACTGAATTGTTACGTTACAGTGCTGGAGAGCAGCTTTCACAGCTCAGTGAAGCTAGTGACAGAGGACCCTTCCCTTTAGTCAGCTCAAAGGTGAGAAAACCCTTAAAGCCCAGAAAAGAACCACCCATAAGAATGGAAAGTTATGGTACTCGGTGCTCAAATGGGTCTGAGAACCGTACCTTTTCCAGAAACCAGATTCACGGCACAGTAGGGGAGGGGAATATGCTTCATAAAAGGAAACTCGAAGATGACCAACATGATCTGGATAATGGTGATGGTTTCATAAATAAATATACATATATACTGATATATATATCAAAACTTTTTAAATTGTATACCTTAAATATCTGCAGTTATTGCATGATTAAATTTGAAAGGCAAATGAAAGCTATTATCAAATATATCAATTCTAATTAAAATATTTACATAAAGCTGAAGTTTATTTATGTTTTAAAAACAATTAAAGTTTAGAAAGATCCTTGTAAGAAAAAAACTTTGGCATCCACCTAGTTGTCAAGGAGAAGAACCAGTTTCATGCTGCATGTATGTGTCATTGAAGCTCACACATTCCTGGGAGGTAAGAGAAAATGAAACGCTTTCACCCTACAACAGGCCCTCCACTGCTCTGAGTGACAATGTGGCCACACTATGCCACCACTTGCCTCCACACCTGTAAGCTGGAAAATGAGGAGCACAGAACGGACTCTCCACAGGTTTGGGGAAAGAAGCTGCATTATATGAGGATCCATGGCGTACCTGCCCTTGGAGAGGAGCTCCAGCCAGTTCACTGATGGGCCCTTGACCTGAGTCCCTCTGCCTCTCATGCTAGGCATTGGTGTCTTCCTTCAACATCATAGCTTTGTGACCTTTAGCTGTCACCTTCTGTTTCAGAGACCTGGGGCCAGCGACTCAGACTTGGTCATAAGACAACCTGGGACATCTAAGACGTGGAAATGAGGGCAGAGCCCCTCTCGCAGATTAAATGGCCATGCAGGCTGGATGGGCTGGCGTGGCTCAGTTCTGAAACACTCAAGGTATTTCACATAGAGAACTTTCTAAATTTCCCCTGATTAATGGCCAGGACTTAGGATGAGACGATACAGGCCAGGACCACTTCAATCCACTTGCGACTAATGGATATTTCTGATGGAAAGAGAGAGGGAAGGAGGGAAAGCAGGTTTTTCTTAGTACATTAATGTGGTCTGCACAGAACATCCTTGGACCCAGCAAGACAGTTACGTTTTAGCTCATTGCTTAAAATGACCAAAATAATGTGTTTTTCTTTTAAAAAGTAATTTCACAGAGGGTACAAATTTACGTGGTACCACTATCAGACAGATCCTGAGAGCTGCTTCCTGATTTAAAAAATTGGTTTCTGGACCCTCAAAGGAATGCCATTATGCAGATTTATGTAAATGACACACAAATAACCTCATAAATATAGTGTGCCTGGGGTAAGCACAAGGCTCCCAAGCTGTGACTTGTCAGTCTAAAGCTGTTTAGTGGAACAGAATGCAAACCCTGATGCAAACAAAAGTCAAACTGTGGAAGTTAAACCTTACCACCTACATTTCTTTTGGAAGTAATTGGGTTTGAGTGAGATAAGTAGTTATTCTGGCTAACAGATCACAGTGCCTCTCTGGTTATCTTGAATACTAAGCAAAACAGATTATTCTAGCACACCAACAGCCAGCTTAGTGTGGCATTGTGCTTTTAGTCATCACTTTGGAATGATAGTGATGAGTTTTCCAATCTGCTTCTGCTGCTTATGGGCCATGTCAACCCTGCAAGTTTTCCTGGCTTTCTTCTGGTCTCAGCTTTCCCGTCTATGTCTCCACAGAAAAGATGAAGTGGTTCATCTCTGGAGGGGCAAGGCCAGGACCCTATGTCTTGTCAGGTGCTCTCTGCTTGGGCACAGCTCTAATCGTATGTATCTGTTTAAAACAAATGTATTCAAAAACAATGCATTGACTTTACCTATTGGTTGTGCAGGCATATAGAGATAAAAGCTGTAAATAAAAGTCTCATATTAGAAAGGTTGCTTGCAGGTCATCAGAGCCTCTCAGGAAATCTTCACAATTACAAAACAGGAGAACTGGATTGAAAAAAGAAAAAAGAAGACGGTGAGCAAAACCAGAGCCCCAAATCTGGAAGTGAGTGCTCCGAGCTCGCAAGGAACAAATGCAAGGGCGGGAGCCGGCAATCAGAAGGGCCTTCCTTTCCCTACACACATCAGCGCAGCCCTCGCACCAGTCCATTCCTCCTCCGCTGGCTCCTCCGGCCATCTCAGTTCCCCCCAGATGGGTCTCTGAACATCAAAGGTGGGTGGCCAGCCTGCAGTGTGATGTGTGACATGTCTCCCGGGAACCAGAGCAGAGTTTCAGGTGGCTACAGACTTTCAAGTCATGAAAGAGTAAAAACCATAAGAGAAAAGTCACCCTGCTCACCGGGGACCACTTTCCTGAGTGGAGGTGTCCTTCCTTTGTTTCAAGGGCAGCTTATTGAGAACCAGAATTGTCTCCTTACAGAAGGAACCTGTGCGGGTCCATCCAGGACCCGATCACCATTCTGTTTATAAACATGGAGAAACAGCAAGGACCCCCAGACACAGGCCAAGAAAGCCAAGAGTCTCAAGAGACTGACAACTAGACCCTTAGAGTAAATAAAAATGATTAAAGTGCTTCAGAGTTTAGGCGTATTTTGAGTAGTATCCTAAAAGTACTCCATTTAGAAGATATCTCTTACAATGGATCTTAACATGCGTGGTGTTGTGACCCACCCTCCTCCAGGAGACATTTGGTAGCATCTGGGGACACTGTTTGGCACTGGTCTAGCAGGTGGAAGTCAGGGAATGTTGCTAAGTATCTTAGAGTGTGCGGGGCAGTTAAATGTATGTAAATCATAAAGGAAGGAGTGAAGATGATACTTCTACAAGCCGAGACACTGATAATGACTTTGATATTAAAAGTCAAGTAAATCTCTCAGATTTGAAGGGTGAGGTTATGAAAAATAGGGGAAGGGAAGCAGGTGACAGCCTGAAGACAGGATGGAGGTGTTTCAGACCCCCTAGTGAGCAGCGGGCAGCCGAGGAGCAGGGGGGAGACCATGAAGCGCACAAGACAAGCCTGTTTTCCTGAGTTTAAGTTTGAAACAGCCTAGGTGTTTCTAAGTTGATTAATAAAAATGACCCTTATTTGCAAAATTCCTTCTCAAACTACAAATCCACTGTGATAATGAAAAAAGTTAAAATCCTAAAAGGAGCTGAGGGTGGAGGAGTTAGATCAGGGTCAGGTACCGTTTACTTTCCCAGAAATTCAAATGAAAGAGATGTTAGACAAAGGGCAATGCTTTTTAAATTATAAGAGACAATTAGAACTACTCTTCGGTAGTTGAACTAATAAATTTTGAGGATAAAATATAATTTATTTTGGACATGCAAGATAGAAAAAAATTATTATGTAGAAAAATGAATATATATTGTGAGTAATAAGTCAAAATAAGTTATCTTTTTAAAACCCAACAACACACATATTACAAAATAATAAAAAATAACATTTTTATTAACTAACATAATTATATACTATTCTCACAATTTTTGGATTCATACACAGTGACTACTGGCCTTCTTTACATTGAATATCAAGACTTATTATGAAGTTGAATGTTTAATATTGAGTAAATGTAGATAAATTGGACAATTTAAGAGATGAGGAGCCCAGAAATAGATGTGTATATGCACAGAGCAGAGAAAAATATTCTTCTCAGTGAAGAGTTTGGGATCAATCAGATAGCCATGGGGAAAAATAAAAACAAATCTTAATTAACCCTTAACTTCAGTATATAGAAGTGAAAGATAAGTAATAAAGCTTTTGAAAATAACTTATCTTTATAATTTTTGGGTAGGCAATTTTTTTCTTAAACAAGTCCCCAAAAGCACTAATCATAAAAATAAGGATGGATAAATTGGAATCTATTAAAATTAATACTTTCTACTCATGACAAAAGTTACTAAAAAAAACAAAAGAGTGAAAAATGTAAGCCACAAAGTGGGAAGATTGTGGGCAACATATGCAACTATAAAGGGCTCATAAGTAGAAAGTAAAATTAGATTCTAATATTTTAGAAGAAAATATCACACAGACAAAGAGAGAAAACTGGCAAGATACTCAAACAGTTGATTCACAAAAGAGAATACTCCAAGGGCCAATAGGCACCCAAAAAGGCACTCAATCCCATTAATAAACAGGGAATGCAGAGTAAAATAAAAAAAATGCAATGAGATACCAGTACAAACCCTTGAGAATGCCTGAAATTGAAGACTGACAATACTGAATGCTGATAATCTGGCACAGCTTCATGTACTGTTGGTGGGAACATTAACTGGAAAAGTAATTTATAATATAAAGTTAAATATAAATTGACTTGTGTGCCAGTAATTTCACTTTTACTTACGGACACAGTAGAAATGCATGGCAGAGACATGCTCCTGAAGTTCAAAGTAAAATTATTCATGTAGTAAAAAATTAAAATCAGATCAATTCCCTTCAAAGTAGATACAGTATTTATAAAAACATACAATTGAATACCCTCTTTTATTCCAAATTTTACAAGTCAGTACATGTTTTTTCCTTTGCAGATTTTCTGCATGTTTTCAGTAGTCCTATTAGCAATAGCACTTTAGTCATCTCTCTTGGAATGTAATATGTCTGCTTCAGAGCTTTGATTCCCTCGTGGAAGACCTCGTATCCCTCGTGAATCTGTCCCTATTGACCACATTGCACTGAACATAGTTAGAAAGCTATATTCTGATGTCTTTAGTACTTGTCGCAACTCTTTATTCTGGATTTTCAATTTATTCTTGTCTATTGCATTTATAAGAATGAAAACAATTTCTGCTCATTTTGATTATATGTTTTTCTTATAATCTTTTTTACTAGGTCATTTTTAATAGCATGCTTGAGATCAACACATGCTAACAAAAATAGCTTTGCTCTGTCACTCATTTCCAAAGTTATAGGGATCTTTTAAGTTGGACATTCAGAATATCACTTTTGAAAGCCTCCTAATTTTTTGACAGATAACACAACTAGAGATCATAAGATTGTTTTTGTTAAGTCATTTTGAAAGCTGTCTTCCTGAAGTGCAGGAAATAGGTCATACCCTCTCTTCCAGGCTACTTTTCATTTTCTCCCTCAATTCTGTTGGCTTCTCTTGGTTGAACATTTAACAAACATTTTTTTAATAAAGGAATAGAATGTTTTGGTTTCTGAACAACAGATTTCAAGTTGCTGCCCTTCTTATTTCTGCTGGAAGTTAAAGCCTCTAGACTGCTTGCCAGGCAGTTAAGTTCTGCAAAAGTTTATTGAACAAAAGAAAAAAATTGACAGTTTAATAGTGGGCCATCTTTAGAAGTTATGCCCCATCATAAAAAGGATACATTACATTACCATTTCTGAGTGTCTGATCTAGGAAATATGATAAGATTTTGCTCATTAGGAGTTGAACGAAAGGTGAAAGAACCATTATGCACAGTTGCAACCTGGCAGCCAGGTCCACATGCAAGATCCAGTGCAGACTGGGAGATTCTTCCCTTCCACAGCTTTGGAAAGCTGACTCTATGGGTAACTTCCAGGATATCTTCCTTCCATTTAGGTTTGGCAAAAGAAAGCCTGTGACTTGTAGTGTTTATTCTTACGGCTTTTTTCCGTCTCCTACTCCCTCTGGCTACCCCTCTCTCACTGTATTCCAATAACTGCTCCCTCTATCTTTTCCTCAGACCTAGGGGTGGCAGCAGAAATAGTCCAGAGCTGTTAATAATCCAGTATACACATTCTTGGTTATGCGTTTCCTACATCCTGCTCACATCTTTACAGACTATCATATCCTTAAACTCATATCAAGTAGCCCATTTGGATTTTGCCCTCTGTTTCCTACCAGGCCCTTAACTTATTTATAAGGGGAAAAGGAAAAGGTAAAGTATATGGGCTGCTGAAGTTGGTGACTAGACTACCATGAAATAAAATAATAAGAAAGATGGAAAGTATTTGGTCCCAAAAGACAACATAGTCTAGCTCCAAAGCACGTGTATCATGTTAATATTCCTCTTTAAAAATAACTTCTGTCTATGGCATGGTTAATGGCTAATTAATTACAATATCAGGTCTAGAAATCAACTCTATTGGTTTGGCTTGCAGCTTTTTAAGTTATATATATACATATATATGTGTATATACACACACAGATACACATATGTGGGGGTGTGTGTATAGTTTTCTTTAAATTTTTTTTCAAGTACATGATCTGAGTCACTTGAGATTTTTCACAATATGCATAGTGCAACATGTATATCCAGATGCTTATTGTTTTCCTAGGGGCTGCAATTTCTCTTTAAGTTGTATGAGAGATTTTCAAGCACTTTTACTTAATTACTCATATGATCCCACTATTCCAAATACAAGAACAGTAGGCATGTAGAACTATTCTGGCAGTTAAAAAGCTACTTTAGCATCTGTAAGTAGTAGTATTATAAAGACAATAGGCCTTGTAATCCATGTCAGATCTTATACTATTTCCCAACTCTTGAGTACACTTGCTAAATATTAAATTTTTTTCTAAACCATCTGTATTGTCGGGTTGCCTACGAAGAGAAAACCAAGGCTAGACCCCTTTCACCAGTGAGAACCACAGTGAACTCTCATAAACAATGGATTTCACTTTTCAGATATGGCAAACCCAATAGCTTGACTCTCTGAAATTGTTTTACGCTAACAATTTTTATTTAATTTAAAAATATGTTCCATGTGAAACATAAAATCACTCAATGATTCTTTGGCTGACACATGCTGTAAAATATGGTTGATGGCATACAGTCATCTCTGTGCTATAAAATTGGTTTTACAGCATTGTTATCTTTCACTAGCACCCATGTGCAAGAAAGAAAAATGATGGCAATCAGAGGGGAGGCTAACATTTTTTTAAATGTACAAATACAGTTGTTTCTATTAATACAACTTTGGAACATCTTCCCTAAGTATTGAAGCAATAAATTTATCTGCATAAATGTTTAACATCATGGTTTAAATAAATTTGCTCAGTAAATTATATCATCACTGGCATAAGAACACCTTGCTAGCATTTCTCATGTCCTATACTATGACATCACCTCCACCAAAAGCTCTACATGATTGTTTTCTTTATGTTTCATCTACCTTCCAGCATCAGTTTTCATTCCACTAAGGGGCCTCTGTTTCATATTTATTATTTCACTAGGATAGTAATATTATATTAAAATAACCAAATCTTAATCCTTTTTGACTCCAGTGAAATGTATGATTATGAAATAACTTTAAAAAGAGTTAAAAAATATAATTTTATTTTTTCCTCTATTCTCTCTCTAGATTAATTTGGAATGATGTTTAGAGAAGAAGAAAAGCATATTTCCCTGACCTCCTGAATTAATCTACATTTGCACATTGGCTAGTTTGGACAGGGCATTTCATTGATGAGACAATCAGCTTTGTGTTAATAATAAGGAGCTAAATAATAACACTTTCTTCCATGAAAAAAAATGTTCAAGATAATAGGATGACCCTACTAAATGCCTGCAACAGTTACAATAAAGAAAGTTGTTTTTTTTAAAGAAAAGTCCATATTTATCTTCCTATCATCTACCTATCATCTATGTTTATTAACTCTATTTTTGAACTTAAAACTCAAGTTTTAGTTCTATGTTTGAAACAGAACTTACTTTTTAAATTATTGAGTTAGTGAAAAATGAGACAAATATCCTGCATGCATTGCTTTTTGATTATGAGGATTACCACAAAAATCCTATCAGGATATTGTTCATCTAGATCTAATCCACAATGTGGTGATAAAGATTCTAAGTAAATATGATTACTTAAATTCCTGATAAGAGTCCTGATCAGCTGAAATTTGAGAAATTCTGGTAAGATTGGCCAGATTGGAAAGTTATAGAAGACTAGGGGAAAGAATTTCAGAGATTCCCACAAAAAACACTTATGAAGAGGTTCAGGAGGCTGCGGAACAGATCACCCAGGTCTATCAATTACTGAAAGTAAATATAATATTTTTTAAAAAGGAATAAATTATCTTACATTTCACAAGACTTTTTGTGAGTACTTAAACAATACAAATATGTACAGAGATATAACCCATTCAGAAACACCAAGCCAATAAAAAAAAAATGTCAGAAAAAATACATATCAGCAAAATCCGTACCATATATGCAAATACCTGATCTCTGTATATAATGAGTACAGAGCACAGCGGTTGAGGGTAGGCGAGGGGGCCCTTGCTGCCCGCCCCCCAAGCCCGATTTTCTGACTTAGTAGATGTGGGGAACCCTGGAGGAACTATGGCTATACAACAAAAAAGAAACTTGTTCTCTGCACCTGAGCTTCTGGGGACTACTTTGCACAAGTGGGGCCACTTAAACCTCCAGGGCTCACTCAGTGCTGGTGGAGGGCCTAGGAAACATCTTACTTTATCAAGGACATAGTGGGTGTATGGATGTCCATGCCTGCCATTAAACACTGTGGCTTGAATTTATGTTTATATCTGCTTTCTCTCAAAATGTCACTGAAGGTAATGAAGCATTAAGTCGTCAAAGAAAATAAATATTTATGAAGATTGAAGCCCCAGTGATAGTACAACTTGGCGGATGGTAACATGGATGGATGATGCTAATGGTCTTAGAAAACTAGAGGGAAGCAAGACCACCTAACTGCCCGTCATGGGGACTTGCAGGACCTGAGCAAGGCTTGGACATGGGAGGTGCAGACACGTGTGAAGGTTAAGGCCGCTGCCTGCTCAGGCTGGGGAGGTTCCCATGGAGCCACCTCCGCAAGCCCAGGGAGATGGATACCGAAGCGTGAGGCAGACGAGCCCAGCTTACAGGTTAAAGCAGTTCAGTAAAGGGGTTCCTTACAGAGGGGTTTCTCTCCTATTTTCCTGCACCCTCTGCCTGCCCCAGACCCCTTTAGGGCACATCCTGTGGGGGTTTGTGTGCTGACATTCCCTACCCATTAATTACTCCTGAGCGGTCTGTTTAGGCTGGCCACATTCTCCAGGCCAGGCCGAGAGCCGCCCGGAGGTCAGTCAGACATGATGCGAATGAGGGATTTACAACATGGAGTCTCTCTGGCATCACACTGACCATCTCTTACCCAAGGGACCTGACTTTAGGAGGGAATCTTAGGTTCACCCCCAAGTCATAAGCAGCCAGATAGCCTTCCTTCCTCCACACTGATGAAGAATAGGACAGGAATTTCTTGGGACTTAAATTAGAGAAATCTGGGCTTGGGCACACCAGGCACTGGCTTCCACGTAATACATGGTGACAGTCTCAGCCTTCCTCCCGCAAGTGTCCTGATGGTGAAAGACGGCACTTCAGTCCCCAGGAAGCACTGTAGAAGGTCCTGGTCTAGTTAACTGAATGTTACAGGAGAAAATACTGCAATATACTAACACCTCGGAATTTCCTCAAAAAAATCAACTTTGCCTTTGCCTCATTAGGCTGTGGCGAGGACCAGCATTTGACCGAGGACTCCCACACATACTTCCCAATATGGTCCTTAGAGACTCTTCTGCACGATATCAAAGAGCATGCGGGAGGAACCAGAGAGTAGTGAAACAGTTCTTTCATAAAGATGGGGACCAAAACAAACTATGGAAACAGAAAGCACCCAGAACAAGCAGAAAAGGAATGAAACTTTAAAAAGAACAGAAAAAAATACCAAAGCCATCAGTGAGATAATCTATTTCATCCATGAAACAAGATGCTATTAAAACAAAATATTAAAGAAAAGGATCAAATATGGCAGCATGAGAGGTGAGACAGAGGCTTCCTCCTAAAACTGCATATAATATGAAAATATAACTAATACAACTACTCTTGAAAGAGCAACGGGAAAGAGGACTGCAACAAACTGCATACACCTGGAGACAAGAGCAGACTTCACGGAAAAGGGTAATGTACTAAAGCTGTGGTCCTGCGGGATCCAAGCCCTTCCCCCACCCCAGCTCACCAGCAGGAGGAAAAGGAACAGAGCAGAGAGGGAGTGGAGATCTGGGACTGGTGAATACCTAACTCTGGAGATCTGCTCTGGGAGCACAAACCTACATTTCATGGTGCTTGCATGATACTCTCATAATTAGGGGGTTGGAAAGCTAAGATAGGCAGAATTCCTGGAGAGACTAGGATTCCAGCTGCTTATGAAAAGCAGGAATCCATATCCAGCTGCTCTGGGACAAAAGAAAGGCAGTCTGAGAGACTTCCTAACAAAGAAGCCCTTAGCAAGAGGGATGCTAAAGGGGCAAGGATTGCACAGAGCTTACTGCTCAGGAGAAAGGACAGGTAGACAAAATTGTCCAGGTGTACTCTGCCCAGCAGATTGGGAGCTTTCACAGTCTTCAGGTGCTCCACCCCCTGGCTGCCTACATAGCTCCAAGGACCCCTTCCGTGATAGGCACACTACTGCGCCTTTCTCCTGGCCAGCCTCACTGGGCTTGCAAACTGGGAAGCCCTACCCTGGCATTAGGCCAGCCAGAGGGAAGGTCTATATACAACAACTAAAAACGCAAATCACAGAGGCTTATACCTGTGTGCTCGGCCCACTGGTTCAGGCAGTGGAGACAGGCATAGCAGCCAGGAACCAGGAAACAGCCCTTTCCTCCCCTGAGGCACCAATACCACTCCCCTGCAATCCCCAACATTGCTTCAGGGGCTGAGCAGCTCCACAGAGTAGAGCTTCTGGGCAATAGAGGGCGCCATACACAAATATGAAACACCAAAGGAATCTCATCCAGAGTAAAATTATTAATACAACTCCTGAGAAAGATTTAAATGATATTGACCTCATGACTCTCCCTGAAAGGGAGTTTAAAATAAAAATTATTAACATGCTCATGTAGGTCTGAGGAATGAATTGTGGTCGGAGACCCAATCACGGAAAAGCACAATGGACGGTATTAAAAGCAGATTGGATACGGTGGAGAGACGATAAATAAAATAGAAACTAGAGAAGAGGAATGCAAAGAAGCTGAGGCACAGAGAGAAAAAATGATCTCTAAGAATGAAAGAATATTGAGAGAACTATGTGACCAATCCAAGCGGAGCAATATTCACATTATGGGGGTACCAGAAGGAGAAGAGAGAGAAAAAGGGATAGAAACTGTCTTTGAGGAGGTGATTGCTGAAAATTTCCCCAATCTGGGGAGGGAGATAAAAAAATAAGACCCATCTATATGCTGCCTTCAAGAGACTCACTTTAAACCCAAAGACATACACAGACTAAAAGATAAGGGATGGAGAAAGACATTTCATGCAACTAATAGGAAGAAAAAAGCAGGAGTTGCAGTACTTACATCAGACAAAATAGACTTCAAAACAAAGAAAGTCACAAGAGACAAAGAAGGACATTACATAATGATAAAAGGGTCAATCCAACAAGAAGAGAAAACCATTATAAATATCTATGCACCCAACACAAGAGCTCCTACATATGTGAAACAAATACTAACAGAATTAAAGGGGGAAATAGAATGCAATGCATTCATTCTAGAAGACTTCAACACACCACTCACTCTGAAGGACAGATCAACCAGACAGAAAATAAGTAAGGAGACAGAAGCACTGAACAACACATTAGAAATGATGGACGTAACAGACATCTACAGAACTCTACACCCAAAAGCAGCAGAATATACATTCTTCTCAAGTGCACATGTAACAATTTCAAGAATAGATCATATATTAGGCCACAAAAAGAGCCTCAGTAAATTCAAAAAGATTGAAATTGTACCAACCAGCTTCTCAGACCACAAAGGAATGAAACTAGAAATGAATTATGCAAAGAAAATGAAAAATCCCAGAAACACATGGAGGCTTAATAACATGCTCCTAAATAATCAATGGATCAATGACCAAATAAAAACAGAGATCAAACAATATATGGAGACAAATGACAACAATAATTCAACACCACAAAATCTGTGGGATGCAGCAAAGACCATGCTAACAGGAAAGTATATTGCAATACAGGCCTACCTCAGGAAAGAATAACATTCCCATATGAGCAGTCTAAACTCACAATTAACAAAACTAGAAAAAGAAGAACAAATGAGACCCAAAGTCAAAAGAAGGAGGGACATAATAAAGATTAGAGCAGAAATAAATAAAATTAAGAAGAATAAAACAATAGAAAGGATCAATGAAAACAAGAGCTGGTTCTTCGAGAAAATAAACAACATAGATAAACCCCTAGCCAGACTTATCAAGAAAAAAAGAGAGTGTACTCACATAAAAAGAATCAGAAAAGATAAAGGAAAAATCACTACGGACAGCACAGAAATGCAAGGAACTATTACAGAATACTATGAAAAATTATATGCTAACAAACTGGATAACCTAGAAGAAATGGAAAACATTCTAGAAAAATACAACCTTCCAAGACTGACCCAGAAAGAAACAGAAAATCTCAACAAACCAATTACCAGTAACGAAATTGAACAGGTAATCAAAAACCTACATAAGAACAAAACGCCTGGACCATATGGCTTCACCACTGAATTTTATCAAACATTTTGTGAAGACTTAATACCCATCCTTGTTAAAGTTTTCCAAGGAGTAGAAGAAAAGGGAATACTTCCGAACTCATTCTGTGAGGCCAGCATCACTTTAATACCAAAACTGGGCAAAGACACAACAAAAAAAGAAAACTACAGACCAATATCCCTGATGAACATAGATGCAAAAATACCCAACAAAATATTAGCAAACTGAATTCAAAAATACATCAAAAGGGTCATCCATCATGATGAAGTAGTATTTATTCCAGGGATGCAAGGATGGTTCAACATTCCAAAATCCATCAACATCATCCACCACATCAATGAAAAGAAGGACAAAAAACACACGATTATCTCCATAGATGCTGAAAAAGCATTTGACAAAATTCAACATCCATTCATGATAAAAACGCTCAACAAAATGGGTATAGAAGGCATGTACCTCAACATAATAAAGACTATATATGACAAACCCACAGCCAACATTATACTTAACAGAGAGAAGCTGAAAGCTTTTCCTTTAAGATCGGGAACAAGACAAGGATGCCCACACTCCCCACTTCTTTTCAACACATTACTGGAGGTCCTAGCCACCCCAATCAGACAACACAAAGAAATATAAGGCATCCAGATTGGCAAGGAAGAAGTTAAACTGTCCCTTTGTGGTCTGAGAAGCTGGTTGGTACAATTTCAATCTTTTTGAATTTACTGAGGCTCTTTTTGTGGCCTAATATATGATCTATTCTTGAAATTGTTACATGTGCACTTGAGAAGAATGTGTATTCTGCTGCTTTTGGGTGTAGATGTCTGCTACGTCCATCATTTCTAATGTGTTGTTCAGTGCTTCTGTCTCCTTACTTATTTTCTATCTGGTTGATCTGTCCTTCAGAGTGAGTGGTGTGTTGAAGTCTTCTAGAATGAATGCATTGCATTCTATTTCCCCCTTTAATTCTGTTAGTATTTGTTTGACATATGTAGGAGCTCTTGTGCTGGGTGCATAGATATTTATAATGGTTTTCTCTTCTTGTTGGATTGACCCTTTTAATCATTATGTAATGTCCTTCTTTGTCTCTTGTGACTTTCTTTGTTTTGAAGTCTATTTTGTCTGATATAAGTACTACAACTCCTGCTTTTTTCTTCCTATTAGTTGCATGAAATGTTTTTCAATGACATGATATTGTACATAAAAAACCCTGAAAAATCTACTCCAAAACTTTGAGATCTAATATCTGAATTCAGCAATGTTGTGGTATAGAAAATTAATGAGCAGAAATCTATGGCGTTCCTATACACTAACAATGACTTAGCAGAGAGAGAGATCAGGAAAACTATTCCATTCAAAGTTGAATCAAAAAGAATAAAATACCTAGGAGTAAACCTAACCAAGGAAGTGAAAGACCTATATTCTGAAAACTATAAGACACTCATGAAAGAAATTAAAGAAGAGACCAATAAATGGAAACACATCCCATGCTCATGGATAGGAAGAATTAATATTGTCAAAATGGCCATCCTGCCTAAAGCAATCTACAGATTCAATGCAATTCCTATCAAAATCCCAAAGGCATTTTTCAACGAACTAAGGAAAATCATTTTAAAATACATATGGAACCACAAAAGACCCAGAATAGCCAAACCAATCCTGAAAAGGAAGAAAAAAGCTGGGGGATTATGCTCCCCAACTTCAAGCTTTACTACAAAGCCACAGTACTCAAGACAATTTGATACTAGCACAAGAACAGACCCATAGACCAATGGAACAGACTAGAGAGCCCTTATATAAACCCAACTATATATGGTCAATTAATATATAATAAAGGAGCCATGGACATATAATGGGGAAATGACAGCCTCTTCAACAGCTGGTGTTGGCAAAACTGGACAGTTACATGCAAGAGAATAAAACTGGATTATTGTTTAACCCCATACACAAAAGGAAACTCGAAATGGATCAAGGACCTGAATGTAAGTCATGAAACCATAAAACTCTTGGAAGACAACATAGGCAAAAATCTCCTGAATATAAGCATGAGCGACTTCTTCCTTAATGCATCTCCTCGAGCAAGGGAAACAAAAGCAAAAATAAGCTCATGGGACTACATTAAACTAAAAAGTTTCTGTACAGCAAAGGACACCATCAACAGAACAAAAAGACATCCTACAGTATGGGAGAATATATTTATAAATGACATATCTGACAAGGGTTAACATCCAAAATATATAAAGAACTTACACGCCTCTACACCCAAAAAGCAAATAACCCAATTAAAAAATGGGCAGAGGATATGAAAAGACCATTCCCCAAAGAAGAAATTCAGATGGCCAACAGACACATGAAAAGATGCTCCACATCACTAATTATCAGGGAAATGCAAATTAAAACCACAATGAGATATCACCTCACACCACTAAGGATGGCCACCATCCAAAAGACTAAGAACAACAAATGCTGGCGAGGATGTGGAGAAAGGGGAATCCTCCTACACTGCTGGTGGGAATGTAAGCTAGTTCAACCATTGTGGAAAGCAATGTGGAGGTTCCTCAAAATACTAAAAATACAAATAACAATTGACCCGGGAATCCCACTCCTTGGAATTTACCCAAAGAATTCAACTTCTCAGATTCAAAAAGACATATGCAACCCTATGTTTATTGCAGCACTGTTTACAATAGCCAAGATATGGAAGTAACCTAAGTGTCCATCAGTAGATGAATGGATAAAGAAGAGGTGGTACATATACACAATGGAATACTATTCAGCCATAAGGAGGAAACAAATCCTACCATTTGCAACAACATGGATGGAGCTGGAGGATATTATGCTCAGTGAAATAAGCCAGTCAGAGAAAGACAAGTGCCAAATGATTTTCCTCATTTGTGGAGTATAACAATGAAGCAAAACTGAAGGAACAAAATTTTAGCAGACTCAGAGACTCCAAGAATGCACTAGTGGTTACTAAAAGGGAGGGGTGTGGGAGGGTGGGTGGGGAGGGTGGGAGAAGGGGAATGTGGGGTATTATGTTTAGTGCACATGGTGTGGGGAATCATGAGGAAAACAGTGTAGCACAGAGAAGGTAAACAGTGAATCTGTATCATCTTACTACACTGATGGACAGTGACTGAAGTGGGGTATGAGTGGGTACTTGATAATATGGGTAAATGTTGTAACCACATCGTTTTTTCATGTGAAATCTTCATGGGAGTCTATATCAATAATACCTTAATAAAAAAGTAAAAAAAAATATTTAAAAAACCCCATAAAATATAAAAAGAGAGTTGGGGAATTCAAAATGCAGTAGAAAGAAAATTAAAATTAAGGAAATATCCCAGAATTAAAAAAATAAAAGAAACAGAGCAAATTGAAGATGTGAGACAAGTTCAATTCAGGAGATTAAATGTCTAAGCAACAGGAGTTCTGGAAGAAGAGAAACAAGAAAAGAACAACAGGGAAGTTGTCAAAAAATAAAAAGAGGAAAATGTATCAGAACAGAGAGAGAATAAGGGGTAAAGGATCCATTAAGTTCAGAGCAAATGATAAGGGTCCATTTCAAGGAACTGGGGAGCAGGGAAAAGAAACCATCTTCTGCCAGAAAAACAAAAACAGGATTTCTGGGCTGTGTTGAGTAGCCAGTTGAGATTTATGAACCTAGCAACGTCCAGCTGCTCAGAAGCAGATACGGCACAAAGCATGGGTGGTGTCACTGTGGCCTGGATTTTACCAAGTGAGGTCACGAGAAACAGAGAAATGAGCAAGGAAGTCGAAATTTGGAAGATTATGAAATTGAAGCAATACACTGAGGAATATTTTTTCAGGAAGGTGTTGGTGCCCTGCAATGTGCTAAAGCCATGACATTGAAGGAGTGAAGTGGTGAGGATTTTTGGAGTTAATGTGCCTTAAGTGATGGCCTGAGACTAGTTGCCATGACAAGCATATCTTTAACTTTTTTTTATAAAAAGGCAAAATAAACTAAAAAGCACCACCCATGTTATGCCTGGGCACTGTAAAATTTCAACAACAGAATTTTTTTTTAACCCTACAATCTTATAGAGAGGAGAACAAACAAAAAATCCAGTGGAGGGTAGAGCTAATCTGATGAACATCAGGCTTTTCAAGAGCAAAGCTGGAAGCTGAAGGACAGTGAAACAAAACTCTTAAAATAATGAGGGAAAATTAATCCTAATCAAGATACCTACTACCATCTAAACTTTTAACATATAAACTTTACATTAAATGAAGACTTTTTCTGGCCTACACAGATCTATAAAAAAAACGTCCCATGAACAGCTTTTCAGAAGCTAGGCAAGGATGCCCATTTTTACCCTTCAAACTCCTTCATTCCCAAAGGGCTTCACCACAAAGATAAAGAAACAGAATCCATTAAAGGAGACATGGGATTCAGAAACAGAATGATGGGAACGGGAGGTTGGGAACAGCAGTGCAATGGATCCTAGGATGGCCCAGGGAAGCTGGCTGGCTCCAAGGAAAAATCAGATTCAACCAAACAACTGCTTATATTACTTGAAAGCACTTAGATGCACTCTTTTATTTTTTTGATATCTTATAAAATTATAATTTAAGTAAATGAAAACTTAAGGCAGTCATTAGCTCCAGGTTAAAAATATGGAAAAGGGAAATGTAATTATGGTATATTATTTGAGCCTGCTATAAAAAATAGCCAGGTGATCATAATATAATCACTAACTTAACAACAAAAGTATCATATAATTTAATGAGTAAAGGGAAAGAAATGTGTGTGTGTGTACATTGTGTAGTGTGCATGTGTGCAAAAGAATTAAAATTTTAACTTCCATATTAAGAAGACAATAGAACACATCTAAAACTGAAAATGTAACTCTGAGAGTTATGTGGAAATATGGGCATAAATAACAAAGAAAATAGTTGAAAATATCTGAAAAAGATTGCCTCGAAGGAGCAGGAACCCTTAGGATTGGGAAGGAAAAGGAAAGGGGAAGAAAGTTTTTAGATGGTGTAATTGACTTTGTAGATTTGTATATTTATTACATTAAATTCCATATATGATTTATATTTTTATTTAAAAACAGGGCAGAATTAATTAAGGACAGTTGACTTATAATAAAAACTATTTAATCCTTCTTTATAAAAATTTTATTTGAAATTTAAGTGTATCAGGCTTGTTTCAGTAGTCATACCCCACCCATTCTTGTCATTTCCAAGAGCAAAAGAGAGTGAGTTGTAATTTCTTCATGATTCTAGAAACCTGAGTTCAACTAATACCTAAGTATGTTAAATGGACATGTCATTATAACAAGGAAGCTTGTTATTAATCACAGGGCCGTTCCTCTGCTGTTATGAGAAATGAACTCATTCTCCATGAGTAATTTTTAACTGTCAAATCCTACATGGCATCTGCAAGGGAGAGAAAATGTGGGTGCCTGAAATAGAACAATTCTATGATTTTCTTCTTTAACATACGAGCAGCTTATCTCTTGTGATAAACTGCCTATGGAAAAGACCAGATGAATAATTTCTTTTAAAATAAATGGCATCTCACCAGATGGTTTTCATTGCAAATAATCCAACAGCAAGACACAGAATTCATTAGCACTGAGAGAAAAGTCATGAAATAAAGAAAAAAATACAGAAAAGATTGTCAAACCAAATGATCTAAAGCCAAATGAATAAATAGTGATCTTTTCTAAACTCTCATGACTTAATTTTTTCCATATACTCTCTCTCCTCAGAGGCTTAATGCCAGAAAGGGGGTGGAAAGAGGAAGAGTACAGATAAAAATGGCTGTTCAGTAAAGATAGAGGTAATTTTATACCTGGTATGAATTATCTTTTTTTCTTAAACATCCAGAAAACTTGTTTGGAGAATTTTCAAACTTGTATTATATATGAGCATCAATAATTAGATTATGCAGTCATGAGAAGTTTTAATAGAATATTTGGTAGGCTACTTAAATGTAATTATTTTCAGTATTTTCAATTTGTAACTTAGAAATATTTCACATTTTCAGTATTGCCTTCTCAATGTCAATTAAATATAATTATCCATATCTAACCAGAGTATTTTGGGGCTCCCTGTACCAATGAAATTATCTTTACAAAATTATAGGGAATGTTACTAAATGTGTTTTTCCATCATTAGCAGTAGCTTGATCAAATGTGTTTTTAAAGGTAGTAATCAATGCTTTTTTAATAAATAGACATCGTACCCTGTGCATAATTCTGACCTAGATTTTTCTGGGTCTAATGCACAAAGTAAGGTAACAAAATATAAAAATCAATCAAATAAAAGTCTCCATTATAGTGAGGTGTGATAGTATTTAGGAAAGCATAGTGAAGTAGTAGTATTTTAACAGCATCCTAGGGATTGTATAGAATTTGACAAGTGAGAAGGAGGGAGGTTGCTTTAGATAGGCAAAAACATGAGAATTGGGAAATTCACATATAGGCCAGGAAGGCATGAATTTTATTGAGAACATGAATAGACTTAGATGTATTAGAAGAAATGATCTGGAAATTAATATGTCTGAAAAACACATCTGTGGAGGAAGGGAACCTGGACAAGGTTTGTAGCAAGGGGCTCTCACGGACAAGTAGTACCTGCCCTGGGCCTCCACTCTGCCAAGCAGATTCCTTCTCCCTCTATCCCCTCTGAGCACCTGGTCAGCAAGGGAAAATATTCATTAAGTAGCTCTCTCTTTAGTTATATATGCATCTTATTTTAACAGAGTACTTTAAGGAAAAATAGGATTAATTGACAAGAAGAGAATACACAATAAGTTAATTTAATAGAAGGGAAACCTTCAGTATAGTTATGTAGACCCGCAACTAAGAAATAATGTTATTAACAATAGTACTATCAAATCTCCTTTTACTAGCATAGGGATGACACCCTCAGATGCCTCTATTGCTTTATCATCCCAGGTATGTATTATCTTCTGTCTCATTTTGTAATTCTGTACAGGCCTATAACCTTTCTTATTACCTATCTGTACATATTTCATATCTATACTGAAGAACAGATATATAAATTTGTGAGGATTTTTGAACTTTCTTTTAGGGTATTCTCAAAGGTCTGATTGTATAGTATAGAAAGAAATCTTTAATTTTTTTTTCTATTTTTTCCTAGCTTTATTGAGGTAGAATTGAAAATAAAATTGTATATATTTAAGATATACAAATATAATAGTTTGATACATGAATATATTGTGAAATGATAACCACCATCAAGCTAATTAATATCATCACTTCACAGTTATTTATTTATTTACTTGGGGGCAGTGGAGACACTAGACATATGCTTTCTTAGCAAACTTGAAGTATCCGTGGCTATGGTCATCACGCTAGACGTCAGGCCTCCAGGATTTACTCATCTTAAAAGTGAAAGTTTGCAATCTTTGACCTGTAGACCCTCATTTCCCCCACTTCCTGGACACTGGTAGCCACCATTCTAATCACTGGTTCTGTAAATTTGACTCTTCTTGGATTCCACATATAAGTGAGATTACACAATATTTATCTTTCTCTGTATGACTTATTTCACTTAGAATAATGTCCTCCAGTTTCATCTGTGTTGTTACAAATGCTTAGATTCCTCACTTTTTATACAGCTTAGTCATGTGACAGCATATGCATCCCACATTTTCCTTATCCACTCATCCCCACACAGATTCTGAGGGAGCTCCATGCCTTGGCTATTGCACATAATGCTGCCATGAACATGAGGGAGCAGTTATTTCCTAGAGATCCTGATTTCATTTCCCTTGGATAGATACCCAGTGGTGGGATTGCTCCATCATATGGTAGCTCCATATTTACAATTGTCGAGAAATTGCCATTCTATTTTCCATTTTACTTTTATGCATGTTTCGTGAAGTGATTTGGACCAAAAAAACATAATTTTGTTTTGTGGTAAAATTTATAGATCTAGTGACATTTCTAAAGCTGCCATCTGAACATGTTTCTTTGGTCATTTAAAAATCACTGACATATTTCTTTTTTGGGGGGGGTTGAATTTTCTCAATTACATTTTTCTTGAAAGGGGGTAAACAGGATGTTGCAGGAGAGTTCTACCAGGTGTGTGTGTGTTCTTCTGGGTGTGGGTACATATTCTCTGACTATAATAAAAATGATCTTTCTTAATTATTTGTTTTTCCATGTGTTAAACACTGTCAATGAAAATCTGTGGAAGATGGTGCTCAAGTTGCATTTAAAATCATATTCATCTCAAGTCCAGAACATTTCACAATATTCAGATGTGGCTTTTTGTAAATAAGAAACCTATGTATCAAAAATTAAATCAGTTTCCCTGCACAGACAATATGCAATCGTGGAACATGAAAAAAATTACAACTTATTTAGAAAAGAGAGAAGAGGGAACTAAATAGTGATTATGATTCCATAGTCATTACTATGCCTTTCTGAAAAGGAATAGCAAAGGACCACTTCCTGGTTTAGACAGAATACTGTTGTGTCCAGTACACAGCAAAATTGTGATTTATTTTTACTACTAATTTCCCAACATCCTGAGGAGGTAAAATTAGGAACAATTTTACCATTTCTTTGCCACTTCCTATGAGCTGTCACACTTTCAGTGTGAAGTTCTATCTTGATTAAATTTGGGTGTCCCAAATAATATAATACGGCTTAGAAAATACTGGAGCTTATTTCTCTCTCCTGTACAGGCCTAGAGGTGTGCACTCCAGAGCTGACGTGATGCGTCTGTTGCGTGAATTATTAAAGAGCCATGCTTCATTGAGCTTTCCAGTCTGACGACACAAGAATATTTTCTTCACTGCCCAGTGTGAGTTCCTGGCATGCACACTGCAAGCAGCAGGAAAAAGCAAGGAAAAGGAACAGGGTTGTGAGGCCTCTTTTGTTAAAGAGCATCTCCTAGAAAATGTCAAGTCATTTTGCCTTCTTCTAGGTTTATGGAGCAATCTGGGGAAAGTTTCTTCTCAATCTAAAGATATGCCACCTTTAGAAGTGCACATGTCCTTGGATGGCATTTGCTTTATATCTGAGGTGAGGGTGTGTGTGTGTGCATGTTCATGTGTGTGTCCATGTGCATGTGCGTGTGTGTTCTCTCATTCTATCCACTAATTCACAGTGATGTTTACTCATATTTACTAATACCCAAGGTTTGTCGACAAGACTTAGGTAGCCCCAAGGATCAGGTTCACAGCTGGAGAGCATCATCATATCCTAACTCCTTGGCCAACCCTGGTATTTGTTTACTTTTTCTGGTTTCCCACATACAACCGATAACTTTCTTACTGTAAAAATGATGGTTCAGGAGAAATGAGAGTCCAAATATGGCTCTCATCAGCTCTCTTACTTGTGAGGATAATATCTCCTGAGTAATAATATGCTTTGACACCCTTTTCTCTTTTTTCCCAGGTTATTTCAGACATTCATCTCTGAAGGGATTTATAAAGATGAGGGTAATGAAGAAAGCATTTGAAAATGGTCTCAAAACATCCCCTCCTCGGTAGAAAATCACTGCCTGTTTTTCTGGTTCCGTTTGAACCAAAGTATCTTGAGACAATCCAAGAAGCATGGAGTCTGTTCCATGGAGAGGAAGTAGGTTCCATCCTGTTCCCTGGCTTTGTTCTTACTGCAGATCCCTCTGAATTTCTGGCAGTAATATTTCTGTGAGAGTTAATTTTTAGATGCCTTGTCAGTTTTCATCTTTTGATAATTATGGATTTTAGTGGGCAATTGGGAGCGACTATATCAGAGGCCGTTATCTAATGCCATTTGTTCTTAAAATGTCATGGCAATCCACTCAGTGCTGGCAGAGTCTGAGACGTGACTGTTAACTCTGTCAACTCACTTTTTTTGCCATAAAAAAATGTAAGTAGCAATTACTATGTGGCAGACATTGTCCTGAGCACTTTACAAATATTAACTCAATTAATTCTTATAATAATGCAGTAATACTATGGCTGTTATTGATGTGTTCTAACAGGTGAGGAAATGGGAGCACAGTTAGGTTAAGTTACCGACTCCAGAATCGGGGTTTTAGCCAATCTGTTATGACACTTCTCCCTGCCTACTTCTCAGGCAGAGCTCTGCACATTGCCAATGGCAATGCCATTTATTAGCATCCGTATCTCCAGCCACACAGCATCCTCTTGTATTATACACTTTAGGAGAAAGAGTTACCATTGAAAAAGGGATAGTGCAATTCCTACTCCTAGAAAGTTTATCACTTTTTTAAGAATTAATTTTATGAAATAAAGTGATGATTTCTTTAGGCCATCTGATTTAAAAAAAGTCAATCTCAGCCAATTTTTATACTGTCATTACATGGAGTAAATTTAACACTGCAGAACTTAGAATAAAAAGCTTATCTCAATTCAATAATACAGAGGATATAAAAAGTTTTAATGTGAGAAATATAATTCAATAAAACATTTTTACTGTTATGCTTCAAATATTATAAGTAATGAATTATATTTAAAATTCCAATTTTCTTTTTAATTAATTAATTTTTAATTGAAGTATAATTAACACACCATGCTATATTAGTTTCAGGTGGACAACATAGTATTCAGCTTTTATATACATTAAAAAATGCTCACCATGCTAAGTGATTATCGTCTGTCACCATACAAAGATATTAAAATATTATTGCCTATATTCCCTATGCTGTACTTTGCATCACTCTGACTTATTTATTTTATAACTGAAAGTTTATACTCATTAATCCTTCTCACCTATTTTGACCATCCTTCTACCTCTCACCCCTCTGGCAACCACCAGTTTGTTCTCTTTATTTATGAGTCTTCTTTTGTTTTATTTTCTTTGCTCATTAGTTTTGGTTTATAGGTTTCACATATAAGTGACATCATATAAGATGTGTGTGTGTCTCTCTCTCTGACTTTTTTCACTTAGCATAATACCCTCCAGTTTCTTCCATGTTGTCACAAATTGCAGGCTTTCATTCACTATGACCATTGATTATTATGTACCTCATCTTCTTTATTCATTCATCTATCAATAGATAGAACCAATAAATGAAGCTCAGGTTGCCTCCATATCTTGGCTAACATAAACAATGCTTCAAGAAACCTAGGACTTCATACATCCTTTCAAATTAGTGTTTTAATTTTCTTTGTGTAAATACCCAGGAATAGAATTACTGGATTATATGGAATTTCTATTTTTTATCTTTTGAAGAAGCTTCGTACTCTTTTTCCATAATGATTGCACCAATGTACCCTCCCACCAACTGAGCACAAGGGTTCCCTTTTCTCCACATCCTCACCAACTTCTTGCTTTTTTGATACTAGCCATTTTGACTGGTGTGAGGTTATATCTATGTGTTGTTTGGTTTGTATTTCTCTGATGATTAGAGACTGAACATCTTTTCGTGTGTCTATTGTCCATCTTTAGTCTTTGGAATATGTCTATGCAGGTTCTTTGTCCATTTTTATGTTGTTCAATGAGTTATGTATTTTGAAAAGTAATATATATCATATGTATCATTTGCAAATGAATTCTCCCATTTGGTAGCTTTCCTTTTCACATTATTGATGCTTTACTTCACTGTGAGAAAACTTTTGTTTGATATTGTCCCAATTGTTTATTTTTGCTTTATTGCCCTTGCCTGAGGAGACAGATTCAAAAAGAATATAATGCCTAAGTTTTCTTTTAGGAGTTTTCTGGTTTCAGATCTTTCATTTAGGTCTTTAATCCATTTTGAGTTTGTTTTAGTATATAGTGTAAGAAAGTCCAATTTCTTTCTTTTGCATGTAGCTGTCCAATTTTTCCAGCACTATTTATTGAAAGGGTTCTTTTTTATGGATTGTATATCCTTGCCCCCTTTGCTGTAGATAGTGGGCTTTGTAAGCATGGATTTACTTACGGGCTCTCTATTTTTTCCATAGATTTATGTGTTAAGCTTTATGTCAGTACCATACTTTTTTGATTACTACAGCTTTGCAACATAGTTTGAAATCTGAGATTCTGATATTTCCAGCTTTGTTTTTCTATCTCAAGATTGCTTTGGCCAAAAATAAATAAATAAATAGAAATTTCAAAACATGCTGAGGACTATACAAAATAGGTATTTTAATTAATGCATATTCATTTGCATGTCACCTGATTAATAGGGAAAATTGTGTGTGCAAAAGAGAAACTTATTTAGCATAGTGAGTACTTATTATATTACTTTTAATATACCAATTGTTTCATGCCTGTATATTCACTTAGGTATTTGAATATTTCATCTGTCTCTTTATGGCATGGACTTCTATAAATCTCAGTGTGTATTTAATCTATGTGACTACAGTTCCAATAATAAATATAAAACTATATACTATCTGATTTGGAAATAACCCAAGCTTCTGCGATTCCTCAGTTTATTCTAGCTTCCCTTCTATTGTTTTTGCCCTTTTCCCTATCCCTAGCTCCCCCTTTTTCTAAATTATTCATGCTCCCTGCCCAGTTATTTATGGCTTATGCATACATGCTTCCCATTTCTCTCACTCTTCTTTCCTTTTTCATTCCTGTTCTAATTTTGTCTGCTGTCCACAATACCAAAAGTAGAACTGTGTTTATCCCATGAGATTATTCCATATCCTTCTAGTCTCCTCCCACTTTCTGCCTCTTTTATATCTTTCAAATATATCATAAACTACCAAGCAAGTTTCTATTTCAAAATCAATTTCTTTAGTTCAATAAATTTATTTCATTCAAAAATAAAATTTAGAAAAATAAAGGGAGGTACTTGTACTTGCCCCCTGCAGGAGTGCGGATTTACTGGGCAACTACTGGGTGTGGAGCTCTGGGCCTGGAGTGAGGGAAAACAGACCACGGAATCCAAAGTAATCTACAGCTCACAGGGCTCATCAATTATCTGGGAAAACAGAAACATATACATTCTTTTGACACATTTTTTCTAGTGAAACATGTAATCAGAAATAATTTTTTGAGAGCCCATAAGGGTGACCATGTGTTTCTGAGAACATATAAGTGTCCTGGAAGAAAAATAAGTTAAATTTTAAGAGGACTCATAGGGTTTGTGTTGGACTCAGATATCAAAAGGTCAAAAGAAGATATAGGACAATCTGATTAAACCCATGGATCCTGGAAGGTCTGGAACCCAAGAAGGGACCATTTTAGGGAAGGCATGGAGAGATGTGATAGGGAAAATGGTAAGTGAGTTTTCAATGGAGAGCCTGAAAGACAGGCTGAGAAGTCACACTGCATTTGGCAAAAATAGGGGCTGCAAGAGAAGGTCTTTGAGCAGTGTATTGACATGAGCAGGGCTGTGTTTAAGGAATCTAACAGACTGCATTTAAGAACTTCTCTTGACTGGCTCTGAATTCAAAGACTGTGTGCTATGAATAAAACCCTTAAAGAAGCTATTGGAGTATTTTCAAGTGAATTTATAAGGGAGAACAGTCGAACAATGGTAATAGGAATGGAAGAAAAAGCAATTATTTTTATTCTTAAAATCTTTGATTTTCATATCATTTTTGTTTATGTCTCAAGGAGATATTTTCTTTGTAAGCTTGTTTTGCTGACACAAAAAAAATTGAAGAAGCTCAAAAGGAATTCCAAACAAGGTCTGATTTCATGAATCAATGCATTGATTTTTTTTAATTAAGGTATCATCGATATACAATCTTTTTTTTTTTTACAATTTATTTTATTTTAGTATCATTAACCTACAATTACATGAGCAATATTGTGATGATTAAACTACCCCCTTTATCAGGTCCCCCCCACCAACCCTATTACAGTCACTGTCCATCAGTGTAGTGAGATGAGAATCCCTACTTGTCTTCTCTGAGCTGTACAGCCCTCCCTGTGCCCCCCCACCCTATGTCTGCCAATTGTAATGCCCCTTTTACCCTCTTATCCCTCCGTTCCCGCCCTTCTTCCCCAGTCCCTTTCCCTTTGGTAACTATTAGTCCCTTCTTGGGTTCTGTGAGTCTGCTGCTGTTTTGTTCCTTCAGTTTTTTTGTTGTTGTTGTTGTTCTTTGTTCTTATACTCCACATATGAGTGAGATCATTTGGTACTTGTCTTTTTCGGCCTGGCTTATTTCACTGAGCATAATACCCTTCAGCTCCATCCATGTTGTTGCAAATGGTAGGATTTGTTTTTTTCTTATGGCTGCGTAATATTCCATTGTGCGATATACAATCTTATGAAGGTTTTCACATGAACAACATTGTGATTTCAACATTCACCCATATTATCAAGTCCCCCCCCACACCCCATTGCAATCACTGTCCATCAGTGCAGTAAGACTCTGTACAGTCATATTTGTGTTCTCTGTGCTGTACTGACTCCCCTGTGACCTCCCTACATTGTGAGTGCTAATCATAATGCTGCCTGAGCACCTTCTCCCTCCCTCCCTCCCACCCACCCTCCCCAACTCCTTCCCTTTGTAACTGCTAGTCCCTCTTGGAGTCTGTGAGTCTGCTGCTGTTTTGTTCCTTCAGTTTTGCTTCATTGTTATACTCCACAAATGAGGGAAAACATTTGGTACTTGTCTTTCTCTGCCAGGCTTATTTCACTGAGCATAATACCCTCCAGCTCCATCCATGTTGTTGCAAATGGTAAGATTTTTTTTCTTTTTACAGCTAAATAATATTCCATTGTGTATATGTATCATATCTTCTTTATCCATTCATCTACTGATGGACACTCAGGTTGCTTCCATATTTCGACTATTGTAAATAGTGCTGCAATAAACACAGGGGTGCATATGTCTTTTTGAATCTGTAATCCTCTTTTCTTTGAGAAAATTCCTAGGAGTGGAATTCCTGGGTCAAATGGTATTTCTATTCTTACTTTTTTGAGGAACCTCCATATTGCTTTTCACAATGGTTGAACTAATTTACATTCCCAAAGTGTTCATTTTTTTCCTGGATCTGATCTCTCGTGTTTTGTACTCTTGTGGTTTTGAATCTCTGTCTTTGAGCTAAACATAGTGTTATGCAGGGAGTATATATATCTTATTGTGCTTCATTCTTTCAAAATGAGCCTTCTCTTGACACATAGAACGAATGTTAATATAGTTTCCTGAATTTGAAAATATTCTGTCACTAGTGAATTTCTACAAGTAGTGTGAAATCCACACAATGCCTTGTAGAATATTTCCATAGCTTAAGGAATTTTTTAAAAAACTGTTTTCATGCTCTATATTTACCTATTGCATAAATGTTTTCCACCTCTTATTTTTTGTGTTAATATATTACAATGCTGCATTAAATGATAAGAAAATCTTCCATGACAGTCTAAATCTATGAAATATACATAAATTATCTAAATCAAGTCCCTTCATAGAGCTCAGTGGATTAGAATGCAATAACTTCTGTCCATATAAACACATTAAGTCTTCACCATTCTAGAAACAACAACAACAACAACAACAACAAAAGGTAATTCTTTGCATTTATTTGGCCATTTAAGCATTCTATAACTATAGGGAACATGATTAGGTTTACAGTTTGTGACAGAATCAGTGGAAATTTTGTCTTCATTGTTAGAGAAACAATCTAATGTCCTTTTAGAGCCTGTCTAGGGATTTATGTCCATATATGAATGGAAAAAAGTACATAGGACCCATTCAGTAAGGTTTCTTTTCAAGTGAATCTAAATATAATAAAATAATTTCTGAGGAAAAGTTATCATTGGCTAAGCTTTTCTTCCCAATTTTGATACATGCATTGAAAACAATAATAATATACCTTCTTATTTGAAAGGTGGCCTCTGGATATTTCTTTAAAGTACAAAGGAAGATAAAATTACATATGTGAAAAGCCAAGAAAAGTAACTTAAGTTGTCTAAGTTGTCTAAACATAGACATACTTACACAGTACATTTCAAATAAAATAAAAGGATTATTCTATAGAGTTTCTAAGCTGTCTTTTGAAATACCAAGATACACGTGAACTTCAAAAACCCAGGTAGTATTTATACCAAATTCGAACTCTCCTCTTTAATTTTGGAGAGTTTAGAAAGTTTGGACCAGCTTTTCTTTTACAGCACTTGCAGGCTTGGTGTCTGTGGGCTCACCTATAATACACAACTGTGCTACTGTCTTGTGGCTGATTTTTCAAGACTACTTCTTTAGAGTAGTCTTAGGTCCAAAGCAAAATTGAGGGAACTTTGAGGACAGAAAATTACTGTTTACCCCCTGCCCCACTAAGGAATGGTGCCCCCATTATCAACATTACTCACCAGAGTGGGACATGTATTGTATCTGATGATCCTACATTGACACGTCATAATCCCCAAAGTTCCTAATGTATATTAAGGATTCACTCTTGGTGATATACATTCATGGATTTGGGCACATGTATAATGACATGTATCCATCATTATAATATTACAGAATGTATTTTCACTGCCCTAAAAGTCCTCTGCATTTCATCTATTTATCCTTCCCTTCCCCCTAACCCCTGATAATCACTGATCCTTTTATTGTTACATAATTTTGCCTTTTCCAAAATGTTATATAGTTGAAATAACATAATGTAGTCTTTTTAGAATGCCTTTTTCAACTGAGAAATACATATAATTTTCCTCTATGTCTTTTCATGGATTCCTTTTTAGTGGTGAATAATAGAAGTACTACAACTTATTTGTCCATTTACCTACGAAATGATTATTTTGGTTGCTTCTAGTATTGGCAATTATTTAAAAAACTGATATAAACATCTGTGCACAGGTTTTTGGGTGGCCATATATTTTCAGTTATTTTGGTTAAATGCCAAAGACTGTGATTGGTGAATCATGTGGTGTATGAGTATATTGAGTTTTGTAAGAAACTTCCCAACTGTTTTCCAAAGTGGCTGCACCATTTTGCATTCCCCAAGCAATAGGTAAGAATTCCTCTTGTTCCACAATCTCACCATCATTTGCTGTTGTCAGTGTTTTGGATTTTCACCATTGTAATAGGCGTGCAGTGATATCTCATTGTTGTTTTAATTTGAAGTTTCCTGACTATGTGATGTGGCACACTTTTCATTAGACTTATCTGCCACACTGGTATCTTTTCTGGATGAGGGCTCTAGTAAAGTTTTTGGTCCATTTTTTAATCAGGCTGTTTGTTTTCGTATCATTGGGTTTTAAGAGTTCTTTGTATATTTTGGATAATATCCTTTATAAGATGCATTTTTTTGGAAATATTTTCTCCCAGTCTGTGGCTTGCCTTCTCATTCTCTGGAGTGGACTTTTTTTTTCATGCTTGATTTTTGCTTGGATACTTAGTTTGACCTCTATTCACTTACACTTGGATTGAAGAATATTGACCACCCAGGTAGATCCAATTTTAACTTTGGGTCACCCGGCTGGCCATCCAAAATGACTTCTGTCCTTATCAACTGTGAATAAGAAATGAAAGCGTCCCAAACCTGGTTGTTGGACACAGTGTCCTCTGAGCGTTTTAAATGAAACTACACCTACTGTATTTGGTTTCTATATTTGAATTTTTTAAAAGCTACATAATAGATATGGCTGTGCTCAAGATGAGAAAATACTTAGCCTCATAAAACATAAGAAAATTGTAAACAAGAGATTTCCAAATGAATATAGCATAATTCTTCCTACAGAAATAAATGTGGTGTTGATCATACAAAGCCACTTAGTAAACTCTTAGTGAATTATTAGATCATTTGATATAATCTATCTTCTCCCAAATTGTATCCCTTACAAAACAAACCAACAGGTGGCAATCAGCCCTGCACCATACTGTTACCCACACAACGTAAAATGGAGAAAGACATGGCTTTCTTAATATGGCTCAGTCCCTCCTCAGAGTTCATTTCCCCATGACTCTTTCCTAACGTCTGCCACTGAGTGGCATTTCCTTCCTCGAAAACATTCTATAATGATTACTTATCTTTAGGTTTATTTAATAAAATATCTCATTTATTCCACATCACACATCACTTTTGCTTTCATTTACATTTTCTTTCTGATTTCACAGAAACGTTTCTAAAAGGGAATTAGATTATTTAGATCCTGGTAATGGCATTAATACAAATCAGTTATACAACTTCAATAAAGATACTTCACATTTGGACCACCAGTCTCCTTTCTAGAAAAATTGACTGACATACAAGGTCTCTAAGTTCCCATGTATTTTGGAAACTATAAGGCAAGAATTAAATATATAGAGAGTTAACATAACTTGAACTTAATTTTGAATTTTCAGGATTGAATATTATTTTAATTATGCCATTGTACAGTAATTAACTCATTGTAGTGTTTTCAATGGTATTTTACAAAAATTCAAAGTGAACACAAGTCAATAAATTTAAAAAAAATGACAAATCAAAATTCATTTACTTTAAAATATTTTACCAGTGAAATTACTTCAAAGACAGGACTTAAAGTAAATATGAGGACATTATCTTGAGAGAAAGAAAAACAAATGCTCACCACATTTCCCTTTTTTTCTTTATTTAATCTCTTATGGCTTTGAAGAATAATTAATGTCTTTCCCATCAGGAACTGAGTTGACATTAGTATGGCAGCTGTTGCTTCAGGGGCACACAGATAGGGCTACATAATGAATTGGCCCTTTATATGTCTACTATTTATTTTCATGACAAGTACTGGGCAAAGAAAGAAAGAATCTCACAGAGTGGTCCTAAAATGGAAAAGGAATCTGTTATTTCATATGCCAGGAAAGGAAACACAGCTATATGTATGCAGTTTCCCTCTTTCAGCTACTCATGTTTTAGGGAATTCAATTACAAACAATTATTTTTAACTAGATCTGTAATTTTTTTTTTGCAAATTGCAGATATTGTAGCATTTAACTGGAAAAATATCGATATAAAAACTGACAGAGGAGAAAATGAAAAGACAAAATCCTAACAAAGTTTATGGAATATATTTTTCCCTTCTTCATTTCCTAAAAATAAGGTCATCACTGGAAATTTTATATAAATTGTTTTTACCAAATGTTACAAAATGCTTTTGTTCTTCATGACAGCAAGAAAAATAAGACAGAAACTTTCTCTTAAATGTGCTCTACTCTTATTTCTTGACCTTTCTCTATAAACAAACTCCAGTAGGCAGAATTTTAATGTGCCTTTCAATGACTTACACTCTTGTACAATTGCTCCCTTTGAGGGACTTTGTGTCACTGCCCTGTGACGTTATTCTGGTGATTATTTCCCATTATATGGCAAAGGTGGGACTTTGCAGATGTAAGATACTAATCAGCTGATTTTGAGTAAACCAAAGGGAGATTTTCTTGGGTGGGCCTGACTTACTCAGATGAGTATTTTAAAAGAGAGCTTAAACCTCTCCTGACCTCAGCAATTCAAAGTAACAGTCTCTCCTACTGGCCTAGAAGACACCACAGTTTCCAGAGCTAGAAGAAAATAATTCTGCTGATATCCATGTGAGCTTGGGAAAGGACAGTGGCTGCAGTCTGTGGGACACTGCTCAGAGGACCCTACGAGCCGTGCGCAGCGCCTGAGATGCAGAAACTGGGAGGAAATAAATGTGTGTGGTTTTAGCCTCTAAGTTTGTGGTGAGCAGCTATACGGCAATAGAAAATTAATATACGAAGAAACAATAAAGATTATTTGCCTACTTGTTAAAACATTTTAGGCACCCATCATTAAATTTCTTTAATTGAAAACATGCAAAACAAAATTCTCTATAGGTTGAATAAAATACTATGAATATAAAGAAAAATAAATGCATAATCGTTAGCACAGGGATTTTTTTCTTAATCAAATAAACATTCTCTGTTAGGTAAATCTTCCCTCCCTGCTCCTCTGGCAGGAAATCTACTCCCCTTTAAGGAGTTTGGAGGGCATCACCAAAGCATCCTGTTTTAAACCACCAAATTTTTATGCAGATATGAACAATATGTGTGCTAACTATGGAGTGTATGAATCATATATGTGCATTTTGGGGAGTGAGGTTCATAGATTTAATCAGTGGTGTTTCCTCACGAGGAAAGTTGGTGTTCATTCCCTATATCCCAAAATGTCCCTATTTCATCCCCAGTGCCTGGCAATCATTTGAACCATCATAGGCATCACTACGTATGTGATGAATCTACACAGGATTGGATGAAAGTAAGCATTTAAACATTTTGTCTCTGCTTCTTAAGTGGCAAGTATTAGTGTATCTTATTTTACAATATTTTATTTTTCTCACTTAGAACACTCACTTTGTCTAAGCAATACTGTCAATCATATCTCCTTTGATCATTTTAATTGTGTCAATTACCTAAAATTCTGAGACATTTTCTCATCATTTGTCATAATTTTTGCAACTGAGATTGCTCTGCGCAGATTTTTTTTATTATAATTTTATCTCTTTGAAATGTATAACCATTGGGCATGATATCAGCACCAAATGCATCCTTTGTTTCCCACTTGGAGAAATGCTTTTGCTGGGAAAGCAATAATAGAGTAACCTGCTGCCATTCAGAACTGGGTTTGCCTCCTACAGGGTTTGACCCTTGGGTATTTAATGGAGTCCTTCTAAGTCTAAAGTTTCCGCATCTCTAAAATGATGGTAATACGACTGTGAGGGCAAAAGAGGTTTGGTATATGATGCATTTCTACTGTTATAAAGTTCATTTGGCTGGGTGATCCTAAATTTCTTTATCTATTTCTGATCTGTGGCTCTTTCAACAAAGCAGTGCCCAGTACTCAGCAATGACTGGGTGAATAAATGGAGAGATTTTTAACAATAATATTCTCTAAAGGCTTCTCTCTCCTCTCTACACCCTCATGATTTCGCATTAAGAGCTTCCTTTTTCCCAGTGTTTCACATTGTGCATTCTCTTCTCTGGCTACAACTTTTCAGATTGTGGAATTTCTCCTTGCTTGATTTTCCCCTCATAACATCAGTGACCTGTCCCTGAATAGGTATACAGCCTGCAAGTTTAGGGGCCATCTAGCCCCCGTCCCTTAGTTTGCTGTGTCCTGTGTGAAATTCACTGGCTGTGCAATAATTTCAACTGTGCTTCTGGTATCATTTTTTTTCTGTGCACACTGCCTAGAATCCTCCACTTCTTTCCATCCATGTGGTTCCATTTTCAAACCTGCTACCAGACCACCTTGCTCTAGAAAGAATGTCACATAAATAAAAAATAAGTTAAGTAGAAGATCATATCTAATAATTATAGGCCCTTAAAGAATATGTTTTATGTTTAATGATTTCTTACAGGATTTTCAGTGTTCCAACTCACTGCCATGCTTCTCACCATATTCAATCTTGTCTTAATTTCATTTTTGTATATTTATATAAGGCAAAGATTTGCATTTTTAATTTATTCAATTTTTCTTCATTTTGAAAGATTCCTGTCATTTCCACCCATATTTTATCCTTCTCCTTTATAAAATTTTTAAATATCTCCCTCATCTTTGTTTTCCAGGTGCCCTGAGCTGCATCTCAATCAAAGCCTCTGTCTAGTCATGACTCTGTATCTATTCTGCATCTGCAAATAATTGTAGGGGTTTTTGTATCTTTTGTGTTATCTACCACGCTTGTCATGTTTCAAGAGGAAACGCCTACTTTTTCTTTAATGACCAGCTAAATATCATCTCGTGAAGTCCTTCCAGCCCTATCTGAACATTCTTTTGTATTCCAGTAATATGTTCCTCATATCCCCATTATTTCACTTAATCTGCTCATTCATGTAGTATAATTCTTTAAACATACATAAGCATAATATCTAATTAGGTACTGAGCATCATGCATTAAGACTAAGCTAGCTATATTTCCAGATTTACTACTATCAAGTCTTCCTTACACAGCAATTAGTGTCTAAACTAATGGCTTTCAGACTTTACCATCATGCTTAAACCTGACTCCAGTGTTAATGAGTATGTATTGAAGGGAATTGAACACACTGAATTTGCTTTAAACATGTATGTTCCTGTGCAAGAATTTGATATAGAGACAGCTCACTACTTTTCAACCTATTTGATTGATATTTGAGAGGCACACATTCTATTATGGCTAAAATGTCCTTATTTTGGTAACCTGGTCAGTGTAGGTCACTGTTTTTAGACAAGTCACAAGCCACCTGTAGTCTGGCATGAAGCAGACATCACCTGCAGGAGATGTCATCGCTAAGGGACACGATTCATTGTACAAAGAGTTCTACTCCATTTTTGATGTGTGACTGCTGATGGTGTTTAAACCTCACAGTTGAGCAGGTCTATGAAAACGTCTGAAAACTCCTTACTTTGATGTCAGTGCGGATTTCAAATCACACAAGCACCAGCCTGACTGTACACGAAAACCCTCACCCCAGCCCTATTCCCTAATCTAGATGAAAATTCCAAACCATTCTCCTCTCCCTGCCCTTCCTAGACATTCTCAGGCCAGCCTGAGAGGCATGGACCTCCCCAACAAGCCTCCTTATATACGTTGGCAACTTTTTCATTCCCTCATGTGTATGTGCTGTCATCAGTCTCAAATTCTGAACCAAATTTTGGGGGAAGGTCCATTCTGTTTCTGTGGAGTAGTTTATAAATAATTTAAACTATGGATCATGACAGTTAAACGAAAGTTACTTAAAATGATGTTTTGACACGTATTACATGCAAGATATTTTGGAAGGCATTGAAAACAGAAAACAGCCGTCAGAAAACTTTTTGGACAGAAATCTTAAAAATAAAAACTAATTTAAGTAAAAAATTGAATGTATAGGAATAAAAATAATTTGTTCCCAATATTGAAAGAAAAGTTAAATAACTAGGAAATCACAGAAACCTTAACAATAGGTTTGCAGCTTCGGGCTTTAGACCTCAGACTGTGTGGATATTGCTTCTGGTATTTGGTTTACTCAGAATTTGTTGTCTCACTTGCTATCCGGACATGACAGTCCAGGTTCTTCAGAGTCCAGCAAATCTCCTGGAAATAAGACCAGGGACTCAAATGCCACCACACAACTAAGATTGATCTGGATCTCTGTGTGGTCCAGACGTGTTTCTCTCCTACCACAGCCCAAATCACTCCAATGCCCTGAAGAACAAGGTCACCAGCAGTTCTAGGTTCCCATTACCTGAGAGAGAGAGAGATTTTTCTGTTGGTTTCTGTTATAGGAATCTGAGAAGAGGGTTTACTTGGTCTTCCTCAGTTCACAAGCTTATTCTATGCACCAGCCATTGCACCAAAGTCTGAGGACTGGCTCGGCTGTGGTGATCTGTGCCCTCTGCAGCCAGGGGCGCTGCACTTTAATCCATCATGTTGGAGTTGGAGCAGAGAGTGCGCAATCTCAGAGGCAGGAGGCATCAGCAAAAATGTGGACACTGGAAGAGTCTTTTTGTGATAGAGCTCTACCACAGTTTAGTGTATTACTCATACAAATTAATTTATTCTTCTGAAAAAGCTCGATAGTATTTTTCTCACATTAAAATAAGGAAATTAAGGCTCAGAGAGATTTAAAGAAACTCTCCTTCACGGATAATAACTAGTGGGGCAAAAATTTATTTCCAGGCTTTTATGATTCCAAGATTATAATTTTCCTGATATACAATATCCACAGTGCCTTTTAGAGATCAACTGCTTATCCCAGGAATGAAGAACAAGAATATGTTCGTCTACAATTTCAAATGTGGATCACAGCCTAGCAGATATAAAAATATAAAGCACGATTCTTTATATTTCTGTTCCTTCTTGTTTCTTAGTTCCTGTTGTACAATATATTCATTAAATAAACATCTCAGGAGGCACATATATTAAAAGAATTATATCCTCAAAATGCATTTACCTTTAAGAGAGTGAAAATTATCATTTAATTCATTGACTTTGACTTATGCAAAAGGTAAGTTGACTTATGCAAAACCACCGACATATCCTAATTTTCTAAGATGGGGCAAAGTAGCATATGAGGAAGGGTTACTCTGACATTTAGAAATAATGAGAATGTGACAAATCATTCTAAACCCAACTAAAGTGTGTGTGTGTGTGTCTGCGTGTGTGCATCTGTGTAGTTTCAGAGGAAGACGAAGCAAATGAATGCTAAATGTAACTAACATGGAAAGAAAACCTATTACAAAAGGCAATAAGAACCCCTTTTCCTTTTGTTTTTGCTCCACGTCTTTTAAAAAGTTATCAATACTCTTTTTTTTCCCTCACAAAGTAATGTTAAGGACCTTTCAATTTCCAAGACACTTATGCTCTATTCTTCCCCTTCATTAGTATTCTAATAACTCATGACGAGCTATGCACAGCCCACAGAAGCACTTGCTGAGCTTAGGGGTCAGACATGTCTTGCTGAGTGGGATTCATGTTGCATGGTTTGAATATAACCACCTTCGTCTATTGACACCTGAGACTATGGGACCTGTCTTGGTAGATTTATTGAGTTATTTTAATTCTTTGACTTGAATATTGTGTTTAAAATTTCTTTTAATGTACATAATATGACTTTAGATAAAACTAAAATTATTATAATTGCTCATTTGAATGCAAGTGTTTTGTCTATTATATATTAAAATAAAAAATAATGTATTTATTGAAAAGTGGACATATAATGAACTACACATATTTAAAGTGTATAAATTCAAAATTTTTGACACAGATATATATCACAATGAAAATAATGAACACATCTATTATCTCAAAATATTTCTTCATGTCCCTTGGGAAAAAGTCCAGCTCTTCTGTACCAGTTTTTGAAAAGCCTGTTAGTTGTCCAGAGTTACTTTGCGCCTTTGTTTAAAATCAATATTTGATATGTGTGCATTGATTTTTAGGGCTCTCTTTTCTGTTCCATTGATTTCCCTATTTTTATGTTAATATATATTCTTGATAATATTACATTAAATTTTGAAATCCTATTTTTTAAATCTTTTATTAGGGTGATTACATTAATTTATTTCACAATGTTGGGCAAATGTTATAATCTTGAGGTAAATCTCACTTTGTTATTCTGTACTTTTTTAAAATCGCTTGTTGAATACATTTGCTAAAATTTTCTTAAGATATTTTGAATATATGTTTATGGGTAATACATTGGTTGTTTTATTATGTATGTTTTATAGCTTATTTTCTAGTATTAATATCAGAATAAATCAATTTATACACTATTTAGGAATCTTTCCAATTACCTTTTTCTTAAACGTTAGGAGGAATTTACTAGTGAAGGTATACGGGCTTGGAGTTTTATTAGGAGAAGATGTTTTACTAAATATTTATTAAAAATAAATGCAAAATTATCTTCTAGAGTGAGTTCTGGTAGTTTATGACTTTCAAAAATTTTTCTTACTTCAAATATCAAATTTATTGGCATAATATTGTTCATAATATTTTGTAATTCTTTCACTATCTGTAGATTTTCTGGTGATGTCACCTCTCTCTTTCTTGACATGGTGTAAATTATGTCTTCTTTCTTATTTTCCTTATCAATTTGAACAGAGTTTCTATTACTTCACTCACCTTCTAAAAAATTCAGGCTTCAGTTTTATTGTTTTTGTCTATTGAATTTGTTTTCTTTAGTTGATTCTGCTACCATCTTTATTATGCTTTTCTTCTGCTCCTCAACATGGATTTAATTTGCCCTTTTTTTACTTTACTTTCATAAGGTAGAAATCAAGGTGCTTGAGAACATCCTTCTTTTCTAAGTGCACTTAGTACTATAAGCTGTGTTGTAAGCACTGTGTCAGCTGCTTGTTAGAATCTTTAACATGTCGTGCTTTTGTTTGTTGTTCAGTTAATGTATCTTTTAATTTCCCTTTTAGTTTATTATTTGTCTCATGAGTCATTTATAACTTTACTGCATCCAACTATATGGATAATTTCTTATATATTTCTATTATCAATCTCCAGTACAATTCCATTGTGGTTAGAGAACATATGTTTTGAATTATTTGAATCCTTTTAAATATATTTAGACATTTAGTTTAGTTTTTTTTTTTTTTTTTCAAGTGGGAGGTCAAATCCAGTTCCTTTTTCTCAATCTTGGCAGGAAGGGGGACTCTTAGTGGGGTTTTATAGCAAATGATAGGAACAAATAGGTGGAAAAAGGGTTTACATTCTATAAAGCTTTCAGGATGTAAAAGCATTTGTTAATAATAAATTTTTTCAATTTAAATAAAATAGTGGTGCTTTGTAAGATTCTATAAGAACTACCAAAATAACATATCCTCTCAGAGAATAAAAAGAAATATAAAAATATTCTATTTCACTGCCAATATACTTATTTCTCCCACATAAAAATGCTGGTTTAAAAAGCTATTGTTTTTATTATAATGTGGTGAAGTATTTGAAATTTACTGGTATTTTGGATTCCAGTTAAAGAAACTGATCATTACCTAATATTGTAGTTAAATAACGCAGGCATGATGTAGACTTTTAGTCAGAATCCCAGACGTAAGGGTATTGTATATGCCATGCATAGTTAGCCAATGCCCTTTACGCTCTTGACTTGAGGTTTTTGTGCCATGCTGTCCCAGGCTACTTCATGTAGGAATGTGCTGATAACACTGTCTTACATACACCTTATTTCAGGTGGTGACTCCACCCATCACGGGGTTTGAAGGCAGAGAATCCACAGTTGAAAGCTGCTCCATTCCTCTCTATTTCCTCAGCTGGAAAATGGACAGCATATCTCCACCTCATAGGGGTATTTTGAGGATGTCACAAGATGGAATATTAAAGGCCCTTACATCCCCAGTACTCAGGCAGGGTGCTTCCCTAGCTCACTCTTCTAAGCATAATCACACGGTTTGGTTAGCAGTCAGCTTGGCCCCTTTTAAACAACCAACGCTGAAGCTAGTTTCTCCTATTTTAATAACAGACACAACATTTAGATACTGCCAAGTATAAAATAATCTTAAAAAAAAAAGTAGGAAAAAAAGCTCCATAAATACGGTGGGAAAAGATTAGTTGTTGCCATCATGAAACACAGAAAATAAGCCCCTTTTATAGTTCAGAAACAAAAGCAAACAGCCCAAGGTCTTGACTATTTTGGGCTGTGATTTGTGGGTACCTGGTGCCACAAGTCAGAAAAGTATAGTACCTGCCACTCCTGTTTTCATTATTCTTTGCTTCATGTTCTTTGCCTCCTGTTTTATAAATGCAAGCAAAGAAAGGCTGTGGAAATATTGGATAATTATTTTTATTCCAAGATCACAAATTAGAAGAAAAATCTTTTCATCAATGTAGACTATAATGTCCTTACCCCTTAATTATGAATGTTTAAGATAGTTATCATTTTATCATGTACTATGATCATGCTGATGTACTTATAGGTATTTTTAGCAGCTAGTGTTTATGTACATTTAGGAAATTTACATAAAAACTAAAAATAAACTCAAAGTTCCAACTAGCTATATTTTCCACCCTCTCTTAGCTTCTTTTCAATGCTATAAACATTTCACACAACTCTGTTATTACTTAGCAACGCAATTTTAACATTGTCCACCTAGAAGGAATTTTAAAACATAACATTTATTTTAATTTTACTTTGTTCCAATGTGGGGAAATTTAGGCAACAATGACTCATTGTTTCCACAGGCATTTGTTATAACAGTTTTTGAACAAGTTTTTTTTTTCTTTGACCATCTTTTTTTCTTTTAAACTTGTTGCTTGCTATTACAAGGAAGAATAGATACATACATTTGGATTGATCTTGTTGCTTATTGAAAAATTATTCTCCAGAAAGCACTACAACCTTTTGCACAGACAACAGCAGTATTTGAAAACTGTAAATTACTCCTGTCAACATTCCATTATATCTACTTTTCTATTGCTCATATAATAGATTCATGTTGCAACACAAATGCTACTTAGTGTCATGAAGGAAAAAAGTTTTACTTTTTATTTCTTAAAGATTTTATTTCTAGCCACCAAAATATATTTTATAGTAAGACATTTTAACAATAGATTATATATCTAACAATAGTTAAATAAAATTCTACTTGTAATTTCACCTCCAAAAGATAGATGTACAAAAATATATATATTCTACAAATATATACCTACACAGAAACATAACACACATTTAAATGTAGATTTGTATGCATGTAATATTTGTTATTGCATTATATGGTATGCACTATTTTTAGTGTGTCAATACACTATGGACATGGAATCTTGTCAACAGATATCCTCACAAGTACTATTTTAATGCTATATAGTATTCCACTTTATGGAGTATCTTCATGTGCTTAGCCACTCCCCCATCACTTAACATTAAGTTGTATACATTTTGAGCAGAATAAATTATGTTTCAGTGAAAATTAATATCTGGACATGGTTGTATATATCCTGTATTAATTCCTTGGGATAAATTCTTAAATGTGAAACTGCTAAATTATACCTAGTTGTTATCACATGTGTTAGTTAACTCAAGCCATCATAACAGAATTCCATAAGCTGGCTTACTTAAATAATAAAAATTTATTTTCTCATAGTTCTGAAGGCTGGAAGTCAAAGAAGATTAAGGTCCCCAGGGTTTGGGGTCTGGTGAGAGCCCTCCTCCTGGCTTGTGGACATCTACCTGCTTCCTGTGTCGTCACGTGGCAGAGAGAAACAGACAGATTCCAGTCCATTTAGATGGGAGCCCCACACTTATGATTCCCTTTAACCTTAATTACCTCCTAAAGATTAGGGGCAAAAGCCTCAGCATATGGGTTCAGATGGAACACAATTCAGTTCATGGCATATGATCTTTATTTTTTCTCTTAAGTTGCACTCCTCTAAGGTCTTCTTAATGGGTCTTCTGTGACAGAGAGAGTAAAGGACTTTAAAATCTTGTCCCCGCTACTTTTTGACAATAGGTCATGAACAATTATTAAGACTATTTACAACTTCATTGCTGTGTTTTTCAAAAGGGATATTAAAATGTTACATTTGTGGAATATTGTAAAAATCAAATGAAATACATATAGAAAGTTGTTAGTACATTTCTCAACCAAGATCTTTTTTTTTTCTTAAATGGCTCTTCCTACATCCTTTCTTTCATTCTTCTGTTTCCTTTTTTCTTTTTTAAGATCTGCCTTGTTATATATGGGAGGTATACCTTGTCAAATAATACATAATCAAAGGTTTGTTCAATCTAGGGCTTGTTTTCTGCCACATATCAGACCATACTCCTTTCAAAAATAAGATACAAATAAAGAGAGAATACAGAGAAGGTAAGGGCTAGCATGTAATTATATTTATTTAATGCTAATTTTTGGAAGTTAAACATATTAGATTGTGAAGAAATGTAACTTGAAGAAAACTGCATTTTAGTGTTCAGATTATTTTTACATTTTAGTAATAAAACAGGGAAAACTCCAGGTACAAATGGTTGTGTTAATATGTCCTACAGTCTTCCCACTTCCAGAGATCCTCATTTACATGCCAAAAGAAAACAGCTAAGGGACTGTTGGTCTGTAGTCGTCATTAAAGGATGTCTAGAGTGATGTGAAATCCTCACTCTATCAACTGAGGAATATACATCACAGATGGGAGGATACTGAGTTGGACTAGATGTTCTCCTACTGAGAAAGCAACAGGGTGTTATGGCAGTCCTTGGGCTGGATAGACTTCCCTCATTCAAGCACAAATTCAAGGAAATGTAAAACAAAACTAAATAAGTAACTTATGCATATCAGTTATCATTTGCTGCATGACAAACCACCTCCAAGTATGGTGGCTCACAACACCCCGGGTCAGCAAGTGCGGTGGCTCACGACCTCATGCGTCAGCAATTCAGGCTCGCTTGAGCTGGGATGCCTCATTTCCACCCCAGATGTGGTTGTCGGGCTCACTCATGGGTTTGTATTCAGCTGGGTGATGATGGTCTTACATAGTTTTTGCTGACTGGATGTTAACAGGAGGGATGGCAGAAAGTGAGCCATGTGGTGCCAGGTGTCCAGCAGTCTAGTCTAACTTTTTCTGATCATGGTAGTAGCAGAGTTATTGAAAGTAACAAGAGGGAAGACGAGCCCCAAAGTGCAAACACTTTTATGGTCTTTACCTGCACCATGTTTGCTTTGTCCCAGTGGCCACATGGCAAGCCCAGAGTCAATGTGGAAAGAAATTACCCAAGTATTTAAGGCTTAGATTTGGGGTGGAAGGTATGTTTGTTGAGACTGTGACCATTTCTACAATCTACCAAACTATTAATTGATTCCACTACATTTACAAACCTTGATTATTTTTTCTTCATTAGAGCATATATTTGGCCATTAGCACATACTTGTCCATAATAGTCTATTTACTATGTACCAGGTACTGTTCTAATTGCATAATATACCAATCCTCATACCAGCCCTACACAGCTAGCATCCTTTTATATTCATAGATAATCATGGACATGGCATGATTAAATCATATGCTGGCTCTCACTCAACTAATAAATGTGGAGCCAGGATTCAAACCAAGTCGATTAGCCAAACATTACATCATTTTCCAGACTTATCTCTGAAAAAGAAAGGAAGGCTGTATAATGGAAGGAAAGAAGGTTTCCCAGGTTTATTTGTTTTTCACCTACAGTTCCTGAAAATACTTCAAAGCCTTAAAGGTGAAGTGAGTGTCTTGTCATGTTAATAAGAGAGTTTTGTACCCCCACTCAAAGGTGGGGCTGGAGGTTGAATCAACCAATGGACGATGATTTAGTCAATAATGACTATGTAATGAAGCCCTCACAATCACTCTGAGAAGATCATCTCTCTTTCTGCATCGAGCTTCTCTGTCATAGAGAGTTTGCATGCTTAGGGAACCAGAATGCATCCACAAGCCACCAAGCCAGGCCCCAGGCTCCACGAGAATAGAAGCTCCTTTATTTGGGACCTTGCCCTATGTATATCCTCTGGCTGCTAACTTGTATCCTTTATTAAACTGCTAAACATGAGTGTTTTCCTGAGCTCTGTGAGACACTCTAGCAAATTAATTGAACCCAAGGGGGAGATTGTGGGAATCTCCAGTCTGTAGCCTGTCAGTCAGATGCACAGATAAGTGCCTGGGGCTTGTGACCGGCATCTGGAGTAGGAGTGGAGGGCAGTCTTGTAGGACTAAGATGGAGCCCTTAACCTGGGCATCTGATGCAGTCTCTGGGCAGAGAGTTTCAGACGTGAGCTGAGTGGTCAGACACCCTGCTGGAGTTCAAGAATTGCTTGGTGTCATGCTTGCAAAGACCCCCTCCACTCACACACCCATGCTTTGGAATCCAGCCTGGGAACCTGAAAGGAGTTGGTGTGGAACACACAACCCAATCCGTGAACATAATGTTTACTCTATGCAAGGGCAGTTGAGTGTAATGATAAACATAAACTAACTGCGAATTGATGAAAACTACTAAAACCATTCATATAACTCTTGAGATTGTTCAACCAGTATAACACCTGGGAAAAGTCCAGGAGAAACATTTCACTGATACCAGGTTCCTCTATTTTTTAGAATGCAAATAAGTAAACTATAATACTCTTCTCTCAGGATGGAGAATAGGCATTTAACACACACAACACATGCATGTATTTAATGGCCTTATCATGTGATTTAACAAGAGAACCAATCACCTTTCAGCCCTAATAAGAACAATTTAAGTCCTACTCTATTTTTCATATGAAGTTTAAAAACATCTAAATCAAAATCCTGTGGGTGAGCGAAGGATGCTTGGTTTATAACTGCAGTTGGTGTGAGAACACCTACAAGTTAAAGCTAAGCCAAAGTAAAGGTCTCTCCCACACTGTGGCTGACAGCACAACTGGCCTCAGATGGCGTTGCCACTCATATTGCATGACTGGGGTTATAGACCTCATGAGACCCTGAGTGTTTACAGTGATCTTTTCCAAATGAATGAACAAGAGGAAAACAATATCACAAAACAACTGGTGCGCGTGTAAAAAATACCTGGAATATGACGTGTCAGCAACTCGTCAAAATTCTGAGCATTTAATGCTTTTATTTCTTTGCCAACATGCTGCATCTGCTTGTATTTGTGCAGTTTCATTTCAAAATCACAGAAGTCCCAGGACCCGGCAGTCAGGGAGGCCTGCTCTGGAAACACAACCTTAGTGAAAGCTGACTTCCCCAAGGGATATCTTGGGAAAGTTAATAGATAGGTAGGTAGGTATGTAGGTAGATAGATAGATAGATACCTAATCTCTCTGGGTACAACTTTATAAAGAAGGAAAAAATAATGTTTCTCACTGTGTTGTTAGGAGAACTTAAAAATGATGTATGGAATATAAGAGCTTGGGACAGCAGAAAAACAATAGATATGGGCTCTAATAATCAAAACAATCATTCATATTATTATATTAACTCTATACCCCATATGACTCAGTAGGGTATTACTCAAAATTCTTAATGTGATACTAACATTTAGAAAAATGATACTCTCACTGTAAGTAAAGGGCACACATTTCAATATAGATATTGTTTATAAAGCCAGATGTATAACAAAAAATATTCTAAAGGTTTTAATACCCAAATTTGATTGTTTTACCATTTGTAGACAGTGAGATATATTATTCAAATACAGATTTTGAGTTAACTTGAAGCCTGCATTATTTCAGGGCTGATGTCAATCAAATTACAACATAGAAACTTTCAGTAAAATGGACATGATGCTATTCCGTTGGGATTATAGTGAAAACTCATGAACATTTGTACATCCCTAACAGGACATATGACTCTTTCTTTTTGTTTCTTCTCTCCACTTAAACTTTGCACAACTAACTCTGCCATTCCCACAGTACTCTTCAAATACTCAAAAAAACTGAACCCAAAGAAAAGCAGGAAAACAGTCTGAGAGCAAACCTCGCTCTGCTTGTGAAGTCCCCAGCTGCAAATAAAATGCTTCTGGGATCTGTATTTGATTTTGTTTTAATGACTGAAGAAAATCTACGTGTGACAAACAGTTTAATTGGATTTGAAAAAAATGAGGCTCCCAATTAGTGACTCCTTTAAGAATTACTAAGTAACTTCTTTTTCCTGAATGACTTTATTTTGAAGAAAGTTGTATTGCTAAACTTCTCCTAGGAAATAATGCTATTAAGAAAGCTTACAACAGAGCCTTCGCTCAGAAGGGCAATTTGATTAGAAATGAGGAAGAGAGGACCTACTGAGATCAATTTTGTTTTCAGATTTTTAATTTCAATATACATTTTTTTCCTTTCATATATAGTTTTGGGTTGAAAGGATAGTCTGCTTCAAGGCCCATTGGACTCTTTTTCTGAACTAAACCCACCATTTTGCTCCCATGCCACAGCAGCCTGGTGTTAGCCTTTGAACAGGTGTCTCTTTCAGGGTAGCCTTGGAACAGGTGCCCCCTCAGAACATTCTTTCTCGTTGAGTCTGTTGATGTTCTTAATGTTGTTGTTTTTTCCCCATTCACTCTCAGAATTTCATGTTGGTGAATTGATCAGACTCTCTCATTCATTCATTTGACATTTGGTTCCCCTTTTGTTCAAGACTCAGTAGTAGAAACCATGGAATATACCATGAAATCATGTCCATGTGAGAATTAGAATTCAAACTGTGAAGATGGCATATATACAGTTTTTACCTGCAGAGGGTCCTACAGGAAAAATAAGTATGTGCACACACACACATTCACATACACACACACACACACACTCACCTCTGTAGAAAGAATGACTGCCTTGGACCATCATTATGCTGCAGGGGATTTGTGGCAGTAAAGTCACAGTCTTGGGTCTTTCCATTGTCTACTTCTCACACCAACCCTTACACTAGCTGAACGTTGCTCAAGGAAGCACGAACACCAGTGGTAAATAGGGCTGTTTATGCAAATGCCTCTCTGTGTATCCACAGGTGCTGGTCTGCTTAGCCTGGACATGGTAAAATATAGGTTAAGCAGCTTTTAATCATTCCTTGTTAAAGTCATATATTTTTCTTTTCCTGTCTCCTTTACTACCTGGGATTTAATGTGGGGTGAATCATTTGATTTACTCTGAAAAATCTGTTGGAATTTAAGTAGAGCTGGGCTGGAATCCAGCCCTGTCTCTATTTGTACTTTGAATAGGCAAAATCATTTAACTTGTGAATATTAAGAATTTTCATCTATAAAGCAGAAATATTTACCTAGCTCACAGGATTATATGATGATTTAAGGACAAAAAACTCTTGAGTTTTTAGTAATGTCAGTGTTTGATACTAAATACTATTACTATTTGACTTTAGAAATACCCTGTTCCTCACCATTTAGTTTGAGCAGAAATTGGCTGTTCTTGCAAATGTTAATGGGCAGTAGTTCCAAAGGTAGTAACATATTTTGCTCAATTAGTAATAGATTTAACTGTTAACCCAGCAGTTTTTGATGGTATGAACATATCTGGCAACTTATCAATAGTCTCTGATGAGAGTAGTGCCATCAAAAATCGTCTTTGAAAACCATATGAGAAATGAAATGCCCATCACGTGCAATGCCTGGCCGTGATCATGAGGTGACATATATTCTCTAATCTTGAGGAGCTCTTATCGCTTATTTGGTTGATTATTTGTACTATATTATTATTAATATAGTGATTACTAGTGCTTTTATTATTTGATCAAATTAATGAGCTATGGCTTTTAGTTTTCCAGCTTCTCTATCTTCAATATCCTTTATCCTTTCTTCATCTCAGTTTTATTTTGTCCATTAACTTATTCAATCTGTTCTCCAATGTTTTAATATTTTATCTGCATTTTATCAGGCTTCTTAAACATGGTTCAGTTATTTTTACGCTTCTTAAAACTTTCAACTTCAATTAAATGAACACTCAAAAATCCTTAAAATTGTGATTAACTGTAACAACTTAGAAATATACACTCTTATAAACACTTTCATGCCACAGATTAGGCTCAAATTAGACAGCAGGTATTTATCCTTACTCAAAGAAATCTGAAGTTTTTTTTTTAAAGGAACATAAATAAATGCTCAGAAACATATACAATTATTATCAACCACCTCTCCCTGAAATGTAGCGGCATGCTTATGGCTGTTACTGTTTCCTTCAATGGGCTTCTTTGCTAGGTAACTATCAGACACTCGTCCATACATCCATATGTTGCCTGACTACATGAAGTCATGATCAGCTCAAACTGAGGAAATAAAACTTGAAGTGGTGTAAAGAGAAAGTTCCTCTGGGGACAGCACATTTCTGCCGCTAAGTATTTCTCTGCCAGCTGAAAATAGAGGGGTTTCTTTTCCAATGGTTTAGCCCTTGACTGTAACTTTGAAAGTTGCCCTTTCCAGGACTATTTCTGTGTAAACTCATAAATGAATAAATTCATCTCTGGCACCTGCTCTCTTTTTGTCCTCTCTCATCATCTCTAGCCTACATTCCTGGAGTTCACTCTCCTACAACCTCCAATTTCCTGCAACCAGACCATGTAAGAAACTGGAATTTCATGATCCAGAACTTTCTTTGGCCTCCCAATCCTCAAAATATAACTACTAGTACTTATCTCTTAAAGTCTCCAAAATCCTGACAAAGAATCGAGGACTACTAGCAAGCTTCATTCAATGACAGAAAAGCCAATTCAGCTGTTTTCTCTGAAGTCTTCATCCACTCCTGTGCTCTCAGAGAGAAGATGACCACTTTCAACATTAGCTGGAAGGCAATTCATGAAATTGGAAATCCCCAGGTGCTCTGTAAGCCTAGGGTAAAAATGAAAGTCTGAAAAAAGAGACCACCGTTTTCTTGCTCCAGGCACATGTATAGTATTGCTCAGCGAACCAGAAAGGTTTGTATATAATGACCATCATAAAGCCAGATGCACCGTGTAATTTCAATGTGCTAATTGTGTAGTAAGTTTACTTCCACACCAAGTGAAGGCTAAGCCACATCGATGCCTTCTCCCTGAGGCAGCTTTTAATGCTAGATGATGAGGAGATGCAAAGGTCAGGCCCCTTACCACAATGGGACAGTTCAGACTTAGAACTCCTGTAAGATCAGCTGAGTCATTTGTGGTGACTTCATTTCTCTTCCACTTGTCCCTTTACCTAATATCAATCCTGAGCACATTTTCTAATACATTTCCAGCATCCAAATAAGACTGAATGATAAGTCTACACCTTTAAACAAACCATAGGTAAAACTGGTTTTTATGTTCTTAAATCCAGCAGGCAGATTTGCTGTCTGGCTCTTTGAATTAAAAGAAAACAAATTAAAATGTTGAATAAAATATGAAATATCATAAAATGTTCATCTGCCATAAAATACACAATCTTCCCGTATGCTGTGTCAAAATAAGAATTAAGAAAAAACAGTGGAGCTAGGAAGCAGACTTTCCATGAAAGATTTTTTTTTTTTCAAACCAGTGATCTTGAAGCTTGGTTTTCATGGTCATACAGAATGCAGGAGATAGAAGCACAAAGTAGGTGTTGCTAGAGGTGGGCAGTTGTAAGGAAAAGAACTGCTGTAGTAAACATGAGGTGTCTATCCTTAACAACCTCCTTGCAAGATTGTCCTTTACTATTGTTTGGGAACTTTGGTTTGACAAAGGCTCCCACCACTTTCAGAACTGATAAGAACACTCACTGTGCCTAAAGTGTTTATGCAGCAGTGTGCTTTATAGTGGACACATGCTTTCTGGGGGCCTGTAACTTTAGTACATCCTAGACAGAAGGTGTCAATGTGACTGGCTCCCAAATAAAACCTTGCTCCCTGAGTCTCTAGTGAGCCTCACTGGTGAACCGCATTCCATAGGCATTGCCACAATTCATTGCTGGAGGAAGGAAGCATGTCCTGTGTTTGGAGAAGGAGACTTTTGGACATCTGTGTCCCGTTCCCTCTGGACATTGTCCCTTGTTCCTTGTCCCATTGCTGATTTTGTTCTACATCCTTTAGTTTTAATAAGTCATAGTTGTGAGAAAAACTACCTGCTATGTTCTGTGTCATCCCAGTAAATCAGCAACTTTGGGGTGGTTTTAGGGACTTCCAAAACAGGAGTCTACCTGTGATGCCACAGACGAATCATCTATGTAAAGATGAACTGATTATAAAAGCCATGGAACAGAAGGATCATTGTATTTCTTTAACCATAGCATTAGTAAGAGAAGTAGAGTAAGATATACAGCATTGGAATAAAGATGGAGGAAGGAGAGGGGAAAGGAAAAGATGGCAGCATGAGTAGGGTGGCATAAATCTTCCCCCAAAGTCCTATATATTTTTTAAATACAACTATTCCTAAAAGGGTGACCGGAGGATACAGTACACCAGCCAGGCTACATCTATGAGAACCCAACATCTCACAGAAAATGGTAAGATACAAAGCTGTGATCTGGCAGGACCTGAGCACTCCTCCAACCCCAGCACACCAATGAGAGAAAAAGAATCAGAGTGGGGAGGGAGTGGAAGCACAGGACTTCTAAATAACCAGCCCTATAATCTGCCCTGGGAGCACAGACACACATTGCATGGTGCTCTGGATATTAGAGGAGTGGAAAAGCAAAATCTGAGACTAAGATTGTGAACAGGTTCCCATAGCCGGCTGGCCTGGGACAAAAGAAAAGCAGGTGCTTTAAAAGTCTTAAAGAAACAAGGGTTGACAAGCACAGATAGAGGAGATGGGCACAGAAAGCAGGAGGCACGAAGGGGCTCTGTTCTTGCAGCAGAACAGATGCTGCTGGTCTGCCAACCCTGCCATTGCCCTAGGCCAACCCAAAGGCTGCCCTGCCCACAGCAGCTTAGGGATTAACCCAGAGGCTGCTCCCTGCTCATGGTTGACTGGCACAGACAGCTGAAATGGACACAAAAACCGGGAGGCATGAAGGGGCTTCGCTTTTGTGGCAGAACAAGCGGTGCTGGCCTGCAACCCCCGCCAGTGCTCTAAGCCATCCAAACAACTGCCCCCCACACCGCAGCCTAGGAGATTAACCCAGAGGTATATCCCTGTGTGTGGTTAACAGGCACAGACAGCAGACACAGGCAAGCAGGAAGGGACTTTGTTCTCCAGGCTGACAAATGTGCTGATCCCCAGCAACCACTCCCATCACCATGAAAAGGCAGAAGAACCTTGCTCAATCCAAAATCCCTCAACCACCAGAGAGAGGGCTTGGTAAGACTGAAATTACCAATCTTTCTGAAAAGTAATTCAAAATAAAAGTCATAAGTGTGCTGATGGAGCCACAGAGAAATACTCAAGAACTAATGGATGAATTCAGGAGGGAGATAACAGAAATGAAAAAACAATGGAAGGATTTAAGAGCAGACTGGATGTGGTGGAAGAGACTGTTAATGGAATAGAAACCAGAGAAGAGGAATACAGAGAAGGTGAGGCAGACAGAGATAAAAGTATCTCTAGGAATGAAATAACATTAAGAGAACTCTGTGACGAATCCAAAGCGAACAATATTCGCATTACAGAGGTACCAATCCAAACAGAACAATATTCTCATTATCGAGGTACCAGAAGAAGAAGAAGAGAGAAAAAGGGATAGAAAGTATCCTTGAAGAAATAATTGCTAAAACTTCCCCAATCTCGGGGAGGAGATAGTCTCTCAGGCCATGGAGGTGCACAGATCTCCCAACACAAGGGACCCAAGGAGGACAACACCAAGACATAAAATAATTAAAATAGCAAAGATCAAGTAAAAGGACAGACTATTAAAAGCAGCCAGAGAGAGAAATAAGATCACATACAAAGGAAAGCCCATCAGGCTACATTCAGACTTCTCAACTGAAACCTTACAGGCCAGAAGGGAATGGCATGATTTATTTAATACAATGAAGCAGAAGGGCCTCAAACCAAGAATACTTTATCCAGCAAGATTATCACTTAAATTTGAAGGAGGGATTAAACAATTTTTAAATAAGCAAAAGCTGAGAGAATTTATCTCCCACAAAACATCTCTACAGTATATTTTGGAGGGACTGCTATATACGGAAGTGTTCCTAAGGTTAAATAGTTCTCACCAGAGGTAATAAAAAGGGATAGAAAAAGAGTACAGAACATAATACCTAATATATAAAGAATGGAGGAGGAAGAAAAGGTGGGAAAAAAAAACAGAACCTTTAGATTGTGTTTGTAATAGCATACTAAGTGAGTTAAGTTAATCCCTTAGATAGTAAGGAAGTTACCCTTGAACCTTTGGTAACCACGAATGTAAAGCCTACAATGGCAGTAAGTACATACCTATCAATAATCACCCTAAATGTAAATGGTCTGAATGCACCAATAAAAAGACATAGAGTCACTGAATGGATAAAAAAACAAGACCCAACTATATGCTGCCCACAAGAGACTCACTACAAACCCAAAGACATACACAGACTAAAAGTAAAGGGATGGAAAAAGAAATTTCATGCAAATAATAGTGAGAAAAAAGCAGGTGTTGAAGTACTTGTATCAGACAAAATAGATTTCAAAACAAAGAAAGTCACAAGACACAAAGAAGTTGAGGGAATGAACCTCCCACAAACCATCTCTACCATGTATTTTAAAGGGACTGCTCTAGATGGAAGTATTCCTAAGGCTTAATAGCTGTCACCAGAGAAATGAAACCACAGCAAAGGAAGTAGACCAACTAAATATTAAGTAAATGCAAAATAAAATCAGCTATACACAAAATCAGTGAAGGGAAACACAAAGAGTGCAGAACAAAACACCTAATATATAAAGAATGGAGGAGGAAGAAAAAGAAGGGAGAAAAAAAGAATCATCAGACTGTGTTTATAATAGCATAATAAGTGACTTAAGTTAGACGGATAGATGGTTAGACACTTAGATAGTACAGAAGCGGCCCTTGAATGTTTGGTAACCGTGAATCCAAGCCTGCAATGACAATAAGCACATATCTATTAAGATTCACCCTAAATGTAAATTGACTGAATGCACCAATCAAAAGACATGGAGTAATAGAATGGATACAAGCAAGACCCATCTATATGATGCCTACAAGAGACTCACTTCAAACCCAAAGACATACACAGACTAAAAGTGAAGGGATGGAAAAAGACATTTCATGCAAACAATAGGGAGAAAAAAGCAGGTGTTGCAGTACTTGTATCAGACAAAATAGACTTCAAAACAAAGAAAGTAACAGGAGAAAATAAGAACATTACATAATGATAATAGGGTCATTCTAACAAGAGGATACAACCATTATAAATATCTATGCACCCAGCACAGGAGCACCTACATATGTAAAACAAATACTAACAGAATTAAAGGAAGAAATAGAATCCAATTCATTCATTATAGGAGACTTCAACACACCACTCACTCCAAAGGACAGATCAACCAGATAGAAAGTGAGTAAGGACAGAGGCACTGAACAACACATTAGAACAGATGGACCTAACAGACATCTATAGAACATTCCACCCAAAAGCAGCAGTGTACACATTCTTCTCAAGTGCACATGGAACATTTTCCAGAATAGACCACATACTAGGCCACAAAAAGAGCCTCAGAATATTTAAAAAGATTGAATTTGTATCAACCAACATCTCAAATCACAAAGAAATAAAACTACAAATAAACTGTACAAAGAAAACAAAGAGGCTCACAAATACATGGAGGCTTAACAACATGCGTCTAAATAATCAATGGATAAATGACTAAATTAAAACAGAGATCACTCAATATAAGGAGACAAATGAAAAGAACAGCACAATACCCTAACTTCTGGGGGTGCAGCGAAGGTAGTTCTAAGGGAAAATTTTATAGCTTTCCAGGCCTATTAAAACAAGGAAGTACAATCCCAAATGAATAGTCTAAATTCACAGTTATTGAAACTGGAAAAAGAAGAACAAATGAGGCCCAAAGTCAGCAGAAGAAGGGACTTAATAAAGATCAGAGAAGAAGTGAATAAAATTGAGAAGAATAAAACAATACAAAAAAATAATGAAACAAGACCTGGTTCTTTGAGAAAATAAACAAAATAGATAACCCTCTAGCCAGACTTATTAACAACAACAAGAGAATCAACACATAAATGGAATCAGAAATAATAAAGGAAAAATCATTACAGACACCACTGAAATACAAAGAATTATTAGAGAATACTCTGAAAAACTGTGTGCTAACAAACTGGATAACATAGAAGAAATGGACAACTTTCTAGAAAAATACAACCTTCCAACACTGACACAGGAGAAACAGAAAATCTAAATAGACCAATTACCAGCAATGAAATTGATTGGTAATCAAAAAATTACCCAAGGAAAAAAAACCTGGACCAAATGGATTCACTACTGAATTTTTTTTTTGTTTATTTTGGTATCATTAATCTACAATTACACGTGCAATATTATGGTGATTAAACTACCCCCTTCACCAGGTCCCCCTCCACCAACCCTGTTGGGGTTTCTAGCTCTCCCTGTGACCCTCTGAGCCTGCAGAGGGAAAAAAAGGGGGAATGGCACACTTCGACAAAGCAAGAGCGGGAGAGATAAGAGCCGGCTGTCCGCCCAGTCACCAGCCCTAGTTCCCAAGGACAATGAGACAGGACAGGGAACTCAATCAAAGCAGGAACTCGCAGCTTAGAGCACGGAATATATAGGGTGTGGTCTATTCTGATTGGTTACACCTTATGCTAAAAAGGTGATCTTCAAATTTCCAATCACACACAGAGTTGTGCACATGCACAGTTGTCTCTGACGTAAGCAGCGGACCTAAGTGAGAACACTCTGCGGGAAGCTGTGGTGCAGCAGAAATTCAAAGGGTTCTCAGCGGTCATCTTTGTGGCGCAGCTGAGATCCACAGGTAGTTCCCCACACAACCCCATTACAGTCACTGTCCATGAGCATAGTGAGATGCTATAGAGTCACTAGTTGTCTTCTCTGAGTTGTACGGCCCTCCCTGTGCCCCACAACACTATATCTGCTAATCGTAATGCCCCTTATTCCCCTTATTCCTCCATTCCCACCCATCTTCCCCAGTCCCTTTCCCTTTGGTAATTATTAGTGCATTCTTGGGTTCTGTGAGTCTGCTACTGTTTTGTTCCTTCAGTTTTTTCTTTGTCTTATACTCCACATATGAGTGAAATCATTTAGTACTTCTCTTTTTCAGCTTGGCTTATTTCACTGAGCATAATACTCTAGCTCCATCCATGTTGTTGCAAATGGTAGGATTTGTTTTCTTCTTATGGCTGAATAATATTCCATTGTATATATGTACCACCCCTTCTTTATCCATTAATCTACAGATGGACACATAGGTTGCTTCCATTTCTTGGCTATTGTAAATAGTGCCGTGATAAACATAGGGGTGCATATGTCTTTTTCAAACTGGGCTGCTGCATTCTTAGGGTAAATTCCTAGGAGTGGAATTCCTGGGTCAAATGGTGTTTCTATTTTGAGTTTTTTGAGGAACCTCCATACTGCTTTCCACAATGGTTGAACTAATTTGCATTCCCACCAGCAATGTAGGAGGGTTCCCTTTTCTCCACATCCTCACCAACATTTGTTGTTGTTTGTGTTTTGAATGTTGGCCATCCTCACTGGTGTGAAGTGATATCTCATTGTGGTTTTAATCTGCATTTCTCTGATGATTAGTGATGTGGAGCATCTTTTCATGTGCCTCTTGGCCACCTGAGATTCTTCTTTGGAGAAGTGTCTATTCATGTCCTCTGCCCATTTCTTAATTGGATTATTTACTTTATTTTTGTTGAGGTGTGTGAGTTCTTTATATATTTTGGATGTCAACTCCTTATCGGATATGTCATTTATGAATATATTCTCCCATACTGTAGGATGTCTTTTTGTTCTACTGATGGTGTCCTGTGCTGTACAGAAGCTTTTCAGCTTCATATAGTCCAACTTGTTCATTTTTGCTTTTGTTTCCCTTGCTCAGGAGGTATGTTCATAAAGAAGTCGCTCATGTTTATGTCCAAGAGATTTTTGCCTATGTTTTTTCTAAGAGTTTTATGGTTTCATGACTTACATTCAGGTCTTCGATCCACCTTGAGTTTACCTTTGTGTATGGGGTTAGACAGTAGTCCAGTTTCATTTTCTTACATATAGCTGCCCAGTTTTGCCAACACCAGCTGCTGAAGTGGATGTCATCTCCCCATTGTATATCCAAGGCTCCTTTATCAAATATTAATTGACTGTATATGTTTTGGTTAATATTTGAATTTTCTATTCTGTTCCACTGGTCTGAGGGTCTATTTTTGTGCCAACACCATATTGTCTTGATTACTGTGGCTTTGTAGTACAGCTTGAAGACAGGGAGCGTAATTCCCCGTTTTATTCCTCCTTCTCAGGTTTGCTTTGGCTATTCAGGGTCTTTTGTGGATCCATATGAATTTTAGAATTATTTGTTTCAGTTCATTAAAGAAAGCTGTTGGTATTTTGATAGGGATTGCATTGAATCTATAGATTGCTTTAGGTAGTATAGCCATTTTGACAATATTTATTCTACCTAGCCAAGAGCATGGGATGCATTTCCATTTGTTAGTGTCCTCTTTAATTTCTCTTAGAAGTGTCTTGTAGTTTTCAGAGTACAGGTCTTTCACTTCCTTCATTAGGTTTATTCCTAGGTATTTTATTCTTTTTGATGCAATTGTGAATGAAATTGTTTTTCTGATTTCTCTTTCTGTTACTTCATAGTGCATAGGAAAGCAACAGATTTCTGGTGTTAATTTTGTATCCTGCAACTTTGCTGAATTCAGATATTAGTTCTAGTAGTTTTGGAGTGGAGTCTTTAGGGTTTTTTATGTACAGTATCATGTCATCTGCAAATAGTGACAATTTGACTTCTTCTTTACCAATATGGATGCCTTGTATGTCTTTGTTTTGTCTGATTGCCGTGGCTAGGACCTCCAGTACTATGTTGAATAACAGTGGAGAGAGTGGGCATCCCTGTCTTGTTCCCAATCTTAGATGAAAAGCTTTCATCTTCTCGCTGTTAAGTATGATGTTAGTTGTAGGTTTGTCATGTATAGCCTTTATGATGTTGAGGTACTTGCCCTCTATAAACATTTTGTTGAGAGTTTTAATCATGAATGGATGCTGAATTTTGTCAAATGCTTTTTCAGTATCTATGGAGATGATCATGTGCTTTTTGTTCTTTTTGTTGATGTGGTGGATGATGTTGATGGATTTTCAAATGTTGTACCATCCTTGCATCCCTGGGATGAATCCCACTTGATCATGATGTATGATCCTCTTGATGTATTTTTGGATTTGGTTTGCTAATATTTTGCTGAATATTTTTGGATCTACATTCATCAGGGATATTGGTCTGTAATTTTCTTTTTTTTGTGAGGTCTTTGCCCAGTTTTGGTATTAGAGTGATACTGGCTTCATAGAATGAGTTTGGAAGTATTCCCTCCTCTTCTATTTTTTGGAAAACTTTAAGGAGAATGGGTGTTATTTCTTCTCTATATGTCTGGTAGAATTCAGAGGTGAATCCATCTGGTCCAGGGATTTTGTTCTTGGGTAGTTTTTTGATTACTGATTCAATTTCGTTGCTGGTGATTGGTCTGTTTAGTTTTTCTGTTTCTTATATGATCAGTCTTCGAAGGTTGTATTTTTTTAAGAAATTGTCCACTTCTAGGTTTTCCAGCTTGTTAGCATATAGATTCTCATAATAGTCTCTTAAAATTCTTTGTATTTCTGTGGGGTCCATCGTTATTTTTCCTTTCTCATTTCTGATTCTGTTTATGTGTGTAGATCTTTTTCTCTTAATGAGTCTGACTAGCGGTTTATCTATTTTGTTTATTTTTTCAAAGAACCATCTCTTGGTTTCATTGATTTTTTCTAATGTTCTATTCTTCTCAATCTTATTTGTTTCTTCTCTGATCTTTATTATGTCCCTCCTTCTGGTGACTTTGGGTCTCATTTGTTCTTCTTTCTCCAATTTCAGTATTCTGTCTTTAGACTGTTCATTTGGGAATGTTCTTCCTTCTTTAAATAGGCCTGGATTACAATATACTTTCCTCTTAGAACTGCCTATGCTGCGTCCCACAGAAGTTGTGGCTTTGTGTTGTTGTTGACATTAGTCTCCATATATTCTTTGATTTCTGTTTTTATTTGGTCATTAACCCACTGATTAATTAGGATAATGTTGTTAAGTCTCCATGTATTTGTGAGCCTTTTTGATTTCTTTCTAAAATTTATTTCTAGTTTTATGCCTTTGTGATCTGAAATGTTGGTTAGAAGAATTTCAATATTTTTGACTTTACTGAGGTTCTTTTTGTGGCCTAGTATGTGGTCTATTCTGGAAAATGTTCCATGTGCACTTGAGAAAAATGTGTATCCTGTTGGTTTTGGGTGTAGAGTTCTGTAGATGTCTGTTACGTCCATCTGTTCTAGTGTGTTGTTCAGTGCCTCTGTGTCTTTACTTATTTTCTGTCTGGTTGATCTGTCCTTTGGAGTGAGTGCTGTGTTGAAATCACCTAAAATGAATGCATTGCGATCTATTTCCTCCTTTAATTCTGTTAGTATTTGTTTCACATATGCTGGTGCATATGTTTTCTGGGTCTGGGTGAGCTTGGTCTGTACAATATTCCTCTGTATTTTCATGGCAATAGAAGTAGTCGCTGGTAGGTGCCACGTATGTCAGCTGGCCTCTTTAAGACTTTTAAAAAAAAGAAAGAAAGAAAAGAAAAGAGAAAAAAAAATGCCCACCGAGAGTAGATTCTGTAAGGATGCTGTAGGTGGTGCCGTTGCTCCACTATGTGGCTGCACAGCTCCGTAGGGCCCTTTGTAGCTCTGGCTGGGGCGGGAACCAATGGGACGCTGTTGTTCTCTATGTGAAGTTTCAGTGTGGCTACTTTTTCCCAGTCGCCAGCCAAGAGATCCGAAATTCCTCAGGACTCCCAGCCTGGTGGGCTGAGTGTGCTGGGACAATCCTGGGCCCTTGACTCTTCAAGACCACCAAAAAAAAGCATGCGCTTTTTTTTTGTCCCAGGGAGCCTGCTGCAAGGACCCAGGCGCATTCCCAGTTGAAAACCTGCACTCTCTGTCTCTCCAATATCCGATACACCACGCGATGTGTGTCAGTGCTCCCGGTGCAGATCACCAGGGGTGGTTACTTCGTGGGCCTGTACTTCCACTCCCTCCTGGCTCTGAATCCTCTCCTTCCACCAGTGCACTGGGGTGGGGGAGTTCTCAGGTCCTGCCAGGTTGCAGCTCCATAACTTACCCGCCTTGCGGGGCGCCGAGTCCTCTCAGGTGCAGACACAGGCTGTGCGCTGTCCTGTATATTCTGGTCTCTCTCTTAGGAATAGTTGTATTTGCTGTATTTTCATAGATATATATGGTTTTGGGAGGAGATTTCCGCTGTGCTGCTCACGCCGCCATCTTCCCGGAACTCCTCTTCAGTATTGAATTTTATAAGACATTTAGCGAAGCCATAAAACCTATCCTCCTCAAAGTTTTCCAAAAAATAGAACAGGAGGGAATACTTCTAAACTTATTCTATGAAGCCAACATCAATCTAATACTAAAACTAGGCATAATCACCACAAAAAAGAAAACTACAGACCAATATCCCTGATGAACATAGATGCAAAAATACTCAACAAAATAGTCACAAACAGAATTCAAAAATACATCAAAAAGATCATCCATCATGATCAAGTAGGATTTATTCCATGGAAGCAAAGATGGTACAACATTCAAAAATCCATCAACATTATCAACCACATCAACAAAAAGGAGGACACAAACGACATGATCATCTCCATAGATACTGAAAAAGCTTTTGACAATATTCAACATCCATTTATGATAAACCTCTCAACAAAATGGGTATAGAGGCCAAGTATCTCAACATAATAAAGGCCATATATGACAAATCCAAAGCCAACATCATACTTAACAGTGAGAAACTGAAATATTTTCCTCTAAAATCGGAAACAAGACAAGGATGTCCACTCTCCCCACTTTTATTCAACATAGTATTGAAGGTCTTAGCCATGGCTATCAGACAACACAAAGAAATAAAAGGCATCCAGATTTGTAAGGAAGAATTCAAACTGTCACTGTTTGCAGATGACATGATATTGAACATAAAAAATCCTAAACACTCCACTCTAAAACTACTAGAACTAATATTGGAATTTAGCAAAGTTGCAGGATACAGAATTAATACACAGAAATTTGTTGCATTCCTATACATGAATGATGAACTAGCAGAAAGAGAAATCAGGAAAACAATTCCATTCACAACTGCATTAAAAAGAAAAAAATGCCTAGAAATAAACCTAACCAAGGAAGTGAAATACCTATACCCTGGAAACTACAAGACATTGTTAAGAGAAATTAAAGAGGACACTGATAAATGGACATTTATCCTATGCTCTTGGGAAGGAAGAATTAATATTGTCAAAATGGGCATCCTGCCTAAAGAAATTTACAGATTCAATGTTATCCCTATCAAAATACCGACAGCATTCTTCAACGAACTGGAACAAATACTTCTAAATTCATATGGAACCACAAAAGACCCCAAATAGCCAAAGCAGTCCTGAAAAGGAAGAATAAAGTGAGGGGGATCTCACTTCCCAACTTCAAGCTCTACTACAAAGCCATAGTAATCAAGACAACTTAGTACTCGCACAAGGACAGGCCCATAGACCAGTGGAACAGAATAGAGAATCCAAATATTAACCCAAGCATATATGGTCAATTAATATATGATAAAGGAACCATGGATATACAATGAGGAAATGACAGCCTCTTCAACAGCTGTTGTTGACAAAACTGGACAGCTATATGTAAGAGAGTGAAACTGGATAACTAACTCCATACACAAAAGTAAACCCAAAATGGATCAAAGACCTGAATGTAAGTCATGCAACCATAAAACTCTTAGAAGAAAACATAGGCAAAACTCTCTTTAATATAAACATGAGCAACTTCTTCATGAACATATCCCCATGGGTAAGGGAAACAAAAGAAAAAATGAAATGGGATGATATCAAACTAAAAACTTCTGTACAGCAAAGGACACCATAAATGGAACAAAAAGGCATCCTACTGTATGGGGGAATATATTCATAAATGACATATCCGTAAGGGGTTGACATACAAAATATATAAAGAGCTCACGTACCTCAACAATCAAAAAGCATAAACCCTACTACAAAATGGGCAGAGGATCTGAACAGACAATTCTACAAAGGAGAAATTCAAATGGCCAACAGGCACATGAAAAGATGCTCCACATAGCTAATCATCAGACAAATGCAAAATAAACCCACAATGATGTATCACCTCACACCACTTAGGATGGCCAACATCCAAAAGACAAACAACAAATGCTGGTGAGGATGTGGAGAAAGGGGAACCCTCCTACACTGCTGCTGGGAATGTAAATTAGTACAACCATTGTGGAAAGTAATATGGAGGTTCCTCAAAAAACTCAAAATAGAAATACCATTTGACCCAGGAATTCCACTCCTAGGAATTTACCCTAAGAATGCAGCAGCCCAGTTTCAAAAAGACATATCCATCCCTATGTTCATCACATCACTATTTACAATAGCCAAGAAATGGAAACAACCTAAGTGTCCATCAGTAGATGAATGGGTAAAGAGGATGTGGTACATATAAACAATAGAATATTGTTTAGCCATAAGAAGGAAACAAATCCTACCATTTGCAACAACAAGGATGGAGCTAGAGGATATTTTGCTTGGTGAAATAAGCCAGGCAGAGAAGAACAAGTATCAAATGATTTCATTCATCTGTGGAGTATAAGAACAAAGAAAAAACTGAAGGAACAAAACAGCAGCAGACTCACAGAACCCAAGAATGGACTAACTGTTACGAAAGAGAAAGGGACTGGGGAGGGTCGATTAGAAGGGAGGGATAAGGGGAATAAAGGGCATTAAATTAGTACAGAGGTCACAGGGAAGGCAGTATATATAGCACAGAAAGACAAGTAGTGACTCTATAGCATCTTACTATGCTGATGGACAGTGACTGTAATGGGGTATGTCATGGGCACTTGAAAATAAGAGGAATCTAGTAACCACAATGTGGCTCATGTAATTGTATATTGATTATACCAAAATTTAAAAATGCAAAAATAAATAAATAAATAGACCAAAAGAAGATGGTGGAAGGAGAATGACAAAGAGGCAGCCCTTAATAGAATTGTAACTGAGTATTTTCTAGCATAAACTCCGAAGCAGGATAACTGCTCTCTCTCTAATTAATTTATTTAAAAATTAACATAAAGGCAAATGATTTTTAATGTGTACAGTTCTATGAATGTTACCATGTGTATGGTTCTTGTAACCAGCACCACAAACAGAGTACATAACCACTCTTTCACATTAAAACATTTCTTTGTGCTGCCCTTTGTAATCATACCCTCCATTTCCCAAACTCTGGAAGCCAATTATCTGTTCTCTATCTCTATAACTTTGTCTTTTTCAGAATGTTATTTAATGGAATCTTAGACTATGTACTCTTTCCTAAGAGGCTTCCTTCACTCATCACAATAACTTTCAAATTGATCAAAGTTGCTGTATATTGATGGTTCATTCCTCTTCATTACTATATAGTATTCTGTTCCATGGGTATACCACAATTTATTTAGCCATTCACCCTCTGAAAGACATTTGGGTTATATCCATTTGCATGAAATTAAGAAAAGAGCTGATATAAACATTCACTTTCAGGTGTTATGTGATCATTAGTTTTTGCATTTCTAGAATATATAGGTAGAATATATGTTTTCATTATTCTGGAATAAATAACTTCTGAGTCATATGGTAAGCATAAATTAAAACTTATAAGAAACTACCAGTATTTTCCATATGAGCTACAGCATCTACAGTGTCATCAGTGATGTATGAGAGCACCCATTGTTTGTCAGCACTGGTAATATCACTATGTCTTATTTATGTCATCAGCCATGTAGAGGTAGCTCATCATGATTTTATTGTGTTTACTTTTACTGGTAATGATGTAGAACATTTTTTCATTGGCTGGTCATCTGTATATCCTGTTGGAGAAGTGTCTTTCGATCTTTGATACAATTTTTTGTTGGTTATTTGTTTCTTACTCTTGAGTTTTAAGAGATTTTTTTGTGTTCTAGAGATTTTTGTGTTTTGCATTGAAGTTCATTATCAGATATGTGATTTGAAATTAGTTTCTCCCAACTGGTATATTTTTTTTCATATGTTTAACAGTATCTTTCACAGACCAAGATTTTGATTTTGATGAATTCCAATTCATCATTATTATTATAAACATTAATCATTATCATTATTGTTGCCATTTTTATGTATAGAATATTTGGTTCATTTTCAGAAAATCTTTGTCCAACTTAAGGTTATAGAAATAGTCATCCTTTTTTTTCCAAATGTATAGGTTTGCTTTACATTAGACCTATAAATCACTCTGAGTTGAGTTTTGTATAAAATTTGAGATTTAATTCATGGTTCATTTTCTGCCTATGAACGCTCAAGAGTTCCTATACCATTTGTTGAAGATTCTATGTTTTCTCCACTAAATTGCCTTGTACCTTTGTCAAAATCATTTGGCTGTATTTCTATGGTTCTATGTCTGTCACTATTCTGTTCTATTGGTCTCTGAGCCTATGCTTTTGTCAATGCAATACTGTCTTTATTACCATCATTTTAACATAGGACTTAAAGTAATACAATTCCTCTGACTTTACTTCTCTTTTTCAACTACATTTTAGCTGCTCTGGTTACTTTGTCCTTCAGTATAAACTTTGGAATTGACTAGATCTACAAACAGTCTTGCTGGGATTTTGATTGTTATTCTGTAAATCTATAGATCACTTTGAGGAGACATATCATCTTATGTTAATTGTTCAAATCCATGGCCATGGTATATCTCTCCATTCATTTAGCTCTTTGATTTTTTTTATCATTGTATATGGTTTCTAAATGCAGATCTTGTATCTAAATAAATCTAAGTAAATTGAAAAAGATTGAAACCACACAAAGTATGTCCTTTAATCATAACAATTATATTAGAAATTAATAACAAAAATAAATGTAGAGAATGCCCAACTATTTGGAAATTAACACAATTCTCAATACATGATGAGCCAAAGGAGATTCAGGAAATTTTTTAACAAACAGCACTACTTTAGACCTGTTCATGCTATCATACACAAAAATTAACTTAAAATGGAACAGAGCTGTAAAAGCTAGACTTGAAACTACAAAAATTTTTAAAGAAAATCTTTGTGATCCTAAGCAAGTCTACCTAAGAAAGGAGTTATTTTCTTACAAATTAAACCCAAAGCCCAATCCACACACACACACACACAAATAGTAAATTAAACATAAAAAAATGTAAAGACTTTCACTTCAAAAGACACCACTAAGAAAAGAGACAAGCTAAGAAAACAAGACAAATGTCTCACAAAGTACTTGTAATCAGAATATGTAAAGATCCTTTGTAAAAATATAGGAAAATAAAACATATTTTAAAAGGGAAAAAAGTTCTGAATATACACTGCACCACAGAAGATATGTGAATAGCTAATAAACAGATGAAAAGATGATCAACATCATTAGTCATTAGGAAAATGCAAATGAAAACCTCAATGAGTTACCTTTTCACACACTAGAATGCGTATAATAATGAAGACAGATGAAAACAAGTGTTGATGAGGATGCAGAGAAATTGGTAGCCTCCTACTTGCTGGTGGGAATGAAAGTGGAAGAGTGACTTTGTTAACCACTTAGTTATTTTCTTAAAAAGTTAAATATAAACCTTCCATACAACCCAGCCATCCACTACTAGATACCCAAGAAAAATGAAAACTTATGTCCCCACAGACTTCTGCACTGCATGTAATGCCCAATAATTCACAACATAACAGCACTGCATGTAATGGCCAATAATTCGCAACAACCCAAATGTCACCAACTTTTGAATGTATAAACAAAATGTGTTTAACCATATGATGGAATGTTATTCAGCAATATAAAGAAATCAAATAGTCCACGTTTTAACATGGACAAATCAAAGAAAACAGCATTGTAGGTGAAGGAAGCCAGACAGAAAAGACTACGTATTTTATGATCCCATTTATATGAAATGTGCAAGAGAGGCAAATCCACAATGTCTGAAATGAGATCAGTGACTGTCTGGAGCCTGGAGGACGAGTAGAAAATGACTGTGGAGATGGTCTGAAATTTCTCTATTTTAAAGATGGCACAATGTGAAAGAATTTATGAAGATCATTGAGTTGTTCCCTTAAAATAGGATTAAAAAGTATTTTTCCAAAAAAAACAGTATTTTCGTTTTATATTTTATTTCATTTAATCTTTTATTATTTTATCAGTTTGAATGTCTAAGATATTGCTATTTAGGAGAAGAATATTTTACTTATTCCCCCTCAGTCTATCACATTCTTATAAGTTAATCACATTCTTATAAGTTAATTTGAGATTTCTTTTCTGGTATTAGTGCCTGTTTTCTTTCAAAGATTTTATTGTTGAGGTTCGTTTTTCACCAAAACAACACAAAGCCACAACTTCTGTGGGACGCAGCAAAGGCAGTTCTAAGAGGAAAGTATATTGCAATCCAGGCCTATTTAAAGAAGGAAGAACATTCCCAAATAGCTATTTCTCATTGAACACATTGAGAATTCATATTTTTTTTAAAAATCACTACCAAAATGGTAAAAAGAATATTAACATTTATTATATGAATCAAAGTTTAAATATGTAGAGACAGATGGCAATAGTTCAGATACTAACAATGATGATAAAATTAATCATATAAGTGAAATCTGAGGCTACGTCATCAGATGAAAATATCCCACATAAATCTCAAACTCAAGAAACAGTGAGTGAACAACATATTCCTAAAAATGGAAAGAGATAAATGACTGTGGGTAAAATTGCAGTACTTCCAGAATCTCTCCCCTGGCTTTAGTGCATCTGCATATCAATAGGTGTTTCCAAGGGGTGGAGATAGTAGTCCACTTACATATCAATAGGGTATGTGAGGGTTTGTCTGGACCAGATAGGTTGGGTGGAGCTCTCTTCTGCTGCAGCCTGGTCAAGAGAGAAATACTAAGCAGTATAAATTGCCTGGAGTGCACAAGCAGTTTCCTGGAGAAACTCTACAGGAGTTGGAGAAGGCAGGCACCATATAGTCTACTCATAGTCCTTTTAATTCCCCAATGTGGCCAGTGAGAAAGCCAGATGGTTCCTGGCGTATGACTGTGGACTATAAGGAGTTGAGCAAAGTCAAATTCCCTTTGCATGATGCTGTACCTTCAATAGATGGACACATTAAGTCATGAACTGGGAATGTATCATTAGCCCAGGACTTGGCCACATGGAAGAAACCACAAATGGCGCAGCTGTGTCATTGCATTGATGATATGCTAATGGCTGACTCTCTTGAAGATTTAGAAGGGGCAGTTCCTAGACTGCTGCAACATCTACAGGGGTAAGTATGGTGTGTGAAGATCACAAAGGTTCAGGTACCTGGTTTGTCTGTAAATTTCTTGGGGGTTGTCTGGTCAGGTAAAACTAAAGTTATTCCTGAAGCAGTCATAGACAAGGTCCAGGCTTTCCCCACCCCTCCCATTGTGGCAGTATTACAAGAGTTTTTGGGTCTTTTGGGCTACTAGAGGGTGTTTATCCTGTAACTTGGCACAAATTCTGAAGCCCTTATACAGGTTGGTATAAAAGGGCATCAAATAGGACTAGGATGAGAAATCTTCAGCTACTTTTACTGCTGCTAAGCGAGCAGTCAAGGCCATACAGGCGTTCAGTGTAATGGACTCATCAAGGCTCTGTGAGCTAGAGGTTCATGTAACTGAGGATGGTTATGGATGGGGTCTTTGGCAGTGGGTTGAATGGACACGCCAAACTATTGGATTCTGGTCACAACTATGGAAAGGAGCAGAGGTCCAGTATACCTTGATAGAGAAGCATCAGGCTGGCAGGTACCACGCCTTGCTGGCTACGGAGCCCACCACCGGAACAGCTCCGACCAAGGCAATAACCACCTATCTCATTACGGAGTGGGTGCAAGACTGTACTCAAAGGGCATGGAGTGGCATGGCACAGATGCTTACACTGGCCAAATGGGGTGCATATTTACAGCAGCATAGTGCCCTCCTTACTAGCCCCTTAAGTGGAGAACTCCAACGCTTATAGGGTCCAGTGACATATATTAGTGGAAAGTAGGAAGAACTTGCTTTTGAGCCATTGGTTGCCAAGAGTCCTTATCAGGAAAGAAAAGCCCATATACCTGAAGATGCTTGGTAGACAGATGGCTCCAGTCGTGGGTAGCCACCAAAGTGGAGGGCTGTGACTTTCCATCCTAAGACAGACAATATGAATGGAGGATGGAGAGGGGAAGAGCAGCCAGTGGCCTGAGCTGCAGATAATATGGCTCGTGATCACCCAGGAGCCATCTGCTATAGTTATCTGTACTGACAGCTGGGCCATCTATTGTGGCTTGACCTTGTGGCTACTGACCTGGCACCATGCCAACTGGATGATTGGTCACTGGCCCCTTTGGGGGCAAAAGTTGTGGCAAGCCCTATGGGTCCCTGGTCAGACTAAGACTGTTACTGTATATCATGTGATTGGCCATTTGCCTTTGGCATCCCCAGGGAATGATGAAGCAGACACATTGGCCCAGGTGCACTGGCTAGAAGGAAAGTCTGCCTCTGATGTAGCCCAATTGTTACAACATCACCGTTCATTACACATGGGGCAAAAGACAAGGTGAGATGTAGCCTGTCAGTGAGGCCTGCCATTGACCTTTGAAGAAGTCAGCAGCCCAGAAGGAGTGCCTGTGTGCTCGAAGAAGGACTTACACCGAGTCCTGCAGCAATATGGGACAATAATAAGGGGCTGAGACAACTTGTCAGCTGGCAGAAAGACTGTATTGGGCCTCTGTCTATATGAGAAGGGTATCAGAATGCCATGACTTGTGTGGATACAGCTACTGGACTTCTGGTTGCTTTTCCTGCATGTCATGCAGATCAGCAAACCACCAAGAAGGGCTTAGAGCATCTCTTTGCATGCAGGCCGCAGTGACTGAGATCGATCAAGGCACCCACTTTACTGGACATGCATTACAAGCATGTAACAATTAGGTGCAGCAATTAGGAATAAAGTGAAATTTTTATGTACCATATAATCCTACTGGGGCAGGAATGATAGAGAGGTACAGTTGTTTGTTGAAATCTGGGCTGAATTTGGACACCAATGGTCTATGGGGCTGGTCAGTTTACTTATGGATAGTGCTATGGCATTTGAATGAGAAGCCCCAAAAAGGAGTCTTGATCCCTGTGAGTATGCTAACACACATTGCTGCCTCTCTTATACAGCTGTACGTGCAAACCAAAGAGGAGTTATTGAAGCCAAGATATGGCCAGCAACATCGTGCTCCCAGCCCTACTGCATTAATCCCTGGAGACATTATTGAATGGACGTGGCCCTGGAAATTTTGACACCTAAACCAGCAACTGCTGGCCCTTCAGGAACCTTGGGGAAAAGGCCTGGGAGCTCGCCCCCTGTGTATTCCTGGAGTAACAGCAGAGTGGCCCCCAACAATCGCAGCAGTGTGCCCAAAACATCTGGGAGGTAAGAGCATCTTATGGGGAAGTTTTGTTTTATTTTTATGGCCAGTGTGTGTACCTCCTGTAACCCTATATATTGACCCATCTGTAACTCCCACAGGGATGTGGGTGAAAGTCTAGGATACTAGACCAGTATGAGATCCCATCCCTGCCACTTTCCTATCACAGGACCACTATCTTCACGTATGCTACCTCATGGACAAGATTTGACTCTCCTGTATCTTATCACCCTTACGTCATTTTCTTCTATAGTCCCTGTGGCCTGGACCCACGCCCTGGCTGCAGCTGCTGCATGATAATTGCTCCGATTTTCCTACCTGTTCAACTACTGTGGAATGGGTGAGCTATGGATATAATTAGCCTAGGACTTTGAACCTAGCTAAGGTCTCTGGCTTGAGGATTATCATGATTTTATTGTTGTTGCTATTTTATGTTATTAGCCTGGTTACAATGCTCCAGTTTTCTCACACAGGGGCCATTGTGGAAGATGTTGGAATGTGTAGATTGTGAGGCAAGATTTCTGGAGGGGTGGGCTGTGGGTAAAATTGCAATATTTCCAGAATCTCTTTCTTGGTTTTCGTTCATCTGCATATCAATAGGTGTTTCTTAGGGGTGAATTAGTCCATCTACATATCAGTAGATACTTACAAAGGCCTATGAGGGTTTATCTGGACTGGAGAGGTTGGGTGGAGCTCTCTTCTGCTGCAGCCTGGTCAAAAGAAAGAGATGGGACGACTGCTTATAAGAAATAAATGGGTTTCTTAGATTTATTTCTCCCTTTGAATGATTGCAGTTTCAAAGTTCTTTTGCCCTGGGATTGTCCTGAGTTACAATGACATTCTCATCCAATTAGTTATTCAGCAGAAGGGAATTTATCACATAATGTTTTGTGAGATGAATCTACATTATCACATGTGAATATATTACTTGATTGTTTTGGTGCTCATGTGTCAAAATATACTTAATGCTGAAGTCAAGTGTGATGGTTCATGTTGTGTCAGTTTGGCGAGGCAGTTATGCAATCACGCACTAGTCTAGGTATGCAGTTAAGGTATCTGATAGATGTGATTAACATCCACAATTAGTTGACTTTAAATAAAAAGATTATGTTCAGTAATTTGGGTGAGCCTCTTCCAAATAGTTGAGTGACCTTAAGAACAAAACTGAGGTCTTTACAGGAAGAAGAAATTACCATAACATCAGTTCCTGGTGGAATCGTGTTTCCAGCCTGCCCTTCCTGAAGGAAAAGAGACTAAAGATTTGACCCTCCCAAAAGACCCCAGTAGATTGAAAATACCTGGAATGAACTGGAGTAAGTGGGATATCTTACATAAATTTGTATACGTATCTCAATGAAATAAAATAGATAAGAAACAGGTTAAGTTTGTGAGACAATTGTACTACAGGAAGGTTTGTGAACCTAGACTTAAAAAGTATATGACTACTCAAGATTTAAAACAACCCTCGGACCCGCAGCACATGTTACTGGGAGTGAGAAGTGGCAGAAGAGGCTGCTGGGCCCTGGGAAAAGCATGTCATCTGGTGCTCAGTTCAGGTGAGTCCAAAGGGTTGATGAAGGAAATGCCTCCTGGATTGGAGGGCAGGGTCCTTGGGGCACTGTGGACTGGAAAGGGAACAGGGGCAGACCCTAATCAGGAAGCTTTCCTTCCCAGGGGAAGGGCAGACGTGGCAAAATCTGCAGAAGATTTCTATGGTTGTCATTCCAGATGGGAATTAGTGAGATTATCTATTCCACACTGCATCCCTGTACTATGGGAGCATTTGAATCGTAGAGTTGTAGATGAGGGGTTGGTTGGGACTTTGAGTCGTTTATCTAATTTAGAAAGAATGAGACATCAGAAAATCAGTCTTGTAGGTATTGATATGGTTAACCAAATTCTTCAGCCTATGATAAATTGTTTCTTCCTGACCCCTGTGTACTCTTCAGGGCCAAGTAATTAGCTCTGGCTGGCTCTGGCTGGTGAGATTTAAGTTCAAGTGACATCCATCACTGTTGGACTTTTGAAGTTGCCCCTTAGAAGCCCCCACCAGTCTCTTTCCTTCTGCCAAAGAGATAAACCATATTTAAAATAGTGGCTGTTCTACTAGCCTTGGTTTTAGAATGCCCCCCGAGCCAACTTGAGATGGCATGAGAAGCAGCTCTTTGGCCTTGTCAGGCATCGCATTCTGAGATGGTTACTATGGCATGACCTGGTCAGCCTCCTGTCCTTTCCTTCTCTGTTTTCCCTTAGTTTCCTTTGCTGATTTCTCATCCATAAACTAAACTCCACATGGTAGTGTTCAGGGGAGTGTTGTGTAATTTCCTCAGTTCTTGTCCCCACTGTAAAAAAGAATTGAAGGGCAGAGACACAGTAGTAAAGCAGAGTAAAAATTTTATTTAAAGTTACTTAGAAAGAAAGTGCGGGTGACCTCAGAGAGAGGAGTGCCCTGAAAGGTTGGGGGTTCCTCCTTTTAAGGATTTTTCAGGAATGTGACAAAAGGCTATGGGTGTGGGCTTGTTAAGTGGTCTCAAGTATCTTTGATGAGACATTAAGTTTCTTATCAGTCAGTCCTCTAGGTAATTCTGCAAAATTAGTTTAACACAAGAAATTTACTCTTCTGGTCCCCTCCCAGGATAGCAGATTTGTGGTTTGGGAACATATCAATCAAGACTGTCTCCTCTTCCTCCAAGGGGGGCAGAGGTATTTGTTTGCTAAAGAGTATGTTAAGAATCTTACTTCTTAACTTCCCAGGTTTTTTTTTTTAATGCAATTTTGGCTTTAAGGTGGGATCTCCCTGTCTTTATTATGCTATTTATAGCTGGGCCTTTTAGCAGGCTAGAGTAAATCTTACAATGGCACAATGAAGACATGGGCTGTGCTCAGATACTTCTCTTTATCTGGGGAATATTCAACATTCAAGGCCAAGTTGCTCCTTTTGAGCTTTAACTGATTAACTCATTAACTATGAGTCTTTTCTGGCTTTCTAGTTTTAACTGGTTAACTGAGTCCTTTATAGGGGGCTTTACTGACCTTATTCTCTGTGCGCTCCACTCATATCTATTTTCCTGCCTAACAGTAGCATCTGGGCCCCCTTCCCTTTCTTATCTGTATTCCCTCCTAGTGGTACCTCATCCATTCCAATGCCTTAAAATATCATCTATCTGCTAAGAAAGCCAATTTATATTGCCAGTCCAGCCCACTCATCTGAACTCTATGTTCAGATGTCTCATTTGCTATTGGATATCTGCACCTGGATATTGTTCATCCATCTCAACTACGAATATTATCACACTGAAACTTCTGAACGCACCTCTGAGTAAGCATGTGCTTTTGCAAATCTTCTCCTCCAATTAATACTGATGCTGGGGTTCTTGTTAGTGGAGTCAAAGAATGAATTTTGCAAACACCCAAGGTAGGAGAGCCAGGGAGAGGCTTTTATTGAGAGATAAAGTGAGAGGACAGAACTGGCTTACACCAGGAGGGGACAAGAGAGCCCGGGTGGTGAGTTGTCTAGGGGATTTATAGGCAGTTGAGGATTTTTGGGAACTGAGGGCTTAGGGTGTGGACTTGTACCACCTGTCCTGCCCCTAAGGTGGGCTGGGTTTTTGTCTGTTTGCTAGGGCTGTTTACAGTGAAGTCACGGGTTATGATGAGATACCCTTCTTTATTTGCAGAACACTCAAACATTCCAGGCCAAGCTACTCCTGACCTTTTGAGCTTTAACTGATCTCACTGAAGATGTCTATATTCCTAGTCTGGTATCTTTACCCTAGAGAATTAGTGTGACCTTGACTTTGCACAATACGTAACACAGAGTTTCAATATGGACTTCTTTGCCCATTGTTATACTGATCTGACTGTAAATATCCTGCCTTGCTTTTTCTGGAGACCCTCACCCTACTCTGACTACACCCACATCCCTATCTAGATACCAACTCTTCCTCTTTTGTTACCCCAGCCAGAAAATAGTAATCATCCTTAGATCCTCCCTTTGCCCAGTCCCTCATTTAATCCCTCATTTAGGCTGGGCCTGAGAGAGTTTTTCTCCAGAATATATCTTAAATGTGTACAATATTATTCATCCACACAGCCAATCACCTGGGGCTTAGTCCCCATCATCTTTCGCCAAGATACCACAGGAGGCTCCTGACCACTTGAATGCTGCCTACTTCTATGGCCCCTAGATCATTTTCTGTGTAGCAGCCAGAGTGATGATTTTTAAAAGCATATCCAGCCATGATACTCTTTTGATTTTGATGTTTATATGGTGTCATCAATGCCTTCCCTTTGCCCTTGAAATAAAATTAACATTCCACACTTAGTAATCCTTTCCACTTTTAAAATCAGGACCCATTCTCCCTGCGTGACTATATTCCAAACACACTGGCCTTTTTCCACGCATTCAGCAGTCCCAGCCCATTGTGACTCACAGTTTTGCACTTTAATCAGCTTATCACAGGTTGGTGACTTATCTTCCCATTTCAGCATCTACATCCTTAGAGAGGAGTTTTCTGGCTACTTAAATCTAAAATAGAACCTCCTTAGAGAGCCTCTTCACTATTTATAACCTAGAGCCCTATTTATTTTGTTCTCCGCATGGATCACTAGCTTGTAAATGTTGTGTTTTCTTGCTTATAGCCTTATTCATCATCTCCTCCAATATCAGGTAATCTCCAAGAGGATGTGGATTGACCGTATTTGTTGTTTTCCCATGAATACATTCCCAAGGCTCAGCACAGTGTCCGGCAGACAGTGATCCGCACAAAGACAATTTGTTGAATAAATACATGTGTTCACTTTCCAACTTTTTTGTTTTAATCAGCTATATATATTTTCAATTGTAAACTAAAGCACTGTGGCAAATAGTTATATTTTCTTCAAGAAAAATGAATTATGCTTGTGGATAAAGTTGCAATATTTACAGAACCTCCCCCCACACCTTAGTTCATCTCCATATCAATAGGGTGTTTCCAGGGCGTGGAGAGTAGGTAGTCCATCTCCATCTCAAAAGGTAATTACAGGGGGGAGGGGAGCAAGGGTATATCTGGACCAGAGAAGTTTGGTGGGGCCCCTTTTTACAGCTGGGTTGTAAGGGACACGAGTGAGCAGAACTGGATGGAGAACTGGTTATAAGCAATAAATAGGGTCCTCCCACCTTTATTTCTCCCTTTCAGTGATTTCCGCTCCAGAGGTAATCTGCCCCAGGCTGAGAACATATTTTCCCTCCAGAGTTACAATGCTATTCAAACTCAAAGATTACAAAGTCAATTTCCATTCCCTGGTACAAAATTTTTTTTTCCTCAACATTTTAATCATAATTTTTTGAAAACATATTAGTTAAGTCTTCTTTTTTATTTTCCTATATTTGGTATGGGTAAAATTACAGTATTTCCAGAATCTCTCACCTGGCTTTAGTGCATCTCCATATGAATAGGTGATTACAAGGGTGGGGGATGGGGGGAGCCAAGGTATATCTGGATCAGAGAGGTTTGGTGGAGTCTTTGTTTTGCAGCCAGGTGGTGAAAAACACGGGTAAGCAGAAGTGGACTTCTTGTAAGCAATAAATGTGTGTCTCCCACTTTATTTCTCCCTTTGACTGATTTTGGTTTCCAACGTAATTTGCCCTGGGCTGGGAGAAAGATTTTTCCCCTGGAGTTATATCTGGTATGAAGGAAAAGTCTCCTGTACTGAATTCCAACTGCATTTCTGAAAATTCTTCAGTGTGGACATTTCTCACATAAACAATCTCTAAACTGAATTCGGTTTGTTTTGTATTCTTAGACTAGAAAAAAGGGAAAAAATAATAAATAAATAATGGAATGGAAAGAAATACATGAGTTAAGAAAAAATGTGAGACTATGTATCTGGCACAAAAAAATAAAGAATTGTATAAAGGATAAGTGAGAATAGAGGGCACTTATCAACCTGACCTCTTTCTCCAGGAGCTGGGACATAAAATGAGAAGCTAGTTTGTTTGCTATATCGTAATCCTGTTTATTTATTTGCCTCCTGCCTCTAGCAGCAAGCACAGACACATTCATAAAGTATATGATTTAGCACCAAGTCACTTTTACTCCTAAAATGCAAACATAAGGAAAGTGCAATAAACATTTCTTAAATTATTTGAGAACATATAAGAAATAGCTTGTAAGCACCTCAGTTTTGTAGGAATGGCATACATATTTTTCCATTCAACAAACTCTAAAAATCTATGCCTACTCTACATTATTAATTCACATGATTTACATTTTTAAGATCTTGGGAAGTTGGAGCAAATCTTTATAGAAATAAAAATTAGCCAGAGTTGACCATGACAGTGACATAGGAGGCCCCTGAGCTCCCCTTCTTCCACAGACGCAGCCATATACAGCTACGCGTAGAGCTGAAGGAGTTGGACACTAGCTAAGTGAATCCTACATATTGGGAGAATGAAAAAAATTACTTCAGAATGGATGGGAAAGTCTGAGACACACTTTGCTATAAACCTCATTCCCAGCACTATGCCAAACAATTAGGAAGAAATCTGACTCCCACCTTGTCCCTGAGGAGTGAAGGGTTTGGACTGTGCATCTATCTCCCCTACATTTATAGGTCTTAACCACCGGGATAGGCCCCCAAAACACCTAGCTCTGAAAGCCAATGAGGTCTGTGTCCATGAGATCCATGAGACTGTAGCAAACAAAGAAGCAGCAGTTAATGAATGTACCAGGTCTCACTCTCCCTTGGGCTCACTGCAGAGGGAGTAAGCAACATCACCCACCTCCCAGCTTTTTCCTGAAAATGGCTTATCTGCATACTTTAAAAGCTGCTGCCTAAGGACTAGGTTTCTAACTTAACAAGCTGTGGTCTTCCCAAGAGAAGCAAATCCAAAAGACACCTCCCTCACCTTCTCCCTCCAGTCTGCTCCGGGTTGCCAATATCTCCCAGGAACGAGTGTGTACACTTCCATGTGCCACATCTTTTATGGCTCCCACCTGAGGGATGGGCCCGTGGATTGCCTGGTTCTGATAGCCAAAGGGCTTCCATTCATGAGTCCTACACACTATAGCAAGCAAAGAAGTTCTTAACTAGCAATCCCTCCAGGGCTCAGCACAGAGGGATCAGGCACCATCACCCATCCCTTAGTGTTTCCCCAAAAGGAATCTATCTGCACACTTTGCAATTTGTTGCCTGAGGATCACACCTCTGACTTTCCCAGGAATTAGGAAAGCTGGAAGACACCTCCTCAACCTTCTCCTTTAAGCACACCCCAATAATAAAACCCACTCACTGGTTCCTCCCTAGAAGAAATTTGCACACACATCTATATACTTCAGCTTTTGAAGTTTCCAAAAGAGACAGGTCCCTGCATTGTTTGGTTTTGATAGCCAACAGAGATTGCATTCAGGAGTCCCACAGGACTATAGCAAACAAAGAAGCAGTTCTTAATGGACACAGGAACATACCCATGACCCCAGGCCTCTACACTTAAGACTAGCAGAGAGGGAGCAGGCAAAAATTCCCATTCTCCAGTTTCTCTCTGGAAGGTGCTTAACTACATACTTTCTCAGATGCTGCCTGATAGTCCAACTTCTAATCACCCAGCAACTAGTTGCTGATTTCAATACCCCTCTTTGGGATGAGTTTCAGCACACACCATCAACTACTGGCAGGCACTAAGGGCAAGGAAGGCAGCTTGGACAATCAGAAAAATTGGAGACAACCAAGAGATCAGATCAGGCTATCTGATCAGGTTCATCTATATGACACCACTCTGTCAAGACTGGGAAAAGTGGCTGTTTTATCTAATGTGCAGAAACTAATACAAAGAGTCAAAGAAAATGATGAAATAGAAGAATATGTTCTGAAGAAAAGGACAGGATAAATCTCCAGAAACATATGTTAGTGAAACAGAGGTAAGTGATTTACCTGATAGAGAATTTAAAACAATGGTTATAAAAATGCTTATCAAGATCAAGAGAACAATGTAGGAACAAAGTGAGAATTTCAACAAAGAGAATATATTAAAAAGTAGCACATAGAAATCACAGAGCTGAATAATATAATAATAAAGCTGAAAAATTCAACAATGTGAATCAATATCAGACCAGATCAACCAGAAGAATGGACTGATGAATTCAAGGAGAGGCCAGTGGAAATCATCCAGCAAGAGAAGCCAAAAGAAAAGCAAGTAAGAATAAGGTAGCTTAGCATGAGGGACTTGTTGGACACCATCAAGGGGACCAATATATGCATTATGAGTTACCCAGAGAAAAAAGAAAGCTTATTCAAAGAACTAATGGATAAAAACTTCCCTAACCTGGGGGGAAAAAATAGACATCCACATCCATCAAGTCCAGAGAGTTCCAAATAAAATGAACCTGAAGATTACCACACTGAGATACATTATAATTAAATCGTCAAAAGTAAAGACAAGGAGAGAATGTTAAAGGAATCAAGAAAAAAGAAACTTGTTCCAAAAAAGGGAATCCCAATAAGACTATGAGCTGTTTTTTCATCAGGAAATTTTCAGGCCAGACTAGACTAAGATAGTAAATTCAAAATGCTGAAAGAAAAATACTTCCAACCAAGAACACTCTACCTGGCAAAGCTGTCCTTCAGAATTGAAGGAGAGATTAAGAGTATTTTATACAAATAATGCTGAAGAAGCTCATTACTAAACAGACCTGTCTTACAAGAGATCTTAAAGATAATTATTCAAGTTGCTATGAAAGGACACTAATTAGTAACAGGGAAATATATGAAAGTATAAAAATATAAAATCCAAATAAATTCAGAATGCCCTAATGTTGTAAGTCATGGGTAAATCACTTATAACTCTAGAATAAAGGATAAAAGACAAAAGTATTAAATGAATATAACTACAATAATGTGTTAATGGATACAAGATGTAAATTGTGACATCAAAAATAAAATGTGGGAGGAGGGAGTGTAAAAAAGTAGTGTTTTTTATGTGTTTGAAGTTAACTTATTATCAGCTAAAGGTAGACCACTATAAGATATTTCTCATAATCCTCATGGTAACCACAAAGCAAAATCCTACAGCAAATACAAAAGAGATAAAGAGAAATGAAGCAAAGCATACCACTATCAAAAATCATCAAACCACAAAGAAGTGAACAAAAGGAAAAAAGGCGAAAGACTTACCAAACTACCAAACCATAATTAACAAAATAGCAATAGCTAGTCCATACCTATCAATAATTACTTTAAATGAAAATGGATTATATCCTCCAATCAAAATACTAGAGTGGCTGAATGGATTAAAAAAACAGAATACAACAATATGCTGCTTACATGAGGCTCACTTCAGCTTTAAGGACACACATAAACTAAAAGCAAATGTATGGAGATAGATATTCTGCACAAATGGAAACTAAAATAAAGCAGAGTAACTATACTTATATCAAACATGATAGACATGAAATCTATGACTGTAATAAGTGACAAAAGAGGAGGTCATTATATAAGGTTAAAGTCATCAATTCTTCAAGAAGATATAACACTAGTAAATATTTATGCACCCAACATGGGGTACCTAAATATATAAAGCTAATATAACAGATTTGAAGCAAGAAATAGACAGCAAAACAATAATAGCAGGGGGCTTTCATCTCCAATTTCAACATTGGATAAATAATCCAGACAAAAAAAAATCAAGAAGGAAACTACACATTAGACCAAGTGGATGTAATAGACATATACCGAACATTCCATACAACAGAAGCAGAATAGACATTTTTCTCAAGCACACAATGGAACATTGTCCAGGTTAGATCATGTGGCAGTTCACAAAGTAAGTACTAGCTGATTTAAGAAGATTGAAACCATACCAGTTATCTTTTTGGACCACAGTGATATTAAAGTAGAAATCAGTAACAGTAGTAAAGCTGGAAAATTCACAAATGTGTGGAAATTAAGCAGCACACTCCTAAACAACCAATGGGCCAAGGAAGAAATCAAATGGGAAATTAAAAAATATCTTGAAACAAATGAAAATAGAAACACAATATACCAAAATGTATGAGATGTTGCAAAAGCGGTTCTAAGAGGAAGTTATAACATTAAATTTAAACATACACATTAAGAAAAACAAAATCTCAAAATTGGATTAATTAGTTACATATAAGACCTAAAATTCCTAGAAGAAAACAGAGGGGTAAGCTCCTTGCAGTTGGTCTTGGCAGTGATGTTTGGATTTGACACCAAAAACAAAAAACAAAAACAAAAATGAGCAAATAAGATCACATTAAATTTAAAAACTTCTGCATAGCAAAAGAAACAATCAACAAAATGGAAGAAAATCTATAGTATAGGAGAAAACATTTGCAAACCTCATATTCAATAAGGGGTTAGTATCCAAAATATATACAAGGAACTCATAGAACTCAATAGCAAAAAAACAAATATCCCAATTTTTTAAAAAGTGAGACAAGGATTTGAATAAACATTCTCCCAAGGAAGACATACAAATACAAATGGCCAACAGGTACACTAAGCATGCTCTACATCACTAGTCATCAGAGAAATTCAAATCAAAACTACAGTGAACTATCCCTTCATACCACTCAGAATAATTATTATCAAAAGGAAAATAAAATACAAGTATTGGTGAGGTTATGGAGAAAAGGGGGTCCTCATGCATTGTTGGTGGAAAGGTAAACTGGTGCAGCCACTATGGAAAAAATATGGAGGTTTCTCAAGAAATTAAAAGTAGTAATGCCATATGATCCAGCAATCCCACTTATGGATATATATCCAAAGGAAATGAAATCATTATGTCAAAGAGATATCTATACTCCCATGTTCATTGTAGTACTATTCACAGTAGTAGAGGTATGGAAATAACCTAAGTGTCCATGGATGGATAAATGGATAAAGAAATATGAGACATATATACAACAGAATGCTATTCAGCCTTAAAAAAGAAGGAAATCTTGATATTTACAACAACATGGATGAAACTGGCAGAATTATACTAAGCAAAATAAGCCAGAAAGAGACAGACAAATAAATATTGCATAGTATTGCTTATATGCAGATACTGAAAAGAAACAAAGAAAAAGTCAGATAGAAACTGAATAGAACTATGGTATCCAGAAGCCAGGGGTTGGGGGGAATAAAGAGAGGTTGGTAAAACGGTCAAACTTTCAGTTACAAGATAAATAAGACATAATATGGTGATTGTAGGTGATAACTCTGTGTTATATAACTGAAGTTTACTAAGAGAATAAGAACCTAAGTGTTCTCTACCCACCCCCAAAATTAAAAATGTTTAAACACAGCAACCCACTGGATTTAGACATATTAGTCAGTAGAGGAAAAGATGCTAAGGAGAATTCCTGCACTTATGGAAAGTGAACAGCGGAGAGCCCAGTGCCGAATGTTCATCCCCCGGTGGGACACAGGAAAGGTGGTAAGCAGAACCTACTCTCTGGTGCTGCCTGTGGGTGACCCAAGTGGGGTGATCGGTGTGTCAATTAATTTAATGGAAGGAATCCTTTTTGAATCATTATAATGTATGAAAGAAACCATAATTAATAGGTTTGAAATTTTGCTTTTAAAACTGCAATTTTTAAGTGCACTGCAGGGGATTTTAACATACAGCAAAGATTGAAAATCATTATTGTAATAAATTACCATAATCAGTGTCTTGGGTATTGCCCATCTAAGCAAGTAAGTATTTTATCTCTTTTATCTCATGTAATATGTATGAGAAGCTTTAAGTGATACATAAACACTTAGAACTTTCCCAAAGTCAGGTGTCCTAGAAAATGACATAAGTGGAGTTCAGCTTCTATTATGGACTGCATGCTGGTGCTACACCCCTTCCCCCCACCAAATACATATGCTTACATATGTTAAAATCCTAACTGCAGTGGAGTGGTGTTAGGAAGTGGGTCTTTGGAGGAAATTAGGTCATAAGAGTGGAACCCTCATGGTGGGACTAACGCCCGTATAGTAGCTTGTTCCCACTCTGCTTTTAGTTATGTGACAAAACAAGGAGGTGGCCATCTACACACCAGGGAGCAGCTCCTCATCACACAGAAGATGTTCTAGCACCTTGCTATTGGACTTTCTGTCTGTCACGATGTGAGAAATTAATACTTGCTATTTAAATCACCCAGCTTGTGATATTCTCTTATGGCAGCTTGAACTGAGACAGAAACTGGTATCAAGAAGTGGGCTGATGTTTTAATAGACATTTAAAAATGCAGAAGCCACTTTTCAGTTGAGAAATGGTAAGTTTTGAAAGAGTTCCGAGATACATGCTAGAAAACCAACAGTGCCATGAAGGTACTTTCTAAAGTAATTCTGGTGAAGGATCAGAAAGAAAAGAAGGGAGCTGGAGAGAAAGCTTCCACCTTCTTAGTAAACAGATAAATAACCACTCACAGATGTTGAAAGAAACGTGGGCACAAAATCTCAAGACGGAAATGAGGAATATGTTTTTGGACAATGGAGAAAAGGTAATCCTTGCTATAAAGTGGAAAAGAATTTGGCTGAATTATGTCGGTATTTCAGTGATTTTTGGAGGTAGATCTTGAGAGTGATGAAGCTGAATAGTTAGCTGAGAAGATTGCTAAGCAAAGTGTTAAGGAAGTGGCTTGGTTCCTACCGCTGCTTATGCCAGATGAGAAAAATGAGTTGAAGATGGAATTTGTAAGGAAAAAGGGACCAGAATTTAAAGATTTGGAAAAATCTCAGGCTATCCATATGAGAAAGCATGTTCTTTCAGGAAAGCACTCTGCAGGTGTGGGTCTAGCAAACATTTGATAAGGGGATTAGTATTGTGTGAACCAGGGGCTTAATGAGCCACCGCAGCTAGAGAACTAGCATTTTGGAGTAAAGAGGAAGGGGTTGGGCAGGATGAAGGAAAGTTGTCAGACTTCTTAGAGTTTACAAGATAGGACAATGAAGTTATTCCACTTTGAACTTGTGTTATTCTTCAATAAAAGGGAAGATTGACATCTAAAGGCAACCCCGAGCTCATCAGGGCCCCCACCTGGGTTTCAACAGGGCAGACAGCTTCCAACAGAGGCCATGGGTGTGGGCCTTCCCAGTAGGGTCCTGGGGTTGTCGGCCCTGTCTGGGAGTGCCATGACCTGGGCAGCGCTCCAATGAGCAGTGAGGGTGATATTGCTATGCCAGAGGGCCTGGAGAGTAGAACACAGAGCCGGAGAGGTTCGCTCTCAAATGTTAAAATATTATGGGATTTGCTTTGTTAAGTTTTAGACTTGCTTGACCCATCACCCCTTCCTTCTCTCCTGTTTCTCCCATTTGAAATGGGGATGTCTGTCCTTTGTCTGTTGCACCATTGTATCTCAGAAGCACATGACTTGTTTGGTTTCACAGGCTCACAGCTGGAGAGGAATTTTAGGTAAGTGGTAGCTTGTATATGATTTAGATTATATTAAAGTTAGATTTTGGACTTTAGACTTTAAAGTTATTGGTGGAATGAGTCAAGACTTTGGGGGTTGCTGGGATGAAATGTATTTTGCAGTTGAGAAGGACTTGAATTTTGGCAGGCTAGGGGAGGAATGATATGCACTGCATGTTTATGTCCCCACAAATTTTATATGTTGAAACCCTAATCCCAAAGAAATTGTATTAGGAGGTGGGGACTTTGGGAGGTGACACTTTCTTGCAGGTGGCACCCTCATTATGAAATTAATGTCCTTATAAGTAGAGACACAAGAAAGCCTGTTCCTTTCTGTGTTCTCAACCATGTGAGGATATGAGGTGCAGTGACCACGTGCAGACCAGGAAAGGGCTCCCATCAGACACAGGATCTGCTGGCTTTGATCTGGGACTCTAACCTCCAGAATTTGTTGTTTGAGTCCCAGTCTATGGTATTCTGTTTTAGCAGCCCAAACTAGGACAAGTTCTCTGCCTATTTACCTTGGAAACGGCTTATACTTTTTATATTCTTTATATTTAAATATTTTTCAAACTCCTCTATCTTTTCTTAAACTAAATTACAGCTTATTTTTTTCTCTTCACCTCTTCTTAATAGTTGTTTGAATTGTGACTACTCTAATGGTTTTTTTGGTATCATTAATGTACAATTACTTGAACAACATTATGGCTACTAGATCCCCTATTATCAAGTCCCCCACACACACCCCATTACAGTCACTGTCCATCAGCTTAGTAAGATGCTATAGAATCATTACTTGTCTTCTCTGTAAATACTGTCTTTCCCGTGTCCCCCACTACATTATGTGTGCTAATTGTAATGCCCCTTTTTCCCCTTTATCCCTCCCTTCCCACCCATCTTCCTCAGTCCCTTTCCCTTTGGTAACTGTCAGTCCATTCTTGGATTCTGTGAGTCTGCTGCTGTTTTTTTTCTTTCAGTTTTTTCCTTTGCTCTTATGCTCCTCATATGAGTGAAATCATTTGATACTTGTCTTTTTTCGTTTGGCTTATTTCACTGAGCATAATACCCTCTAGCTCCACCCATGTTGTTGCAAATGGTAGGATTTGTTTTCTTCTTATGGCTGAATAATATTCCATTGTGTATATGTACCACACTTCTTTACCAATTCATCTACTGATGGACACTTCGGTTGCTTCCATTTCTTGGCTATTGGAAATAGTGCTGCGATAATCATTCTCTTACATTTAGCTGTCCAGTTTTGCCAACACCAGCTGTTGAAGAGGCTGTCATTTCCCCATTGTATATCCATGGCTCCTTTATCATATATTAATTGACTATATATGCTTGGGTTTATATCTGGGCTCTCTAGTATGTTCCACTGGTCTATGGGTCTGTTCTTGTGCCAGTACCAAATTGTCTTGATTACTGTGGCTTTGTAGTAGTTCTTGAAGTCAGGGAGTGTAATTCCCCCTGCTGTATTCTTCCTTCTTAGGATTGCTTTGGCTATTCGGGGTCTTTTCTGGTTCCATATGAATTTTAGAACTATTTGCTCTAGTTCATTGAAGAATGCTGTTGGTATTTTGATAGGGATTGCATTGAATCTGTAGATTGCTTTAGGCAGGATGGCCATTTTGACAATATTAATTCTTCCTAGCCAAGAGCATGGGATGAATTTCCATTTATTAGTGTCCTCTTTAATTTCTCTTAAGAGTGTCTTGTAGTTTTCAGGGTATAGGTCTTTCACTTCCTTGGTTAGGTTTATTCCTAAGTATTTTATTTTTTTGATGCAATTATGAATGGAATTGTTTTCCTGATTTATCTCTCTGCTAGTTCATCATTAGTTTATAGGAATGCAACAGATTTCTGTGTATTAATTTTGTATCCCGCAACTTTGCTGAATTCAAATATCAGATCTAGTAGTTTTGGAATGGATTCTTTAGAGTTTTTTATGTACAATATCATGTCATCTGCAAACAGGAACAGTTTAACTTCTTCCTTGCCAATCTGGATGCCTTTTATTTCTTTGTGTTGTCTGATTGCCGTAGCTAGGACCTCCAGTACTATGTTGAATAAAAGTGGGGAGAGTGGGCATCCCTGTCTTGTTCCCGATCTTAAAGGAAAAGCTTTCAGCTTCTCACTGTTAAGTATAATGTTGTCTGTGGGTTTGTCATATATGGCCTTTATGATGTTGAGGTACTTGCCCTCTATACCCATTTTGTTGAGAGTTTTTATCATGAATGGATGTTGAATTTTGTCAAATGCTTTTTCAGCATCTACGGAGATGATCATGTGGTTTTTGTCCTTCTTTTTGTTGATTTAGTGGATGATGTTGATGAATTTTTTAATTTTGTACCATCCTTGCATCCCTGGGATGTACCCTAATGTTTTTATAAAAGCTAATCTTTCTCACCAAAAAAAATTTTTACCTTAAGACAGAGACATGCGTCACTAAAGAGAATTTGGAAACTAAATAAATTGAAATCAAAATCAAAGTAAACATAGAGCCACCACTCAAGAAACCTGAAAATTTAATTCTTCACTCATAATGAAAATAATTACTCACAGGGAAATGTAAAGTGAAACACCAACCCTTTGATATAATTAGGATAGTAGTTCAGTTAGGAGAAGCTTACTGAAACAGTAGAAGTCTTCAAGTCTCTTTTCAACATTTTTATGGGTATTGAAAGCTCCAGAGGGTAGTCCAACACCTTGAGTACAACGTCAGTTTTCCTTCTTGCATTTTTGGGGTGGGAGAGTTTCATTTTCTTTTATCTTGTAGAGAACTGATTTATTTTATTTTTCTTCTCTTTCCTTCTGCTGTCTCCACCTTCCCTTCCCCTTACTCATCCTCTTTCATTGTAGGGACATAAATGTGATATGATTTCCTATATCTAAAGATATTTGTCAGTTTTCTTCATATATAATAAACAACTTGCTCAGATATGCCACTCTTAGATTCTCTCATTTTTAGATCAAATCTCTATATCTGAGCTCAACATTGAGTTCAGAACTAGTATGTGTTCAATTTATAACAAGTTTTTTCTTGTGTATATGTTATACAATTATTTTTTTCTTTTTCAATTAAAATTTTTATCAAGAAATTCTCTGATTTTCCCAAAATTATCAGGACCATTTGAAATGCATGTATTTGTGTATTTTTTTTCAGAACAACTCTATTTGCTCCTATGATTTTTCTCAAGTCCATGATTTCCTACAACCCACTACAGTTCTTAAGATTATTTGCAATGTGGTTCTCAATCAGTTCTAATTTTCTTTCTTAATTTTATTTCTGTGAACACCTTGATTAATGTGATAAGAAACCCATGATACAAACAATACTTTTGTTCTAATCATAAAGCTTTTAGAGAACTCTCATTTATTGCCTACAACATCCCTGCAGTGTAAGCAAACTAGATACTAATTTTGATATAAGAATTTTAAGATTCATGTAATGTGGCCATGTTGTGCTAGGCAATGGAGAGGTGACCTACAGATGAACCAAATAGACATAAATATCTGCCTACATGGATTTGTCTATTGTAGTAAAGCCAGAAGTAAAATATATACATAAATACAAACGTATAAGAGATAAATACTAAATAAGAATGGGGAAAACATGAAATGTTATGGGGAAGGATTTTAGTTAGGAATCAACTAAGGCTTACAGATAAAGTAATTTTTATAGATTGAAAGGAAGGGAAGGTATTTCCTGTGAAGATTTTCGGATCATTCAAGTCAGATAGATCAGCAAATATAAAGGCCCTGAAGTATCTTATGCATAGTGGGTTCAAGGAACAGCAAGAAAACCAGTGTAGCTGCATCAGAGTAGTATTAGGAGACAAAGTCATAAAATTAAGAATGGGACAGATATTTTTGTGCCAGGAACAGATACTGGGAATTAAGAAAAGGTTAGGTACTGGTGAGCCATAGTAGCATGGATTCTGTTTTGCTTTTTTTTTTTTTTTTTTTTTTTTTGAGTGAGATGGTCCCCTTCTGAAGTAGACGAAGCACACTGGAGTCAAGAGGGGATTATATTTTTGGAATATCACTACATTGAAAGTAAATCTTAAGGGTGTAAGAGAAGAGAAAGGTAGAATCACTTAGAAACCTATCACAAGGAGTCATGCAAGGGGTGGTTGTGTCTTTGTTCAAACTAGTGGTCGGGAGTGAGGTGAGATGTGGCTGAATGCTTGTATTTCGATTTCCAAATGTTGTATTTGGAAGTCGGTGATGGATCCAAGGTGGGTTATGACATAATGAGAGGGCTCAATAATAACCAAGAGGAAAACCAGCATTGTCCTGGCTTGACATGGGAACACCACAGAGAGGTGATTAGTGAATGTGGGGGATGGATAACAGTAGCCAGTTTCTGTCATGTCAATTTTAGGATGCTTATTAAACATCCAAGTAAATGTTCTGAAAACCATTGAAAATAAAAGTTCAAGCTGAGGTAAGAATACAAATTTAGAGATGACCGGATTTTTCTGGTATTTTAGTCTCAGAAGCTGAATGAGATTACCTGGTGAATGAATGTAAACAGAGAGAAGGGGTCAAACGATGGACAACTATAGCTCTCTGACATTTAGAGGTACAGGCAGGAGGAGGGACCAGTGAAGGAGCAAATCAGAAACGTAGAAGGAAAACCTGGTAATTCTGGTGCCACAGAATGAAGAGCCGAGTGTCCAGAGGAAAACATGACCTACCACTCATCAAATGTGCTGCTAGTTTTCATATGCTGGGAAAGGCATCCAGTGAGAAGCAGCAGGAGAGGAGGTGGGATATATGTGTATAGATTCCAGAGCTTGTGGATCTCTCCTCTGATTGCTTTAATTTTCTTTGTGAAAGAGAAAGAATGAGGTTGGTAGACCAGATGTCGGAGATTTGAGGAGAGAGGAATAAATACAAGAGTCTACAAGAATGGGAAAGAGAATGGGTTGGGAGACAGTAGCTGACTGTTAAGGGCCCACTGTCAGCTAAATGTCTTGAATTTCAAGAGGTACCAGGCAGCATGGTTGGGGCCTTTTCTGCAACCATGCTTAGCAGCGTGGTTTCCATCAGAACTCACAGGGATTAGGGCTTGACCAGGGGTCAGAGGGCTATAGAATGGATGCTGAATACAAAGGAGCATATAGAATAACAAATATTAAAAAAAACTGAGTATGCAGCAGAAGCATCATTTGAGCACTTGGTTCAAAGAGCAAGTAAATACAACAATAAAACATAAAGCATACAAAAATTTATAACACAAAAGGTTTGTATTTGTTTCTCGGGTATCTGACCAATTTCTATTTCTTGATCTGGGTCTCCACACTATGTTATTCAATAAGGTATGGATTTGCCTGCGTTTGTGTGATTTTCTGTTTCTCATTTTTCTTTGCTATAAAAAGGTGAATAATGTCTTTGAAAAATATCTAAAATATAAATAAACACATATTTAAAATATATTTATGCATTTTAATATATTTAATACATATTAATATATTCATGCATATTATATATTTATATTTTGAATATACATATTTTTAATGGACCTATTGCACTAAGCCTAATAATGTTTTTTTTCTGATTTGAAAGTTGGTAAAATCAAAGCAATCTTATTTTTTTTTATTTTGAAAGTTGGTAAAATCAAGCTTGATGGAACATTTTCTTTTTTTAAAGAAATGCTTTTAAGACCTACCTGGCATCCTGGTTCTAGCTGCATCTCAGAAGTGGTAAGATATTTCTATTTGACTTTATTGGATCAATAGGGCCCAAGGGATGTTGGATTATGAGAAGAGATTTCAGTCCCCAAATAAGTAGCAATTGGGAAGTTACACTGCCCTCCATCACCCTGATGTTCCAACATGCATACTGATATGAGAAGCTTTAAAAGGTGCATATCAGCATTTAAAGTTCTAATCAAACTCTATCACTTCTAAATACACTTTTCCAAGCCAATTTTACCTTAAAAACATTTTTTGAACACTTTATATGAAAACGTTTTGAAGAACAGCCCTTAGACACTCCCTGAACCTGCACATCCTCCATGCTCACCACCCAGCTGCTTAAGGACGGCACCTGGTGCGTCTGCAGGGTTTTCTGAAGGACTGACTCTGCCTCTTTTCTCCCCTGCTCCAAGATGCACAGCTGCACCCTCTTAAAGTGCTCTTATGTCCCCAGAAAAGTGGGGCTCTGGCAGCATGAAATATACTGGAATTCTTACTGTTTAAAGAGTAAATATGTGATCCAGCCTCACCCTCGGGAGTCTTGAGGGAAGCCATCACCTGCATTTTATTTTCAAGGAAACTAGTTTTCTGAAAAACAAAAACTAGGATTTGTTTTCAAAACCCATAGGAGAAATCCAAACCCATGTTTTCTATCCTTTATATATCCAAGTGTTTGTGGAATGAACAGTATATATACTATATTTTCCTGGGTCAGAGGGTCACACTTTTTAGCCAAGCTGATGGCCACTCCCTGACTTAGATATTGTGCTAAGTACATTTCTTGAAATCAAGTCACCTGAGGTACATTATTACAGAATCCTCTCCAAAGCTGTGATGGGTTTGGTGTTTCCATTTATGTTGGCACTCTGTATTATAGGTTCATTTTATGGCAACATGTAATTAGACATAATTGCATCACATGAATATGAGGTATTTATTTGAATTCTACCAGACATATAGAGAAGAAATAACACCCATTCTCCTTAAAGTTTTCCAAAAAATAGAAGAGGAGGGAATACTTTCAAACTCTTTCTATGAAGCCAGCATCACTCTAATACCAAAACCGTGCAAAGACCTCACCAAAAAAGAAAATTACAGACCAATATCCCTGATAAACGTAGATGCAAAAATACTCAACAAAATATTAGCAAACCGAATTCAAAAATATGTTAAGACGATCATACACCATGATCAAGTGGGATTCATCTCAAGGAAGCAAGGATGGTACAACATTCAAAAATCCATCAACATCATCCACCACATCAACAAAAAGAACAAAAACCACATGATCATCTCCAGAGATGCTGAAAAAGCATTTGACAAAATTCAACATCCATTCATGATAAAAACTCTCAACAAAATGAGTATAGAGGGCAAGTACCTCAACATCATAAAGGCTATATATGACAAACCCACAGCTAACATCATACTTAACAGCGAGAAGCTGAACGCTTTTCATCTAAGATCAGGAACAAGACAGGGATGCCCACTCTCTCCACTGTTATTTAACATAGTACTGGAGGTCCTAGCCACTGCAATCAGACAAAACAAAGACATACAAGGCATCCAGATTGGTAAAGAAGAAGTCAAATTGTCACTATTTGCAGATGACATGACATTGTACATAAAAACCCTAAAGACTCCACTCCAAAACTACTAGAACTAATATCTGAATTCAGCAAAGTTGCAGGATACAAAATTAACACACAGATATCTGTTGCTTTCCTACATACTAACGATAAGCTAACAGAGAGAGAAATCAGGAAAACAATTCCATTCACAACTGCATCAAAAAGAATAAAATATGTAGGAATAAACCTAAGGAAGGAAGTGAAAGACCTATACTCTGAAAACTATAAGACACTCCTAAGAGAAATTAAAGAGGACAGTAACAAATGGAAATTCATCCCATGCTCTTGGCTAGGAAGAATAAATATTGTCAAAATGGCTATACCTAAAGCAATCTACAGATTCAATGCAATCCCTATCAAACTACCAACAGCTTTCTTCAATGAACTGGAACAAATAGTTCTAAAATTCATATGGAACCACAAAAGACCCCGAATAGCCACAGCAATCCTGAGAAGGAGGAATAAAACAGGGGAATTACACTCCCTGACTTCAAGCTCTACTACAAAGCCACAGTAATTAAGACAATTTGGTATTGGCACAAAAACAGACCCACAGACCAGTGGAACAGAATAAAAAATACAAACATCAACCCAAACATATATAGTCAATTAATATATGATAAAGGAGCTTGGATATACAATGGGGAGATGAGAGCCTCTTCAGCAGCTGGTGCTGGCAAAACTGGACAGCTGTATGTAAGAGAATGAAACTGGACTACTGTCTAACCCCTTACACAAAAGTAAACTCAAAATGGATCAAAGACCTGAATGTAAGTCATGAAACCATAAAACTCTTAGAAAAAAAATTGGCAAAAATCTCTTGGACATAAACATGAGCAATTTCTTCATGAATATATCTCCCCGGGCAGGTGAAACAAAAGCAAAAATGAACAAGTGGGACTATATCAAGCTGAAAAGCTTCTGTACAGCAAAGGACACCATCAGAAGAACAAAAAGACATCCTACAGTATGGGAGAATATAATGACGTATCCGATAAGGGGTTGACATCCAAAATATATAAAAAACTCACCCACCTCAACAAAAATAAAGTAAATAATCCAATTAAGAAATGGGCAGAGGACATGAATAGACACTTCTCCAAAGAAGAATCTCAGATGGCCAATAGGCACATGAAAAGATGCTCCACATCACTAATCAACAGAGAAATGCAGAATAAAACCACAATGAGATATCACCTCACACCAGTGAGGATGGCCAACATTCAAAACACAAACAACAACAAATGTTGGTGAGGATGTGGAGAAAAGGGAACCCTCCTACATTGCTGGTGGGAATGCAAATTAGTTCAACCATTGTGGAAAGCAGTATGGAAGTTCCTCAAAAAACTCAAAATAGAAAGACCATTTGACCCAGGAATCCCACTCCTAGGAATTTACCCTAAGAATGCAGCAGCCCAGTTTGAAAAAGACAGATGCAACCCTATGTTTATTGCAGCACTATTTACAATAGCTAAGAAATGGAAGCAGCCTAAGTGTCCATCAGTAGATGAACGGATAAAGAAGATGTGGTACATATACACAATGTAATATTATTCAGCCATAAGAAGAAAACAAATCCTACCATTTGCAACAACATGGATGGAGCTAGAGGGTATTATGTTCAGTGAAATAAGCCAAACTGAAAAAGACAAGTATCAGATGATTTCACTCATATGAAAAGCATAAGAGCAAAAAAGAAAACTGAAAGAAAAAAACAGCAGCAGATTCACAGAACCCAAGAATGGACTAACAGTTACCAAAGGGAAAGGGACTGGGGAAGATGGGCGGGAAGGGAGGGATAAGAGCGTAAAAGGGGCATTACGATTAGCAGACGTAAGGTAGGGGGGGCACGGGGAGGGCTGTACAACTCAGAGAAGACAAGTAGTGACTCTATAGCATCTCACTACGCTGATGGACAGTGACTGTAATGGGGTAAGTGGGAGGGACCTGATGAAGTAGGGAGTTTAGTAAGCATAATGTTGCACATGTAACTGTAGATTAATGATACCAATAATAATAATAATAATAATAATACACAGAAAAAAAGAATAAGGTATTTAATGGCTTATAACAGACCTTTAACAATCATCTCTAACCAAATAGACTTATGGTTATTATTCACTTCCAGAACAGCTCATTTAATATTCTATATCCATTTAAATTGAGATTTGACTTACACATATTTTAAATTATTCCTCTTAGTCCTCTAAATATGAATGACAGCTTGCCTAAGAAACTAAACCTACATAACAGCTGAATACTGTTATTTAATCTTAAATTAATGGAGGAGGAACCTAAATTAATTATTTGCCTCTATAAAAATCATATTTTTTTCATCATCTAATGATTTCTTTGAGATCCACTAAAGTTTCCCCACATGCTTGATCATCTTCCTTTAGCTACAAAGGTGGGAATGGCTAGACAACCTCATTATACTTAAAAACAAAACAAAAAATAATGGCTGTGTCATCTAGCCAGCCACCTGATAATTCAGTGCTCACCACGGTGGTCTCATCTGCTGGTTTATCAGACTCACTGTTTGTGGCCATGGAGAACACAATATTCTACCTTCAGGCTGCTCTAATGGGTAAAATTTATATTGAACCAAAATCCGTTTACTTTCCTTTTTCCGGTGTGCTCCAGAGACTTCAGTGCCACAGAGAAAATGTTGAAAGTCATTTCTCCTTGCCTCTCTCCTAGATGACTGCCCTTGACAATCTTCTACTATTTACTCTCATGCCCTCCCCATTTTCTTTAACATGTGTCCTATGGCATAACTTAAAGCCATTTCCATTTTCACTATCGGCCCTGAGTATAGCCCCAAGCTTCCCCATCCCTTCTAACTAACAAAGCCAGGTGGAATGGAAAAATGGTGGAATTGCCTTCAATAGAATGAAGCCACCTCATTTCATTTCCTTAGTAATGCAGTCAAATATGACATGTACTTTTCAATACCTGCATCTTGCTGTTGACTAATACCCAACTTTCTGCTAAGACAGAAAAGATGTTCAGTGTGGAGAGATAAGTGATCTTTGTTCACAGGTTTGATGTGCTATTTTATCTTGTGTTATCAGAGTCAGGCCATGTGATATTTCCCATTAGCTGACCTGCCAGCTTATTTTAAACTTTCTTTATCTTTATCTCCAATGATTTGAGATCCTGTACTGTCTTTGCTTTCTAATAAATTCTATCATTTATTTTCTTCTTGAGTCTTTTATTCATTCCATCATGATCTGTTTTTCCACTACAAATGTCTGTTTAAAAATGGTGATGAATTTGTTCAGTAACATGGTCCAGGGCTGTTTCTTCCGGATCAGTATATATTTAGGTCCCAGCAAAGAGACCTCAGTCAGAGTCCATCTATGTGTTGAGCTGTGAGTGGTGGCTTCGCAGGAAGCCAGACGAAATTACTAAATCTTGACAGAAGTGCTAAAGGCACTTTGCTTACCAATTTTTTTTTTCATTTGAGTACACACATTTGGTAGTTGGAAATGAAAACTATTCACTGAAATACAATACTTTGAAATTTAGGAGCTATATTAAGCAGAAAAATGGACAAGAGATAAACAGTGGAAAAATTTCAAATTAAGGATAGCCAAAAAAGTGTAAAAATCAACATTCCCAATAATAAATGGCAAATTTACTATTAGAAAGCAGGCCTGTACTATGTAAACTGGACATAAAAAATATAAAACTATAGGTTATGTGTGTGTGCGTGTGTGTAAAGTAGGAGGTTTCTCAAGCCTGTTCCACAAAACCTGGAAGCTAAAGATTGAGCTCAGGTATGACACCATGAGACAGAGCTTGTAGCAATCCTATGAACGTATTTGTTGATTTTCCTATTGTTGGTGTGAGTTCATATATAAACTGGGAAATGGCCAGTTTACATCTGTTGCTCCATTGTTATTTTCAAAAGCACAGCATTTTACTCTCAATTTGGTGAGATAGTAGAGAATCACCCTGGATATATGCCATGTATGGCCTTAAAGGTTATGAAGGCAGAGATGGGGAGAAGAAGACAATGCTCTTCTGTCTTGTCCATCTTAGCTTTTGCTTTGGCACTGAGCTGTTACGAGGCTGAGCAAGGGATGACCCTTCTGTGGTTCCCACCACCCACAACAATCTCCTTGGTTTCCAGTGAGCAGGGGCAAGGGACACCAGACAAGGGACAGCCTGCTTTGGCATGGAAACTTTTCCAATAGGTTCCAAAGGGATGAGTGATATTTTCAAAGCAGATGAGGTAATCAGAGATCTATTTATAGTTGTTCAAACCATGAAAGTGTTCTATGAGCTTTGGGTTAAATACTTAACTTCTATGGTTTCATACTACTGCCTCTATAAAGTTGCAGAGACAGACTAAACATGTATAAATTAATCAAGAGATACTGTGCTCCGAAGCCCTGCCGAAAACACAATTAGATGCTTGAAATTATCATAAAGTAAACATTTGATTATCTACATTAAAGGATTATGGGAACAAAAAAAGCATAAATAAATAAAACTTAGAAACATCAAATCTACTTATTTTTAGTCAATTTATATCTTAGACATGATGAATGATATAGCAAAGTAGCTAAAATATGGATGTAAACATTTGTCTGTGTCAATTATTAGCCATGTGACCTTGATCAAGTAATATAACCTCTGAAGGCCTCAGTTTTCTTAACTGCAAAATTGGGATAGTAATAGAATCTATAGCACAGGGTCGTGGTAAAGACTAAACTAGTTAATGTACATAAAACCCTTAGAAAGATAGCCGAAACTAAAGTAAATATTGCCTAGGCATGTGCTCTGAGATCATTACTTGAGCCCCAGTCACAGTAAAAGTTCACGGTAATGTAGTCATCAGCATTCTGTCATTCACAAGTCTCTATAACACTGTGGAAAATTAGGAAATTTTCCAGTTTTCTGAGAAGGGAAAATAAACAGTGACATAAAGTTCATTAAGAATTAATTCATCTTGTCTTTACTCAGAACCTACTAATGAATATTTTGGGGGTGATTTTACAAAGCTTCAACACTGTAAAATTTTAACATTCTAAGCTGAGTTATCTGATTTCCAAATTCTTGGAAATTTTTAACAACACATTTGGAAATAAGGAAACTTTTGTGTCAGTGGTACAATAGCTGACCTTTATGTAAAGGAAAAAAATATATATATAATACATAGATTCAAACCAAAAAAACAAAATAAAACCTGAGTTTGAAAAGTTTGGTAAGCAGAAGTCAATACACGCCCAGTTTGTTGGAGACATTGCGGTGAACAAAGTCCCATAATGGATTCTCCTGGTGCAGCAGAGTCTCATGAAGAGTAGAATTTCCTTCTTTGATTATCAAGGCAGGAAATGGACAATGTATTTCCAAAAAGGTATCAGTAAGAAACCTATTTCAGTGTTAAAGTATTCAGTCAGCTGGAAAAAGGGAATTGCTTTTGGGGATTCCCAGGAATCTTAGGGAAGAGAGTGGCTATAGGCAGCATGTAGGGAAGTTTGACAAACACACTGACATGTGGTGCCTGTCACTTCAGTGAACATATTTTGGGACTCGAGTGACATGATCTGATCCGTTTCACTTTTGTTGACTTCTCACTAAGTCGGTTTTTGCAAAAATCAAGAGAAAAGAAGAGGTCCAGTTTCAGGATTGGCACAGACCAGTGAAGAGGATCTGAGTTGGGGAACCCATGGAAAATGGGGAGGAGTACAGAGACATCACTGAAACAGATGTAAGTAACCAGCTGTATTGTTGATTTTTCAACATAGACCTGGGAGTTGGTCCATTAGAAGCCACTGTCAGCTCTTATCACTTTGCCATTTAATAATAAACAGGACTCCTCTTGGGACAAGTCTGGGAGGCAGCCTCCCCACACCTGACAATCCGACTGGCCATCCCATGTGTCTGTCACCTGATCTATGTGTCCCGTCCTCCCCGGTGCTCTTCTTTTGCTCTTCAGCATCTTGCCAAATATCGCTGATATTACGAGCAATGTAGTTCTTATTCTCAGCTTCTATATCTTATTTTAAATAAAAGGACAATAATATGTAGTCAAATAGCTCTTCGTTTCCCATAAGCATGAATCAGGAATATTCTTTTCATCTTTTTCTTACAACTAACCCGTGGTGACTGGTTGGAGGAAGGAAACTGAGGGAAGAGTTGGATCCTGGGAAGAGAAAATGAGAAAGGGGCCACAAATCCGCACAATACCAGGGCTGCCTGTGTAGGAAAGATGGGTGCCATTACTGAGGACACTGAAGCCGGGAGCAGACCTCAGCTGGGAAAATGAACCGAGACAAGTCTTTTATTTTAGGGACGTTGAATTTGAGGCTTGACATGGCATCCACGGCGGATCCTCTGAATTGCATCTTTGATGCTCTGAACATCAGGGTGAAAATATAGATGGAGGAAGCTGTGTGGTTAACGCCTGGTCATAACAGAAATGCTCTTGTTCTAAGAGAACACAGTGGAGAAAAGTTAAATACTGAGTAACTTACATGGTGATTGAAGAAGGAAAAGAAAACTAAGAAGCATCAAGTCAAGAGATTAAGAATGAAAGAGAGAGACTTCTGATTTTGAGGCAAAAACAGAAAGTTTATGATAAGAGTGGACAAAAGTGTGAAATTAACTCAAGTCATCACAGTAAAATCAGGTCAGAGAAGGTGAGATTCTGTTGATCTGAATTAGAAAGTCTTATGAAATTTGAGAGTTCAAGTCCATTGGTAGAACTAGATTATAGATGGTTAAGATCACAGATGGTTAAAAAGGAAGTGGAAACATTGCTTAAATAATTAAATATTTTGTGAACAAGTTATTAAAAAATCTTTATCAAGCATGTTCCCTTAATCACCATGTAGTTAACAATATAACAGATACAGTGGTAATTTTCCCTGCTGTTAATTGCATTCAGAAAAAGTAAAAACACCAATATTAAAACTGTATTTAGTTTCCCAGACCATCTGTGCCATCCAGAGATGAAATCTGTGTTAAGACCTTCCGTAAAATTATGTAAGTCGTCTATCTGTATTTGGCCAAATCAAATGAAATGAAACCTTTATGGATTATTATAAGCAGAAATAAAGAGTGCACATATTTAGTTATCTGTGCTCTGTGTGTCATTAGAAAGGTACCTTAATGTAATCCCATTTCAAGAATTTTTTGGAGGGAATGCAGAAAAGTTCTGGGTCTTTGAATATCCAAAAACATATTCATCTTGTTGTTAGACTTAATCAGTTTTTTGGTGAGCATAGATCTAAACTCAGCGTTGTTTCCCCCAGAAGCACCTGAGGCACTTCCCCAGTGTCTTCTAGGATATGATGTTGCTTGTGATAGACATTTTGTTCTCACTCCAATTGGAGAAAAACAAATTGTTCCCTTCATTCCTTTTCTTATTCTCTTTCTCTCTGGGAGCTTTAAGGACTTTTGTTATAGCATGTGGGGCTCTGTGTTGTCAATACAACGTGCATATGCAGGAATGACTGTTTTTTTTGCCACCTTATGAGTTAGTTGCAGCATCCTAAGGACCTGCTTCTTGTCAGTACGTGGAAGTTTTCTTTCCTTCATTACATTGGCATTTCTCGTTTCTCCTTTTTGTGGTTCTGGACTTGAATTTTCTCTCTTTTATTACCTACATTTTTGTTCTTTCTATTTATGTTGAATTTAGGATATTTACATTTTAGGATTCAGTCTATCTGTGGCTTTTTTTTCAAGTTGCCAGTTTTTATTTATTTTGCAACATCACTTTTAATTTCTAATTATTATTATTTTATTTTTACTTAATAGCCTATTTTTCTATGGGCACTGCTTTCATTTTTCAACAGCTCCACTTCTTTTCCATGACTTATTTGTTTCCTTTGAATTAACTGTGTTGCTGTGATTGCATCTGGGTCCTTGCCTTCCAAACTGTTTTCCTCAAATACCTGTTAATCTTCGGATTTCCATTTACTGTTTATGAATTAATACAGGAGTCAGTAAACCATGGCCTGTGGCCCCAATCTAGCCTGCTACAAGGTTTTGAAAATAAAGTTAAATGTTTTTCTTTAACACAGCCATACCGATACATGTGCATCAGCTATGATCTATGTCAGCTTTCCTAATAAAACAGCAAATTTGAATAGTGGCAACAGATATCATATATGACTCCCCAAAGCTTAAAATATTTACTGTTTAGTTCTTTACAAAGAAACTTATGGACCCCAGGACTAGAATAGCCACCAGTTTGAAGTGCCCTGTGGAACTGGCCTGTTCTCAGCTGATTTTTAGTAGAAACTCTGTCCACCAGCTCTGTGCAAAGGAGTTTGGCTCAAGGGCCTTTTGCTTTTCTTCTAGAGAGGGGATGCCAGAAGGGGAAGAGAGAAAGGGAAAAAAGAAATATTTGAAGCAAAATGAGAATTTGTATATCCCACTACAGATACGGGAAGCTCAAAGAAACTAAACAGGATAAATACTAAGATATTTACGCCTAATTATATCATCATATTCAAATTGCAGAAAATCAAAGACATCTTGAAAGAAGCCAGAGGAAAACAAAACTCCTTATTTGTACCAGAGCAAGGAAAAGAGCTACATTGGATCTTTCTTCAGAAACCATGGAAACAAGAGAGTGAAGTCGAGAAATACAGTGCTGTAATCAGACACCAACTCTGAAATCTGCATCCAACCAAATTATGCTTTGAAAGAAGAAGAAATAATGACTTTCCTACTAGACAGGCAAAAAGCAAGGGAATTTGTCTCCAGCAGACATGCTTTGCAGAAAATGTTAAGATGTCCTTGGGAAAGAAGCAGGGTGATATAGATCAGAAAATGAGAATTACATAAAGAGAGGAAATGTTAGAGGAGGACTGAATGAGATAAAACAAAACCCTTTACTTTTCTTATTCTTGATCTAACAGATAACAGTTTGTTAAAAACCGATAACAGACACAACATCAGCAATTCTAGCTCATGGAAAATTAAATAATTAACAGGGATATTAAAATGGACAAGAAACGGGTATAGGCAAAACCCTATTAAAGGATACTTACCCTAGCCAGGAAGCGGCAGAGTGCCATTTGAGAGGGGACTGGGATTAATTGTTAAGTGCAGACTTCAACCTAAAAGCAACAAATTAAAAAAGAACTCTAATTCACATGCTGGGTTCATTTTCCCAGCTGAGGTCTGCTCCTGGTTTCAGTGTCTTGAGTAATAGCACCCCATCTTTCCTACACAGGCAGCCCTGGTATTGTGCGGATTTGTGGCCCCTTTCTCATCTTCTCTTCCCAGGATCCAACTCTTCCCTCAGTTTCCTTCCTCCAACCAGTCACCACCAGTTAGTTGTAAGTAGAAGGATGAATCATGTAAGGAGAAACATGGTATCATGTAAAATGTTCACTTAAAACTCGAAAGGCAGGAAAGGAGTAGAAGACGAAAAAAGGAAAAGAACAAGAGCAATAAATAGAAAACAGTAATAAATGTAGTAGATCTTGATTCAACTGCATCAATTCTCACTTTAAACATCAATGATCACCACAGAGAGACATCAGAGCAGATTTAAAAAAACAAGCCCCACTCTTAGTTGTCACAATAAATACAGATCAATTAAAAGTATACAAGTTTGCCCTCAGACCACAATAAAATTAAGCTAGAAGTCAGTAACAGAAAGATAGTTGGAAAACCTCAAATTACTCGGAGATTAATCAACACACAAATAACAAATAACATGTGGATCAAAGAAGTCTCAAGAGAAATTAAAAAAAAAAAATTTCAAACTCAACAAACCTGAAAATACAGCTTACCTTAATATGTGGAATGTACTAAAAACAGTGCTTAGAGGGAAATTTATAGCACTGAATGCATATGCTAGGAAATAATGTACGTAATTGGACATTACTGAAGCCATGATATTTTGATATTTTGTCTGATTCTATGTGGTCATTTTGAATAAAATCTCTTTATGTGGCATTTTGATGAGCAAGCTCTACGTAAGTCAATCTAGAAGGTGGTCAGCGTCATTATTCCAATGTGACTTTCCAGTAGTACCAGCCTGACACTAATTCCGTGACATTAACAGTCCCACAGAAGTTGCGTCAGCTCCAGTATCCAGCACTTCACACAACCTCAGACTCCCGGGTAGGCCTGCTCTACTGTCTTCCTTGCACTGGGCCATCTGTCTGATTAGACTTTCATATGGCTTATGGGGACCCTGGTTAAATTGCTTCTTCCTTCACATTCTACCAGACAAGTCCTCAACAGGGTCAGGACTTCCACAGCACCTATCGTTTGAAGAGCCAAAGTAGGACAAAGCAGTTGGAGAGCAACGCATACATAAAGGCAAGTTATTTTCTGCAAGTACTTTTGAACAATAACCTCATTCTGAACATTAGCATCTTTGGTCTCTGTATGGCAGTGGAGTCTTGTGATTTCTATGCTTTTATTAGACATTCCTTCTTCAAAACCTCATTTCCCATTTCCTGGTACCAGCAAAAATCAATTTGAATTTTACTAGCTATTGCTAGTTATTTTAAGATTAGTGATGTGCTTCAAGAACAAAGAAGTTTATTTGCTTATCTAAAGCAGCTGACTTCCTGTTACTTTAGAGCTAAGGAATTATTATTTATAGTCTGGAATATCACCAAACTTCAGAGTGTAGATGAGTACACTCAACTGAATACTGTATTTCTTCTTTTGGAATTATTTCTATAGAAAAAAAGTCATTGCTGTAGTATAAAGCTAGCATTTTATTATAAATATATAATAAAAGACAGAGTTATATAATTTATCTACACTTTTATAAGTATGTTTGTATTTGATATTCTTATAGATTTAAAATTTCCAATACCCATTTATGTCACTTATTTTTGCTTTTTAAATATAGCTTTATCATTTTGCTACATGTAGAACAGAAATTGATAGGAGCATTTCCTGTATCTTTATGTGATAAAAGGGTTGTCATACATTTGAATATTAGAAGCTTAGAAAGCAGACAATCCTTTCATTTTTGTGTAACACTAGTTGAACTTGAGATTTTCTACATGGTTTTCTAGTTACGTTTTGTTTGAGAGTATATTTATAAAAGGAAAAGTGTAAAAAGGATTAGAGATTTTTAAGAAATGCCACGTTTTATTTTTCTATGCCCAACTATTAGAAACAGAAGTTCAAAGCATAAAAAAGCTATTCAAATTGTATGTTTACAGGTAGGTCTATTAAAAGTATTTTTAAATGTCTACATGCCTGATTCTGACAATTAAAACCCCACTGAGTCACACGCACACCTCAGAGATAATGCAGGTCCGGCTCCAGAGCACCATAACAAAGCTGCTATTGCAAGAAAATAAGTCAAAAGAACTTCTGGTTTCTCTGTGCACACTAAAGTGATATGTGCACTATGGGTAGTCTAGTAAGTGTGCATGAACATTATTTCTAAAAAGTTATGTACGTTCCTTAATTAAAAATACTTTCTTGACAAACCATCCTTTGAGCTTTCAGTGAATCCTAATGTTTTTCTGGGGAAGAGTCTTGCCTCAGTGTTAACGGCTGCTGACTAATCAGCTTCGTGTTTGCTGAACGTTGTGGTGAATGTGGTAATTTCTTAAAACAAGACAACAAAATTTGCCACATTGATTGACTCTATGAATGATTTCCCTACAGCATGTGATGCTGGTTGATAGTACTTTACCCACAATACAACTTCTTTCAAAATTGGAGTCAATCCTCTCAAACCCTGCCACTGCTTTATCAACTAAGTTTAGATCATATTCAGAATTCTTTGTTGTCATTTCAATACTCTTCGCAGCATATTCCCCAGAAGTAGATTCCATTTGAGGTTAACACTTTCTTTGCTCATCCATAATAAGCAACTCCTCCTTCATTAAAGTTCTGTCATGAGATGGCAGTAACTGAGTCACATCTTTGGGCTGTATTTTTGATTCTAGTTCTCTTGCTGTTTCCATGTCTGCAGTGACTTCCTCACTGATGTCTTGAATCCCTCACAGTCATCCATGAAGGCTGGAATCAGTTTCTTCAAAACTCCTGTTAACATTGATATTTTGTCCTCTTCCCACGAATCACAAATGTCCTTTGTGGCATCTGGAATGGTGAGTCATTTCCAGAAGGTTTTCAATTGACTTTTCCCAGATCTATCAGAGGCATCAGGCCGCTTTGGTCTTATAAAATGTATTTCAAAAGTAAGACTTTAGAGCTCAAATCGCTCCTTGATCCATGGGGGGCAGAATGGACATTGTGCGAGCAAGCATGAAAATAACATTGATCTGTCTGTCTCCATCAGAGCTCTGGGTGACCAAGGTGCTTTGTCAGTGAGCGGTGGTATTTTTAAAGGAAATTTTTCCTGAGCAGTAGGTCTCAACAGGGGCTTAAAATATTTGGTAACCAGGTAGTAAACAGATGTACTGTCATCCAGGGTTTGTTGTTTCATTAACAGCACACAGAGTAGATTTAGCATAATTCTTAAGGGCCCTAGGATTTTAGGAATGGTCAGTGAGCGCTGGCTTTGACTTAAAGTCCCCAGCTGCATTAGCCCCTGACAAGAAAGCCAGCCTGTCATTCAAGGCTTTGAAGCCAGACATTGACTTCTCCTCTCTAGGTATTAAAGCTCTAGATGACACCTTCATCCAATATAAGGCTGTTTCATCTGCTTCAAAATTTGTTGATCAGTGCAGCCGCCCTTGTTAATGACTCCAGGCAGACCTTCTGGGTAACTTGCTGTGACTTCTCCATCAGCACCTGTCACTTCACCTTCACTTTGTGTTATGGAGACTTCTTCTTCCTTAAACATCCTAAACCAACCTCTGCTGGATTCAAGCTTTTCTTCTGCAGCTTTCTCCCCTCTTTCAGCCTCCATAGAATTGAAGAGTCAGGGCCTTGCTGTGGATTAGGCTTTGGTTTAAAGGAATGTTGTGGCTGGTTTGATCTTCTATTCAGACAACTGAGGCTTTCTCCTCACCAGCAAAGAGGCTGCTTCACTTTCTTATCATTCATGTGTTCACTGCAATAGCACTTTTAATTTCTTTTAAGAACTTTTCTTTTGCATTTACAACCTGGCTTGCTGTTTGCTACAAGAATCCTAGCTTTCAGCCCGCCTTGGCTTTTGACATGCCTTCCTCACTAATCTAAATCTTTTCTTTTTTTTGATATAAAGCTTTCCTTTCACTTGAACTTAAAGTCCATTGTAGGGTTATTAATTGGTCTACTTTTAATATTGTGTCTCAGGGAGTAGGAGGCCTGGGAGAGGAAGAGAAATGGGGGAATATCTAGTCAGTGGAGCAATCAGTGAAGACACCTTTATCAACTAAGTTTGTTGTCTTAAGTGGGCAGTGTGTGGTGCTATGTGGCCTATGTAAAATTAATATTTCTCATTGTAATTCCTAACCATATAACCTATAGAAAAAATTTGATTATATTTATCATTCAGTTTATCCAACCCTTACCTTGACAAATTTTTGAAAATATTTTTGCACTTCTGGAAAACAACCTGTCTTAACTAAGCATTTTGGAAGAATTAATATGACATTAATTTGAAATTACTTTTAATAATTGTTTTGCTAATATATGTTATTTTAACTGTTTTTGACATAAAACTTACCCCACTGTGTGATGTTTACTCTTTTCAACAATTGTTAGATTTTGCTTGTATAAATACATTTTAATATCGACACAAAAATTATACAGCTCTTATTTAATTCATGTAGGAATTGAATTTGTAAACAAGATGTTTGTGTATGCTAATAATTTCATATAGTTATATGCGTGTACTTATATATATAATTTTATAATATATTTAAAATATGTAAAGAAAAATTGCCCTGATGTTACATCCTCAGTAGAAAATATAAAACCCCATAAAAATTTGGAAAAAAAAAAGTTGAATATATACTATAGTCACTAATGGAATATATATTACCAAATTTTTTATTTTGAAGAAAATGTTTTCTTACCCATGCAATTTTAATCTGACTCCATTCAGACATGATAAGGACTCTTAGTTAGGCAAGAACTTTTCTTAGTTTGTCAAAAACTCCATAAGATGTCACTCTTTTTCAAATTAGATTCAGGTTATGTCAGATGCACAACTTCAGTAGCAAGGGTAAGTCTTAGGCAATATAACTTTGAACTCTCTCTTCTCAGTGCGTCTATCTCTACACATACACATTTAAAATCAAAGGAGAGATTTAAAAAATAAATTAATTAAGCCAGATCATCAGCAAAGCTCATGCAGAGATGACTTGGTTTAACTTCCATACCCTGTAAAATGGCTTCTGTTGAACTGTATGGACTTTATGCCGCATATAAAGGATGGACAAAAAAAGGTCCCCATGAAATGCATTCTTGTATCTATTTGTGCGATGTTTAGCTTCATCACCCAGTCGTGATTAATCAGAGATGCTGATTTATTTTTATCTTTATCAATAGACTTTTCACTTTAGATTTACATAAAATACTGAGTGTAGTGTAGTTTCCTTACACCCCACACTCTGCTCCCCTCATTATTAACATCTTACACTACTATGGTACATTTTCTATGATTAATGAATCAATATTGATATGCTTTATTAACTAAAGCACATAATTTGCTTAGATCTCCTTAGTTGTTGTGTGGCGTCCCGAGTCCAGCCCAGGGCACCGCTTTATGTTTCGTCCCCACGTCTCTGGTCACCATAGGCTTCTTTAGCATGGGACCGTTTCTCAGACTTGCCTTTTTTCTGATGGCCTTAAAGTTTTGATATGTACTTCTCTGGCATTTTGTTAAACGTCTTTCTATTGGGATAGGGCTATACGTTTGGGGGAGAACAACAATAGAGGTGAAATGCTGCTTTCATCATGTCATATCAAAGGAACATAGTAGTATCAGTGTGGTCACCTGACTAAGCGAAGAGTGTCTCACTTTTCTCCACAATACTTCTTGGAAGGGAGTCACTAGGTGTAGCACCCAAATAGGAAGTGGGAAGCTAAGCTCCACTCCGCTGAGGGTAAAATAGCAACATTAATTACTTGGAATGTTTTCTGCATAAGATATTTGTCTACTCTCCTCCTTATGTATTCAATCATTTATTTACATCAGCATGGTCCCATGGATATTTGTTTTATAACTTGGATTATAATCCATAAGTATATTTGTATGTATATATATATATTATGTGTGTGTGTGATATATATGTATTTTTTTATTGTTTTGTTCAAAATTATTCTAGATTTAGCCATTGGGAGTTCTTTCAGTTGGTACCTTTCAGATACACACCACCCATATTATGGGGCTATTGTTTTTGCTTCTAGTTGCTATTTGTCTTGAATAATTTCTCACTTTCTGGTACTGCAAGATGTCCCAGGCTCATCTTGTATATTTTCTGCTCCAATCCTAGAATCAACTACTTATCCAGGGAGCTCTGTTCTTTGACTGGAGAATTTTATTGGAAACCAAGATCCAGCCATTAGGTGTTCTTATTATTCCTGTGATGTTTTTGCTCTCACATCTTCAGCTTACAAAACAAGAGGCCATCTCTGTCTATACTGACCTGTGTGTGTACACATATCTATAAATAGTTCTATGTGTGGCTATACATGTAAAGCTAAACATGAGTTTGTGCTGAATTCTCTAACTATAATCCACCCCACAGGCATCATTCTGACTTATAGAACAAATTAGGAACTTTTATCTCTCTTATTTTTCTGAAAAAACATTATGGAGAATGGGTAACATTTTTTTTTCTTTAAATGCTTGGTACAAGTCAAAAGAATGACTGTCATTCCTGTTTTGGAAGGTTGTTACTTATTGATTTAATAGATATAGGCCTATTTAGACTATATATTTCTCTTCATGTGATTTCTGTAGTTTGTTCCTTTCAAGGATATTGTTCCATCTCATCTAATTTATCAACTTTGTAGGCATAGGGTTGCTTCTGGTTTGCATTTATTATTCTTTTGATGTTCATGAGATCAATAGTGATCACATCTATTTCATTTGAATACAGTAATTTATGCATCTCTCTCTTTTCCTCATTATCCTAGATGGACGTTTATCAATTTTATTGATCCTTCAGAAAAACAGCTTTTGGTTACATTGATTTTTCTCTGTAGTTTCCTATTTTCAAATTCATTGATTTTTGCTCTGATTTTTATTACTTCTTTTCATTTGCTTGTTAAAGGCTTAAAATCTCTCTTCTTTCCCTAGTCTCCAAAAGTGGAAGCTTTTAGTGTGGGATTTTTTTGTTGTTTTGTTTGTTGGTTTCTGCCACTGGCTACAAGGTGGACTCTCTGCCCCGGCTCTGGGTACCCCATGCCTCACTACTCCCTAGTGTCCTCGTCACGTGTTGTCCCTAGTCCTCGTCACGTGTTGTCCTGTTGTCCCTAGTCCTCATCACGTGTTGTCTGCTAGCTCTGGGCGCTCCTCATACGGCTCCTCAGAGTCTCTGTCTCGCAGGCCTTTCATCTCTAATCTACTGATACCTGAGCCCTGTTGGCATATCTATAAGGTGTGGTGAAAGAAAGACTTAAAATCTTAGGATTATATCCCAGAGACATGAGTCCATGTCTCTGCTGTGTGACCTTCACAAGTTTTACTCCACTAAAGAGCCTCTTTCTCCACTGAAAGGTGTAGCAGGAAGGTTAGAGATCTGGAGAGAGTCAAAAGTCTTCCCCTAGCTTGGATTAAGTCCTGGTAATTGCTTTCCCCTGGAGTGTAGGCTCTATTATGGAAAACGTTCTGGGCATAATTCACCATCATTTATTTTCTAACCCCCTGCCAGAGCCACAGGCGTATTCTTATGGGTCTTGACCGTGAAAATCTGGTGAGTTCCTGGAGGAAACCTCCTTAAAGTTCTGAATCTCCCTCTAAGATTGTGGTCTCTAAGAATTTCTTATTCCCATGGTCATCCATACTCAGTAGCCATCAATTCATCAAAATACCATTTAAGCGTTTCTACAATGTATGAACACAAAGGCATCTTTTCAGTTAAGCAGATGTGGTTGTGTCTCTCTGGATGAGCTTGACTGTCCGGATTGTGGGAGGTGGTTTGCTCTGCAACTTCAGGTCTCCATAAATCCAGAAAAATCATTGATTTTCAATTTGTTCAGCTTTGTTTCTTATTGTAAAGAAGGGAGTTACAATTTCCTTACTCTTTATATATCAGAACTGAACCCAAAAGCTGATAATGTAACTAGCTATATTTCTTCAGTTTCATTGTGTTATGCAAAATGTAGAGGCAAAACAGCAATTTACTTTTGGCAAGCATATTCATTGGACACATGTTATATTTATGCATGTAATTTTATTTTTCCTTTATTTTTTCTTAAATATTCTATTTCTGTTAGTCTGTATTTTTACTGAGATAAGTCTTTGGCCACAATGTATATGGTTTTGAAGCATCCTTAAATAGATTTTTTTTTAACAAGTAAAGAATTACAAACATGCACAAAATATGTTTATATGATTTGAATATATCTGTGTGTACATGTAAGAATATGTATAATTCAACAAGTTAAGTTTATATTCACCTCCTCCCCCAAACCATAATTAAACAAAGTATAATTCATAGAACTTGAGGATATAAGATTAATTTTTCAGGTTTCTTAATTCATCCTTTTGTATCTATTTTTGTTCATGTTTATTTATTAAGTTGCCCCATCCTCTTTGATGTTGGTTAACAACATCTAAAAAAGGTAGAGAGTTAAATGTGAGTGACAAGTTTAATGTTCTTATAAATTTTGCAAGGAAATATTTGTTAGATAATTTAAAAGTTCAACCATTATCTCTGTCCTAATTTATTTCTCAAATGTTGGAGATATTTTCATTCAGCTTTATCTCTCATTTAATTGGTAATTTTACTCTTAATTTACTGATAAATTAATTTATTTACATCCTTTTTAAATCCTGTATTATCTGTATCTTATAATCATATAAAATATTTTCTAATATTTTCAATTATAGTTTATATTCAATCTTGAACATTACAGAGAACACTTGAATTACTATTTTTCTTTTTATTAATATTAATATTTTTAAATTGAAGCCAAAGCATAGTACTGGTTAATTTTTACATTTTAGCATACATTAATGTTTACTTTTTGGCCTAACATATGGTTACCTTTTGTAAGCATTTTATGAAGAATTAAAATAATATGTTGACAGTTTTCATTGGAAAGCAGTTAGTATATATTATTTAAATGTAAGAAATTATGTTATTTAGATCCTCTACATGTCTAATTTTTGCTATTTGATATATGATAGGCATTCCTTAATTTGCATGAAATTATTATGATTCTTGCTTTAATTTTTAAATATTTATTTTCAACTTTAGGATGAATTTTGTTTTCTGTATAATTAAATTTTCTCTTTGACCGAAACTTGGAATCTATTCTATTTAATATTTAAATTTATTGAAAAAAAAACAAATTACATTGATTATTCTTATATTTATTTAAATCAAACATATTTTCTGAGATGTCATATTGTCTTCAATTATGTTGCATCTTTTTTTTTAGATTATTCTTTCAAATTATACATTTAAATATCTTTGTGCTTTTCTTTGTTTTTCATGTTTTTTTTTTCCTGCTCATTTGAACAGTTTTAAGCTGCTTTGGGTAAATCTTGGTTACATTGATAAACTTATTTAGTTGTCTTTTTCATATTTTTCTTAAAACTAAATGTACTAACTCCCACTCTGTTTAAGTAAAAAAGCAAACTCACAATTCCTCTTGCACCCCTTATTTCACTCTGCCACATAAATTGAATTATGTTATTATTTGTAGTTAAACCATTGAATTATATTTATAATTCTACACACGTCCCCACAGTTTTTTTTATCCTAGTTCTCATTTCAGTGGCTCTGCTGCTCACCAGGACTTTGCCATGATGGTTTCTGAGTTAAGCTGGTCGGCTTTCCTTTCCCATTGAATTAATAAACACTTAATGCTTACAGATGCTTAAAAGGAAAAGTTGTCATTTGAGAATGTATCTTCGTCAATTGCCAACTGCAGTACTCATTCAGGTTTCTCTCTCCAGAGGAAACAGCAACCATGAGAAGGCAGACAAATTTCTGATTGCTTGATTTATGGCTCTTTTTCTTTGACTCAGACTCACTGTCCATCCACCATTCATTTGGGAACTTGTGTCAGATGTTGACAAATGCAGAAGAGTAACCTACATGATGGGACGTCATCAAAGCAGATCCGTACTCGCAGGGCTGGCCACATCTGTTAGGATGGCAAGGATGGAGAGGACACTCGGAGGGGATTGCCGCCCTGCTGGCTTGAACAGTGCCAAACTCATAATTCCTTTGCTTTTTGAACAAGTACGTGTCAAGCACAAATTTATATGGATTATCAGGAATCCTCAGAATTAGCATCAGGGGTAGCCTGACAGATGAGGAAACCACAGATTATGTAAATATGTTTTTCAATATATACTAGTTAATAGACTTAGTTGATGGAAAAACCTAGATTCAAATTAGATTTGTGATTTTTCCGAGGTGAGTTGATATCTTCACCAGGGTATAACGTGTACTTGTATTAATTACCATGTGAGATGGCCGCCTACTCCACCAGAATCAGGGTGGAAGCCAGTGTAATGCTCACAAACAAGGAGTCTGAACAATCGGATGTTGCCTCTGAAAAATAAATTATGTATCTAAAAGCAGGTTGTGTAAAGTCCCATAATTCCTGAGAATCCAACTGAAGAATGGAAAGCAATTTTGATGTAAGGAAGATGCATCTGAAGGAATAAAAACAATAACAAACTGGAAAGGTAGTTGTCAGGGGAACTCCAAATTAAAAATGGACATTATTCAAGCCAAACATCAAGGAACTAAAAAAGGTTAGCTCTCCTTTTGAAGAAGCCTATATAAATATGTCATATTCAGAATTCTAATTGTGAGTATTAATACATCAAATACATACAATACATACATTTTCTCTGATAATTCAAAATGTATGAGAAATTCTTGTCCTATAAAACTGTAGTGTTTCTGAAAACTTATTTTGTGCACTCATTTTTCCATTCCTTGTTTGCTGGAGTCATGCATAGTGAAGAAGTGTCTTGAAAACACAAGATATTAAGAAGATTTTACTTTTAACTTTAGTAAGGAAAAAGAAAAAGCTCAATTTTTGAGGAAAGTACTAAATGATTATTTAAAGCCTACTCTAGAAAGAATATTAAAGAATAAAAGTAGAGAGTCAGAAAGATTGAGAAAGAAAGGAATGGTATTTGGAGTTAATTATCTGTGTGCTTGAATTTATTTTACCTTATTTTAATAGATAAATTCATACTTATCTAGAATGATGGTCTCTAAGAATTTGCTAATCATAAAAACATAAAAATATGATGCTAAAATTGTTTATAACTATGGAAATAAATACGGTTTTTGGCTAATTGTAAAAACTCTAGCTTGTACTTTGATAAAGAATGTACTAGGATTTTTCAATGTATCCTTTAGGTATTATTAAATAACCAAAACATACCGATAAAAACCGCAGTGACTTAAAATGGCAGCTGTTTTATCTGCTCATGATTCTGGGGTTCAGAGATCTGGGCTGGGGTAACCTGGGCAGTTCTCGACCAGGGTTCCCTCACATGGCTTCAGCCCCCGGGGCAACGGGCTGGGGCTAGATGATCTAAGGGTGTCTCATTCACATGTGTGTAGGTGGTACTGGCTGTCACCTGACTCTGATCCCATCACTCTGTATCTCTGTCACTGTCTATAGACACCCAAGGTCTCTTATCTTTGGGAGGTCCAACCAGATGTCTTCACATCATGCTACTATATTCCACGTTGGGGGAGACATTTAAGTCCTTTGAGGCCAAGGTTCAGTAGTCCCTTAGTATCACTTATGCTGAACTCAATTGGGCAAAACAAGTCATGAGACCAGGGTTCAAGGCTGGAGAATTGGACTCTATTCCCTGAGGAGAGAAATGGCTAAATCATATTGCAAAAGAGTGTGTAGACAGAGATGAAAGGAATCACGGTGGCTGTCTTTGCAAACAAACTACCATAACCAGTACATGTTTGAGAATAATTTGTATATTTTATACCTCCGGCCAGTTGTTCTAGACTTCCAAACCAAGCATTGGGGTATATGAGAGGATCTATTTTTAACAGATGTTATTTTTTAGAGCAGTTTTAGGTTCACAGGAAAATTGAATGGAAATTATAGACAGCTCCCATCTGCCCCAACCCCACACACCCACAGCCTACCCGCTATAACCTCTCACAACCAGAGTAGCATATTTCTTATGACTGATGAACCTGCATTGATACATCATCACCTAAAGTCCATAAATTACATTAGGGTCACTCTTGGTATGGTGCCTTCTATAGGTTTTGAGAAATGTGTAATGCCATGTATCCATCATTGTGACATCATACAGGATAGCTTCATTGCCCTAAAATTTCTTGTTCTTTCTATTTATTTAAAATCAATGTTTGTAAACTATTTAAAACTTTTAAATGGCATTACGTACCACAAATCTGATCACAATGGAAATAATTAAATGACCTACATTGTACGTGTCATTCTTTGAGTTTCCAAAACAAAGGAATCAGAGAAACTAATAATGAAAATTATTTGTTTAAACATACTAGAACATATACACATGACACACAGCACTGTTAAGAAAATACAATCATAAAATGCATTAAAAATGCTAAACTGTGACATTTCAGAAATAAAATTTTAGATGGTTAATACCAGGAGAAATGCTCTTAATGTTTATTAATCATGTACAGTCTTTCTGGAATAGCTCCTGTAACTCAACAAGCCATCAAAAGCAATGAGAGCTGGGGTGTGGCATATTCTCTCTCTGCACATGTTTGGGTTGACTCAAGACATATTCCCAGCAGCTCCACTACCTGCATGGATTTCCCACCTCTCTTTTTTTATGGATCAGGAGCTAAGGGAAATTAGGACACTTTGGTTGGTCTATCTAGAATCACTCAAGGACAAACCGCCCAAACAATGTGTCTGGACATGTCTTGCTTTGTCAGGAAAAAGACTTCTCATTCAGCATTTTAACAATAATTAATCACAATGCTCACCTTGATGCACATCAACTTTATATCCCCTACGAGACAGTGCAAAACACACAACCCGTGAATTATTTATACTTCCATATGGAAGCTTATTCAAATACTTTGTCTGGGCTTCCTGAACATTAACACTTAATGCAAAAATGTAGATCACCGATTAGGTTCTGTTTTGAATCCAAGGAGAAAACCAACGAGAAACAAATGAAACTTATTCTACTATAAAAGTCAAATCAAAAAGAAATCTCTCAGTGAAAATTTATCTGACAGTCTTAATGAAAAGACTGCACAAATTTTGATGGTGTTTTCTGCAGTGTTCTGTGAGATTGCCTTTATTTGTATGAGGCATTCATTTTACTGTTGTTTCTTTGTATTTTTATGTATTTCTTTAGCCTGCCAAGTACAACTCTGTAATGACCGAGAGCAGAGTTATTCCTATAATTTCCAGTTTCCTTGAGGTGTTTCTCAAGGCTGAGATTTACTGGAAGGCAGAATGGTAACTTTTTAGATTTCTAAAAACCTGCTGAAATAACCTTTCTGTACTGAGTTGTAGATGTTTACTGAAACCTTTGAAGAGACAAAAATGACATGTTGTGAATCAAATACATGGCAGAATAGAAAATATTATACACCAGATTTATATACTTTTTCAAGTCAGAAGGTATTGCACTTATATGTGTTTAATATACAGACCTGAGTCATGCCCATCTACACGCAGTGTAGTTAACACAGGCCTTTCATTCCGAAAACATCCTGTCTCCCTACAAAACCTCTGCTAAACTCTTTCCTGGCATTTTCTGTTCCTTGTTGTCACCTAGTTAACAGTCTAATGTGATATATTTCACAAGCAACAAATTAACCACATGCATGGTTCATTTTCTTAAGTTAGATACACTACTGATGGAGAAAGAAGTCAAATAAAATGAACAAAATATTGATCAAAGGAAATACTGTAGGAGCCTCTAGATCTATCCAAACACAGATGTGGTGGTGGAGCCACACACTGTTTTCTTAATTTTCAAAGCACTTTTTGTCCCTTAACTTGTTTCTGAGACATTAATAATCACAATCAAACCTAAAGAGTAAAGTTTTTGAATTGGAAAATTTCAATTTTTTCACTTTTTAAATAAAAAAATTAATCTCTTTACCATCATTTAATATTTTTAAATATCTCATAAATTTCTATCATCTTCTACCTTGGGTGCCCATGCCTCCCTCGCCATTAAGTTGTTAATCTATTTAAAATTTCAAGCTTCCATCTAGGCAAACCCTATCTCCTGTTCTACTTTTCATTATATATTAATCACCATCAAACATACATTTAATTCATCTTCTTTTCTTAATTTTATCCCCTTCCTACACTCTAGAATATTAATATGTTTCCATTTTGTTTATGACACAACCAGTGCCTAGATCTGTGTCTGTCCTATGGTAGATACTAGAAGTATAGTTAGTTTTGATTGACAGATAAGAAAGAAATGGAATGATGTATTTGAGGATAATACCAAGTGAGAAGTGAAGTCGGGTGATCTAAGAACTAAGGAAGGTTACAGTAAGTCTTTCATATCAGTCTAACAAAGATTTTAAGGAGGCAAAGGAAGACTTGACTAAACTCCAGCTGGAATATGCACTTGAGCATGATTACCATAGCTCATGACTCATGTCGATAAAGTTTCAAATGACATGTAAGCAAGACATTGCAGTGGTCTAAGAAAGATGAATAATCAGAGGATAGAGTTGAATCTGGGTGATGGCCAAGTCTTGGTGAGCAAACATCATGCTTGGTAGAAGTTAGATGCTTGGATATAAAATAAGCTGACAAGGGCTATTACCTGTTTCCTTGAGAACAGCAAGACTCTACTGTCCAGCTCAGTACTTCCCGGGACTCCCAGAACATGTTCAGTTTCTTAACGAGACATCGTCTGCCATCTTCTACCTCAGTTAGCATCCTATGTACAAGCCAGAAACCAAGAGGGTCCCTCCCTTTCCAATTTATTACAAAACATCATTGGTTTGACCTCCATGCACACATGCACACAGCATTGTAAACAAAAAACAAGGATTCTTTTTTTCTGGTTTTAAGCTTTAGTTCCTCATGAGTGTAATTTTTAAAACTCTAATTTTGAGAAATATTCTGGATATATTCAAAATTTCATCAGCAAAAAACAGGTACTTTTACCAGAATTTTAGGTTTGAAGTATCTTGTAATCCTTTAAGAGACTCTGAGAAGGTTTGGAAGCTAAGGAAATTTACAAACGTGTTCCTAGTTTAAAAGAAATATGGAGATGAAGTAGCTTCCATCACTCCTAAATTTTCAAATAGCTATAAATCCGATATTTTATTTTCAACTTAGACTATCAAAGGAAAAACAAATGTTTGCTGTGTGTTTTAAAGTGTAATAAGATTTATAGGAAGATAGTTTTAAATGCTTTTAAATGTAAATGGAAAGTGAGAACTACAACAGTCAATTGCCTACTTATTTGAAAACATATGTTAAATGATTTACATTCCTTAAGCAAGTTTGTTCTCAGAAGATTTTAAGATGAAAGTGTTTAAATTTTGACCATAGCAATTTTCCACTATCTCCTCCATTAGGTCAGTTTGGTTACTCTGCAATGATCTCAAAAAAATATTAAAGGAAAGCAAGTTCTGTCTTTTGTTTCTTTTATTTTGCTTTGCATTTACATTTGCTCCAGGAATATTACCTATTCTTCCAAGATAGAATGTTTGGACCAAACTCATGATTACATACCAAAATGAATCAGTGCACTCCATTATAACTCAATAGAGTTTACTCTCCTTTAACTGAAAAAAAAACAAACAAGATTCTACCAGAATTCCCCACAATATTCAGCATTCTTCCTGCTTGTATTGGGTCAACCATCATTTAAGCAAAATGATTGAGGGTAGTGTAGGCAACCATTGTGCTACAAACAAATACTATGTCTGTGCATGTGAGTCAGAGGATGTAAGCTTCCTTGCAGGGGAGGGATTCTGATGAGGAGGCTGTGGTTTACTAGCACATGGAAAGACCTGGATGTCATGGTTGTTTTGTATCCACTGGCAGTGATTACCTGAGAATCACTGATGCTACAGAGACTACATATCCCCCTAATTTCCATTTGTCCCTTTCCTATTTTGTGATAGAGCATCCCCTCCTCCAGAACTTTAGCCATATCTATGTCCATCCACGGCAAACTACATTTCCTAAAGTCTCTTGCAGCTAGTGCCTCTGTGAGCCCGTGTCTACGTTTTGGGAGATGGAATGCGAGCAGGACTGCTATACGCAACTTCTCTATTGCCTCATTAGACGAATGCCATTTGCCCAACACTTTCTCTCTCTCTCTCCCTGTAGCTGGAGTACACAAGGGCTTCAAAACCCACTGGAAACATGCCAAATAGGGCAACATGAGCCTCATCCAAGGGAATGGAACTGTGAAAATAATTGTTTCTGGAAAATCACATGGAGGAGTGTTTCCCCACCCTTGATCTGTCGTCTAAAGCTAGACTATTACATCAGTAAAATAAACATCTATCATTTAAGCTGCTGTTGCGGGAAGGGGAATTTTTCTTTTATCTTAGCTGTACCCCATTCAATGAAGTGGGATTTATAACTAGAGAACAATTTCAAGATATGTATATATATATCTTGAGGTGTGAGCTTAGTTTCTTTTTCTTTGACTTTGAAATAAAATAGATTCTAATCTGAAAGAAGTCCCAGCTTTCTTCTTAAGACTTTTGTGAATCTGTGAATTTGTTTTTTTGGAAGTGTTCCAACCATGCTGGACTCCCAATCCCTTAAGTTTTAAACTCGTTTGATTCCCCCTTCTCAAAGCTGGTCTCCTCCAACTCTAGGTGAAATATTATGAAGAACTCGGCTGCTTTTAACCATGATTTACATCAAAAAGGAACATTTCTTAATGAGCTTGAGAAGCCAGCATCACTAAAACTTGCTGTGATGAAAGAACTTAATGTGAACATAAGATTATATTTTCACATCCCTGATTTAAAAGAGTTATCAAACATGAAAGAAAGTCAAACAAGGGATTTTTCACCATTTGCTTTATTCTATGAACGTCATTCACCCACCATGTTCTGCAAAGTTCCCTTCAAATCTCCCAACCCCAGACGTTCTGCAAGGCCCAGTGATTAACACAGACAGCCTTTGACGTCAGCCTCTAGTCAAAATTACTTCAGCTAGCTCTGTGCCTTATTGGTATTGCCTTAATTTAATTCTCAAAAATGTTAATAAAATGTATATTCTCTTATAGGATTACTTCCAGATAAAATAATAAATCTGAAGCATTTAGCAGAGTACCTGAAATAGATCAATCGATCATCTATCATCACCTATTGTCTATTCATCTATCTATGTACCTATCTGTATCTTTCCACTTATATATATATCCTTCTTTCTAAATGTTTGTGCTAGAATAAGAGACTGATTAGAATCTTCTTTAAATCAACCATAAGTAAAATATACCATAATCCATCAGTGAATTAAAATTCATATCTTTCTCTCAAGATTTCAATTTGTTTGTTTCTGAGCTCTGTCAAAAACTGTCAGGATGAACAAAACTCATATGTTTTAGAACAGGATCAAGTCAAAGTTACAAGGAAGTAAAAAATATAGATATATGTATATAAAACTCCAAAATATCTATGCTTAAACACTCATGTAACTAAAGATACAGTCCTCAAATTTTCTGTAGTCATTAGCCTCTTATTTTTAATTGACTTCACAAATTTCTTAATTCACTGAAAGTGTTATGAACTAAACCATCTTCAAAGAAAAATTTGTTCATGAATGTGAGTGCTTCGATAGAATCAATTCTTTTTTGGTGGAGATAGAATGTTTTAGTTCTCATGATTATTGTTATAGAAGGATTGAAAACATTGCCTGGACAAATTTCTTAGTATGCTTCTGTCTAATGTTTTGTAAATGTTTGAACTTTTCTCTCTAAAACATGTTAAGATATCATAGGCCATTCATCACCATTACATATGTAGGGTTATGTGTGTGTTCCCATCAAAGTTCACTGACAGCCCCATCTGTCATAAAAAAAGAACTAAACTTTTCTAGCTGTATAAACAGAACAGTGCCTGGAGTCAGAGCAGTGAACACCTGCTGCATGACCAGGGTGAGGTGCTGCCAGCAGATAATAATGTGCAGTGGGCTTTTGTAGAACAGGAAACACCATACAGACCTGTCTCTGGTACTGTCACCCTATGGCCTTAATCCCATTGTGTGCGATCCTCCACCTCTCCCATCACCATGCTTCATAATGCACAACATACATGCACACATAGCAGGAACTGTTGATTTCTTAATTCAGCCTGGTGAGGGTGTGATGTTAAATGTCAGGATTCTTTGGGGCTCATTCACTACTCACATCTACTGATGTTCATGTTTGCAGAAATGGAGTACATGATTGCAGTACAAGCCCTCTCAAGTTCCAGGTAAACCAGAGCTAAAAGGTGCTCTGGGGAAGCCTTAGGTCAAGTGCTGTCTTGGCCACAGCGATGAAACCCAGAGAATCCAGGATGGCTTTGAGTTAGAAGCAATCAGTAATCCTTTATAGCAGGTAGATGAAAAGTGTGTTTAGGGTCGATCCATAGACTCAACACTGTTTCACTAAAAGCTCCAGCAACTTATGGAAGACTGGGAAATACTCACTGACTAGATGTGATATTAGAAAACTATTTGTAATTATATTTAATTCTATCTCATTCCTTTAAAAATAGAAAGACAAAAACAAGGGAATGAACCTTGGTGACAAAGCACTACTTGCTTTTATAATTGTCAGACCTAAAAATATTCTTTGGAAATTACAACATATTAAAGACTTTGAGAACTTTAGGAAAGTAATTATTAGTGTCTAAAGATTACTCTTATTTTATCTGAACAATAGGGTAGGGAACTAGTTTCACCAAGTGCTCTTAAATGTCAGGTGCCAAAAAATAAAAATTATAAATATAAATTATAAGAGTAAAGAGATGAAAAATGACACTGTTTTCTCTGAAAGAGTTAGGGTTTTTAGGAACAGAACTCAGAAAACAGAATCAACTCAGGAAAAATATAATAATAATTGGATATTATTTAAATGTAGAAGATTTAAAGAGCTAATTGGGATTCTATGTTGAAAACTATGATAAAACCATTACCTTCCCTGCAGTGGCTTGAATGTGGGGGTTGATACCATTTTTGTCTCAGACACACTTTAATATATCCAGAATCAAAAGTATGAATTCAATGCCAAGACTTCCTGTGTTCCGACCTCAGGAAAAGACCCACTGCCCATTGCACTTGTATAGGCCAGAAAGCTAGTACAGGTTTTTACATTTCTTCTTTCACTCAGTCCCTCTGAACTTTCTTCATCTCCAAATTGTATTGATTTCTTAGTATTGACACTTCAAAATTTCCTCATTTCACCATCCCTTTATCTTCTCCATTTTTAAATCTCCATAACAAAAATTATTTTACCCAAATGTCTTTGCAGTTGACCCTGTTATCTGCATCTCCTCCCATTAGCTTGCTCCCATTCCAGTCATCTTGTGCCTTTTGTATGTGTTTCTTCACTTTATGATCTTTTCAAATAAGCATAGCCTTCAACACCTTGCTCAGACACACACCTGCCTGTGTCTCCTGCTGCTTCTGCAGCCAATAGGTATTCTGTGCTCCTGGGATAAAGACATGACCTGCAAGGCCCTGAAGGATCTTGCTCCTAATTAATTTTCCAGATTGATCTCGCCAAATCTTTCTTTCCAACCACACCAGCCTCCTTGCTCCCCCTCCAGCTAACTATGCTCCCCTCCAAGCTGAAACCTCAAGGCCCCTCATATGTACCAATCTCTTCAAAAGCCCTAGGAGTGGGGGAGTCAGGATAGTGCATGCTCATAGTCATATATGTTTCTGATATTTGTGATCATTATTTAAGCAGAAGTGGCCAAGATTATAATTTCTTTTTCATTCCATTCCTCTTGTGTGATATAAGTTTGAGACAGCCAAAATATCTTTGGAATCTAGATAATGGGATTATGAGTTGGTAATATACCTTTTGACTATGATTTGGAAATAAACAATAGGGCTTTCAGTGAAAAAAAAAAAAAGAACCTAGGGACTTCTAACAAGGAAAAATATGGAGGGAAATTTTTAGCATTTATAACATTATTAATTTACTAAAACCAAATTAATCGAAAATGTAAAGATTTATGAAACACATTAAAAAACAAATCAATATACTATTCTACCAGAGTCAAATTATTAAAACAACAAAATTCAATAAAAATAAATTAATTTCAGATGTAAATAATGAATAGAGTTTAACCATAAGAACATATTGGAAACATATTTAAATCTTCCTGAATTATATGAAATATGTACATCCATGCAGATAATATAAAACTCACAATAGGCCACTTATATCATTAATACATGATACTTTGATTATAAGCTGGTTAAAGAGTATTGTCAATGCTAGACAAATTTCCTGCACAAGAAATCATGAAACTTTGCCAAAAATTAAACAGAAAGAGCTTTTGAAAACAATTAAAACAAATTTGAAACTGAAAGATACTGTTCTATGCATTTAAAAAAACAAACCATGGTCCTCTGAGCCCAGAGTAAAGACTGGATTAATTTTCTATGGTATCTGCAGAGAGATGTGGGTTGTGGCCACACAAAGTAGAGATCAGAAAGTAAGCAGCCATGAGAGAAACCTCCTGAAAAAGTTGATATATGTGTTTTCAACTATACAGCATTTTAGAAAATGCAAAACCTTGGAGACAGTAAAAAGATCTGTGATTGACAGGGAGTAGGAGGAAGGAAAGATAAATAGGTGGAACAAAGAGGATTTTTAGGGCAGTGAAGCTATACTGTAAGGTATTATAATGGTGGATATATATCATTGTAACTTTTTCAAAACCCATAGATTATAAAATACCAATGTAAACTGTGGACTTTGGGTAATAATGATGTGTCAATGTAGTTTCCACTCTATTTTTCTGTGAAACTAAATTTTCTCTTAAGAATAAAGCCCCTTTAAAAAAAGTATACAGCCATAAATGTGGAAACGTATTATGGGCATATGCCTGGTAATTAATAAAAATATTATTTTATAGCTTCCAATCTGAACAAGACATCATACTCACTCCTTCCTGCTCTTCCCTGCTAAGCACAAACATAAACCTGAGAACTAATACAAGAAGCAGCCAAAGGCGAACTCTGAAATGCGAAAAGAACAGTGTGAATTAGTTATGGGCTCCAGGACAAGAGGTACAACGTGGAAGCAGGGCAACTTACCACCCCTGGAAAACTCAAGAATGTGACCCTGTTATGGAAAATACTGGAAAACCTGGACTGGATCACTGATGGAAGAACCAAGCAGCACTTGGAGGTCTTGGAGTGCTGAGGTTTTATTTTTACACCAGTGGGTTCAGAGGGGAGTAATCTCCCAAGGTCTGAGCCCTGAACAAAGGCAAGGGGAGCGATATATATCTTTCTGTTTCCTTATCTGCAACACTTCTTCTTGCACAGCAAGCAAGGGGGAGTAAGTTTAGGGAGTGAGCTTAGGAGTGAGTGCCTGGCCAAGTGGGAATTAAGGGCGTGTTCTGTTGTTTTTGCTGAGAAGCAGAAGGGAGCCACCTGGACTAGACTGCTGTCCTTGTAAACTTTTCCCTATCACTCCCGCCTCTGATGCCCCTTTAAACACTTCATCTCAGGGGCATCATCTCCTTGGTTTATGACAGGGTCATAATGGCTCTGCATATACATGAGCTGTATGGAGGAAATGCATTCCTTGATAAAATTAATGAGACAGTTAAAGATGCAGGGTCCCACTAATAGTTCAAGGAGCCACAGACCACTGGCCCAGCAAGGCCAGTTAAAAGAGTTGTTAGTCACAGATTCCATTTTAACATTTGCAGCTCAGAAGTCACAAATGTCAGAGGAGTGTTGCACAATTGGAAGAGATGGCACCTATTTTAAGGGCTGATTAAAATTAGAAAGGAGCAGGAGGGGCACGCACCCCCAACCCCTGCCCCAGAGTCCTCCTTGGCGCACCTCCTTAGCACAGCCCTCCACCCACTTTGTGCAGTTGTTGCTGAGGACACTCAAGGGACTGAAGCCAGACCCCGTAGCAATACTAAACGACTTAATCTGTTCCGGAAAAATGTGCGAGTCAGTGCCGTTAGAGCCTACTTGACCTTTTCATCCTGCCCCTTTGTGCTTGATTCTGGACTCCCCCCATCAGACATTCCAATGCGGGTGAGGCAGGTCCAGCAGTCAGTGGGTCTCTTTCTTTCCCTAATTGCACAGTCTGAGTCCCATTTATTTATTGTTTTAGTCCAGTATCTTTTCCAGTCTTTAAGGCAAAGGGTGGCCCTGTTCTTATCATAACATTTAGCAGGCATATAGGGGTAGTCACTAAACCCAGTCCCCCATTTGGCTGACTTTATGCAACCACACTGAGGTTCCCTGGGAATGAGGGGGAGGAAGGGAAGGGAAAGAAGTATAAAAATAACATTACAGAGTGCTAGTGGGGAGATGCAGGCTGAGGCCTGAGTATAGTTAGGAGAAACAGGCAAGCACATGTAGGGTATTCTAGACTCCAAAAGAAAATGCCTGAAATGCTGAATCATTGTTAAGATGGCGCCTGCTGGTTGCACAAAGGGCGGTGCTCTGCCTGCTTTCGAAAGGGAGGTGATTTTCTGCTTAGGCCTGCCTCCCGCTCCTGACTGGCGACTCAAGTCTTCCACGAACGTGATCAGCTCGTGGACACCATTTACCTGTATGATGTGCCTTCCTGCGTGAAGGGCTTGTGACTGCCTGACCTTTGTGCTGATTGGCCCATGAGTACTATATATGCCTTGCTGTTTCCACAGTAAACGAGTTCCTGCTTTGACTGAGCTCCCTGTCCTGTCTGTTTGTCCTCAGAAACAAGTGCTGGTGATCGGGCGGACAGCCGGCACTTGCCTCTCCTGACCTCGCCTTGCCGGGGCGCGCTCTCCCCTCACTCCTCTGCAGGTTCAGTCCGTGGAGGGCTAAAAACCCCAACAAGCACAGTAAAACAACCTTTGATTACCCAATAAACAATGAAAAGGGCATCTTTTGAGGAATAGTCCAGTCTGGGGGGGAGGGTAACAGCAGAGAGTTCAATGCCCAGGATGAAATATACCACTCCAGTGAGAGCCAGGATCCATGGTGCACAGGTGTTTACCAGGCAGAGGGTAATTATTGGATGCAGAGGCAGAGAGGATTCTGGAGGTCTTGCTGGGCCTTCCACTGATGTATTTATTCATCTGGATTATGGGCTTTTTTCACTCTGGAATGATGGACCCACAGAGTGATGCCTGCAATTTTGAGGGTAGTAGGAGTGGTTAGAACAATGTAGGGGCCAGTCCACTGAGGTTTGAGGGGGTCTCTTTTTTAATCTTTGACCAGACTGAGTCCCCAAGCTGGAAGGAATATACTGGGGTCCCTAAGGAGATTGGAGCTTTCTATGGTATATTGCTGCAGCTTATTTAGGGTGAATCTTAAGGCTTGGAGTTGTTCTCTTGGTTCTTTATTTCCTATCTGGTGTAGGTTTCCTGGGAGGCTTCCTAGACACAGGGGAGGGCATCTATACGCTAATTCAAAAGGGGAAAAGCCTTGAGTCCCAGGTGCACAGTGAGCATGTAGGAGAGCCAGGGGCAGTAGGTCCCAGCCACGGAGGCCAGTTTCTTGGCAAAGCTTAGCTAGGGTTCCTTTGAGGGTGTGATTCATTCACTTCACTTTCCATGAACTTTGTGGCCTGTGTGCAGTGTGGAGTTTTCAGGTAATGTTGAGAGATTTAGTTAAAATCTGTACTCATCTGCTACAAAGGCAGGTCCATTGTCAATGTGAATTCTAGACGGTAGGTTAAACTGGGGCACAATTTTTCTCAGTCGGACTTTGGCTACCTCCCAACTTAGTTAGGTTCTGGTTGGGAAGGTTTTGACCCACCCAGAGTGTGTACACACTATTACTAGGAGGTATCTGAGCCCTGTGCTTGGCTGGACCTCTGTGAAGTCTATCTCAAGGTCTTCAAAGGGGGCCACTCCTGCTCTTTGGACACATAGGTGGGGGTTGTGGTGCAGATCGAGCATTATTTCTGGCACAACTTATGCACTGCTTACTTACTGCTCAGCATATGCTGGCAACTGGCTGATGTAGCATTGCCTTTTGAGGAGGGCTTCTAGTGCAGCGTTCCCTTTGTGGGTGAGCTGATGCTATTTGTTGACTAGATGCCTTCCAGTTTCAGTTGGAACAGAGATGTGTTTGCCAGGCAGCATCTATTGCTCTCTTTTAGTTAGGGTAGCTCCTTCAACCATGGCCCAGTCCTTCTCTTTTTCAGTGTACTTGGGTAGGGGGGCCTACACTGGGGGTGTTAGGGCCATAGTGAGGGAAGGAGCTTTATCTGTTTTTGGCTGCTGTTTTAGCTGCTTTATCTGCAAGCTGGTTCCCCTGTGTTATATGGTTGTTTTCCTTTTGGTGTTCTTTACAATGCAGAACTGCTACTTTTTATGTATGAAGAGGTTGAAGGGCTTTTTATATCTGGCAGGCCTAGGGCTGGTGCCTGTTTTGAAGAAGACTTTATTTCCAAGAAGGTGGCTCTTGCCTCTTTTGTCCAGACAGGGGCTTTCAGTCTGGCCCCCCACCCAGGAGGCTGTAGAGGGGTCTCACTATTGCTGAGAATCTGGGAATCCAGATTCTGCAGAACCTGGTGGCCCCCAGAAACTTTTATTCATCTTGGGCTGGGGTAAGGAGTTAATGACCTTTTTTGTTCCGGCCCTAGCGCCCTCTTCCCCTGGGTGAGGAGGAAGCCCAAGTACCGGACTTGCTGATGGCAGATTTGGGCCTTTTTCCATGAAGCTTGGTGTCCTGAGTCTGACAGGAGTTGCAGGAGGGCCTTCGTGCCCTCTGTACAGTTTCCTTGGGTGTCACTGGCAAGGAGGAGGTCATCTCCATACTGGAGGAGGGTGCAGTGTGTGGCTTCCCTCAGAAAGCTGGCGAGGTCTGCGGCCAATGCGTCTCCAAAGAGAGTGAATGAGTTCTTGAACCCTTGTGGAAGCTGCGTCCATGTTAACTGCATCTGCTGCCCCATATCCAATTCAGTCCATTTTAAAGCAAATAAGAGATGGCTTTGGGGGGCCAGCCGGAGGCAGAAAAAGGCAAGTGAACCATTTGGCAGATCCTGGGATCTGGCTGAGGAGGACGTACATATTTGGAACCACTGAATTTAAAGAAACAGTCACTTTGTTTATGGCTCGCAGATCTTGAACAGGCTGGTACCCCCCTCTGGCCTTTTGACTGGTAAAAGCGGGGTTTTCTAGGGCAACTGACACTCAATTAGAACGCCTGCCTCTCTGAGTCTGATCAGGGGTTCCTGGATGCCCACTCTCGCCTCTTGTGAGAGGCGGGTACTGCTGCTGTCTCTGTGGCTCCGAGAATAGTTGCAGTTTTTTTACTGAAGGGGCTACAGGAAGGGTGACCACAGGGTGTTCTGCCACTGGGTCACGTTTTGGCCCCCCCACTTTCATTCTGACTGTGGGCTCATGGGGGCCAAGTGCCAGAGAGCCCAGTGTTTGTCAATCTGAGTCTGTTCCCGCCAGGCCAATGAACTTTTCCCTGTAAGGCTCCTCCTGGTAGCGCCTGGGCTGTGGGCCGTTGCCTCGGTGGAAGCGTTCGTTCTTCCAGTGCCCTTTCTCTTTACAGTAAGCACACTGGACCCTGGCTAGGGGCAACCTAGGCCTCCCCACTCTTGGCGGCCAGCTTTTCTCTGCCTTTTGGTCATATCTCTTTCTTTTAGGGCAGCTGCCAGGAGGCTGATCTTTTTTTCCTCATTTTTCTTTTAGCCTCTCTGTCAGCCTGAACTTCTCTGTTTAGATACTTTGCTGGCAACTTTAATCAACTAAGTGATATTCATCCCAGCAAAGCCTTCTAGTTTTTTGGGGGGGTCTTTTGTCTGATTTCTGGGGTGGCTTGGGCTATGAATGAGGTGCTGACCATTTGTTGGCTCCCTGGTGACTCAGGATTGAAGGGGGTGTAGATGCGATAAGCTTCACGCAGTCTTTCATAATAGTCCCCAGGAGATTATCCTGGTTGTTGAGTGACTGAAGAAACTTTGGTCATATTCATAGGCTTTTTGGCTCCGGCTTTGATCCCCTGGAGGAGGGCATTCTGATATCAGCAGATCTGGTGCTGTCCCTTGGAGGTGGTGAAGTCCCGCTCAGGGCTCTCCTCGGGGACAGCGATTTTAGCCCATGCACCCCAATCAAGGACCCTGGCTGCCTCTTCTCTTCCATTGTGAACAGGGTGCAGAGAAGTTGTTGACAGCTTTTTTTTTTTTTAGGTCAGCCAATGGGTTTAGAAGAAGGATTTCATGAGATCAACCAGGGCTTATGGCTTTTCTGATGGGTTGTTGTGTTTTTAATTGAGGTCAATCCTGTGTGAAGGGTTGATAGTAAAGCATGGACTGGCTGGGCTGGATGGTCCCGTCTTTATTACATCTTTCAAGCACCTGTGTCTCCTGCATTGGCATCTGAAGGGCACCTGTTCCCAGCCAAGGGTGCAGTCTGGCAGCTGGTCCAGGGGAGAGTGGGTCCACTGGTTCTGGAGTTGGTGGGGAGGCTGATGGCAACAGGGTGTCTGGGACTGGGGGGGGGACTGGGTGCTGACAGTCTTGGGGGTGCATAAGGTGGGGGCAATATTGGCTCTTCCTCTGGGTCACCAGCAAGAATCTGTGGAGGCTCAGGCTTCTGTTGATTCTTTGCAGACTTCTTTGTTGAGGCAACTAAGACCCTACCCTGTCCCTGCCTGTTGCAAGCGAATCGCACCCAAGAGGGAAGAGTCTGGGCAACTCCTAACCATGAGTCAATGTATGGGAACCTGTCAGGATGACCTGGATCTCTAGGGATGACCCGCCAGACTCAGTGGACTTTTGGGACATCTAGAGCCCTTTCTGGAGGCCGTCCTACTCTAAAGATGGGCCATTCAGATTCACAGCGTTTTTAACGTGCTAAGAATTAATTTATTCTGTAATCTTTTGAAACCCCTTCCTCAAATTTTTGATCATGCTGTCAAGAACTTTGTGTTTGCTGCGCCCTGACCCCATGACGTGTCCGTGTAATGGTGCCGCAACAACAGACAAGGGAGGGGTGCCTCCTTTAGAGAGGAGACCAGTCAGATGCCCGTCCCTTCGCGCTCCTCACGGAGACTTTGGTCAGCCTTGACTAAGGTGCACCCGTATAAGTCCCGGGCCCAGTCAGCCGAAGCTGAGTCACCGTTCTGTCATGGCAGCCAACAGTGAATACGGCAAAGGGCCCACTCAGATTCCGTAGTGCAGGCCGTGGAATCAGATTCAGTGCAAACTGAATGGCTTCAGCCACCCTGCACACTCACTCACACACTCAGACCAGAACTTAAACATTCCTCCCTGGGAATGTCTTCCTGTGAGACTTCTTAAAAGTCTCCGGGAGGTGATCAGGCTCCCCTTCCACCCCAACGGGTGGGACAGGCTGGGTCAGGGTCCCCGGGGCCTTACTGGATTCGACGTCGAAACCAGGTCCTCACCTGCCAAGCCTCCTTGAGTCCGGAGGGAACAGCAGAGTGGGGCCGGCCCAGGGCGACCGGGCAGGACACTGTTGAAAGATAAGGCAGGGCACACCTTCTCCGTTGCGATCACCCATTCTGTCACTGCCCCACCGTTGCCCCAAACCGGTGGCAACAAAGGGCCAGCTCAGTTGGGTTTCCTGGTCAGGGAACCAAATGTTATGCAAAATACTGGAAAACCTGGACTGGATGGCTGACGGAAGCGGTACTCGGAGGTCTTGGAGTGTTGAGGTTTTACTTTTACACCGGTGGGCTCAGAGGGGAGTAATCCACCAAGGTCTGAGCCCTGAACAAAGGCAAGGGGAGCAATATATATCTTTCTGCTTCCTTATCTGCAACATTTCTACTTGCACAGCAAGCAAGGGGGAGTAAGTTTAGGGAGTGAGGGCCTGGCAGAAGGGGCATTAAGGGAGTGTTCTGTTGTTTTTGCTGAGAAACAGAAGGGAGCCACCTGGACTAGATTGCTGTCCTTGTAAATTTTTCCCTAGCAACCCAGTCTGGTGTTACAACAGAAGGTGACATAGGAGGCCCATTCCTTCCCCACTTTGAATGAAAGCCCCAACATCATCAGGCAAGCTGGAGGTGCTGAACAGGGATAGATTGTGAATATTCAGCCAGGGAAGCTCTCTCCTCCCATACCCACATGTAACCTACTGACTCTCACAGAAAGAGACACGGGTATCTGTGCGGTATGCTGATCAGACTATCGATATTGCAACCGGGAAAGCACTTTTCTTTCCCATAGCCTGGTGTTTCCCTTTCCCTATGTAGATGCACAGGCCACCTAAGATTTAAATAAGACACAAAGTCTCCTAACAATAATAACCAAAATTTCCAGAACACAATAAAAATCACCTATGATACCAGAGAGTAATAAGATCTTAAATAATAAGATCTTGCCTGAAAAAAAAAATCAACATATACCAATACTTGATGAATCAAGATGCTGGAAATACCTGATGATGACTTTAAGGCAGCCATCACAAATGTTTCAACAAGCAATTACAAATTTTCTTGAAAAAGTATTTTAAAAATTCTGCAAAGATGTGGAAGTTATAAAAAAGAACACCAAAATTAATTGAAAAATTAAAATTTAACAGAAATAAAAGTTTTGCTACATTTGATTATAGTAGATGATAGAATCAGTGAACTGGAGGACAGATCAATTTATATAATCTGGACAGAAAGAAAATAGACTAGAAAAAGAATGAACAGAGATGAAGAAAGAAAAAAAGATATGATGTTTATACCACTGGAAGCTCAGGAGTTAGGAAGAAAGGGCAGGAAACTTAGAGACTATATGAAGAAATCATGACTGAAAAGTTCCCAAAATTGGTGAAAGACAGGAGTCTACATATAAAGAAGCAGAGCAGATCTCCAAATAGGTTTGATTCAGAGAAATCTATGTCAAGACAATAATTTAACAAGTAAACTTATAAAAACTAAAAAAGAATAAAGTCTTGAAAGTGGCCCAAAGAAATAATGTATAACCTCTGTGGGACACCAGCTCAAACCAGCCCATTCCACAGGCAGTTTCCCACCGGCCGAGAGGAAGTAGCACATTCCACAGCTCTGAAAGAAAAGAACCATCAATTGTTATTTTTTTTCCAGCATAAGTGCCTTTTAGGATGAAGGTGAAGTAAAGACATTCTCAGATGAAGAGAAACAAACAAAAATTTAACAGACCTCCTCTTAAATAAGAACTAAAGGAAGTTCTTCAAATAAAAGGAAACAATAAAAGGTATTGAAATGCATCAGAGAGTAAGAACAAACGGGAAACATAAAAACCAACATAAAAATACCGGTTTATTACTAAATAACAGTGATATTACCCAGTGTGTGCTAGTCTAAGGAGACAACTAATTATGGTTTCTTTAAATTGCTGAATATCTCATCACTCACAATTAACTAAAATGGCTCAGAGGTGGGAGTTTTTGCTTGATTTTATATTATCTGCTTTTTATACTAAGGGTATGTATGCAATGTGTTGGAAAGCCTTCACCATTAAATCACACGTTACTCTATTATTTTTCCATAGTGAGCTGGTGGACAATGACATTTGACTTCTGAATGAATGACTTCCCACTCTCATTACATTGCTAAATTTTTCCCCACTAAGTTCCCTGAAGGTCAGTAATGGCTAAAGATATTCATATTTCTAGCTTGAGCTCTGGTGGAAGGACATCCAGCATCCATTACTCACCCTTCGCATTACATTCTTTGGGTGTCTATGCTGTGTGAGTGTCCTGATGACAAACGAAATGTAATTTCCTTCTGAATGCACTCCCATGTGATTCTATTAAAATGTTCATAGGATTTCTGCTATATATGCTTTCTGGTATACAGGGAAGCAGCTCCTCCATTTTAGTAGAAAGGTGCCTTCTGGATAAATCTTCACTTTGCCTGAGACCTCTCACTTTGGCTAGTGAGGTTCCACCCTAGGGTAAGTTTTCTCATACTTTGTTGTGAGGAGTGGTTTCTAAATTCCTGTACTCATCAACCTTCCCTGCTGCAGGGTGTGTAGCTCTAAATTAATTCTGAAATGCTTTCAAAGTATTTTCCATTAGTGTCTGTATTAGTTGGTGTTTTCCAGAGAAACTGAAACAATAGGAGACTATATACACACATGTACGTATAATGAATCGGTTCAAGTGGTTATGGAGGCTGAGAAATAAGATCTAACGTCAGGAAGGTGGAGACCCAGGAGAGCTGATGGTGTAGTTCCAGCCTGAGTCTGAGCCTGAAGGCAGGACAAAATGATGTCCCATTGAAGACAGTCAGACAGAGAGAAAAATTAGTTCCTACTCAGATTTTTTTTCTATTCAGGACTCAAGTGGATTGTATGAGGCCCAGACATATTGGCGAAGGCAATATGCTTTCATCTTCCTTCACATCCAAATGTTAATTTTATCTAGAAACACCCTCACAGACTTATGCAGTAAAAGGTTTGGTCAAATACATGGGAACCCCTTGGCCCCATGAAGTTGACACTTAAAACTAATCATGACAGTGTCATATTATGTATGTTTTTCTTATGACTAGATTACTATACCACGTGTTATCTCTCTTCTCAGTTTTTTCATGGATGATGGATACAACTGATTCAGAAAATGTATTCAGGTGTACGCTGAACTTCTCCAAAACATTTCCAGTTCTCTGATCTTCCAGGTAGTTCTGAGTTACAAAACGACGCTCTTGTCCTGGGATCTTCTCATTCCAGCTGAAGAATCACATCAGGTCTGATCATGTGACATCTCAGTGAGTCTCAGTGGCAATAGTTTCCCAACACCTCACACCTACTGTGGTCTTCTGAGAAAGACCCAGGTGCTCTCACAGCACCTGGGCAAACTGCACAGACCTGTCCCTGGAGACAAGGCTTGCTTGTGAGCCCTGCCTGGGGATTTCTGTGAGTTGACCTGCTCTCCTCTAGGCTGCTGTTCTGAAAAAAGGGATTTGGGAAAAGGCAAGTCCCAGTCAAGCCATGTCCAGTCCACCCCCAGCTGGAACTCCCTGTTTGTTATTTAAAGATGAACTTTTACAATGTTAAAATTACCATTCAATATGATCCTTTAGAAAAATCTCTCCTAATCAATGTATGCTCATTTTACCTATTGTCTTTAAGTACCTGGCTTTTGGAGTCTGTCTCCCTAGTCCTTAAATCCCTAAGAAACACATGAGAGCAAGTGTTCTAAAATGGTCCTCAAAGTATGCAGAAAACAGAGTTGCAACTGGTCATTGAATTTCGAAAGAGTGTAACAAATACTAGAGATTAGCTTCTAATCAGGACATATTTGATTAAATTCTCTGATTTATGTTAACCAGAATTAAACAAGGTATTAAAGGTATCTTTTCTGCCCTTAAATAGACTGTGTTTATGCTTAAGCACTAATATATTTGGGCAAAAGAAAAGGTAAAATTCAGTTTATTTGGCTCATATGATGTTTTAACATTTATTTTCAGTTGTGAGTAAATATAATTTTCGAACACACATTAAAGCAGACCCATTGACTTGTTGAAATTTTCAGCCTGATTGGCTATTCACTGGAACTAACCAACAGGTGTGGAAATATGAAATTAATTTAGACCAACAGTACTGGAATATGTATTATTAAATATAAATTTTGCTGTGTAAATATAGCATGTAAGAATCTATATTGATAATACTTTTTTTCTTATTTTGGCCCATGTAATATGATTAAAACATGAATTTAAAAGTCTCAGTATTTTTCTGCTACAATAAAGTTTTGCAAGATTATTGCATTGATGACTTTGCCTGTAATTTTTCTTTTTAATATTGGCAAAAAACTGCATGGACATCTAGGCACATGGAAACTAGCAGCGCTAAAGTGGTATCCGTGTTTTTGAATTATTCAAAATAAACACATGCTATTTCTTTCTGAGAATATTACATATAGAATAATTAAATTTGGAGAGAATAGTTTGTAATTTAAGTCCAGTCTAGATTTCTAAACTCAAGTGGATATGAAGTTACATGTATGCTTTTATATCAGGTTAATTACCAAAATAGTATAGATCTTATACAGGGAAGTCAGTCTCTGAGGGTTAGATTAGGATGTCATCAAATAAAAGGACTGACCAGATATACAGAAAACTAGATGAAAATGGCAGAAATAATTCCAATTGGCAATACCGGAAAATAATATGTCAGTCATACAAAGAAATATAGATAAAGAGAGACAAATTTTGGCATTCTCCATTCTCCCTCTTCAGGGAGGAGGTGTGAATCCAACTAACATGAATTTACAGTAAAAAAAAAAGTACAGTTGACCCTAGAGCAACTCAGGTTTGAATGACACAGGTCCATTGATATGCAGAACTTTTTCAATAAATATATTAAAAATGATTTTTTAAGGTGTGGCAGTTTTTAAAAAACACTTAATTTTCTCTATCTTTATTGTAAGAATACAATATAGAATACCTATAACACAAAATACATGTTAATCAACTGTTCATCTTATCAGTAAGGCTAACTGTAGGCTGTTAGTGGTTGAGTTTTGGGAGAGTCATAAGTTATATGAGGCTTTTCAACTGTGTCGGGTAAGGACTGCAACCCCCACTGTTGAAGATCAGCTGTGCAATCCTGTGGGGTATGTGGACTTATCTGAAACCGACCATCTAACCCTTCCACCCACATTAAGACTGCTCCACTTACACTTCTTTCAATGAATAGAAAGTCTGTCTTTCTAATTCTCAGGCCAACCACTTTGAAGCCCATCTTTGACTCCTTGAATTCTCTGATGCTGTTTGTTCAACATTTTCCTCTGTCTCAATGATAAAAATATATCTAGAATGTTCTGAAGTTATATTTCCATTTTAAAAATGTGTCTAGTAGGTCCAGGAGAAATTACAACATTCACCCTGGACTAATACAAATAACATTTTTAACATTTCCCAAATAATGAAGGTTAAAATTTTAGAACATCTTATCTCTTTTAACACACTATCACTTTTTATTTTATTGGGCTCTTCAGTTTAATCATTCATACAATTAAGTCACAGAAGATACCACTATTATAACCTGATGGAATAAGGAACCATGTATACACACCTATATATTTACTTTCCACTCTACTCTTCATTCCTTTTGCAGTTGTAATTTTTCCAAATGCAATTGTTATACTTTTTCTTAAAGAACTATTTATATATATTTTTTTAATGCATGACCAATGGTGACAGAAACTTTATTTTTGTTTTCTGAAAACATCTATGTTTCCATTTCATTCTGGTGCCTGCTTTTTGGGGGGCTGAATATAGAAACAGTTTGAAAGTAAACTAAATTCAGCATTTTAAACATGGCACCCAGTATTATTTCTGACCTTCATAACCTGTGTTGTAAATGTTTCTTTGACTGCTTTTACTATTTACCTGTGGTCTTCAGTTTTCAGCAATTCAACTGTGATTTGCCTAGACGTGGTTTCTTTTTATGTATTCTTTCATTCTTTCTGGTCTATGAGATGATGTCTATGATCAACCTTAAAAGTCCCTCAACTATGTTTTCTCCTCATTCTCTGGACTTCCATTCCACTGTTTAGACCTTTTTACTCTGTGACACATGTGTTTTATGGTTTCTGAATTTTCCATACCTCTTTATTTTTGTGTTCCTGTTTTGAAATGTGATTTTTATCTTACTTCTTGTCCTTTAAGTTTGCCTTTTGTCATGTGATCTACTGTTAAAATATTCAATGGATGCTTAGGGCCAGAGAGTATGATTTCTCAGCACCAGAAGTTGTTTTATAGATTACAGTTATTTGAGGAAATTTTCCATCTTTTAATCTTTTCTTTTATTTCTCTAATTTTTTGAATATTTTTGAATATTTTAATCAGTTATTTTAAAGACATATGCTTATTCTAATGCACTTGTCATCTCTTGTCTCTTTCTACTGTCTGCTTTACCTCTTTTGTGAGATTTGTGCAAGGCAAAGATAGGACAAAATGACCAGACTGAAAAGAAGGTCCATGTGGGAAATCCTGAAGACTTGGGGAGAATCTGCCTGGATAAACTAAAGACCTCGATCCCCATAGTTTCTCTGGAACTGAATTTAATCATATCATATTGTTGTCACTATAATTATTATTAATTATTATTATTTTGGCTTCTGAATCTTCCAGCCCATTCAGCTTCAGAGTACTTGATGATGTAACTATGTGTTAAGGTCATACACGATAATTCAAAATAAAGGTAAAAGACTGCTTATAGACTTAAAGAATGAAAGTCAGGCAAACAAATGTAATATTTACATACAAAGAAATACAAAGTTCATGAAAATGGAATTTTCAGAATGTTACAATGGATATCCAAAAATAACCATGTTGGTACAGACCACCAAATATTCTGATAAAATTAAAATAATTATTTTAATGCACAAATGATCTAATAGAAAGATACTCAGAGACAAAGTTTCAGAAGCATAAATCCCACATTAGAAATTAAATCAGGAAGATGCCAATAGTGTTGAATTAATTAGTTTCTGCTTTTAAGTGAACATGAATGTAAATCAACAATTACAAAGAAACTGCAGAGTCAGGAAGCAAATCATTGTAAACATTAAAATAACCAGAAAAATGCTACAAGGATATTGAAGATCTTAAAGTGTAGGAGGTTATGGGCATGACTGCTAAGAAAAGAGACTGCAGAACTGATGTGACATTTTTTAAATGGTGAAACAAAGACCTCTAGAAATGAACTACATAGTTACTAAAATTATAAATTAAAGTTATTGATTAAATTGTTGATATAGTCCAATGGAAACATTCTGAGTTACAAGAAAAATGAGGAGAAAAGAAAGAAAAAAATCATGTAGGTGAATCTACATAACTACTGGCTGTATAAATCAATAACAGTAATTAGCAGTAAGTAGTGTGAAGAAAACAAATTTTATCTTAAATAATGGACAAAAATAGCATATAATTTCAGAGAAAATTAAACAAACAGATGTTACTTAACGATTGACTAATATTTTATGTACTAATTTAGGTATAATATACATTTATAAAAATAAGAATAAACAAATGTTAGCCCAATTAATTACACAAAGCGACATACCACATGGTGACCACCAAGGTCGTGTACTAGAGCACCACCAGCACCCTGCGGCCCCCTTTGTTCTGCCTTCAGATTCATATCGGCTCCTTTTCCCCAAAAAGTAAGCACTACCTTACCTAACATTTGGACCACCTTTGATTCCAGCCAATCTAATGTGTCTGTATTGTGCTATTTCTTAATGGTTATAGTTAGCTTTCTTGATGACTATATTGTGGAATCGTTTTTCACACATTTATTTAAACACCAAGATACCCCCTTTGGGAGACAGTACACATTCAATTATCTCGAATTTTTGTTGGATGACTTTCTTTTCTCTGTTGGTTTGTAGAGGCTCATTATATGCAAGAAGAGCCTTTGGTCACTTACATATGTGTCAAGTATCTTCTCACTTCATAACTTGCATATTCATTCTTCATTCATATCATACAGTTAATTACTAACCTTCTCCTTTGTGGGTAATAATTTTTTATTCCAATAGAAGAAAATTTTACCCACTCCAAGTTTATGAAAATGTTCTCCTGTTTTCTTTTAGAAAATTTGTTGTTTTACTTTCGTATTTAGATAAATATTGTATCCAGAGCTGATTTTTGGATATAGTTTCACAAAGAACTACATTTGCAGTTTTTCATAAGAATTACTAATTGAACTTGCCTTATCTGTTGAATACGACAGGTTTAATTGGTAATTGTTTGCTATATTTGTTGAAGAGGCCATCCTTTTCTTACAAATCTGAAATGCCAACTTTCTCTTTAAACAACTATTTATGCCTCAATGGGTCTCTTGCAATCTCTCTTTAGCGTCATGATTCTATTTATCTACTGATAGACAATTGCTCTCTTAAAAAAGGGTCCATGGATTTTTCAAATGAATTGTGTATTCTGGAGAGGAGGACTTCAAAGATATCTCTTTAAGTATATCTTGGTTCTTTTGAATCCAACAACTTTAGATTCACCTTCTCAATTGAAAAGAAAAAGACCTGTGATTTTCATTTGGATTTCATAGACTCCAGAGATCAGTTTGGAACAATTAATATTGTATATTATTAAATATTATAATAAATAAGCATACTATATTCCTCAAATTATTTTCATCTTCCTTAATTGTCTCATGTGTGACCATACCTGCGTAGACATTCTGTCATTATCATTATCCTTTTTTTTTACATTGCTAGTCTTGGTTTCATAATATTGTGTTGATGATATATTGTTGATATTAGTCTTAATTTCCCATTTTTGTATTTTCCCTGTCTTATTTCATATCCAGATTGTGCTGCCTTCTTAAACTGATTTGTAAAGTAGTATTTTATATCTCTGGAAGATTTTATGAAAATTTCATTATACTTTCCAAAAAATATTTTGTAGAATTTAACAGTGACCTTTAATGTTTTTTATTGCTTCTTTTGTAAATGTTAGTCAATTTTTTCCAGACATTTCTGATATCCAGGAAAATGGATAAGTGATTATTCATAAAATGGGATACTGTATAGCAATTCAAACTCATGATGCACTGAGCTAAGGTACTCCTTGTCAAAAGGTTGTATGCTGAATGACTTTATGAAATACAAAACGACATGTGAAGATAAAAATGAGCATAGTGCTTTACTGTGGGGAACTGAAAAGCGGAATAGGCAAATTTTTTGCAGTATTGGGAAATTTCTTAATATAGAGTTTGGTAATATGGCATATGCATGTGTAAAAATTCATTCAGCTATACACTTAAGATGTGTACACTTTACTCTCTGTAAGCTGTACCTCAATAAAAGCATGAATCAGAAAACATGATCAGGTGTTTTATGTAAGAGATGTGAAAAGACAACCTGTAAAGCTACAAAGTAATACTCAGTCCCATTAATAATCTGGGAAATACAAATTAAACCAAAGGAAAATGCCACTTCACAGACACCAAATAGACAAATTTTTTGATGAGGATGTGAAGGAACTGGGAAAAAGAAATCCTTAGGTCCTCTTCTCCTTGATGTCTGAATAAGGTTCAGTATTGCACAATGAATGTGTGGATTAGTACAGCTACAATAGGAAATAAGCTATCATTAACAGGCCAGTTTGAGAATTAAAAAACCCCACCCTACAACACTTCCCATTTTAGATAGGAACCCAAAAAACCTGTTCAATCTGTGCATCAAGAGTTAAGGATGAATTCCAGAGACATGTTGTTGGTACCCGAGGACACAGTTGTATGTCAGTGCCTTAATTCATTTTGTTAAAGCTAAAAAGGGGTAAACATAAAAATATAAAGTATATAAATAAATAAGGATAAATATAATATACTTATATATAATACTTAAAATATGTATGCTATAGGTCTTAAATAATAGATAACGTGGAAGCAAATAAATGTATTTTGATCAGTCATAAATGGAATATGCTATAGAAGTGAAAATAAATGCATATAAAATTAATCTTTAGAGATAATATAGAATTTAAAGATGCAAATTCAGAATAATTATAAATACGATTCTCTTGTATGAAGTTCAAGCACTGAAAAACTAGAAAACATTTTGACGAATGCAGTGAAATGTGCTGCGAGACTGTAAAGAGAGCAAGAGCATGACAAGCACGCCACTCAAGAAAGCGCCAGGTGCAACTGACGAGCGGTTTGGGCGCAATAATGAGAGGCTGCAAGGTCAATTCTTGCTTTGTAGGAAATAAGATAATGTAAAGCCTAAATAAATCATCAAAAATAAGAGTAAAAAGAGAGTTTGAAATAATGCTATGTCCAGCAGTTATTCTCAAGAGGAAATAGTGTTTTGTGCAGAATTAAGGTACCGAGCTGCCAAAGAGAACATGCTCTGAGACGTTTGTATTCATTGCGGTTGTAACACGATTTTAGTTGGTTTGGTGGTCTGTGTAGATTAAAGGTATTTGAAGAAAGTAGGAGAAGTGGGAGTAACGGTAGACTAGATTGCTGTCGGTTGAGGAGGGGACATGGAAGTAGAAATGTGGACACTGCCCATAATGGCTATACTTTCAAATTAGGAGGATAAAGTAGGAACAATTAAGGAGGTTCACGTATTTGCCTGTTGTAAGAAAGAGGGCTCGATTGATTTGTTAGACAAAAGGATCCAAACAGACCTCAGTCTTTATAAGGAAAATAGATTAAAGCTGTGTTTTGAGGTGATTTTATTTTGCCCTAATTAAGTATCAATTATCATGGAGAAGTTACACAGTTTTGCACTTTACGTTCTTCAAAGAATAATAGCAATGTAATAATTCTCATCAGAAAGAGGATCAATAATCACATGCTATACGTGGAAAGAATGAGTAGAAGCTGGCAGTTGTCAAAGTTGCTTTTCTACGTCTTAAGATAATTATCAATAGCTTTCTCACTTCTGGCATATTAATTTGAAGTACATTAAAGAATAATTTTTCTTATATTAGGAATGACTTCCTTATTTGAACCTAGCACCTCAGGGGCACGGGAAACTGTAGCTGCAAGTATTTCTAACAAAATCATTTCAGGAGCCATGGTTCCTGTATTTATTGACATTGACATACCTATTTTTGATAACACCAGAATAGTACCTAACTGGGATTTAACTGGGGCAAGTATGTTGGAGAAGGGTAACGAGACTTGTCTTGATTCTGTATTTTCAGATCCAGAAGATAAGTTTGACTTGGAGCATGTGTTTACTTGCTGAGGAGGATAAGAAGGGAATCGTGGACATCTGAATGGAAGTCATACGACCTCCTCCAAGCCCTCCTAAAAGTCATTGCTGACATATGAGCCCTGTTTTCAGTCATATTGTTAATTTTTGCTAAAGAAAACACTTAAAGGGATGTAAGAACATGAAACACAGAATATGTTCACCACCCATATTAATTCCTCTCCCTAATGCTCTGACTTACAATGATGCCCTGAGAAATCTTTGTTAACAAAGCTCCCACCATCTTTTGAAGGTATAGGAAAAACATGCCTGTGTTCCACTCTCAAGGAGACGATAACAATTATCTTGATTATACTAACTTACTAAATGCTTACTCTGCCCAATCTTTTTGTATGTATCTATACTCTGTCTGAAAACCCAGCATCAGAGGTACTGTCTTCCACATATTTCAGTTGGCAAGTAGAAATCAGAAAAACTTGTGTGAATAGCTTAAAGTCCTACAGATAGTAAAATAATGAAATTTATATTGAATTATTTTCTTTCATTCTAAATTTTATTTCTCTCAATTTCAGTGTGTGGCTTCAATAATAATAAACATTTTTGACATTTATCATAATTTATAAAAAGTATGACGAGATTGATTACAACTTTCTTTTTAAAACACAGAAGCAAAGATTCCACTGAACAAGCCATCAAAACACCTGGTTCTCCCATTTGCTTATCATATAAATTCAAGAAAGCCAATTTTTAGAGACGTTTTGCCTCAAATATAAAAATTAAACAAAGGTAGTTGTACTTCATATCTCACAACCATTTCAGAGATGTTACAGCAATCATGTTACAAGTTATTTGAAATACTTTGTATACTTAGTATGACACTGGGAACATGCCACTTTATTTAATCTTTAATCCCGGGCTGGTCAGCTACCATACTACTGATAATTCAGAGATCATATCAAAAGAAGTCACTCAAGAGATGGAGGTAAAACAAGAATTTCCACTACCAGTTTCTTGAGCAACTAGAAAACTTTCTTAATTTGCATAATGTAAAGCAAAAACGTTTTCATGAGGAAAAGTACTAACTTGTTAGTTGAAATGATTAAGGCAGGAAATGGATTCCCATTGGAGAAATGAAGGTAATTCAAGGAATATGGGTTAGTTTAGAAGCACTCCCATTCGCCTCTGAGGGATCATGCCAATAGCTCGATCCTTATCAGCCTCTCCGGCCATTGGTTTAGAGGGATTTCTGAAGGCACAATTCCTGGAGAATGTCATTATATAACTACCTAAAAAGACAAGAGACTGGAAGTCACTGAGCTATGGAACAGGCTGCGTGATGACTATCTGTTAACGAATGTTAATAAATATCCTTTATTGTAGCAGAATTTAGTGGGTTTGATGAACTGTCACACCTCACAAAGCTCCAACAACAACTGTTATTGACCAAAAAATCCCTATAATAAACTTCTAGGTCTATACCCAAAAGAATTAAGATCCTCATACAAGTACATGTACGCATAGGGTAGTTTACAATAGTCAAATGGTGGAAGCAATCTAAATGTGCATCAGCGGATGAATGGATAAAGAATTTGCAGTGTAGACCTATAATGGAATCTTCTTCAGCCATTAAAAGGAATGGAGTACTGATACATGCTGTACACGTGGATGGACCTCAAAAATACGACGCCAAGGCACAGAAACCATATTGAAAGGATGACATATTTTGTGATCTATCAATACAAAAAATCCAGAATAGGTAAATCCATAGAAAGAGAAAGCATCCTCATGGTTGTCAGGGGCTACAAGAAGGTGGGGGAAGGCAGAGTAGCTGGCCAGTGAGTCCTGGGCTTTCTTTTGGAGTGATGAAAAGTTTTTGGAGCTAGATAGAGTTGGCACTTGCAAAGAATCTGAATATATTAAATGCTAATGAGCAGATCTCTTCAAAATGGTTATTTTTATGTAATGTGACTTTCACCTCAATTAAAAAATAAAAAAGTGTCTTGTTCACCCTAATTGGTTCAGGGCAGCTCACAGTACCTCAAGTAACCAAGTGTGTTAAAATGTTCTGTAAATGTTAAAATACTGTGAAATAAGTATCATTTTTATGGTGGTATCATTGATATGTAATCTTATATTGGTTTCAAGGATACAACACAGTGGTTCAACAGTTACCCATGATATTAAATCCTTACCCCCACTAGCGCAGTTACTATCTGTCCACATAGGAAGATGTTACAAAATCAGTGGCTATAATTCTCCATGCTGTACTACAACCCCATGACCAACATATATTATGATTGAGAATTTTTGTGCCATTTTATCCCCTCACCCTTCCCACCAACCCATTACAACTCTTCCCCAGGCTAAACATCAGTCACTTTTGGTGTCTCTGAGTCTATGGCTGTGTATTCATTTTGTGCTGTTTTGTTTTAGATTCCACAAGTAAGTGAGATGATATGGTATTTGTCTTTCTCTGCCTGGCTTATTTCTCTTGGTGTAATACCCTCTAGGTCCATCTCTACAATGGCAAATGGCAGTATTTCTTTCTTTTTTATGGCTGACTAATATTTCATTATGTATATGTACCACTTCTTTATCCACTCATTTACTGATGGACACTTTGGTTGCTTCCATATCTTGGCTATTTAAATAATACAGCAATAAACATGGGTGCATGTGTCTTTTTTGTTTTCTTCCTTTGGGTAAATTCATAGAAGTGGAATTACTGGATTGCATGGCATTTCTATTTTTAATTTTTTGAGGAACCTCCATACTGCTTTCCACAGTGGCTGCACCAATTTACATTTCCACCAACAGTGTAGGAAGTTTTCTCTACATCCTTGCAACACTTGTTATTTCTTATCTTTTTTATGTTGGCCATCCTAACTGTTGTGAGGTGATCTCATTATGGTTTTTATTTGCATTTCCCTGATGATTAGTAATGTGGAGCCTCTTTTCATATGCCTGTTGGCCATCTGTATGTCTGTTCACATCCTCCGCCCATTTTTTAAATCAGGTTATTTGTTATTTTTTGGTGTTGAGTCATATGAGTTCTTCATATATTTTGGATGTTAACCCCTTAGAGGTTAAATTGCTTATGCATATATTTCTCATACAGTAGGTTGCCTTTTTGTTCTACTGATGGGGTTCTTTGTTGCATAGAAACTTTTAGTTTGATGCAGTTCCACTTGTTCATTTTTTCTTTTGTTCCCTTGCCCAAGGAGTTGTGTCCAGGAAAAAATTTCTAATCCTTATGTTCAAGAGATTTTTGCCTCTGTTTTCTTCCAAGAGGTTTGTGGTTTCATTTCTTACATGTAGGTCTTTAGTCCATTTTGAGTTTACATTATGTATGGAGTTAGAGGGTATTACAGTTTCATTAGCTTGCATGTAGCTGTTCAATCTTCCCAACACCAGTTATTGTAGAGACTGTCCTTTCCCCATTGTATATTCATTGCTGTTTTGTCATTCTATATTCATTGCTCCAATGTCATTAATTTGCCATATACATTTCAGTTTATATCTGGAATCTCTATTGTGTTCTGTTGATTTATGGGTCTGTTCTTGTGCCTATACCATACTGTTTTGATTACGATAGCTTTGTAATATAGTTTGAAGTCAGGGAGCTAAATACCCCAGCTTTGTTCTTCTTTCTCAGGCTGGCTCTGACTATTCAGGATCTTTTGTGGTTCCATATGAATTTTAAGATTATTTGCTCTAGTTCATTGAAAAATGCCAGTGATATCTGGATAGAGATTGCACTAAATCTGTAAATTACTTTAGGTAGGAGGGCCATATTGACAATATTAATTCTCCCTATCCATGAGCATGTAATGATTTCTATATATTAGTGTATCCTTTAATTTTTCTCATCAGTGTCTCATAGTTTTCAGAGTACAGGGTCTTTCACCTCTTTAGTTAATTTTATTCCTAGGTACTTTATTCTTTTTGATGCAATTGTAAATGGAATTATTTTCCTGATTTCTTTTCCTGCTAGTTTGTTGTTAGTATATAAAGCAATGGATATCTGTGCATTAATTTTGTATCTTGAAAATTTGTTGAATTCAGTTTTAGTTTTAATAGATTTTTGGTGGAGTTTTAGGGTTTTCTATATATAATAGCATATCATCTGCAAATAATGACAGTTTAACTTTTTGCTTACCAATTTGGATGCCTTTTATCTCTCTGTGTTGTCTGATTGCTGTTGCTAGGACCGCCAACACTATAACGAATAAAACTTGTGAGCTTAGACATTGTTGTCTTGGTCCTGATCTTAGAAGAAAAACTTTTAGCTTTTTGTTGTTGAGTATGATGTTAATTTGGGTTTGTCATATATGGTCCTTATTATGTTAAGGCATGTACTCTGTATCTATTTTGTTGAGAGTTTTTATCATGAATGAATGTTGAATTTTGTCAAATGCTTTTTCAGCATCTATTTTGATGATCAAGTGATTTTTATCCTTCTTTTTGTTAATGTGTAGTATGATGTTGATTGGTTTATGAGTATTGTACCATTCTTGCATCCCTAGAATAAATCCCACTTAGTCACAATGGATGATCCTTTTGACGTATTTTTTAATTCACTTTACTAATATTTTGTTGAGGATTTTTTCAACCTATGTTTATCAGGGATTTTGGAGTAAAATTTTCTTTTTTTTTGTAGTGTCTTTGGTTTTGGTATTATAGTGATGCTGTCTCATAGATTGAATTTGGTAGTATTCCCTCCTCTTCTACTTTCTGGAATACTTTAAGAAGGATGGGTATTAGCTCTTTTTAAAATGGTTCGTAGAATTCAGCTGTGAAGCCATCTAGTTGTGGATTTTTGTTTGTTAGTTTTTTGACTACCAATTCAATCTCATTGGTGGTAATTGGTTTGTTCAGACTTTTTGTTTCTTTATGGGTCAGTCTCAGAAGGTTATATTTTTCTAGGAATATGTCCATTTCTTCTAGGTTGTCCAATTGACTGGCATATAATTTTTCATAGAATTCTCAAATAATTTTTCATATTTCTCTAGTATCCTTTGTGACTATTCCTTTTTCATTTCTGATTGTTTATTTGTGTCCTATCTCTTTTTGTCTTGATAAGTCTGTTTATTTTCTCAGAGAACTAGCTCTTGGTTTCATTGGTCTTTTTCTATTGTTTTGTTCTTCTCCATTTTATTTATTTCTGGTTTGCTCCTCCTTCTACTAACTTTGGGTATCTTTTGTTCTTTTTCCAGTTTCTTTAATTGTGAGTTTAGACTGTTTATTTGGGATTGTTCTTGTTCCTTGAGATAGGCTTGAATTGCTATGTACTTCCTCTCAGAACTGCTTTTGCAGCATCTTACAAATTTGGACTTTTGTGGATTTTTGTTTATTTGTGTCCATGTATTTCTCGAGTTCTGTTTTGATTTGGTCATTGATGCACTGATTATTTAGAAGTTTGTTTTTTAGCCTCTGTGTTTATGGGCTTTTCTGTTTCCATATCATGTAATTTATTTTTAGTTTCATACTATTGTGGTCTGAGAAGCTACTTGGTAAAATTTCAATATTTTTGAATTTATTAAGGCTCTTTTTGGAGCATAGTATATGATCCATTCTGGAGAATACTCCACGTGTACTTGAGAAAATATGTATCCTGCCTCTTTTGGGTGGGATATTCTGTAGATAGCCATTAAGTCCATCTGACCTAATATGTTGTACAGTACCTCTGTTTATTTATTTATTTTCTGTCTTGTTGATCTGTCTATTGAAGTGAGTGGTGTGTTAAAGTCTCCTAAAATTAATGAGTTCCAGTCTATCTCCCCCTTTAATTCTGTCAGTATTTTACATAGTTAGGGGCTCCTAATTTGGGTCCATAGGTATTTATAATTTATATCATGTTACTGGACTGAACCATTTATCACTATGTAATGACCTTTTTAGTCTCTTGTATTTTCTTTGTTTTGAAGTCTATTTGTCTGAAATAAGTATTGCTATACTTGCTTTTTCTCCCTTTTATTTGCATGAAATGTATTTTTTCCCTACCTTCACTTTAAGTCTGCATATGTGTGTTTTTGTGTCTGAAATGAGTCTCTTGGAGGCAGCATTTAGATGGGTCTTTTTCTTTATCCATTCTGCCACTCTGTCTTTTGATTGTTACATTCAGTCCATTTACACTTAAGGTACTTATTCATAGGTATGTACTTATTGTCATTTTATTAATTGTTTTTTGGTTATTTTCGTAGTTCTCCTCTGTTTCTTCTTCCCCTCTTATATTCTTCTCTTATTTGATTGCTTTCTTTAGTGTTGTGATTGGATTTCTCTTCCTTAATTTTTTGTGTATCTATTATAGGCTTCAGGTTTGTGGTTACCATAACGTTCATGGATAGCTTCCTAACTATGTAACAGTCTATATTAAGTTGATGATTGCTCTGTTTCAAACACAACCTAAAAGTTTTTCTTTTAATTCTTCTTCCTCCTTCACACTTTATGTATTAGATGTCATAATCTACATTTTTCATATTCCTTGACTAATTTTGTGTATAATTTGTTTTAATGCTTTTGTTTTGTTTTAATTTCATACTCACTTGGTAAGTAATTGGTCTACTACCTTCACTGTGGGTTTATTTTCACTGGTGAAAACTATTTAGGCTTAAGAATATTTCTATTTATAAAAGTCCCTTTTACATATCCTAATGTCAGTTTAGTGGTAGTAAATTCCTTCAGCCATATTAAAACTTTTATATGGAAAGTTTTAATCTCTCCTTAAAATTTGAATAATAACCTTACTGGGTAAAAGATTGTTGATTGAAGGTCCTTCTGTTTTCATACATGAAATATTTCATGCCACTCCCTTCTGGCCTATAAAGTTTATTCTGAGAAGGCTGCTGATAGCATGATGGGGCTCCCCTTATAAGTAATTTTTTCTCTCTCTGTCTGCTTTCAATACCCACTCCTTTTCATTAATCTTTGTCATTTTAGTTGTTTTGTTTTGGTGTTTTCTTCCTGGGGTTCTTGTTGTTAGGGGTTCTCTGTGCTTCCATGATCTGGGTGTCTCTTTCCTTCCCTATACTGGGAAAGTTTTCAACAATTATTTTCTCAAAGAGGCTTTCTATCCCTTTGTCTCTCTCTTCTCCTTCTGATACATCCATTATATAAATACTGTTTCATTTGGATTGTTCACACAGCTCTCTCTGCATTCTTTCATTCCTAGAGGTTCTTTTTTCTCTCTGTTCTTCAGCTTCATTGTGTTGCTATTCTCTAGTTTCCATCTCATTGATTGTCTCCTCTACTTGCAGCAATCTATTGTTCATTCCCTCCTTTGTACATTTAATTTGTTACTGTGTTCTTCAGCTCTGAGTGGCTCTTTTTCAAACCTTTTATCTCTTTGTTGAAGTTCTCGCTGAAATTGTCAATACTTTTCTGCAGATCAGTGAGCAGATTTATGACTTACTGTGAGATATTTAGCAAGAAGATTGGTTATCTTTTTTCATTTAGCCCACTTTCTGGTGTCATATCCTGTACTTTTGTTTGGAACGTATTCCTGTGCCTCATTATTTTTTCAGGGTTTCTGTGTTTCTTCCCTTGTATTAGATGCTATGCTTTCTGTCTAGAGAGTAATAGCTTTATGAAGGAGGTGTCCTTTGGTGCCTAGAAGCTCAAGACTCTTCAGTGCCTGGCTCTCCTTTGTGGTGGAGCCCCAGTTACTGTTTTGCTCTGGATGGAGATACTCTTCTGTCTGTATGCTGCAGTGGTCTATCTCAGTCTGCCACAGACAGCAGTTAACCTCAACCAGCACTTCATGACCAGTGCAGAGGTGATTCTGCTGGGACAATGGTGGGCAGGGCTGGGCAGGGCTGCCCTTGCCTGTCCCGCATTGATGTGTTGCTGCTGGGCTAATGATGTGGGCAAGCAAGTATACAGCTCTGGGGAAGTTGCACGGTTGCAGGGTGTGAGGTTGTGCAGCAGCAGGCACAAGGTCATGCAGCAGTGGAGGAGTGCTGCAGTATGAGGCTGGGCCACCTGCATGGAGGAAGGAGAGGAAGGAGTGCTTGAACTGGTCTCCATATACATCTCCTAGATGGTCTGAGAGAGGGCCCGGAATGCAGGGAAAGTCTTCCTCTGTCAGGCAGCAAAGTCTTCCTCTGCCTGTCAGGCAGCAAGGTCTGACACTGTTGGGCCAAGAAGACAGGTAGGCTGGTGGGTGGGTGCACAGGGAAGCACCTTGGGCATGTGCCACCAGTGAATGGGTTGAAGCATTTGGGGCACCTCTGAGTGCCTGAACTGCTGGGCTAAGGGAGGGTTAGGGAAGTGTCCACCTGCCCTTTCTGTTGCAGAGAGAGTTCCATCCAACCCTTGCCCCTCTGATACCCCTCCTGCTGCTGGCAAATCTTTCAAACTTCTGCCTTTGTGCTGGATCTCAGCAGGACTGCCAGAATATGCCTGTCCTCCACGGGTGGCTGGAATCTCAGCCTCCCAGGATTCTCCAACTGTCCCTTGTGTCCACCCCCATTAATCACTAAATCCCAATGCAAAGTCCACTCACGTTCCCAGAGCAGATCTCCAGGGCCAGATGAGCAGATTTCCTGAGTGCCTATCTCCTCCCTGCTATGTTTCTCTTCCTCCTTCCCGTGGGATGGGATGGGGGAAAGGCTTGGGTCCTGCTGGATTACAGTGCTGCCACTTTACCCCTCTATGTATTCTTCTCCTCCTTCCAGGTGTAGGTGGTCTGTTCTGCAGTCTTCAGGTCATTTTCAGCATCAGCTGTATTTGCTGTAGTTGCTTCCTTGGTGTGTGTGGGAGGAGGTTTCTGCTTGACTTCCTACTCTGCTGTCTTTTTTCCCAAAATATACAGTAATGTTTTTTGTGGGGAGACCTTGGTATTTCCAACTTCACCACTCTCTGATTTACAGTAAATTTTAACGCAAGTAAAAATAAATTTTACTCAGGAACTTTGAGGATAAATGTGTGCAGGATAGCTTGTCTGCTAGTCATTTATCTGGCTTGTTTCCTGGTATCTCCCATTTAGTACTATTAGAGTATTTGAGTACTTTTGAAAACCTCTGGTTATTCTCATTTTCAGTGACAAAAGAGACAAAAAACTACTTATGATTGGAATTGCCACAAATGCCTCCTTGAGCCCTGGGTGATGATATAGTCTTTATGAGAGAGGGGAGGACATAAAACCAGAATTGCCCTTTGCTAAATATTTACCATGTACCAAAAGCACCCATTCACATGATACACCTTATTACAAATGACAACATCATGGAATAGGCATCTTATTATCTTCATTTTACAGATGGAATTGAAGCTTCTAGAAGTTGGGAAACAGCGTGTGTTTGCAAAGATACAGGATTCAAATCCAGGCATACTCTCTTAGTTACCATAATTCCAGGTAGCCTCTCACTCAGATAAAGTTCTTCACAAGTGGTGAGTGGTAAATCAGGGTATTTTTGAAGTTAAAATGTGCTATAGTGTGGGATATCTACATTTGAAGGATAATCAGTTAAGTTAGAAAGTCCTCTTTCCTTTTTTTTTGCTAGATTGTCTAGCATTTTGAATTTCCAGTTTTTAAGAAGCACCAGGAAGAAAATTAAAAATTTCAAGAGAGTAACAAAAATTGTGCTTAACATTTCATAAGCAGTGATCAAATTCACAAAAAGGAACATAGCCAGAGTCTCCAGGAGATTCGAAAAATAGCCTGCAAACAGGCCCATCAGTACCAGGCTACTGTCAGCAATAGAAATGGGACATTTTGGAGAGACTAATGATTATGGCTTTGCATTCCAGAGCCATCTACCACTGTGGGACCTTGGTCAGTAGAAGGCTAGTTAGAGGGTTTAATTATAGACTTACTGGGAAGATGAAATGAGATGATGCATGTAAGATACAAAGAATAAATAACAAATAATGATAAATAATACCTTAATCACTGGTCAATCATTAGCTATACACGTGGTGAAGGTTTTGGTGCAGTTTGACTTGGTCCTGTGTTGCACAGAGGACAGGATCCTTAGGACTGCAGAACACCAGCACACATCCAGAAGCAAAAATCCACCAGAAGAGAAGAAAGCCAATGGTGTGGGCAATTCATCCACAAGAAGGGCTTGGAGGTCAGAAGCTGTTGGACAGAGTGTTTTAGATATAGTTCCCTCGTAATTCCTATTCTGAACAACTTCCTGGGCTTAAACAGAAAGCATTCTTCCTCTGCATTTGAATCAGTCCCATGATTAATGAATCATTCTGGTGGAGTCAAATGTCCCCAGTTCAATTACCTCTCTCAAGGGCATACTGGTCAATTGCTTCTCTTTGTCCATAAATATCCAAGTCAAGCAAAGACCATTTCTTGGAATTTAACTCGAAATATCCTCAGCAAGATTAAGAGTTTCACATGTAGCCTATGACTAATGACAGCAATTCATTCTGAGCTCATTACACAGACCTGAATACAGAAAATTTATCTTTTCTGTAAAGAACAATGAAGCACCTTAGGAGAGCAGTCCCCCAGGAACTTGAATAAACATGCAGAGGTTTATAAGGAAGAGAGGGAAGCAATGGGAAAGGCTTCCGCCCTATTGCTGCATTGCTGTATTTGTTGATGGTTGTTCATAATATAAATACTCTCTTAGCAAAGGCTAATTGCAAGCCCTGGTCTCTAGTAACACAGCGATTGACTGATTTGGATTGTTATGGGAAACAATGGTACAGGGGGAGCTGGAATGCTTCTTTGTTCTCGAATGGATTTCTCATCCACATGCATAGTAAGCCGGGAACTGAAGACATGATGTTCAGCTTGCTCAACTGTAATTGGGATCATTTGTAACAAAGCACAAACTTGCTTCATAAACAGTTTTCTTTCTTTCTTGACGGACTGCATAAAGACTTTGTAGTTTGGGATTTTGGAAAATAGTGATGCAAGTTACTCAAATCTGCTAGCAGCACTGCAGGCCACCTGCACTTCCCTGCAATCATTTTCAGACTTTTACTTGGCAATTGTTTCTGAGTTTGTTATGGAAACTGTTAAAGCAGGGAGGCAAAAATATTCAAGAAGATGCAGATAAAACATATTATTCTTCTATCCTAGGGATTTACTGCTTTTGTTATATATTTCCTCCTTCACAGTCCATGGAGTATATTATTATCCTTGGAGAGCTTCTTGTGTTGTTTTTTTTTTTCTTTTCTTAAACATCATGCTGCATATTTTCATTGTTGACTTTGGTTTGCATTTATGTTTATTAATTCTTACTGAAAAGGAAGCTGTGCTTTATTCATTGCTTTACTATGCTTATAATTTTGTTCACTGCCTTTCCACTTATCAGAGCATTCTGTACAAACCCACAAAACAAATTTCATTAGTTAATATTTAGATTATCTAGATGTCTCTGAATGAAATTTGTAACTAGGAAAGCACTCAGCCAATTATTTTTAATGTGTTCATTTTCTTAGAAGAAACAGAAGGAGGGTGCTCTGTAGAAAGCAATTGATGTTTTCGCATTCAACATGGGTGGTTTTGCCTGTTTTCTGAGGGCTCCAAAGGACCAGCATGTGCACCAAGAGCCACATGGTGGCCTGCACAGCACATGCACCTCAATTCAGCTTTCTGGTCTCTACTCCTCCTTACACCACTTATTTGATTACACTGTAGCTATGTCATAAGTTCTGTAAAAGTCAGTCATGTATCAATGATCTCATTGACTTGGCTATTCTAGTTTTCATTTTCCATCTGTCATGGACTATAACTCCAAGGGGAACATATTTTCCCAGCCTCGGGCAAAATACTTTTGAAACCGAAATCAGTCAAAGGGAGAAATAAAGTGAGGGAAACCCATTTATTGCTTACAAGCAGTCTTCAATTTCTGCTTACATTTGTCTCTTGTGACCCGGCTGCAAAAAGGGGCCCCACCCAACCTCTCAGGTCCAGATATGCCCTCCTACCCCTGGTAATCGCCTATTGATATGGAGATGGACTACTTCTCTCCACCCCTTGGAAACACCTATTGATAGGGAGAGGCACTAAGGCCAGGTGGGAGATTCCAGAAATATTGCAATTTTACCCATGTGGACCTTCACAATTTTTACAGAAACGTCAGCTGGGGCTTCATGCCTATTGCTTTAAAAATAATTAAGATCTCTCTGGAGAAAAATACCAAGAAAGATAAGAGTTAATCTTGAAAACAAGTCAACAAAAAGTCTAATTTATCAGTTCTTAGTTTAAATAATATATCTAATAACAAATTCAAAATTAATGGTGACTGCTGATCCCACTGACATGTCTAATTTAGTCTTTGGTGACCTTTAGGGATCATGGCAGGGATCCTTCAGGCTTAATCTCTTTCAGGACTCTCATAGTAGTGACTGAAAATTCATACCTGGTAGGAGTAACTGCTACTGTTACTGGCTTACATTCCCAAGGGATGAATTCACCGAGCCCATTTGAAAATCTAGGGCAAAGAAAGGACCTTTAGGTTCTTTCTTAGCTATGACAAGGGTGTTGAGAACATGCAGGGTCCTCCAACCAGTTCTCTGTTCCCACCCTCATCCCTTTCCTCCTTGATTCAGGGCCTGTGCTGGAAGTGGGACTGGGCATTGGCAGGCCCTATATTGGGACTGGACATTGGCAGCCCCTAAAGTCCACAGAATGTGCTGCTGACAGATGCCTGTTCTACCTCACATACCCGGCAACTGCAGTGCAGAGGAAGCGGGAGCACGCCCTGCATGGGGCACCTTCCCAGAGGTCCTCGGCACAGTAAATGCAAGGATCAGGGCATCAAAGGGAGTGGAGGTGAACCCCATTTTAGAAGAATGAAAATGGACCACTACCACATCCCCCTTCATGGATAAGAGGATATAAGGGATGTAGAAGGGTAGGAGCTTCTGTTTAATATTTCTTAAAGTGCAGAAATATCCGTGGACCATTTTGGAATCTTGACCTTTTTCCTCTGCAAGCAACCCTATGGTCACCAAAGATATGTCTGCCTCCCTTGAGAATGAGTCTGGCAGTGTGCATGGCATGCCAGTCCCACTTACCCAAGACCATTCCTCATAAACCCAGAGCTCTCCAGCATGTAGCACTGGGGGACTAGCTTGAGGCCAAAACTTGAGTGATCAGTACCATAAGAAGAATCTTTAATTTGAGCACTGTGAACCAACTCCCACTCCTCAGGAGTCCAAAAATAAATGTCTCCTTTCTTGTAAATGGGCCAGAATTGTCACTTTACTATTTTGTCATTCAGAAGCTAAAAGACCTCAGCATCGGGAGGACAGTTCCTCTCAGCAGCAGCAGGCTGGTGTGTCTTCTTCCTGCCATGGGGTGCATGAAGCCTTGCTAGGAGCACCAGCTGTAAGCAGTGCCATCCTAGGAAGTGCCTTCCAAGCTACCATGGTCTCTCAGATCTCTCTGTGGTCCCCAACCACAGACTGGGGCAGAAACTCAGAGTAATTTGTGGGAAGAGGGTTGGGAGAAAATATGCAATAGAAGAGAATTCTGTTAGTTGCTCAGTTTTATCATAATTTCAGTCTCTGTGAGCAATTTACAGGAAACTGTCAGTTATCTGTGAATCTAAACCCTATTAGGAGAAAAATCACAGCAAAATCACCTGCTTCCCCATGTAATATAATTTCGCCAGTGCTTTTTGCTTAAAGGACTGACATGAAAACTGACTAGGGGTAATGTGTGGAATTAGGGAAAGCATTAAAAGGTACAAGCTCCCAGTTATAAAATAAATAAGTCATGGGCATATAATGTACAATATGGGAATATAGTCAGCAGTATTATATTGCATATTGGAAACTTGCTAAAAGAGTAGATCTTAAAAGCTCTCATCACAAGAAAAGAAAATGCACTATGTAAAAAAGAAAACTGACTCCAGTAAAGAGAACAGTTCTCAGTGGCAACCCCAGTCCCAGTTCTTGGACAGCTATTTTTCCTACCTCAGTGTTGAGTTCATTGAAAGTTCTGACCATGACTCAGCTCCCATTTTCACCAGTCAAGGACATCTATATTGTGATGTTAAGCTCTGTAGCTTCTCTGTGATAAATAAAAGGAGAAATATTCAGGTTTAATAAAATAAACAAAAGAAAAAAGAGACAGTTTCTCACCCTTGGGATCCCCCTGCAGGTTCTGGAGCTCTTTTGAGCAATGACAGATCCCACCTTTTGTTCCACCACCTCAACACATAGCTCCAAGATAACCATAGTAAGGGGTAAAGTTACACAGAGAACTCATACTTATTTGGATGTTATACTTCCATTTGGATGTATCATTTGGTGCCTTGGCTTAAAGCTGATTGAACAGAACCAATCTCTCACTTAGCTAACTGAAAAGGGGTTTAGAAATGAAGGACTGCAAGCGTATAGTCTGTGATCAGTATGGATCCTTACCTTTCAGGTGTCCCTTCTAATTCCTTCTCCCCAAACAGAACACATGCGACCTGTGTTAGTTTTCTATTGGTATGTGACAGAGCAACCCCAAACCTAGCAGATTGAAGCAACAAACATTTGTTATCTCACACAGTATATGAGGGTCAGGAACCTGAGAAGAGTTTTTCTGGTGGCTCTGAGACAGGGACCATGGGTGTAGTCAGTGTAGGGTGAGGGCCTCCAGAAAAAACAACACAGGATATTTATAGTCAGAGCAATGTAACTACATGCAAAGAAGTCCCTATTGAAACTCTGTGTTAAGTATTATGCAAAGTCAAGGTCACACTAATTCTCCAGGATAAAGATACCAAACTAAGAATATAGACATCTTCAGTGAGATCAGATAAAGCTCAAAAGGCCAGGAACAACTTGGCCTGGAATGTTTGAGTGTTCCACAAATAAAGAAGGGTATCTCAGCATAACCCGTGACTTCACTGTAAACAGCCCTGGCAAACAGACAACAACCCAGCCCACCTTTGGGGCAGGGCAGGTAGTACAAGTCTGCACCCCTAGCCCTTACCCACATTCCTGAAAATCCTCAGCCAATTATAAATACCCTAGACAACGCACCACTCCAGACTCTCTTGTCCCCTTCTAGTGTGAGCCAGGAGCTCTGTCCTCTCACTGTGTCTCTCAATAAAAGCCTCTCCCTGGCTCTCCTACCTTGGGTATTTGCTAAGTTCATTTTTCGACTCTGCAAACAAGAACGCCGGCATCAGCTCTGGCTCAGGGAAAGCAGTCAAGTTGACTGTGACAGTCACCTGGACACAACACAGGTAGCTGTTGGCTGGAGGTCTCCGATTATGACCACGAGGACTTTTCACAAGGCTGTGTGAGTCCTCATGACATAGCTATTGTCTTCTCCCAGAGCAAGTGACCCAAGGGAGAGCAAGTAGAAAGACATAACGTTACTGCCATCAAATTCTATTCAGTAGAGGCAATTCACTAAGTTCAACCAACACTCAAGGGGAAGCAAATTAAACTACTTTTTAAAGGGATGAGTCTCAAAGAATTTGTGAAACTATTTGAACCATCAGAAAACTGCTTCTCAGAGGAAGATAGTAGAAAGTCCAAGCCAGTCTTTATACACAGTTCAACGTTCCAGAATTTGAGATAATGTGAAGGTAAACCCATAAAGTTAAGCATAGCTACCCTTAGTCCAAAGAATCCAATAACAAAAGATAAGTTTTATGAAACCTCTTACCCCACCCTCCAACATGCAATAAGCAGCAGGAGAAAAATGGGGGACTATAGGGATTCCAATATTTTCCAGGAAAAAACATTTGAGGACCACCTGCTTGAGGAGGAGGATGTTGAGAGATCACCCATGTTTCTCCTTTCTTGAACATCTCTGTTATCTTTTATCTTCTGTGGCTTCTTGTTCCATGTTTTGGTGGTCTTTTCTTATCCAATATCCTCCTTATTTACATTTGAAAGGGGCTTAACCTTCCCTGAGAGGTTTAAAACTTACTCAACCCATTTTCTGATCATAGACTGTAGATCCAAGGGTCACTGTTAGGCTCAAAAGTCACAGGATTTTTATATCAGGCCCATGAGATTTTTTCTCTTGGAAATTAAGTTGGCTAAAATAATCTCAGTGGGGTTTTAGCTCTTTGCCATTTTGTTAATTCTAATGCCAGTAACCACAACCTTAGTTTATTGTAATTAATAGCCATTAAAGCTGCTTTATTTATTTATAATCACATATACTCTATACCACAGTTGCTTTCTCCTAATTGAAAGGAACAGTTTTGAGGTTCTTATAACCAGGAATAATGAGTAGGAAGGCAACACCCAAATCTGCAATGAAAATCATTATAGAATACAGACATTCAGTCTCATCTTTAACTGGAACCACTGAGAACCTGTATTTCTCAGAGGCTGTCCCAGAAATATCTCATTATTTGAGATCCTGAAGTTATTGGTCTTTTCCATTGTTAAAGACATTGAATTCTTATACTTTTTCTGGTATCTTTTATTATTTCTGCTTAAAACTGACCATTCTTTCAGCATTCATATTTCTGTGTGTGTGCACATGTACACATATATGTGCTTTGCAAAAAGCAACCAAAACCAACCAATTCACAATACTACACTATCGACAGTATGGTTTCCTTATCTTTTCCCACAGAGAAGCCATGTTGTATATAGATATAATTCATGTCCTAAGATATTACAAGTGACAGTTTTCACTTTTTAAAACATTTCAGTGTTAAAGTGTGGACATTTGGGATTATGTTTATCACAACATAACCTAGAATAGAATAATACAGAATCAGTGCCAGAAGTCTTGTGCTGCTTTTAAAACACCTAATATATATATACTAACAAAAAAACAGCAGAAGAATCAGGAAAAGATTCCATTTATAATTACATCAAAAATAATAAAATGCCTAGGAATAAACCTAACCAAGGAGGAGAAAGAAAGACCTCTACTCTCAAAACTATAAGATACTCATGAAAGAAATTAAAGAAGATAAAAAAATGGAAATTATCCCACAAAATGGACACCCTGCCTAAAGCAATTTACAGCTTCAGTGTAATTCCTATCAAAATACCAATGGAATTTTTCAATTAACTGTAGCAATTAATCCTAAAATTCACATGGAACCACAAAAGACCCTGAATAGCTAAAGCAATTCTGAAAAAGAAGAACAAAGCTGGGGGTATCATGCTCCCTGACTTAAAGCTCTACTACAAAGCCACAGTAATCAAAACAGTATGGTGCAGGCAAAAGAACAGACCCATAGATCAACAGAACAGAACAGAGAGCCCAGATAAAAACCTATGACTATATGGTCAATATATGACAAAGTAGCAATGAATACAAAATGGGAAAAAGATAGAGTCTTCAATAATTGGTACTGGAAAAATTGGAGAGTTACATGCAAGAGAATGAAACTAGATTACTGTCTAACTTCATATACAAAAGTAATCTCAGAATGGATTAAGAATCTAAATGTAAGACATGAAACCATAAACCTCTTAGAAGAAAACATAGGCAAAAATCTCTTGAACATAAGCATCAGAAATTTTTTTCCTGGACACATCTCCTTAGACAAGGGAAACAAAAAATGAACGAGTGGGACTACATCAATCTAAAAAGCTTCTGTACGAAAATGGACTCCATTAGCAGAACTACAAAGCATCCTACAGTACATAAACAACTTATTTAATAAGGGGTTAACATCTAAAATACATAAATAACTCACATGACTCAACACCAAAAAAAAAACAAATAATAATAATAACCTAATTAAAAAATAAGCAGAGAAGCTAAACAGACATTCTCCATAAAAGGAGTATGGACGGCCAACAGGCACTTGAAAAGATGCTCTACATCATTAATCATCAGGGAAATGTAAATCAAAACCACAGTGAGATACCACCTCACAACAGTTAGAATGGCCACCATCTAAAAGACAAGAAATAAGAAGTGTTGGTAAGTACGTGGAGAAAAGGGAACCTTCCTACTCTGTTGGTGGAATGTAAATTGGTGCAGCCACTGTGGAAAGCAGTATGGAGGTTCCTCAAAACACTAAAAATAGAAATAAAAATAGAAAAAAATGCCCAGTAATTCCTTTTCCAGGAATTTACCTGAAGAAAACAAAATCCCTAATTTGAAAAGATATATGCACCTCTATGTTTATCTCCATTTACAGCAGCCAAGTTTTGGAAGCAGCCAAAGTGTCTATCCATAGATGAATGGATAAAGAAGATGTGGTACATATACACAGTGGATTATTCAACCATAAAAATTTAAGAAATCCTGCCATTTCCAACAATATGGATGGACCTATTCACTTACGATGCTAAGTGAAATAAGCCAGGCAGAGAAAGAGAAATACCATATGATTTCACTTACTTGTAAAATCTAAAAACAAAACAAAACAAAACAGAATGAACAAAATAACAGTAGACTCATAGACACTGAGAAGTGACTGGTGATTACCATGGCAGAGGGGTTGGGGTGGGTGGATGGGAAGTGTGAGGGAGAAAAAGGGGTACAAAAATTCCCAATCATAATAAAAGTTGGTCACGGGGATGGTAGTACAGCATGGAGACTATAGACAATGGTTCTGTGACATCTTTCTGTGTTGACAGATAGAAAATACACTAGTTGTGGTGAGAATTTAATAATGTGGTTAAGTGTTGAACCACTGTGTTGTATACTTAGAATCAATATAAGATGGTATGTCAGCTATACTTAAGTAAAAAAATAAAAAAATAAAAATGAAAATAAGTAAAATGCCTAACATGTTTCCAAAGAAGATACACAGATAGCCAGAAAGCACATGTACATGATTAGTCATTAGGAAAACACAAACCAAAACCACATTGAGAGACCACTTCACATCCACTAGATTACTCTATTTAAAAAAATGGAATATTACAAGCGTTGTTGAGGATCTGGGGAAATTGGAAGCCCTCATGCTTCATACTGGCTGGTGAGAATGTAAAACAATTCAGTCTCTGTGGAAAACATTTAGCGGTCCTTCAGAAAGTCCAACATGCAATTATCCTATGATCCAGCAATTCCACTCCTAAGTACATACCAAAAAGTATTGAAAATAAGAACTCCAATACACACACATGCATGTTGAATATTTATAATAGCAGAAATTTCATAATAGCTAAAAGGTGGAAACAACCCAAATGCCCATAAGTGGGTGAATGAATAAAACAATTGAGGTATTTACATACAGTGGAATATTTCTCAGCCATAAACAGCTGTGAGAAGTTCTGATACAAGCTACCATATGAATGAACCTTGAAACCATTATGCTAAATAAAAGAAGTCACAAAAAACACATAGTACATGACCCCATTCATATGAACTGTCCCAAACAGGAAAACCTATATACATAGAAAGTAGATCAGTGGTTGTCTGGGGCTGAAAGGAGAAGAGAGTGGTGTGACTATTTAAGCATTCCTTTTGGGGTGATGAATCTATTCTCAAAATACAGTTCGTGGTTGTGACACATTGTAAACATACTTAATGCCACATTTTTCCACTTGAAAATGGTTGATTTTCTGTCATGAAGATTTCATTCCATTAAATAATTTTTGAAAACTAAATTTAAAATTGGAGGTAAAGAAAGTTTTGTTATATATTATGACTAAAAAGACAGTAGGATTTTCCATGTGACAATTTCAGCTTCCTAAAAAATAATGACTTTTTGCTTTCTTTCAGTTTGGTTTCCACAGTTTATGGAAGGAATGACTCATCCTGGGTGAGACGCCCCTCTTGGATCATTCATTGCTTGTGCAGGAATGAGGAGGTTCAGGGAAGGAAGTGTAACTTGTCACCCCGGCAGGGGCAGGCATAACAACTGTGCAAAGGGCTAGTTTTGTGAGCACTATGAGTTTGTGAATACTGTGTGGATGGGAAAGGAGCAGTTACAGGAAATGGGAAGGGAGGGAGAAATTATCCAGAAAGATTACTGTGGGAATGTGGTGCTTGTAAGTTTTCCAGGGTATTCTAAAAGAGTGAGGTCTTTGGGAAAAAAAAATGTAAGCATTAAGGTAGGTGTAAGTAGAGACATATCAGTGTCACTATTGACATGTTACTAGAAAATAACTAGAATCCTATCTCTTAATAACCTAGAAAAAATATTTTGATATACCCTTCTTGGTTCTATTTCACTAGTTTATTAAATACAACAAAAATTTAAGCATGATTATAAATATTGCTAAATCAGATATATTTTTGAATATTTAGTGGCTAACATAAATACACATTTTATAACAAGAAATTATGTAACGATTATTAAAATTTTATTGTATTTAGTATATCCTCTGATATCTCAAGTCTGAGAAAGATTTTTCAAGTTTATGCATTTCTGAAATTTTGATGCATCCTAAATATAATGCATATAATCAGAGTCCTATAAAGCTTTACTGTCGTTCTTTGTGAAAAAGTATTAAAATAGACATTAGATCTTAGATGGAATGGAAAGGACACTAGATGGAAATTGACGTGAACAAGATCAAATCCAACATTGCTAAAAAGGCACACTTTCATTGTGACATTTTTTTTCTATAACAGGTTGTCAAGACCTACAGTATGATGAGTAACCTTAAAATGAAAACAGAAGCTGCGCTTTCTCACTGCGGATTTTCTTTTTGATAATAATTAAGTTTCTGAGAAGGATAGTTTCTACATGAATACCAACATTCCTTGCCTCTAATGCTTTCTGCTTTGGATCAGAAGATTGAAGACCCATTGAGTTACTCATCCAAGAAATGCAACCATCCTTTTTAGGTGACCTTATATATCATTCAATGTATAAAAATATGCAAAATAAAGTGGATTTTGTAATCATTGTTGAAACGGGCATGATGCAAAAGCTTTGTTTCTGATGTATTTCTCAACGGGAATTTCATTATGCATTGGAAGTTTCCATCTTAGAAGCAGTGAGCTTGATGAATTTTGGCAATCCGAGTTGAGTGTCGATTAATAAAATTATTCAGTCAGATAGGGAGAAACATATTCCATTAGAGTTCAAAAGTGAACTACCATTGTTAACTTTAACTAAAGCATCTGTCAAATATGATACAGGATAATTGGGAGCAACATAAAATGTAAAAGCCAACAATGTCTTTGTGAAAATTGGTTTATTTTTATACTTACAAGCACATCTGTGAGAAAGCTTGCAGTTTATGAAGAAAAGAAATAGTGGAAGTAAATATTCATTGTGCTGCCACGTGGAGAAGTTAACCCTAAACCAGAATAGGGTGTGATATTGGATTGTTAAGTTGTGAAAAAGTGAATATATGTGGGGCACCATGTTGAAAAAAGATTTAACTATGAAGCTATTAGTCAATTCCAGGTTCTGTTTCTATTATCTCCTGTAAGTAATTTACTAGCCTGTGCAAGCAAACAGGAGTTCACTCAGTAATACTAAAATCACTATAGTGTAATTCATGTCAATACTCCTTCCTTCATCTTGAGAATTTTTCCTTAAAATAGGGCGACTCTAAGGGGTCATCTTCTTCAAATTTCTATTCACAGTGAAGAAAGCATAATTCAAGGGAAAGTTAGCACATTTTAATACATCCTTTTCATGAAGAAACAATTCATACCGTACAAAAATTAATTCATTTACAGTTTAGAAAATATATCTCTGCAGGAAGCAGATAAAGGGTAATCATGAAAAGTTTATTATCTAGGGTAGAGGTGCATTAAATATATATTTTGGCCAAAAGTTGAATAGCAAAATGTTAAAATCAGCTTTTGTTTGATGTTTAGGCTGACAACAAATAACATGATCAAAAATGAAATTCTGGTGTATAGGACAAATCAGAATTTTACTTAAAATGGATGATGATGATGGTGCTAGTATTACTATGGCTATAAGGTAGAATAGATCTTAGTTTCTTTTTACAATAGGAATGATAATTTCCCAATGCTGCCAGCAGTTCAATTGCTTCAGAAAGATAGTCAGAAACCATATTTTCACCTAGGGGACATATTTCATTTGCTGAAAAATTTCATAAATATTTAAACTCAGAGTATCAGGGTAAGGACTTCTCAAAATCTATTCCTCCATAAAAGCCATGAGAGCATTGGTAAAAAATTGCCAAAATCAAGTTTTTCAGAACTCTGGAAATTAAGCAAGTTTGCAACATTCTGAAATGAATTGATTCAAGTAAAGTATGTCAGTTTTTATAAGAATAGGGAACTCTGTGGCAATTTAATTTGCACTTTCCCGACCCTCTTTCTCCAGTTTCACAGAAGTCTTAAAGTGCAATAGCCTTGCAAACACGGCAGGCTATGGGCCACCAAATGAGGCAGAACAGTCTTGGAGTTCCCTAAAAGCTCCATCCCCAGAGAATCACTACTATCTGACTTGACGTCAATTCCAAAAACTCCTCTTTTAAAGGGCTTGTCTTTGTTTGACATGGTTCAGAATATACTTACTACAAACAGCTGGGTGTTTGTTGAAAAAATCAGTAGCAATTGTTTTACAATGCAGCAATAAAAGTTAGGGTCAGAAAGAAGCTAAACAAAAAATTTAAAAGAAAATTTGGAGAATGAGATGCCCATCGGGATCTTTGAAAAAACTGGGCACATTTCTGGGAATACAGAAGACTACGCTGATGTTCAGGATGGTGTGCTTTCCCAATAAAGACCCAAGGAAGCCTTAGTCTCTCACCACTAACTGATCTTGAAGATCTGTGCAAGAAAGAAATAAAGGCTCAAGCAGTGTTGTGAGCTGCTGGATGGAGCACTGACAAGGTGTCTGAGCTATTCCCAACTGGTGTGCTTTAATTCGATTCTGACAGTAATCACCCAGATGTAGCATCAGACTCCACAGGTGTAAGGGAATAGTCCCCAAGAAGACCTTCCCCACTTCAAACAGCAGTCACAAGTGGGGTCTCCAGGCCACCTACATTTCTGACCCACTGCCTACTAATCAGGTTGCTCCCTTGAACCCCTGGTTTCAATAATGCACTATGACAACTCACAGGACTCAAGAAAGTGCTGTGATTACAGTTCTATTTTTTATGGCTACAAATCAGGAGCATCCAAATGAAGAGACATAAATGATGAGGCCTGGGAGGGTCCTCAGGTGCAGGCTCCATGCCCTCTCCTCATGGTATCTGGCGTGTCACCCTCCCAGCACATTGATGTGCTCACTAATAATTAAGCTCCACCAAGCTTCAGACATTTATTTGGGTTTCATTATGTAGCCTGATTGAATGACCATGTGACTGTACTCAGTCTTCAGAGTGCCCCTCACTCACTGAAAATCCAGCTTGCTCAAAGCCTCAACTTTCTAATCATATATTTGGTCTTTCTGGTGACTGACTGCCATCCTGAATTGTTTGGTTAGCATAGACTCACCTGTGCTCAGGGGGCTTTGAATAACAAAGATAGTTCTGTCACTCAGAAAACTCCAAGGGTTTTGGAACATTAATGCCAGTAAACCTGGACAAAGACCAGAAAAATTAATTATGCAACAGTGCCCAATAAACATACAGAGCCAATCTGCAAAGGCTGAGAGATTTATTATTTCAAGGCATTTAAGAAATTTCTGTTTAAATCATTAGCTGACCACTAAAGTGGTCAAGAGGATAGTTCACTAGCTGTAATAATGAAGACTTTAGAAAATTAGTTGATTAAATTCACTAAATAAATAAGCAGCAGTAACAGCAGCAATAACAACAACAACAAAAAAACTCCAAATCCTGGAGGGTGTGGGTGTGTATGGGTGATCCAATTTCCAGAATTGACACATTGTATTATTTAAAATGTCCAGTTTCCAACAACAAAAATAATGAAATATGCAAAGAAACCAGAAAATATTTTATTTACACAAAAGAAAAAAAACTATAGAAACTTTCCCAAAGTAATGAACACATTGGATTTACCAGAGATTTTAAATCTGATTTCAAATTTGTTCGAAGAACTCACCAAAGCCATGTCTAAAGAACTAAAGGTAAGAGAATTCTCACCCATAGAAAATGTCAACACAAGTGTAGAAATTATAATTTCTACAATTATAAAAATGAATCCAATGTAAATACTAGAGTTGAATGGCAAATAACTGAAGTAAAACATTTGCCAGAAGGATTCACAAGCAGATATGATATGGCAGAAGAATCTAAACCTATGGTTTGATCAACTGATATTATCCAGTCTCAGGGACAGAAACAAAAAAGGAAGGAAAGAAATGAATAGAAACCTTGGAACACCATCAGTATATATATAATGGGAGTCTCATGAAAAAGGGAAGAGAAATTGAGGGGCAGAAAGAATGGTTGAAGAAATAATGGTTTCCTAATAACCCCAAGAAGAAATTATAACTCCCAATTTGTTTTAAAAAATCATTTGCATGTAAGAGGAGTTGAATAAATTCCAATTTGAATTAATTTGAAGAGAGCCATGCTTAAACATCAGAATCAAAATTTCAAGAGGCCAGATAGAGATTCTTAAAAGCGGCAAGAGGGAAGTGATTCATCACCTAAGGAATTCCTCAAAAAGAATAACAGTTCATTTCTCATCAGAAATCAAGAACAGAAGAGAGTAGGATGATATAGTCAAAATGGTAAAGAAAAACACTGCCAACCAAGAGTTATATATTCAGAAAATCTATCTTCAAAACTAAATAAAGAATTAAAAATTCCTCAATGAATAATAATTGAATTTGTCACTAGCAGATGGTTCATGGAGGAAATACTAACGTAAGTCCTTCAGAGTGAAATTAAATGACACTATTATTTTGAGTCCATATGAAGAAATAAAAAGGCACAAATACAGATAAATAGAAAAAATAATAGGATAAATCTATTTTTGTTTGTGCCTCTTGTCTATGTTAAAAAAAATTGAATTAATCAATAATTATTAAAGATGCTAAAGATGTGATATATGAATATGTGAATCATAACAATAATAACACAAAGGAGGAAAAAGCTTTATAGTAGCAAAGTTTTTATACACTATTGAAATTAAATTGTTATAAATCCAAAGCCAATTTTTGTAAATAAAGATATTAAGTTTACATCCCAGGCTTACCATTAAGAAACTAAGTTTAGGTTAAAAGTACAAATAAGTTGAAAGTAAAAGAAGAACATATCTCATGCAAATAGTGACTAAAAAAGAATGAGTGTTTATAGTATAATCAGCCAAAATAGATTAAGAAAGAAAATTATAGTAAACACAAAGAAAGACATTTCATAAAAATAAAAAGGTCAATTCATCAAGAATCCACAGCAGTTATGATTAGATATTTAGCTAACAAAAAAAAATGCATGAAGCAAAATTGATAACTTCATAATAATAGTTGGAGACTTCAGTACACCACTTTCCATAGTGGTTAGAATTAGGCAGAAGATCAACAAGGATACACAATTTGAATACTATCAACTAGGTAGACCTAATATCTAACATACATCTGTAGAACATTGCATCCAACAGCATCAGAATATAAATTTTTCTCAAGTACATATGGAACATTCTCTAGTATAGACCATATATTAGGCTAACAGACAAATCTCAATAAATCTAGAAGGAATTAAAGTATGCAAAGAATGTTCTCCAACCACAATAAAATGAAATTACAAGTCAGTAGCAGCAGAGGATTTGGGAAATTCACAAATAGGTGGCTATTAAGCAAAACTTTCCTAATTAACAAATAGGTCTACAAGGAAACCACACTGAAAATTAAATTATACTTTTATGTGAAGGAAAATAAAGCAATACATGCCAAAACATATGATATGCACCAAAACCATGCTTAATGGGAATTTTATAACTGTAAATGCCCATTAAAAAAGAACTCAATAACTTAAATGTTACCCATAAGACTCTGGAAGAAAATGATAAGCTGAATATAGAACAGGCAAAGAAGAAAATAAAGATTAGAGTAAAAAACATAAAAGAAAGAATTAAAAAATAGAGACGCTCAATACAAAATGTAGTTCATTCAAAAGCATGATGAAATTAACAAAACTTTAGATAGACTGATTTAGAAAAAATAGGGAAGTGTCAAATTAAGAAAATATGGAATGAAAGAAGGTGACATTATGGCTGACATTACAGAAACATAAAGATTTTATGGGGATATATAACTATAAGACAACAGTTAGATGCCAACAAACAATAAAATCTGATGAAATAGACAAATTCTCAGCAAGACACAAACTATCAAAACTGACCCAGGAAGAAATAGATAGCTTGAATAGTCTTATAACAAGTAGCAATTTAAGTTATTGATTAAAAAAAAACCTACTGAAAATAAAATGCCATTTCCAGATGTTTTTATTGACAAATTCTTTCAAACATATAAGGATTTAACATTAATCATTTGCTAACTTTTCAAAAAATAGAAAAATTTTGACCTCACAAAAATGACACCACAAATGATGTCATCACCAAAAAAGGATGACATCACCAAAAAAAGAAACTATAAACCAAAATATCCAATGTATAGAAGTTTCTCTGCTTCTCTCTTCTATTCCCCTTTACTGTAACCAGCCCCTTGTACTCAATACATTTTAATGAATGAGCTAGACAGGATCTTACTTTCTTCAAGTATTTCGCAAATAGCTATCTCTACTGCCAAGGAAAACTTCTTCCATGTATCCATGTTACTCACTTCAATGTAACAGCTTTTGGTCCCAGCCTTCTATTCTATTTAAAATTATAAATATGGCCCCCTCTATTGTTTTCCTAAGAGAACCCTTTATTCCTTTGTATTATAAGTGTTTGAAGCTGTTACAATATGTTGAAAGAAGAAACATAAATGAATTCACTATTTAGCCATTATGCCCTCAAACAATTTTTGAATCACCCATTTAAAAATATCACTACAGCTTTTTTTTAACAGCTACTACAACTTTGTTAAATTAACATCTGTTAAGTAGAACACAGGGTGATGGAGGGTCAGTAGTGGTTCCACAGAAGACCACAAGAGAAATTGAAATAGAGAAGTTTGTTACTCACAGGTCCTAGAGAAAGGGACTCAGGGGGCCACACAGGGTAGTCAAAGCAGGGTGCAGGTAGAGAAAGGCAGGGCCTGGAGCACGTGTCTTTATGAGGGTACACGGGTGGAGTGCTTTGAGAGTCTCACACTAAGCCTGGACTGGTCAATTCAAACCAAAAAAGAGCAGGTATTTTGTAAGTTACATAGGAGTTACATCTAAGGGCCATACAAGGGGAGGCCCTGGGAGGGGGGAAACTTAATTACAAGGTCTGTTGGGGAGTCATACCAAAAACTTCCATTTTCTTGTGATTCTGTGGGCTATGATCCAGGGCCTGCACCTACAGGGGGCTTAATGCCATTTCAAGGACGCTGCAGGCCACTTGGCCAAACAAAATTGGTGCCAATACAGCAGTACCATTGAGTAGCTCAGTGAAACTCTCAACAACAGGATAATACAATTCATCACTGTATTTTTTTCCACTGCATGTTTCTCAGGAGGAATTTTTCACTAAGATTCATTGTTCGGTAAGGTTTTTAAACTTCTTAAACAATCAAAAATGGGAAAGTCTCTAAAACATTTGAAAAACTTCCATTGACTCAAAACTATAAGGAATTATGCGTTTAAAGTAATGTCAAAAGTCTATTGTTTTTGAAATTTTAGTGAAAATGAAATTTGATTCTTAGTTTTTTTCTAATGTTTCCTTCTTTTATTATATACTTAATTCTTTATTGTATGTTAATAAAAGGTATTTTTTCATGGTCTCTATCAATGCATTTGAAATCCTTTTCTTTGTAAAATTGTGAAATAGTTAAGTGAATATTGTACTTTTACTTTGTTAAAATAGTACTTTTCTTTCAGAATATACTGCCTACACAATTAAATAATTAAAATTTAAATATGCTTCCTAAGATTATTTTGTGTAATGATTTAAATGCCAAAATACGAAGAATAAACATTAAAGTCATTATTGATTTAATTTACACTATTCTACTTCATTTTACTTATGTTTTATAAACATTTTTGACTTAAATTTATTATAATATTCTTCCATAAATTAGCTAGCAAATGTCATGAGAGTAATATTAGCAACTAAACTGTGGTTCATTCTCTGGCTTTATCAGAAGTAGTATAGCCACGAAAGAAGAAATGCTGTATCTTCTCTGTAAATCTATTAATGACACTGGTGAAAATACTGTGGGATTTGCTAGTAAGAGAGTCTTTATCTATGGAATGCTTTAAAGGCGTGTCCTTGGATTCTTTATGATAAATAAACCTGAAGTCTATTGTTTTATAGGACGTGGTTCCCTAGATAAAATGCCACATAAGTTTTGTAAGTACCTAAGTACAGTACATAATGGTGAAATTTTGTAATCAAAACAGATCCATTGCAGGTTAGTGTTGTAACTGCAAATATTACCTAGAAATCTCATTATCTGAAGCTGTGCCAGAGCTTCCTATGGTGTCAGAAGGACCTGGGTGTCTATGGAAGCTGGATCTTTCCTGCTTCTCTGGTGCTTTATGTTTATTCATATCCTAGAAATTATTAGTATGGCTGAATACTAGGTAGATCTCAGATTCTTGTTAGTCCATTTTAACAATCTGATCCTTTCTGTTATTGCACATATTCTCAATATTTGTATTGACTCAGATCTGTTCTTCTACTAAACTACTTGAAGATCTCAATAATTAGTTTTAGAGTAAATTAAAAGCTTTTACTATATTCATTAATTATTGAAACACTTTACTCTCACAAAAGTAAACGCACTTTTACTCTTCAACCAAATGAGAAAATGTTAACAAAAAGAAAGGCATATAAGGAAAACTTGCACTGATGTTACACCTAAAATGTCTGCCTATTTTGAAAGTAAATATTCATATAACAACAAACCCAATGGTTTGCTTGGCATTTATTATTGACACTTCATTCATTAGATATGTAACCTCCATAATGATGAAGCTTTGATGAAACGTAAGTGTAGAGTTGCTAGAAACAGATTTAAAGTATACAAATTAGTCTTCTAAAGACAAATGATCTGCTAAAGTTGAATATACTAAAACCTGTGCTTCCATAATTCACCTCATATGAATAAACCAAACAGAACTGTGTACATAGAGTTAACTAACATATGTTTAGAAAATTAGACGTAGGAACAATTTTCATGAAAGCTGAAATCTAGAAATGAGTTAAAAGTTCAACAAGAGTAGAATTAGTAAGTAAAATTTGTTATTTTTTAAAGTAATACAATAAAACTATGAGAATAAATAATACGTACTTGTCAACATATAATTAAACATCACAAACAAAATACTGAGGAATAGAAGTCAGTTATAAAATAGTATAGTTTTATGATTCCATTTATATAAAATTGAAAATAGGCAAAAAATCTACTAATATTATTAGGAGGAGATGAATAAATACTGAAAGGAAGTACAAGGAGGATTTCTGAGTTGCTGTTAATTCTCTGCTTTATTCCATGTGCCTAAACATTTGTTTTTGAATAAACAAATCCACTTATGCTGAAGAATCAGGATTATATGAGTAATATCCCCCATCTCAGTGTCTAGTATAGGCAGAGCAAATGGAAATGCCTGAGTTCACCCAGGGATGTGGAACTTGATAATTTTTAAAAAGCTTGGCTATAAAGAGGAACTGTGCAATCTACTCTGATAAACCTGTTGAACACTGAAGGCATGAGTGTCTTCACTTGGACGGATTTAACAAAATACTGCAGATTAGGTAGTTTATAACAACAGAAATTAATGTCCTACAATTCTGGAGGGTGGGAAGTCCAGGTTTGGGCATGTTCTGGGGAGGTCCACTTCCTGGCTCATAGCTGGCACCTTCTCACTGTGTTCTCACATGGCAGAAGGGGCAAGGAAGCCCTCAGGAGTGTCTTTTGTAAGGGACTTCATCCCATTCCAGGAGCTTTACTCTTATGCCTGGGGCACCTCGCAAAGGCCCTACCTCCTAATACCATCACACTGGGCATTGGGCTTTCAACATCTGCATTTTGGAGAGACACATTCAGACGGCAGTCATAAGGAAGTTGGCAGAAAAACAGAAAGAAGGGGACAGTGTCTGTGAGTCTTTTAAAGTAAAAAAATTATTCATATGTGTCCCTGAACAAATATACTGCAATGGGTTGTACTTATTTGAAATAATCACTTCAGTTTGATGCAGTTTCAGAGGTATTGGAAAGATTCAGACTGTGAATAGGTAGTAGAGCAAAATGAAAAAAAATGTTACTGAAAATAAAGAGGCCAAGGAAATAAGAGACACCCAAATATATTCTGAAATAATCTGGAAGAAGGCAGTCATTAATGTGGGGGAAAAGACGAAACCTCAGAGGCAGAGCTGTGAACATAGCTGGTCCTGCCCTAAGGACCTTCCAGGGGAGAGGGGCAGGTAGACACATAAATTGGCAAAAATGTGCATGCCTCCCAGAGACGTGATGTATTTTGAAAACCATACATACGTAATGTTCCTCTATGTGAACTTTGAATATATCCTGTAGTGGCCACCCTTCTCAAGCAGTTTCATGGGCTGGCATTCTGACTGGGTTTGAGACACATGGTCTTGGGCAGCCTTAAGTTTGTTCAGCTTTATAAAAGGAGAGAAGGCAGACAGTAGATTAGCATGTCACCGTCGCATAGCGGAAGTCGCTGAGCTTCTGATACGCCCATCATGGTGCTGGGGACCAGGTGTAGTCCTGCTATGGTTCAGTTTTTCAAATTAAGTAAGACAAATTTGATGTAGCTATTCTTTTTTTGAGTTCCTCCTCTGAGTTATACTGCCAACAATATAAAAATCAAAAACATCACACCCTGCAGCAAATAACAGTTTTCTGGCTTGCTGTCTGTTTCATAATTAAATATAATATTATGAAAGTGTTCTAGCTTGTATGGAAACTTATATGGGAGTTTTATAACTTATATGTAAAATACACATATACACACATGATTTAAAGGCAGACTTGCTTAAGAGTTGTATTGTGCTCAAATAATGATTTCCTATTCAGTCCTGGTTGGACAAATCAGGACCTACTCTGTCTCACATTTCTCATCTGTAAAATGAAGACCCTTGTATTGATGAATACTCAGTCTATTATAACTCTCAGATTTTAACAATTTTCATTTTGAGATCTACTCACCTTACTTGAGATCCTATCATATAGCTATCTCAAACTGAAAAAGATCGTGTTAATCTTCAGTAATGCAAATTTTATATATGTGGGTAAAATTATAATATTCCAGAATCTCTTGCCTGGCTTTAGTGCATCTCCATAGGAGCAGGTGTTCCTAATGGGTGGAGAGAAGTAGTTCATCTCCATATTGATGGGTAATTATCTAGGCAACTGAAGGCTTATCTGAAAATGAGAGGTTGGAGGAGGTTTCACTTGCTTCTGCTGTAGCTGGAGGTAGATGGCAATAAATGGATTTTGAACTTTATTTCTCCCTTTAACTGATTTTGGTTTTAGAGGTATTTTGCCCAGAGATATCCTCTCCCTGGAGTTACATCTGGTGGTAGTTGGCAGGACCTCTGGACCTGAAATCTGTCTAAATGGGTGTGACCTCTGGGAGGGCTGCTCCTAGAGTTGGTGGGGAGATGTCCAGAAAACCCCCTGTGGATGTAGGGAGGCCCCGGTGGCTGCAGTGTCAGAGGGTGTAGCTTCACCTGTTGTTGTCCCCCTATGTGTGGAGCTTCCAATTTGTGAGTCTGTAGTAGGGAATTGGTCTAGGGCAAAATATCTTCTAGAAGGGTGGGGCCTTCCCCAGAACTGACCCTGCAAACTGCAGAATTTGCCCTCTGTGAGCTAGAATACTGCTTAGAGGCCTTGAGTGGCCATGTAGCAGCTGGCCTTGTAGGGTCTGTTTTCATCCAGATAGTGGAAAATGTTATCGAGGAGAAAGAGAAGATTATCAAGAGGGTTAGAGAGGAGAGAGAGAGACTTAGGCGAGAGACAGACAAACTTCAGCATTGCTTGCAGGAGCTGGACAATAACCTATGGGATGCCCTTAAGGAAGAAAGACAGTTATTGAAAAGACAGGTCATGCTCCTGGAAGATTCCTTAGCAGCGGCGAGGGGGGAGGCAGCAGGAAAAGCCATGTTGCAGGAGGCCATGGGGGAGGGGGAGGAAAGAGTAGTGCTTTCAGCCCGGGAGATGGTGGAGGAGCCAGGGAGAGAAGAGGAGGAAGCGGGGCCATGGGCCGATCTGCTGCCAAGACCACTGCCCGAGGTAACAAGCCTCTCCTGTATTAAAGGTCCACCTGGATGTAATTAAGAAAATAAAAATGTAACAACCACGGGTTCCTCAGGGGGAGGAGCCGCCCCTCCCCGGGTTGTGGAGCACGCCATGCTCCATCCCTATATGCAGGATAACTGGTGGACATGAGCATCTGGTATAGGCAGAAGGCATCAGAATCTCTGCCTACATGGCTTTTATGTCTCCGGGATGTGGGGGTGGAAAACATTGTTATGTCGGGTACTGAGATGAACAGACTGGCTTCCCTGATGACTCACCCTTCCCACCAGCAGTGGTTGAAAGGTGTGCATCACACCTCAAGGAATCAGACACTTCTGGAATGACTGACAGTGGCCATCAGGGCAGTTTGGTCTAATCAGGGTGATTTACCATATTTAGCCACTGGTTAGAAAATGTATGAGAGTTCCAACAGGTATTGCGGGAATTGGGTATGAAAAATAATCATCTATAATATGGACCCCCAGGGCCCTGATGAGGAGGTGTTCACTGAGGGAATGAGAAATATGGTGCTGTATACAGCTCCCCCATCTTTCTTTGGGTTCCTAGTGACCGCTGTTGCACCCCACATAGGGCAACCCATAAGTGAGGTACTTGTACTTTGCACGGAAGGAAGTATGGGCTACGACTGATAGGACAGAGGTGCAAAAGGCCCCATGAAGGTCTCGAGGACCCAGATGTGGGTGATTTGATAAAGGCTGGGGTCGTGAAAGAAAAACTTGGTGGGCATCCCAGTAGAATCTTGTTAGAACTGTGGCACCAATTAAAGCCAGAGCAGCAGTTCTGGCCACTGAGATCCAGGACACGGGAACCAGAGTCAAAGTCTCATGCCCGGCCTGTGTCCCTGCAAAACTTCCTGGGGGACAGTACTCAGGATTCACACAGGCTCTCACCTCCACAGGAGAACAATTGGGCATGGCGATTTGAATGAGGGGAGGGGTCAAGGTCCCCACTTTGGGGGACATAGTGGGGACCACAAGCTACATGTAGAATTAGCAGTTCATTGGTTCCCCATGAATGTACAACATATCCTGGTGCTGGTGGACATAGGAGCTGAGTGTTCTTTGATTCATGGCAACGCTGAGCATTTTCTCAGGACCTCTGCTGTGATAGATGTCTATGGGGGTAAGGCAATTAGAATGAAAAAGCCCAAATCCCATTAGGGATAGGGCATTTACCCCCAAAGGAGTGTACTGTGTACATTTCTCCCATCCCTGAATAGATTTTGGGGGTAGGTATCCTGCAGGGCCTATGGTTACAGACTACTGCAGGTGAGTTCTGACTGAGGGTAAGTGTGGTAAAGGCAGTTCTGAGGGGACAGGCTAAGCAACCACCATAGCTCTTCCTGTACCGCATCAGGTGACAAATAGTAAGCCATATAAATTGCCCGGGGTCACAAGGAAATTGGAGAAATTCTACCGGAGTTGGAGAAGGTGGGCATCATAAAGCCCACTCATAGTCCTTTTAATTCCTCAGTGTGGACAGTGAAAAATCCAGATGGCTCCTGGTGTATGACCATGGTTTACAGGGAATTAAATAAAATCACACCCCCTTTGCATGCTGCTGTCCCCTCTATAGCAGCCATTCTGGACACCCTCAGCCATAAGCTAAGAACATATCATTATGCAGTAGACCTTGCTAACGCTTTCTTCTCTATTGACATAGCACGGGAAAGCCAGGGACAGTTTGCCTTCATGTGGGAAGGCTGGCAGTGGACATTCACTGTCCTTCCACAGGGATACCTCCACAGTCCCACCATCTGTCACAGACTTGTAGCCCAGGACTTGTCCACATGGAAGAAACCACAAACGGTGCGGTTGTATCACTACATTGATATTATGCTCACATCTGATTCTCTTTAGCAGATATGGGGAAGTTTGAAAGAATGAACAGTTCCTAGACTACTGCAACATCTCCAGAAGAAAGGATGGACTGTGAACAACACAAAGGTTCAGGGACCTGGTTTTTCTGTGCAATTCGTGGGGGTTGTGTGGTCGGGTAAAACTAAAGTTATTCCTGATACAGTAATAGACAAGGTCCAGACTTTCCTTACCCCTACCAGTGTGGAGTTTTTCGGTATTTTGGGCTACTGGAGAGTGTTTATCCCACGCTTGGCATAAAATTCTGAAGCCCTTATACTGGTTGGTATGAAAGGGCATCAGGTGGGACTGGGATAAGACATGTTCGGCTGCTTTTACTGCTGCTAAATGAACAGTCAAGGCCATACAGGCCTTGAGTATAATGGCCTCATCAAGGCCCTGTGAGCTAGATGTTCATGTAACTGAAGATGGTTATGGATGGGGTCTTTGGCAGTGGCTTGAACAGACACACTAACCTATTGGATTCTGGTCAGAACTATGGAAAGGAGCAGAGATCCAGAACACCTTGATAGAGAAGAAACTGGCTGCCAGGTATCATGCCTTGCTGGCTACAGAGCCCATCGCTGGAACAGCTCCAACCAAGTTAATAACCACCTATTCCATCACGGGGTGGGTGCAAGACTGGACCCAAAGGCCATGGAGTGGCATGGCACAGACGCCCATACTGGCCAAATGGGGTGTATATCTACAGCAGCATAGTGCCCTCTCTACTAGCCCCTTATGTGGAGAATTCCAACGCTTATTGGGGCCAGTGACCTATACCAGTGGAAAGCAGGAAGAACTTGCTTTTGATCCACTGGTAGCCAAGACTCCTTATCAGGAGGGAAAAGCCCTTATACCTGAAGATGCTTGGTCACAGACATCTCCAGTCGTGGGAAGCCCCCGAAAGTGGAGGGCTGTGGCTTTCCATCCTAAGACTGAGACAATATGGATGGAGGATGGAGAGGGGAAGAGCAGTCAATGGGCTGAGTTACAGGCAGTATGGCTCGTGATCACCCAGGAGCCTTCCCCCATGGTTGTCTGCACTGGCAGCTGGGCCGTCTATTGGGGCTTGACCCTGTGGCTACTGACCTGGCATCATACCAGCTGGATGATTGATCACTGGCCCCTTTGTGGGCAAGAGTTGTGGCAAGACCTATGGGCCTCTGGTCAGACTAAGACTGTTACTGTCTATCATGTGACTGGCCATTTGCCTTTGGCATCCCCAGGAAATGATGAAGCAGACACATTGGTCCAGGTGCGCTGGCTAGAAGGAAAGCCTGCCTCTGATGTGGCCCAATGGCTACGTCATCATTTATTGCAAGCAGGGCAAAAGATAGTGTGGGGTGTAGCCCATCGTTGAGGCTTGCCACTGACCTTAGAAGTCAGCCGAACCTGGAAGGAGTGCCTTGTGTACTCTCAGAGGGACTTACACCAAGTCCTGCAGCGACATGGGACAATAGTAAGGGGGTCAATACCCCTTGTCAGGTGACAGATAGACTATATTGGGCCTCTGCCCATATCAGAAGGATATCGGTATGCCATGACTTGTGTGGATATAGCTACTGGACTATTGGTTGCTTTTCCTGCACATAGTGCAGATCAGCAAACCAGCAACATGGGCCTAAAGCATTTCTTTGCAGCCTATGGCCGGCTGCAGGTGACTGAGAGCGATCAAGCTACCCACTTTACTGGATGTGCGTTACAAGTTTGGTCAGCAATTAGGCATAAAGTGGAAGTTTCATATACCATATAATCCTACCAGGGCAGGCATGATAGAGAGGTACAATGGTTTGTTGAAATCTGGCCTGAAGTTGAACACCAATAATCTACGGGGCTGGTCAGTTCGCTTATGGACAATCCTATGGTGTTTGAATGAGAAGCCACGTAAAGGAGCTTTGAGCCCAGTGTATGTGCTCACACACATTGCTGCCTCTCCTATACAACTGTATGTGCAAACCAAGGAAGAGTTATTGAAGCCAGGATATGGCCAGCAGAGCAACACCCAGCTGCCAGCACGAGCTGCATTAAACCCTGGAGACACTGTTGAATGGACATTTCAACTCATGGACCAGCAATGCCTGGCCCTTCTGGCACCTTATGGAGAAGGCCTGGAAGCTGGCCTCATGTGTATTCCTGGAGTTATAGAAAAGTGGCCCCCAAAGATCACGGTAGCGTGCCCAAAACATCCGGGAGGTAAGAGCATCTTATGGGGAAGTTTTGTTTTATCTTTATGGTCAGTGCATGTACCTCTCATAGCCCTATATATTGAGCCATCTGTAACTCCCATAGGGAAGGGGATGAAAGGCTGGTATACTAGACGGGGACGAGATCCCATTCCTGCCACTGTCCTATCACAGGACCACTCTCTTTCATGCATCCTACCTGATGGACAAGATTTGCCTATGCTGGGGTCGTTAAAACATGTATCTTATCACCTTTAAGGTTATTTTCTTCTATGGCCCTTGTGGCCTGGATGCGCCCCCTGGCTGCAGCTGCTGCGTGATGATTGCCCTGAACCCTCTACCTCTTCAGCTACTGCCTGCTGGAATAGGCACGGTATGGACTTAATCTGCATAGGACTTTGAACCTAGCTGAAGTCTCTTGTTTGGAGATTATCATGATTTTATTGCTGTTGCTATTGTTATGTCATTAGTCTGGTCACAGTGCTCCAGTTTTCTTGCCCAAGGACCATTGTGGAAGAGGGGGAAGGAGTAGATTGTAAAGTGAGATTTCCAGAGGGATGGCCTATGGATAAAATTGTAATATTTCAGAATCTCTCACCTGGCTTTAGTGCATCTCCATATGAACAGATGTTCCTAAGGGGTGGGGAGAAGTAGTTCATCTCCATATCAATGGGTAATCACTTGGGCAATGGAGGCTTATCTGAACCTGAGAGGTAGGGAGGAGATTTGTTTGTTTCTGCCAGAGCAGGGGGTAGATGGCCCCCAGACCGCAGTTTGTAAGTTATAAATGGGTTTTAAAATTTATTTCTGTCCTTGAATGATTTCGGTTTTAGAGGTATACTGCTCTGGGATTTCCTCTCCCCGGACTTACAATATAATATTGCTCAGGATATTACTTTTAGCTTCTGAATAAGGAGAACCAACATTTGCCAGCACAAGGGGGACAGAAGAACCTCAAAGCTTTTGCTCAGTCTCGCTCATGGATCTACTCTTGCACCATTCTCCACCAGGAAGGTGAGCGACATACTGTGGGGATGAGACAGGGACTGTGCGTGTAGTCAGAGTAAGGGAAGGGCCTCCAGAAAAAGCAAGGCAGAATATTTGCAGTCAGAGCAATGTAACTCCATGCAAGGAAACCCCCTACCAAAATTCTGTTAAACATTAAGCTCTAGGGTCATTCTTCAGTAAGATCAGTGAGTGTTCCCCAGATAAAGAAGAGTACCCCATGTTTTTATTATGCTAACCACTTGTAAGATTCACTTTAGCATGCTAAAAGGCCCAGGCCTATGTGCTGTCTTTCCTCTTTCAGATCTGATGGGGTGATTTTGCAAACTGGGCAACTAATTTAGCATGCAGACCCAGCTGTAATCAACATAGTAAAAGGCAGGGACGATTCACCTTAAAGATAAGATTGCATTTTAACACCCAGGAAGTTTGGGAAGCAGGATTCTTAACTTACTCTTTAGCAAACAAACAATACCTCAGCCCACCTTGGGGGCTGGGCAGGCTGCCTTTTGATATGCCCTAGACTAGGATGCAGGTGTTCTGGAGAGAAATCCGGGGGCCGGAATTCCTTGTGTTAAGTTAATTCGGGGGGTTCAGACACACGTAGCAGGTCTACACCCCTAAACCTTTTTTTCATGTTCTCGAAAAATCCTAATCTGCCTATAAAACCCCTAGACAACGCAGCACACCAGACTCTCTTGTCCCCTCCTGGCGTGAGCTGGGAGCTCTGTCCTATCACTTTATTTCTAAATAAAAGCCTGTACCTTTTGGGAGCCATAGGGCACAAAAACAACAAGACTCCATTTTGTTTTAAAGACTCCATCTTGTTATTTACTTCTTGTTGATCACTTTTGCGCCACAGTTTCCCGCCAAATGTTCTCACTCTGGTCCGCCTCTTACATCAGCGACAACTGCGCATGCGCACAACTTGGTGCGTGATTAGACTTTGTAGGCCGCTCCATTAGCATAATGGGCAACCAATCAGAAGAAACCACACCCTGTACTATCTATATATTCTCTGCTCCAACCTGTAATAAACGAGACTTGCTCAGAAAGCCTGTCTTGTCTCCATTCTCTGTGTCTTCTGTCCCTTTTCATTCGCGCACCCCCTCCTTAGGTCCCAGTTGCCGAACCACAAGGCCGGGGGTTTTACGTTTGCTGACCTGCAGGTCGGGTCATGTACCTTGCTCTCCTACCTTGCCTGTTTGCTAAGCTCATTCTTCGGCTTCGTGAACAAGAACCCGGCATCAGGGAGAGGTAAGGAAGTGAGGCGAAAAGGGAAATATTTACAGTGGGTGAAGCAGGCTTGTAGCATTTATACGAAAAATTTTGTACTGTTCATTTAAAACATATTTTAATTTACATTAACATTTGGGAAAATATGTATAAAATTGATGTGAATAGTGTGAGGAAATATTTGATATCTGGCCTTTAGTGAGTCAAAATCTGGGTACTCCAATAAGCCTCTAAGGCTCCCTTCTAATCTCTCCTTGGCAGTGTGATGTAGAATGCTCCACTTCTTTTGAATATGATTATTTTTTAAGCTCGTGCATATGGTGATGAGTGTCTGCAGATTCAAGATAAAGTAAATCTCTTAAAATATATAACTGAGCGTTCTAGTCCTCTAGGCAAAGGAAGGGAAGATAGGAAGTTCCAAACAGGCCCCCCCACATACCAGGAGTTTTTAGATGGAATGTGCCAAGAAGCATTAGCAGCGCCTGAATCCAATTTTCCTTTGTAGCCATAAACACTTAAAGCTTCAAAGGCCCTTCAGGACAACTTTATTTGATGGGGGAGCACACATGTTAGGGTTACAGTGTTTCTAAAATAAATGATTTGAGCCCTTACAGGGAAAGCCTTGCCCATGGGGTGTTTAACTATCTGGAAGCAGAAAAAGGTGGACTCAGGCAGTAACTGCCACCTGGGGCCCTCAGTGCCATGCCCATGTAGATCCCTGCTCCCTCCAGTCTGTCCTCAGCCTCAGTGGAGATGGAGGGAAAGCACTGATTCTAGCAGGAGTTTTGACCTGGCTGGCTTGGCAGAATTATAGAGGCACAGCACACATGCCCTGTGGCATTCTTCCAGCTTCTGAGAAGACTCCCCACGCAACTTTTCCTTCAGCAAACAAACACGGAAGCCTGTTTCCTTTTTCCCAAGTCTGAAACATGTCCCTTCTCTTTTCAGATGAAGACCTGGCTTAGATTTTGACTTTGTCTCTCTGTAGCCAACATCTCTTCCCTTTCTGATTCCTGTTGAACAGTACATTACCTTTTCTCTTTCTTTTTCTTTTTCTTCTTTCTGATTCACTACCACACAATTAGCAAGTGATCTCGTGTTATGCCGCCCCCCCCCATGCAAGCTTAGTAGATGGAAAGCTTGGTAATGATTGCCGATTAATGAATTGATCTTTACAAACTCTGAGTTCACTCAAAAGCTCTATAAGCAAAGCAGAATATAAAATGCTGTAAGGCAAACAGGAAAGGAAACTTTTTCTTTTGATTAGGTATAAGATGCTTATATAAATGGACACTTGGGACAGGCATTTTTAATGATTCTTTCTTCTGACATGTCACACACATTTCTAAGTAAGTCGTATAAGGAAACAAATCAACTACTAAAGTTTTATATATTAAAAAGTCAAAAACAAAGACTACATTAAAATTACTCTTCATTTTAACAGTTGCTTCTTTTTTTATTGGAATAAAGCTAATACACAATATTATATTGGTTTCAGACATACAGTACAGTGACTCAATAACTACATATATTACTAAATGCTCACCATAGTAAGGGGAGTTACCCCCTGCTTCTGAGACAGGGACTGTGGGTGTAGACAGAGTAGGGGGAGGGCCTCCGAAAAAGCAAGGCAGAATATTTGCAGTCAGAGCAATGTAACTACAGGCAAGGAAACCCCCTTCCAAAACTGTGTTAAACATTAAGCTCCAGGGTCATTCTCCAGTAAGATCAGTGGGTGTTCCCCAGATAAAGAAGAGTACCCCATGTTTTATTATGCTAATCACTTGTAAGATTCACTTTAGCATGCTAAAAGGCCCAGGCCTATGTGCTGTCTTTCCTCTTTCAGATCTGATGGGGTGATTTTGCAAACTGGGCAACTAATTTAGCATGCAGACCCAGCTGTAAACAACATAGTAAAAGGCAGGGACGATTCACCTTAAAGATAAGATTTCATTTTAACACCCAGGAAGTTTAAGAAGCAAGATTCTTAACTTACTCTTTAGCAAACAGACAATACCTCAGCCCACTTTGGGGGCTGGGCAGGCCACCTTTTGATATGTCCCTAGACCAGGACGCCAATATCCTGGAGAGAGAGATGGGGCAAGAAATTCCTTGTGTTAATTCTGGGTGTTCAGACACCACTTAGCAGGCCTGCACCCCTGAACTTTTTTCCATCTTCTCGAAAAATCCTCATCTGCCTATAAAACCCCTATCACTTTATTTCTAAATAAAAGCCTGTACCTTGCTCTCCTACCTTGCGTGTTTATGAAGCTCATTCTTCTGCTTCGTGAACAAGAACCCCGGCATCACTTCCATACCAAAATATTACAATATTATTGGTTATATTCTCTATGCTGTACTTCCATTCATATGACTATTTTATAATTTGAAGGTTGTACCTCTATCCCCTCACCTATTTCATCCATCTCATGGTTCTCCTCCCCATGGTAATCACAGTTTGTTGTCAGTATTTATGAGTCTATTTCTTTTTTGTTTGTTTGTTTTGCTTTTTTAGACAACCTATGTAAGTAAAATCATGGTATTTTTCTTGCTCTGTCTGACTTATTTCACTTAGCATGATACCCTTAGGTCCATCCACATTCTTGCAAATGGCAAGATTTACTTCCTTTCTTTGTCTGAGTAATATTCCAGTGTGTATATATACATCTTCTTTACCTAATCATCTATCAATGTACACTTAGCTTGCTTTGATATACTGGCTATTGTAAATAATACCGTAATAAACATAGGTGTGCTTGTATCTTTTTGAATTAGTGGTTTTCTTTGGGTAAATTCCCAGAAGTGAAATTTCTGGGTCATATGGTATTTCTATTTTTAGTTGTCTGAGGCATGTCTCTACTGCTTTCCACAGTGACAGAAGGTAAATCACTGTTGTTGCTTACGTTCCTGTTTCTGGTGTTCACAGTAATTCATTCAATGATGAGTCTGTATTGATTTGTATGTTCTCTAATGTGATCAAACTACTGAGTAAGGTGCACAGGAAGAAAACGATGAACTCTCAAAACTCAAAAAATGATAATGATGCTTTAGGCCTGCACCAGTTTTAACAATTCACCAAAAGAAGAAAAAGAAAAGGTAATGTACTTTTAATGTCTCATTTATGTACTCTAAAAAGAAAAAATATGTTTCATTTAATACTTTAACAACACTAGTCATTAAACATGCATATTCCTGTTTTAACCGAGGTCTCCAAAAACATTTTCTGTTTTACTACTTGATATGCTGTGTATGCAAAGGAAGGAAGCAGGGGAGAAGTCTTGCTTATATCAAGCAAACCATTATGCAAAAGCATGGCCAAACCACGGTTCTGAAAGTGCTTGAGTATATCTTGTCGAACTCTTCAGTAGGTGGCATGACTTGATTTATTCAGATTCACACTGTATTTCCAGTACCTATTAGGATGAGGCACATATTATATAACTTATAAGGTTTATTAGTGAATATGCAATAAATACTGAATTGAAGAGTGACCCCAAATCCCAAATGTGGACTGTGGAAGACACTACTCACGGCTACCACAGAGCCTCTTCTTCCTTTCCAGTTGCCTTGTTAATTTGCTGTTCGTAATGTACCTGGTACAGAGAATGAAACATGATTGATCTAAACTATGAGTTCACAGTAGAGTAACAACAATCCCAAGGAGACAACGTTTGATTCTTGAGGGGCAAAAAAAAATCTTAGCATTGTTATTTATAAAGCACAGAAAACCATACTGTTTAGTTCATAAGTAGATGTATTGTGGACAATGATGTTAAAATTTCATAGTGACTAGAAAAAATGTTCAAGAAGACTCCTTGGGAGGAGTGATAATAAGACATTGTTTAAAGCCATTCATGTGCTCTTCATTTACTTTGGGAAACAACTGAGTTCTTGGCAAGAACATAAACTGGAGAGTCTGATGGAGGAATCATGGACACGGTTTTCTCTTCCTCAAATGATGCAGTGTCCAAAAGGAGAAGGCCATTACCCACACTGTCTCATTCGTACTTTGAATAATGTTGGGTGGTGAAATAAGATTTAGGTGGTCATTTTGTTACCAAGACAGGAAATATAAACACTGGGTAAAAGTGGCACAGGGGCTAAGACTTTGGCAATATTATTAGCCTCTGAACCAACATCTGGTCTGCATATTTGTGGTTTCCTTGTTAAATACATATCATTATGACTTACATCACATGTAATTAAGATTTTTTGTTGCTTATAACCTGCAACAAGAACTGAATCAGGCTCCAGGACAAGGCCAGTGGCCCAGAGGAAAGAAGTGCATGATAGAATCATGCATACTGCACAGCTTCATTTTTTAACTCACCCTTCTCTCAAGATAGCATTCTTGACAAAGATTTTTCCTAGGCAAAAAGAGTGCTGTGATGGGGAAGCAGGCAGACTGACAGTAGCAATGAGAAATAAACTTAAAAGCTGTATTCACTCTGGGGGCCCAATTAGGGTGGCCAACTCACCCTCATTTGCCCAAAACATTATCAGTGTCAGTGCTTTAAGTCCCTCCTCCCTGGGAGCCAGTCAGTCCTTGGAAAACTGGGAAGTTATCCTAGAGCCAAAAAATGCTTTTCATAGATGGGGAAAGAATATGCAAAGGTCTAAGGCCCTCCTTCCTCTCTGTGAGCCGGGTACAGGTGAGTCATCAGGGGCAGCCTGTGGCATGGAAAGATTCTTGTTTAATGGATCTGCACTATCCACAGGTGAAGGTATGGGCTCTTGTGGATCATGAGCGTGTATGAGGACAGAGAAATCAGGAAGTGTGTACAGGTGCACCAAGCCCCTGTATTATGCTAAAGGTTGTTTACAAGAAGGAGAGCTTTGGGGTTGAAAGAAGGAGGTGGACTTCAAAACCATGGCTGGTAAGACTTTGGTATCCTAGAGAGAGGGGAGAAAATTCAAATTAATACTTAAATCTTCATCATGAAACTGTAATACCCAGTATATGTTAGCCCAAGAGATTTAGAACTGCACATTTACTTAAATTATCCCCACTGTATTTTTTAATCTCTGCCTCTATGCATTTTCACACAAAAGTCCACATTAAACAAAACTTTTAGGAAAAAATATAGTTTATAAAACTTATTTAATAAAACCTCAAATTAAAAATGTAGTATATAGAATTAACAGTTAGTCCTCTTAAGATTCTGAAGATGTTTTTGTTCATGAAAATTACTGCTAACCAAGGATCTTTTACTGGATTGCGTTCCTACTCCAGAAGTTCCAAGGATATCAAGTGTATTTTGGAAAGTAAAATATTTTAGAATAATGTAGCAAATACGTATCTGAAACTGAGCTTGGTTAAGTTTGAGATGAAAGATATTAATGCAAAATCTTGTCATTTAAAATGATAAAGTTGAAAATAATGTCCTTTATTCACATATTCACCACCAAAATAAACCTATCCTAAATACGTATCATAATATATTCATTTACCCTCTGCCACAACTCTCTGAATCAGGCAATAGGCACATTAAGTATAGTTTTTTCACACATTAATCTCAGTGGTAAAGTTGCCCAGAGCCACATTTCCAGCACATGGAGGGCAACCTATCAACAATAACATAGCTCTTGATTTTTATCCTAAGCTTTATTGCACTAGTTTCTCTTTACCATGTTGCACTTCTGATCATATATGCTGATTTCCCTATATGACTCTGTCTTTGTGATGCACAACAAGTAAATGAAGGGAAATCCATTTTCTGGGCATTTATGAAAATGTTGACTTTAATGTCATTGAAAAGTACTTGATCTTTTGTTTCTGAGCCTTTGTAGAATCACTAGAAATGGAGTATTTTTCAGTCTCCACTGCTAAGACAACTAACAAAGAGGCTGGTTAATAGGCCCAGATGGAAAATAGCTTAAGGACACAGTTGAACCCAACACAAAAGAAACTGATAAGAGAAATTGCACTGTCCAATATCGTAGTTACTATCTACACAGGGTATCGTGCACTGGAAATACAACTAGTTCAAAATTGATATTTGCTGTAAGTATAAAATGAGTACCAGATTCAAGACTAAGAACAAAAATTTTACATTTTTATATTTGGAATTCAGATTACACATTAAAATGACAACATTCTGGGCATACTGGATTAAATAGAATATATTATTAATTTTAACTTCATTGTTTATTTTTACTTTTTTAATATGGCAACTGAAATGTTTAAAATGCATTTATTGCCCACTTTCTACTATTAGATAGCACCAGTTCAGAGAACGGAGATGGGAAGGCCATCACGAACCAGATTCGCACAAAGGTGGAGAACTGTCCAGAAAAAACATGTTTGTGAGCATCTGTAAGTCTTCATTGACTTTTGCACTTCCCTGGGTCGTGTCCCTAATAAACACAGTTATCATATAATATAGTTCAAAATCAGAATAGGGGTCATTTGGGAAGTCACTGGTTTTAAATTAATCACTACATTACTAAACTTTAAAATAGTAGCACATATTAACCTGATTATCTACAGACAGCTATGAAATTACCATTGATTTTATTTTGTAATTTCTCCTCTTTTCTAAGTATTTTCATTTAAAAGGAGTGTTGATAAGAAAAACACAGCAGAAAAGGGAAAGATAGAATTTCAGGTGCACTACCTTGCCCGGACTTCAGATTAGATTAAGGGGAGAGATGTAGGTCAGTGTTGCAGTTATAGGGTCAGTGCCCACTGTAGGACCCAGTGTGTTCAAGTCCACTTACCTGATACGCATGATCCACAGGTGAAGATTTAGGTGGTTCAAGCCCACTTACCTGTACAGTTATGTACACTTAGGGGAGAGGAAGTCTTGGGATGTAGGTTATATCCTGTGACCATGAATTATGACCCAGAGCATGGTCCTGGTTCAAAGTTCCCTTATTCTACAGTTTCATACCCATTAATCCCTGGCTCTTCTCTAGCCATTCTCCTTAGAATCATTCATCTTACTTGCTGATTCAACCTTCTCCAATCCCAGATCCAGCTGAGCTGTCTTTTCATTTTCCTACATCTCTAGAGAAGCAAGTTCTTTTTTAAGGACCAAATAGTTAATTTGATCTATTTAGGTCAAAGTTGCTATCTGTGGTCACTCCAAAAAGATAATTTATTCATGCAGGTAAAAACCTATATGCAAAAGTCATGCAGGAGGCTATGGATGTTTTTCAACATTATTAACACTTTTCTGTTTTTTTCTTATTGTTCTGTTCTTATTATATTTCTCTCTCTTTGCAATGTAGGATAATGTGTATTTTTAAAATATATTCTGACATATTAGCTGCACTTTAATCAATCTTTGTTCCTGCTATAGTTATTGATGCTGACATAAAAGGCAACATCTGTGTTGACAAGATAAGTGATCAAGGCGTTGCAGGTCCTGGTTAAATATGCTTTGCTCTAATCAGTTTGAAAGTTCAATCTGAAATGTGTCTTCTTAAGAGTGTGAATTTTGATACTGCTCTGGGAATGAGGTCATGAGGATAGGATATCATAATTTACATAGTACATAAATTATTTGTAATTTGGAGGGATAAATATTGAATAACTTATATTTAAAAAGTTTTTGCAGATGTAATGGCCAAAGACTGGAGTTGTCCCCCTAAAAACATCTGAAAATGAATTACATATGTACATTAGAATCTCTACAGAAAGTACACATGTATGGATTTATGTATCACTGATTCATTCATTGAACAAAAATGTAGGTCCCAACTCCCTGGCAGGCAATGTACTGTGTCTGGGACGGAGATATGGACAAGCACAACCCTGCCCCATGCAGTTCACATGGAAGAGGTGACAGCCTTTGAAAAGATAATAGTGAGTGTAAAGAGTACTTCAAAGGAGAGTTTCATAGTGCCACTGACAGTAACCTGCAAATATCTTATGCTCTATGTTTTAGTGTAAGGTCATGTAGATGCTTCAGGTGGTCTAGCTTAAGCTCAGTGGATTACCAAAGGTCTCACACATTCAAGGTTCTTGTCTTGCCTCACACCACTATCCTTGGGTTCTGCTCTGGGAAATTCCCCAATTTGGTAGGTGTCTTATTCTTCTGTTTCTTACTGATCATCTCAGTCTCTTCCATCCTCTCAGCAGCTAATTCTAGGTGTTCTGTTCTTTCTCAGTCCCTAGGAACTCCAAAAGATCTATTTCTTCTCAAATTGTTGTTAACACATCCAGGCTATCTCCCCTTACATTTTCATGGACATTTTGTTGTTCCAACACAAATTAAAAAAGGCAGCTGGGCTCCTGCCCTCCTACAAAGTGAATCTAAAATGTAAGTGTCCAGATAAAGCAATAACAGAATCTGGAAGAACAAAGCATAATCTAGTCACTTACAGGACCCTCGACATTAGAAGACTGTCATGTATCTTGATCTGATGGAAAGAAATTTTCTGCATAGGGATGATGTACCTGTGGTTCCTAGCTGACTGACAAACTTATGATGGCACATGATTAAACATGTGCTTTTTGATGAGTTGGTTTATGTCAGAGCAGATTATGTGTCCCGTTTGACCACCTGTATCTGCACAGTCCAGTATGGCAGCCATTAGCCACTTGCCTGCTGAGTACTTGAAGTGCAGATAGTTTTGAGATTATTGTGAGTATAAATGGCATGCTTGGTTTTCAAAGAATTAGTACAAAAATGTAAATGTCTCATTAATACTTTATATCTGTATATGTTGAAATAACATTTTGGATTTATTTGTTTGAATGAAATTATTATTAAAATTAATCTCATCTGTTTCTTTTTGCTGTTTTATATAATTACTAGAAAATTTTAAATCACTTATGTGGCACATACTATATTTCCACCAGAAATCATTGATCTGGATGTCAAAAATAATTTGAAGGCAAGGCACTTCACATTATAGCATATCCATAAATATGCTAAGATGCAGGTTGTCTAGATTTCTTCATAAAACCTTAGCTCTTTCCTTTAAAGGAATGGGGTGTGCATTATTGGCAGCTCCAGTTTAGAAAGAAGAGAAGCAACAACTGGGTTGGTTAAAAGAGTTACTCTCTTTATAGTGTACACATCCTTTATAGGGGGCTTATCAGAGCCACCTGTCACTGTCTACTCCTCCTGATGCTCCTATGTTTTATTGGCACCCCAAGAAGACACCTGGATCTTCTTTGGGAACTATAACTGGGGATCTAAAATAATCACTTCATGTAGTGGTTGGTCCCCAACTCTGTGGCCCCTCCCCCTTTCTGAGCTGCCATCCCTTATGCTCACCTGTCACCTTCCTTTCTCCAGGTGCCCATGCTAACTCTGTCCCGAGGCATGATTGTTTAACTTTGTGCACAGTCCGGGTGTTGGTGAAAGTGGGGCGGAAAGAGGTCTTAGAAAGTGCGGGCAGCACCTTCACTCCTGTTTCCTACATTGCAGCAAGAGACATGGCTGCCAAATCTATTGAATGGTTTGTGTTTCCACAAGCATTACTCCTCTCTGTTTCCTCCTCCAGCTCAAACGCTGCCCTAAGGAGATCCCACCTGGTTCAGCCACATCCCTAAATTTCTTCTCTGACAATGTGCTTCCTTATATGTGTGAGCAGCACATGTGATAATGTGCTATATTCAGTGAATGAATGTAATTCATTCAGGGGAACTGGAATGGGGTTTGTATTTCACAGTTTTTCTGCCCCTATTTAGATGTCTAGGGACTTCTTGTATGTGCATAAGTAATCTGCATAAATAACATCTTACCTTCTCAGAAATCTTTATACTAGAAATATAAATAAAGGTAGATAGATGGTAGATAGATGATAGATGACAGGTAGATGGTAGATAGATGACAGATAGTGAGCATGCGAGGGAGCAGAGGAGAACTGAATAGGTGGGTCATTATAGGTCATGCCACTTGGATAGATTGAGCAAATGTGATATGACAATGGATTACATAATGTTAAATTGAAGCCAATACATGAGTGAAATTTCAGATCACATTACAAGAGGAAGACATGTTGAATGCAAGATCCTCTTCTGTCATGTTTGGAATATGTGTGGAAGTAATGGAATGTATTTAAGGAACAGTTAAAGGAAGCACTACTGTTCCCCTGAGGTGAAGGCAGCCACAGAGTCTCCCACTGAGGACTGAAGGTTGCCCTGTTCCATCTAACACCTCTTTCCGCCCCACTTTCACTCCTCGGCTGTGGTTTTCCTATACTGCAATCAGAGTAATCTCTTGATAAACATAAATACAGTTGTATACAATTTCTCTGCCCAAAGGTTCAGTGGCTTCTCATCACTCCTGGAATAAAAATCCAGACCCTTGGCAAAAGAGACAAGACCATGACCTGTAGCCTTTCTCTGCACTGCATACTCCTCCTCCTCTTGCTAATTATAGTTTTCTGTTTTTGTTGCTCAAATGGATCAAAGCCTTTCCTCACCTTGCTGTCCTCTGTCTACAATGCTCTTTGCTGATCATATTATTTTTATCCTTCAGATCTGGATTCTAGTGTCAGCTCTTCACAGTGTCGGCCACCTGACCCAAGGTGATGTGTCAGAGTCACTACTGTTTCATTGTCTTTTTTCATTTATGTCATGGCCTTACTGTAATCCTTAATTTTTCATTACCTTTTATTTAATATTAATGTTTTCCACTCAAATGTAAGCTCAGAAAGGGCTCCAGTACATAGCTATACACCCAACATGTAGCCTAGGATCTGGTCCACTGTATGTTCCCAACAATTACTTGCTGAAGAAATTCTGCGAGTGTGGAAGAACATTTGAAACTGATATAAACTCAAGCCACACAATGGAAGTAGATGAGAAAGATTGTTGTTTAATATAAGGACACACTTTTCAAAAGTTGAAATTTCTTTATTCTGAAAGGGCTTTTCAACAAGTTGTGAGTTTTCGTTATTCTGCCTTCATGTACATGAACAAAAGACTGTGGATAGAGCTCAAAATCTAATTTCTTACAAAATATAGGATCATTTTAATAGATTCATTTCTTGATTGAAAGTTTCATAGAGAGAAAAAGTGCTATGGGCAAAACACAGCTTATTTGGACCAAACTTCTCAGTAAGAATTACTGAAAAATGTTGAACAAAAATTTGGGTGGGGGGTACTTTAAAGAGATAACAATATAATAAATAGAAAAGCATGAGAAGAAATGAAGGCAGGTCCTAGGAGCAAAGACAGGTCCCCATCTGATTGCCAGCAAGGTACCAGCGTCTCTATCCTACAATTCAAGGAGACTGATTTTAACCTATAACCTAAATAAGTGTAGAAGTGAATTAATCCCCAGAGACTACAGAAAGGAATACCTCTGTGACAGTGGTTTGATCCCAGTGGTTTGAGGTGCTAAGCAGAGAACTCAGCTGAGCCACAGCCCTACACCTGGATTTCTGACCTACTGAACTGTGAGTTAACAAATAGCCATTTTTAGAAGTAACTAAATTTGTAGTCATTTGTTCCAGAAGCAGTAGAAAACTAATACAGAGACCCATGCACACATATGGATGCTAGTTTTATGGCAAGTATGGCCTTGTAGGTCAGAGGCCCAGGAAGTCACTTCAAATAAATGTTTCTGAGATAACTGGGAACCAATGAAAGTGTGTCCCCAATCTTATGCCATGCATGCAATTTCAGGAAGATTGCTTATCTAAATGTAAAAACAAAATGATGAAGCCTCTAAAAGATAATATGAGAATATACACATCATTTGCAAGAGTGAAGGGCTTTTTTAAAAGGGCTGAAAATCTCTAACCACAAAGGAAAAGACTGATAAGTTGAACAGTGTTAAAGTTAAGAATTTCTGCTATGAAAAGTGAAGTAAAATGGAGTCACTCACATGAAGGGGTTTTAAAATAGAGACCAGGGACCGTGAAGGAGATGGCCTTACGCACGTCCTCACCAATGGAACCATGAACTTTTGAGCTGGGCCAAACTGCAGCTTTTCCAAGAACTCAGCCCAGACATGTGAAACTACTTCCGTGGGAGGCTTAGTGCAGGTCTGAGCAGCCAGGTACGTTCAGTCGATGTTAGCTTTCTGCCCCCAACACCGACCAAAATTCTTTGTAAGCAACATACACAAGCCACTGCTCATGTCTTTAAAAAACCCAAACTTTTGTTCCTTAGTGGGACATAATTTGTGTTGCTCCCCAAATCTGTGCTCCTCAAATTGCATCTGAGACACCAAATAATTGCATTTGTTTTATTTCAGTTCAGTCTCTTGTCTCAGTCGATACTACTCATTAAAACAAAGCAAAAAATAAAGACAGGTCAGGAGAAACTAATTGTAACTCATACAAGATATGAAGGGCTACTAAGGAATTCCTACAAACCAAAAAGGAAAGACAAAACACTCAATATAAAAAAGGAAGCTTCTGTACAGCAAAGGACACCATCAGTAGGACAAAAAGACATCCTACAGTATGGGAAAATATATTCATAAATTATGTATCTGAGAAGGGGTTGACATCCAAAATATATAAAGAACTCACGCACCTTAACAAACAAAAAGCAAATAATCCAATTAAGAAATGGGCAGAGGACATGATAGACACTTCTCTAAAGAAGAAATTCAGATGGCCAACAGGCACATGAGAAGATGCTCCACATCGCTGGTCATCAGAGAAATGCAGATTAAAACCACAATGAGATATCACCTCACACCAGTGAGGATGGCCAACATCCAAAACACAAACAACAACAAATGTTGGCGAGGATGTGGAGGAAAGGAAACCCTCCTACACTGCTGGTGGGAATGCAAACTAGTTCAACCATTGTGGAAAGCAGTATGGAGGTTCCCCAAAAAACTCAAAATAGAAATACCATTTGACCCAGGAATCCCACTCCTAGGAATTTACCCTAAGAATGCAGCAGCCCAGTTTGAAGAAGACAGATGCACCCCTATGTTTATCACAGCACTATTTACAATAGCCAAGAAATGGAAGCAACCTAAGTGTCCATCAGTAGATAAATGGATTAAGAAGATGTGGTACATATACACAATGGAATATTATTCAGCCATAAGAAGAAAACAAATCCTACCATTTGCAACAACATGGATGGAGTTAGAGGGTATTATGCTCAGTGAAATAAGCCAAGCCGAAAAAGACAAGTATCAAATGATTTCACTCATATGTGGAGTATAAGAACAAAGAAAAAAACTGAAGGAACAAAACAGCAGCAGACTCACAGAACCCAAGAACGGACTAATAGTTACCAAAGGGAAAGGGACTGGGGAAGAGGGGTGGGAAGGGAGGGATAAGAGGGTAAAAGGGGTATTACGATTAGCAGACGTAAGGTAGCAGGGGCACGGGGAGGGCTGTACAACTCAGAGAAGACAAGTAGTGACTCTATAGCATCTCACTACGCTGATGGACAGTGACTGTAATGGGGTTGGTGGGGGGGACCTGATGAAGGGGGTAGTTTAATCACCATAATATTGCACATGTAATTGTAGGTTAATGATACCAAAATAAATTGTAAATAAAAATTAATTAATTAATTAATTAATTTAAAAAAAGGAAGTGAAAGACTTAAAATGAAAATCGACACGAAAATACACTCCAAGGATCAGTAATTATTAAGTGTTGAGTCTCAGCTTTAATTAGTGAAATGCCAAATCAAGCCACACTGAAGTCCCAATGTATACCTTTCAGAATGGCCATAAACACAGAGTGGCATCCCACATTTAGGAAAGGAATTTGATTGTCCTATACCAGTGGAGGGAATGGATGTTTACGTAAGGGAGTATTACCAAGTTGGCAGCTAAGGGTCACCTGTGTGGGTGGATTAGGAGTGGTTACAGGGTTTTGTGGTACCATCAAGATCCTTTTTTTCAGTTCTTGGGGTTATAGATGTCAACGAAACAAAAGGCAAAGCTGTAAAACAATTAGTTGCATTATTTGGGGTCTCAGGGATGGCCATCAGGGAGACACAGATGCAGGGAGCAACCCCGATGGTGCATCAATTTGCTGACAAAGTCTAGGGATTTTTAAAGGTAAACAGTAATCCAGTATATTTGTACAAGCTGTTTTGAGTGTTTTGTGATTACAGTGGGCCGAGACATTCATATGCTGTTCAGGTAGTGATTGCTTTCTGTGACCAATGTCAGGAAAGGTTCATACGTGTGTGTAACAGTGGCGGTCTCAGGAATGCACTTGGCCTTCCGAGATGAGACTGCAGACGTGCAGATCCCATCCCTTAAGGGCCTCCAGCCCCATTGTAACTCGCCTAGCCAGGCTGATTCTGTTTGTAGTGTGTCACACCACACAAAGGTGTTTATTTTTTGATAAATCTTTAAACTTCATTTTTTTCTGCATACTTTTCTGGAGGCATGTATTATTTTATAATTACAGAAAAAAAAAGAAAAGCTGTTTCATGCGGCATGCAAATAAGTGGCTCAAATTACAAAGTGTGACTTCATAAATTTATGCCAATTTTCTTTGAAAATAAAATGAAATAGCATTATATAAATGTGAAACTGATATACACATTTCATGTCCATTTTTTTTAAATTACAGACCTTTAGTAAATGAAGTTTGGTGCCACAATGATGCGAGAGTACAAGATTCACTCTTAGGGGATATTCATTTTTTAAGGATCTCAAGTTTAATATACAAGCTCATGGAAATATTTTGAAAAGGTCAAAGTGGGAAATTTCTTCCTGTCCTTGAGTCCAGCTAAGAGAAATTAAGGGTATATACTCCATAATAAAAACTTTTCAATTAAAAACAAAGAGAGAGATTTAAAGAGAGCCTTAGGTAAATGGGAGGGACTTTATTTATATGAGTTAAGACTTCCATTAAACAGTGATTATTTATACTACATCAAAGTGTAGAGAAGAATATGGTAAGTTTTGTATTGTGTTATATCAAGACATTTTTGGTAAGACTGCTATGAGAAAGGTTTAAAGTGTTTGGTGTTTGAATCTCCTGGCCATGTAATACTGAGTCAATCACCGGGTTGTATGAGTCTCCTTGATTTCCACCTTCCCTCCATTAAGAGTGCCTTTTCCTGCCTGTGTGTGTGTGTGTGTATGCCATAAAACAGTGAGAAATGCTAATTATATCTGCGTATACAATTTAACAAATATTTATAAAGTGGACATCCATGTAACACCCATTATGTTAAAAATATGTTATTATAAACAACTCAGAAGACCCTGTATTTCCTTTCCTGATCTCAATTTCTTCCTGTGTGTGAAGGCAATAATTATCATGGTTTTAGAGTAAACACTTCCCCTATTTCCTTTACAGTTTTGCCACCTGTCTATGTATATATTCCTAAGGAATACAGTTTAGATTTTATTGTTCTTTTAACTTGACATAAATTTGACCATAGTCTGGGTATTCCTTTGAGTCTTCTTTTTCTCTTCTGCTACATTTGTGTGATTCATACGTGATGCTACTTACAGCTGCAGCTCACTCATTTTCATTGCTATATATTATCTATTATATAAATATTTAAAATTTAATTATTCATATTATTATCGATGGCAAAGTATTTTTCCATTTTGAGTAGCTATGGACAATGTTGCTGTTAATCATCTTATATACATGGTTCTTGCTGTGCACACAAAATACACTTCCACAATCTACACACTTAACTTCGCCAAAGAGTATGGATACTTTTAATTTAATAAATCATGACCCACTGTTTTCAAAAGTAGTTGCAACGCCTTATTTTCCCAGCAGCAGTACATGGTAATACCTAGCTTTCTGAATCTCCATCATCACTTGTATTATCCAATGTTTAAACATTTTTCATTCTGAAAGATGTGCAGTAGTATCTTTAATTTGAAAATTAAAGACTTAATTTTTTAATTTTCAAATTCATGATCAATAAGACATTTACATGCTTATTAACCATTTGGATTTCTTTTTTGTGGTAAAAAGGGTAGCAAAACAGGGTAAGCTAACTTTTTATCGACTTGTTGAAATTCTCTTTTACATACTGGATATGAGTTTTTGTACAATTCTGGTCTCCAATTCCAGTGTGTGGGCTTTTCCTCACACCACCAAGCAATTTTCTAACATCATCTGGCTGTCTCAGAATTCATCTCAATTCTGACACTACCTGGAAATAGCATCAGACCCCACAGGATAGGGTCTCAGTTTCACAATACTGCCCCACTTCAGATACCAATCAAAAGTCCAGATTGTTTCATATGCTTCTGACCAAGTGACTATAAATCAGAGGTTCCTATGACCTCCTCCTTGGATTCAATGAATTTTCCAGAGCTTCTCATAGAACTCAGGAAACCAGTTTACTCACTAAATTACCAGTTTATTACAAAGGATATTAAAGAATGCTGTTGAACAACCAAGTGAAAAGATACATAGGGTGAGGTCCCAAACAGAAGAACAGTGGCACATGGAAGAAAGCATCTTAATTCACCAATCTGGAAGCTCTCCAAACCCCAACCTTTCAAGTTTTTAATGGAAGCCTCATTACATAGGCATGAGTGATTATATAAGTGGTGATTGATTCAACATCCAGATCCTTTCCCCACCCTGGAAATCAGGAGGTGGGACTTAAAGTCCCAACTTTATATTCATGGTTGGTTTCCCTGGCAAACTCCTTCCCCGTCTTGGGGATTTCCCAAAGTCAACTCATTAATACAGGTGAAGCTGAGGTTGAAAGCAAGATGTTATGAATAACACACCCATTTCACCTTTATGGCTCTGAGACAACTTCAGAAACAGAGGGTAAGAGACCAAATATAACAAAAGAAGCTCCCATTACTGTTATCACTCAAGAAGTTCCAAGAGTTTGGGGCCTGTGAGTTAGGAATAATGGATAAACACCAAATATATACTTCTTATCAATCACAATATCACACATTGGTTACATATATTGCAAATTTATTATCTGTGTAGATTATCCTTTTACTTTATTCACTGTATTTTTATGGCCCAAAGTTCTTAACTGTTTCAACTGTATTAATAGTTTATTTTATTCTTAGGAATTTGGTATTTTCCTTGCAACATTGTTTCTAGACACCAGCCAAGAATATATTATTTCATATGTTCCCTTCAGAAAGGTTTCTGATTTTACTTTCAGAAGCTGGCACAAACATAATTTCCCTATTCCTACCACTAAACACAACTAAAAACCTTAACATTTTTATATAAAACAAAAACAAGAAAGGACTCTGACAGGCAAAGTGAAGAAAACAGACAAGCTGTGGACCCCAAGACCCTAGAAATAACATAATGATGGTAATCTGGGTTTTCTGACTTCTCCATGCGTCCCGGATTTGGAACTAAGGAATCCATCAGTTCAGCAATAAACCCCCACAGAAGCCCAGTCTCTATGCTCAGAGAAGAAAGGGTCAGCCTACCAACACAGAATGCTTTAGACAATAATCGATCTTTTGGAACCAAACTCCACAAGAATGACTGTGGACACACCCCCACATACCAGCATAGAATGAGTGAAGAGGCTAGATTTCTACCTTGCCTGGCTGTACAGGGCATCTCAGGCCCCCAGCCAAGATGGTGTCAGAGAAGACCAAGTAAAACTCTGGGAACTTTCATCCCATGCAAGCTGCAATGAGGCCGCCCCACCCATGATGTAAGATGAGACCACATGGGCACCACTGACTTTCATGCTGGTGGGGTTGTGTATAATAGCTACAACAATTTCAAAAAATAATAAATTGAAAGAAATCAGCCTAGTTGATTTTAAGAGTTAAATAGTTACCGGAGTTAAGCCAGTGTGATATTGGCAGAGGGTAACACATAGCTCAGTTCCGCAGAATAGAAAACCAGCGATAGACCCACACAAATACACCCCATTGAATTTTGACCAAGTGCAAGAATAATTCAATGACAGAAAGATTCCTTTTTAGACAAATTATGTGGGACCAATTGGTCCCACCTAGGAATATCTATTTTTTCTTAATGGATTCTTATTAATTCTCTTGGGATAATAGATATCTTAATAATATTGAATCTTCCATTGCATGTACATGGAATGTCTCTCCTTTTATAGAGATCTTTAATGTCTCTCAGCAAAACTTTATAGTATTCAGTCTACAGGTGCTGCATTGTCTTATTAAATTTATTCCTAACCATATTTTTATACTACTTTTTAATTGGATGCCTGACATAGTACTTTTACTCTGTTAGAATTTGGATATTTTGACTTCCTGGAAATAATCTTGAGTGCTGTTCTGGAAGGAATTTAAGATTCTTAGAAGCATCTGATCTTTTTGTTCTCATTGTGAAGGCTTGTGAGGCTGGACAGAATCAGTGCTCAGTGCTGGGCCAACAGGTTCCCAAACTGAACCACGATGCTTCTGTGTATTCTGCCCACATCACTGTGAATATTAAAGCTTTCCAGTTTGGTTGATTGGAACAGACACTGTTCCCAGCCCAGCATGACTGTCAGGCACTCTGATCTTTAATATTTTCAAGTGGTTCTTTTCCCATGCTTGTAGTTTCTTCACATGAATACCCTCGTCAGACCTTAACTCACCTGCACCTGGAGTCCATTCTCTGTGGCACCCCCCTCTCTGATTCTCTGCTGGCAAATTCTGGTGGCCTGGGTCTCCATGGTCTCGCCTCTGTCTTCCTAATTCAAGGGATTTGTTCAGTCCTACCTGGGTTCCCATGTCCTGAACTGTGGCCTGAAGACTCTTCAGCTGGTGTGCTTGGTAAATCCTAGAGCCTGCCTCTTTTTCCCCATCTCTCAGGGATTACTGTTTTTGTTGCCTGATGTCCAGGGTCTTGACAATGGTTGTTTCAGCATTTGTTCATTTTATTTTTTTGGTTGTTTCAGTACCTTTTGTTCCATCTTGGCTAAAGTGAGAGTCTTCAAGAAACATTTTTTGAAACACTGAATGGAGTTCATCTAATAACTATAGAAGTCAGTCTATTTGAATTTAGTGTATTACTGATACCTCTGAATTTATATCTAGTGTATCTTGAGCTATTTTCTTATCTTGTTTCTCTTCTCTACTTTCTCTGAACATTTTTGTTGATTAGCTGAGTGTTTTTTCTCATATGATTTTTTTCATATCTATCAGTTTGGAAGTTGTATAAGTTTATATATATATAACTACATATATATATATATATGCTATAGTTTATAACTATAATAGACAATTTTATTATTTTAGTGGTTGCACTAGTAATATCTGTCCACAATTAACAAGTAAAAAGTGTAAAGTTAATCAGTTCCTCTACTCTCCATGCAGATATTTTATTATGCTCCCTCTTGATTTATGCTTAAATGTAATCAATATGTAAACCCCTCAAGACATTGTTATTGCTGTTTTGATAAATATTTGAATAAATTTACCCCTATATGCATTAATTTATTTTATTCTCTTGCATCTCAATGCTGGGATATTCTTGATATCTGAAGTAAAACATTCATCTATTACATCTAAAAATATCCTTCAATTTCTGATTGCCTAGAAATGGTTTTACTTCAACTTAATTTTTAAAATGTATTTTGAGTATAAACTTTAGACATGGCTATTACTTTCAGTCCACTTAAAATATATTTTCATTTTCTAATGGCTTTTATTGCCCCTGTGCAGACGTCAGCCATCAGTCCAATCATCACTTCCTTGAAGTTACTCTGATTGTTTAAGATTCTTTTTATTTGACCATCTATAACTTTACAGTTGTGTGTGTTGATGTCAAGGTTTCTCTTTTATTTATTGACTTTTGTTTTCCTGGAACTTGCTGAGCATACTGAAACTGGTTGAAATCATTTATTAGTTCTGAAAAACTCTGAGCCATTCTTGCTACAAATACACATTTTATCCTCTTCTCTTTCTAGGATTCAGTTAAGTATATATTGAACATGCTACTAGTTTTTCTGTGTTACTATTTTTTACTATATTTTCATCTCCATGCACCTTTAAATTGTATTATGCATAGTATCTTTTAACATATACCACAATTTATTAATTCTTTATAACTATCTTGTAATACTGTAATACAGTGAGTCAAATGAAGTTTTTAGGTTGGCAGGGCATATAAAAGTTATGTTTATGCTATAGTCTATTAAGTGTACAATAGCATTATGCCTAAAAACACAATAAATATACCTTAATAAAAACATACTTCATTGCTAAAACAAGCTAACCTCAACCGAGGTTTCGGCAAGTTGTCGTCTTTTGGCTGGTGGAAGGTCTTGCCTCGATGT
>JAQQAC010012171.1:14265208-14300925 GCA_029783875.1 Phataginus tricuspis | reverse complement strand
GACTCATGAAAGGAAGAGTCAGTCCAGGAGGGAAACTTCACTGCTGTCTTATTTTAAGGCCTTGCCATGGCCACTGTAGCCTTGAGTAAGCACCACCCCATGAGTCGGCAGCCACTGACATCAAGGCAAGACCTTCCACCAGCCAAAAGACGACAACTTGCCAAAACCTCGGTTGAGGTTAGCTTGTTTTAGTAATAAAGTTTGTTTTTATTAAAGTATATTTATTGTGTTTTTAGACATAAGGTTATTGCACATGTAATAGGCTAGAGTATAGTGTAAACATACTTTTTACATGCCCTGGGTGGCTTTGTTATGGTGGTCTGGCATCAAACCCTTAATATATGTAGGGATGTCTGTACTTACACTTGATAAGTATCTTCTTTTTGTTTGTCACATTGTACCATTTTCATTTCGCAGAAGACGAAGGACACTTTCTTATGTCTGTGCCTATTTTTCTATTATCTGCCCAGTTACTTCTCCATTCTATATCACAACATTCATTTTACTTTACTTTTTATTTTTAATTATTCTGTGAAAACTGTACATTTAACCTCTCCTGTATATAGAGCTGTGCATTTGCAATTTTGAGGCATATATGTAACAATATGCACATCTTTGAGCAAATATGAGCTTCTGATTCTATTTTCTTGCCTCTTCCACATAAAATTTTAATAAACTTTCAAGACCATATGTAATGTTATCTTTGCCAAAAAACATAATGCAGAGGATGTTGTTATCTTCTCAGGAAGACAGAGTTTTATACATATGGACTAAATTTTATTCATATGTGTATATATATCTATATCTATATCTATATATGTGTGTATATATATATATACACACACACACACACACACATACATATACAACCATATACAAAGTCCCTTACCCTGTGATTGGAACAAGATAGATCCTCAAACAAGTTTTTTTAATTAGTAAATAATGTTAATTTCACAAACACATATTGAGTATCTACTGTATACAGACACTATTCTAAGAGTGTGTAGAAAATTCCTGAACAAAACACAGATCTCTCTTCCCATGAGGCAGTCATTCTAATGGTAGGAGGATACTCAACAAATATCTATCAAACTTTACCAGTAATACAGAATGATACAGATGACGCAGGCTGAGGCAAAGAGGAACCTTAGAACAAGGTGTGAGAGACTGAGCAAGCTGATTTGCTTCACTGCAAAGAGGCTGTTGAGGACAGGTGTGAAGTCAGTGAGGGGTTCAGCCCTGGGGGTGTTCCGGTGAGGATGGCTCAGGGATGGAGACAGTCACTCGTAAAGCCTAAAAGTGGGAGAACAGCGGAATATTCCAGGAGGCACAAAAGCTGGTGTGGTTAGCGTGGCTTGTGTGATGAAATAGTGGAGAAGCAGTTGCTTTGGCTGGGAGATGACGGGGGCCAAATCTTGCCGGACATGTAGGTCATGGTGAGTACTGCTGTTACTCAGAGGGCAGAGAGGCACAGCAGGGTTTTGACAGGAGTGATGGAATCTCATTCACTGTCAAAAGAGGACTCTAGCTATTATGCAGGAACATGGGAATGTCACCAGCTGAGAAGCATACAGCTTTACTCAGTCTGGACAGCATTTTGCAAAAATGAACAATTAAAAACTCTTTAAAAAAATAAAGAGAAGGAAAACTACTTCTGGTTGGATGACAAGCTCAGAAGAATACCCAAAAATAAATAAATAAATGAAAGTAAGCTTTGCTTATTAGTTATCTTGCTTCATCTCACTCCAAGGCATGAACACAGATCAAAAGAAAAGAAAAAAAACAACAGGAGCAGAGGCAGAACATAATAAGAAAAACTACATTCCATGCTTGACTGTACTTACCTTGTGGAAACGAAGTAGAAAATTCACTCAAGACAGATTTCGAAAGAGTGAGGGATAACAAGTATAGGTATTTGAAGATGAAAATGCTTATCATCATGTTTCTTAGCTGTTGGATTTCTGATCACTCGTCTTCTCTGTGTTGTCTAAACAGGTGTGGACCAGCTCCTTCAATTGCAGTGTGCGGGGATACGTCTGTGACCAGTCAGGAGACTGAAATGAATTGGGATGTTTTTGACCATCACTTCCTAGATATTCACAGCATGTGTAGCTGGCTTTTGATAATGACAACCGCAGCTCCCTGCAGGGACAGCTCCTGTGACTCTCTGTCTGTGAGGTGGGTCAGCAGGCTATTTCTTCTCAGACTAAGCCACCAGGCTCATACTTAAATGGGACTGATTTGCCCACCCCTGGAGTCAGTCCTGTTCTAACTACGAACAGATCACCCATATGATATATTATATTGATTTCACTTTATAATGCCATTAAGAGTAAATAGATCAATGTCCATTTCAGTACTTATAACTGCCTTCGGTACTTATAACTGTATTCAGTACAGAGAATGTGCCTTTGTCTCCTGACTGCAGAATTTCAGACCCTGGCTCAGCCTGTGTGTCATTTGCTTGCAGCCTGTGGACTCACAAATGCAGACTCAGAATTGGAAGGAACCTTTGCAGAGGCCACTAGCCTTTTTTTAAAACAATTTTATTGGTAATTGATATACAAAGAACTGCACATATTTAATGTACATATTGGGGAATCTGGACATGTGCAAACATCCACAATGCCATCATCAAAATCAAGGTAACAGACATATCTAACACTTCCTTAAGTTGGCTGGCATCCTTTTTTTTGTTTTGGTTATAACATTTAACAGGAGACCTACTTTCAGTGAATTTTGAAGTGGGTAACATGTGCGCAGCAGATCTCTAGAACTTATTCACTTAGCAAAACTAAAAGTTTGTACTTGTTGCATTTCTTCATGGATTCATGGGTCTCTACTGATTCTGCCAAGCCAGCTTCAACCTCTGCCTCAGTTTCTCATGTTCGGGGCTTGAGTCCCCTGCTATGCAGTCCATTGTCAGATTGTTCTAGTAATTGGACCAAATTCCTTATTGGCCTTAATTCTGAGCTTCAGGATCACATGGAAAATTCAAATCCTTCTTTCCCTGGAAGCTCTTTGAAGACACCTGTCATGTGTTTGAGGACAACAGCTTTGGTATCCCCCAAGGATACATCTGTAATTCAAATAGAGGTTATGCCGAGGAAGACCCCCTACACCCTGGTATTTTTCTGTGGGCATCTTCCCATTCCTCAACGTCCCTCTTAAATACTGGGATGGATTTGAGCCAGCTAATCCGATGTCTTCAGGCCTCTGAAGAATGCAGCACAGCTCAGCCTGATTGCCAGGCCCTGCGTGTCTCGTCCTGGGCCCGAGGCCACTTGAAGCCACCACCCTGGTCCATGGCATGGTCTGGAACTCAGTCGGCAGTCATTGCTGAATCTCTGTTCTCTTTGTGGCTCAGGATTCAGGCCTTTCTGCTTAGATAGGCCCCTGTATGGAGTTCATAAGAAGAGGTTCTAGGAAGAGCATAACAATGAAACAAAACCCTCTAGGACACTTTTCAGGATTCTACTCAGTCTTATATCTATGATTAGAATTATAACTATAAATATTATTATTTTATAATGGTAGATGCAGAACAAAGATAGTGAATTGTCACATATAGAACACAAGTTTTAACCTCATTAGACTTAATTTCAAAGATAGTGTTATTTTTCTATTCCGATGACTACTCTTCCTACATTGTCCTAACACAACTTGTAATGTATTTTATTTTTATTATTATCTACCTCCTAGTTTTGGCATTTCTCTTTAATATAGGAGCAGACACTTTGTAAAGTAACATTTTCTTATATCTCTTGGAAAACAATTGTGTTTATTCTGATGAAGAAAGCAATACCTAGCCATTGCTATACACGTGGGAGAATCAGAACAGCCTCTCATACTGGGGAGAAAAAAGACACTGGGGGCCTCGTAGGCTCCTGCCTCCCCTCCTCTTCCTGTCACAGCTGCCTCCCAAAAAGAAGATGCTCACACATCCTGCCCATCATCATTCCGTTTCGGCCCACTGTACAGATTCCCCACCACTGCCACCTCCTAATTTCAACCAGTCTTTTTTTCTTCTTACGGAAGTCAAATTGACACGTAATGCTGTATTAGTCTCAGGTATGCAACATAATGAATGACGTTTGCCTATACTGGAATGATGTCTGCAGTAAATTTAGTTGACATCTGTCGCCAGACATAGTTACAATTTATTTCAACCACAGTGTTGCTGAAAGCAGCACTTTCTGCTCTCATGATGGTTGGCCTTTCAATTTACACACAGTCTTTGACTTAAAAAACATGGCTTTTTTGTTCTCTTTCTCCTGTTTATTTTCCTTTTCCAGTATAACCCACTCCTGAAAAGTAAACAAAACCCCTCATGCACTCCATGTATCTTTAGAAACTTCCCACTGACCTCTCTATTATCCACCGTAGTTGTAGTATGTTGCTGCTACCACAGGCCAGCCTCTTCTTGATGGAGCTTCCATGAGAATGCAGAAAAAACACAACTTGAATACGGTGTAAAAAGCCATGCATGCTATGCCTCTACCTAAGCCTTCAGCACCCGCCTTGGGCACATATCTAGGCCCTCCTACTCTTTTCCTCTCTTCCACTTGGCAGACACTTTCTCACTAGGAAAGCTCGGCTACCTACAGGCATTTCTGTGTGCAGGACTTGCCCTCCCTTCTCTCCTACCAGCTCTACTTATGCTTTAGATGTCTTTGCTTTCAGTAATGAAAGCTACTCTCTGACATATGGTTGGACAAACCCCTCATGATAGAATGTTTAAAAGTGCCACAGACTGCCTATTCATTGCACTTACTCCGTGTGTAATTTTTAACCTGATTGTAGTTTTCAGAAATGTTGAAAAATAAGAAAAGCATAATAATCACCCATATGCTCTTTACTAAAGATACTAAAGTGTTAACGTTTTGCCTTATTGTGTATGATGTCTTTTATGAACCGTGTGTATGATGTTTTTTATGAACCGTGTGAGAATAAATTGCATGCATGCATTCTGGCTCACTGTCCCCACTAACTTCAGAGCACATTTCTTAAGAACAGGATATTCTCTTATATCCCACAGAACAGTGATCAATGTCAATAAATTTAACATTAATGCAATACCGTAGTCTAATGTAATCAGGTTGGTCAGCTGATCCTTTATACTTTATTTTTCCTCCAGGGTAGGGTCAGGCAAGGAGACCTGGGAAGCATGCTTAGGGGCAAGGGCTGGAAACCTTTGAAATGATTCAAGCAGACAACTGAGTAAAGACTACAGATAACTTTAGATTTCTTAGGTAGAACATTCCTTCCCACTGATGTCTTTCTTAAAGTTTGAAAACGTCAGCCATTGCCTTAAAAAAATAAACTATTACATTGTGGTACGGTCATGAGAAAGGAAGCTTCTCTTAATTGTGTTAAGAACCTAAATTCTAAATACTTATAAATACACACACACATATGCATACCATTTTGGATGTATTTGTTACATAATCTCTGAATTAGTATACTTTAGTACGCTTAATATCATATGTCTATATTGAATAACTTGTCTGCAAAGTATTTTATTCTACAGATATAACTGATGATAAATAATTCCTTATTTGGTGATATTTAGGTTTAGAGATTTTCTCATCATAAAATAACACTACAATAAATACAATCATCTTAAATCTTTGTGCATGTCTCTGATAATCATAGAGCTTGAACAATTTGTCAGAGGGTATAAATGTCTATCTTTAGGGGTTCTGAGAATACTACCAAAACAACCTTGCAATTGTTTGCATTAAATCACGCCCTTACTTATAAATTATGAAGGTATATTACTCCCAAACACTTTCTATAACTGGTTAATAACATTTTTTTCATGTTTTCTAATTTAATGAATAAATTATAATTTCTACTGCTCTAAGCTTCCTATATTTGATTTCATTTTCATTAAATATGTTTTCATCCTTAATTGAAATTGTGAAGTTCCTTTTTAGGTGGACTCTTACTAAATAAATTTTTTTGTATTAAGATACAAATTATAACTAATTCATTAAAGATATTAACAACACACATATATATTTCAAGTTGTCTTCTGCTTTCAATTTTATTTATTTGTTTATTGAAGGTTTTGTTCTCTTTGTTTGGCTTGACTTGGGTATTGGTGCTGTTTCCCTTATGGATAAATGACGACCAGCCTAACCAATATGGGGAGGGTATTAAGGCCAATTAAACTAGCCTCTCTGTGACTGGAGAAAAAGTAGGGGAGAAGATGATAACATGTTCAAGTCATTACTATTGAAAGTGTGGTCAAAATAACAGTTAAAACCCTAAAATGGCAACACCTGGATATCTCAAGAGTCACTTGACACCTTTGTTCTGTATGGGAGCCCATGGTGGATGCTGCGCTGGAATGTGCTGGGCACTCCAGCAACTGGATCCCACATGTTCAATTATTTTGAATACTGGAATGAAAGGAAATATTTTACATGTATTCTGGTGTCAGTCGAAAGCAAGACAGAAATTTATTACATTTGGTACAATCCAAACTATGGCCTTGATCTCAGCTCACCACATTCTCAGATTACATGTCAACTCCCAAACTAAGTTTAATTCATCCACGTTTTTGAAGTTTATTCTGATTTTCTTGAAAATATTTGTGTTGGAGTAAAGTCCATATTAAATTTTCCTTTGCTTTTATTTTTAGAAAGAACTTTGCTAGAATGAGATTGGACAGATAGCCATAATTTCTGTTTATTTTCCTCTGGTTCTTTGTTTTTAATTAATTCCTCTAAGCAATGCTGATTCATTATAAATATTCAAAACAAGTCTTTTCACCCATGCACCTGTTTTAGTATGCTTTTAAATATATTTTTATTTTCCTGAAGCAGAAAGGGAGCTAAGGGATATAAATAAGGGAATTTATTTCCGACAAGAATAGGCAGATTAATATCTTTCAAATGAAATGATAAATAAAAAATCTGAATGAAAATCACCAGTAACAAAATAAATACGTAAAACTGAAGCTATGTTAGAACTTTTCATTATAATTTCTTAAAACAGCAAAAGTTTATTAAAGAAGAACTCCAAGGCACAGTGAAACATGGTAGGTATACAACAATATAAGGTTCCATTCTGCCTCCCACAATTCTGAGCAGGTGGGGGGAGAACAATTTATATCTGAATAATGCAATGTCTTACACAAAAGTGATTTTTGTACTTAATGCTCAGATTGTTGCTATTATTACTTTTACACATGAGGAAACTGAGACTCAGAGAAGTTTTAAGTATTTCAGTGTCACATAGTTAACTATTTTGTAATAGTTGAGGCACAAACCCATATTTTATACTACGAATATAGCTTTACTTCTGTAGCATAGATGCTTGTCCAAAATGCTAAATTTATTAATTATATTATTTTGAAATTAACACTGTGACAATGAGATATTTCTAAATAAGTAAAAAAAAAAACCCCAAAAAACAAATATGCAAACACTCTGATGGAGCATGTCCCAGTAATGAATAATCAGTCCAAGGCTCCTGAAGAAGCTTTGCTGGCAGTATTTATTGCGGGTAATTTGAATTCCTGCACTTTAGGATTAGTATTCCCTGAAAGGCCTGGTTAGTAAAATGAAATAATTCTTCTTACATACACATCAGAAATAATTGTCTCCCTCACTATCAGGTCAGTTACATCTTTCATTGGTCCAGGGTAAGTAAAGCTGAACTAGCATGTTGCTGGGAGTTGCCAATTTTAATAAGACGTTGTAAGAAGATGAAGTTATTACTGAACAAACTGCCCATGTACACATTTCTCATGGGGGAACATGAATACACAGTAGCTGCGTGGTATCATTACCCATCTTAACTGCCAAATTAGATAAATAGTGCAGGTTCTCTGACTGATTGGGCAAGGATTGTTTAAGACAGCCAAAAGAAACCAATTTGGCCAAAAAAATATCAACTTACAGCCATTGAGCAAGGCGGTGAGGATGGAATTACTCATGTGAGAAGCATGGCATCCAAGGTGCTCATTTAAATCTCTGTGACAGGTGCCATGTTGGTCTTTCTACAAAGATAAATAATGGCTGTGCTGCTCTATTGCAAAAACAATGGATGAAAAGTCAAACTATGTTGGTTACATGAAGCCAAATAACTCTTTGCACTGCTGTCAATAAACCAAATTCACTGGATCCTTCACTTCCTCCTTGGGGGAGGATGTGGACTCCCCTGTTTCTGTTTGATGGTTGAGCATCAGGAGATCTGGGCACAGGCTCCCTGGACTGTGTCCGACCCAGCTCAGGTCACAAAGGGTGCAGGGAGGCGGCATTCCCCCATCCGGGGATCCTTGCTGCTGATTATGATTCGTATAAAACTGAAACGAAGTGTCCACTCTGCCTACTGCCAGGCATCTTTACAGTAACTCTCATTGGCTTGTGTAACAGTGCATTCTACTACTGGGAGTCTATTAAATCTACTTTTACTTTTCCTTTAATTAGTATGCTATTATCATCTGGGATGTAGATTGCTCTCTTAGGAATATTTCCTTGGTAATAATACTAATGCTAGTGGTTTTATTCAAACATGTACAAACAATTTAGATGTACACAATTTTATGTCCTGTGTTCCTTTAGTTATAATGCAAATTTTCTCCTTTCACTTGCAGGCTTTAAGTTTTCACAGGCACACAGTTTCTCACTTTGCTTGAGAAAACTTTCTATATAGCTTGTCCAAGTTATTAGCTATTGGTAAATAAATCTCAGAAGAGATACAAGAGAAAACACATACTAATATAAGTGAAGGAGGGGAAAAATTCTAAGCAATATAGGAATTGAGAAAAATTGCATTTTAAAATATGAAATTGGACTCTAAAGCCTTAAAAGCACAGGCATTTTCCAAAGAGTAGAAGAAGAGGGAATACTTCCAACCTCATTCTATCAGGACAGCATCACTCTAATACCAAAACTAGGCAAAGACACCACAAAAAAAAGAAAATTACAGACCAATATCCTGGATGAACATAGATGCAAAAATACTCAACAAAATATTAGCAAACAGAATTCAAAAATACATCAGAAAGATCATCCATCATGAACAAGTAGGATTTATTCCAGGGAAGCAACGATGGTACAACATTCGAAAATCTAGCAACATCATCCACCACATCAACAAAAAGAAGAACAAAAACCACATGATCATCTCCACAGATGCTGAAAAAGCATTTGAAAAAATTCAACATCCATTCATGATAAAAACTCTCAACAAAATGGGTACAGAGGGCAAGTACCTCAACATAATGAGGGCCATATATGACAAATACAAAGCCAACATTATACTTAACAGCGAGAAGCTGAAAGCTTTTCCTTTAAGATAATGAACTAGAGAAGGATGCCCACTCTCCCACTTCTATTCAACATAGTACTGGAGGTCCTAGCCACGGCAATCAGACAATACAAAGGAATGAAAGGCATCCAGATTGACAAGGAAGAAGTTAAACTGTCCCTGTTTGCAGATGACATGATATTGTACATAAAAAACCCTAAGGAATCCATTCCAAAACTACTAGATCTAATATCTGAATTCAGCAAAGTTGTGGGATACAAAATTAATACACAGAAATCTGTGGCATTCCTATACACTAACAATGAACTAGCAGAGAGAGAAATCAGGAAAACAATTCCATTCACAGTTGCATCAAAAAGAATAAAATACCTGGTAATAAAGGTAACCAAGGAAGTGAAAGACCTATACTCTGAAAACTACAAGACACTTATTGAGAGAAATTAAAGAAGAAACTAATAAATGGAAACATATCCCATGCTCATGAATAGGAAGAATTAATATTGTCATAATGGCCATCCTGCCTAAAGCAATCTACACATTCAATGCAATTCCTAACAAAATACCAACTGCATTCTTCAATGAACTAGAGAAAATCATACTAAAATTCATATGGAACCACAAAAGATCCCGAATAGCCAAAGCAATCCTGAGAAGGAAGAATAAAGCTAGGGGAATTATGCGCCCCAACTTCAAGCTCTACTACAAAGCCACAGTAATCAAAGCAATTTGGTACTGGCACAAGAACAGACCCATAGACCAATGGAACATACTAGAGAGCCCTGATATAAAGCCAAACATATATGGTCAATTAATATACGATAAAGGAGCCATGGATATACAATGGGGAAATGACAGCTTTTTCAACAGCTGGTGTTGGCAAAACTGGACAGCTACATGCAAGACAATGAAACTGGATTATTGTTTAACCCCATACACAAAAGTAAACTTGAAATGGATCAAAGACCTGAATGTAAGTCATGAAACCATAAAACTCTTAGTAGACAACATAGACAAAAATCTCCTAAATATAAGCATGAGCAACTTCTTCTTGAACACATCTCCTCAAGCAAGAGAAACAAAAGCAAAAATGAACTCATGGGACTACATCAAACTAAAAATTTTCTGTACAGCGAAGGACACCATCAACAGAACAAAAAGGCATCCTACAGTATGGGAGAATATATTTGTAAATGACATATCTGACAAGGGGTTAACATACAAAATACATAAAGAACTCACACGCCTCGACACCCAAAAAGCAAATAACCTGATTAAAAATGGGCAGAGGATATGAAGAGATATTTCTCCAAAGAAGAAATTCATATGGCCAAGAGACACATGAAAAGATGCCCCACATCACTAATCATCAGGGAAATGCAAATCAAAACCACAATGAGATATCACCTCACACCAGTAAGGATGGCCAGCATCCAAAAGACAGAGGATGCAAAGAAAGGGGAACCCTCCTACACTGCTGGTGGGAATGTAAGCTTGTTCAACCATTGTGGAAAGCAATATAGAGGTTCCTCAAGAAACTCAAAATAGAAATACCATTTGACCTGGGAATTCCACTCCTAGAAATTTATCCAAATAAAACAAGATCCCAGATTCAAAAAGACAGGTGCACCCCTATGTTTATGGCAGCACTAGTTACAATAGCCAAGATATGGAAGCAATCTAAGTGTCCATCAGTAGATGGATGGGTAAAGAAGAAGTGGTACATATACACAATGGAATATTATTCAGCCATAAGAAGAAAACAAATCCTACCACTTGCAACAACATGGATGGAGCTGGAGGATATTATGCTCAGTGAAATAAGCCAGGTGGAGAAAGACAAGTGCCAAATGATTTCCCTCATTGTGGAGTATAACAAGGAAGCAAAATTGAAGGAACAGAACAGCAGCAGACTCAGAGACTCCAAGAAGGATCTACTGGTTACCAAAGGGGAGAGGTGTGGAAGGGCGGGTGGGAGGGAGGGAGAAGGGAACTGTGGGATATTATGTTTAGTACACATGGTGTGGGGGTCACGGGGAAAACCCTGTAGCACACAGAAGGCAAATAGTGACCCTGTGGCATCTTACTACATTGATGGACAGTGACTGCATTGGGGTATGGGTGGGGACTTGATAATATGGGTAAATGTAGTAACAAATGTGTTTTCATGTGAAACCTTCATAAGACTGTATATCAATAATACCTTAATAAAAAATTAAAAAAACAAAAAAAAGCACAGGCACTAAATGAACTTTAACAGTAAGAATTTCTTAAATACTGTCTGTAAAAGCAAAACAAGAAAACAAAAATCTTTTTGAGACATTTGAGCTTCAAAAGTAATCTCTCATGGCCTATATCCTTCAATTTCTAAATTTCTGTTATGATTATTAGTTACCGTAATAATCTTCAAATATCCATAATTTTAGAAGATACGTCTTTGACCATTTTCCTTTATCAGCCAGAAATACCTCAGAAGTATTTTTTCTCCTTTTCTTTATCATTAAATAAAAAGAATCAATGAATTTGGACAAATTATCTTAAAACAATTTTTGAGCAATTATTTTCACAATGCTACATTATGATTCCCAAAATAAAACTATCCAAACGCTAAAACACTTGATATTTCCTCCTGTCACATTTCCCTGTTTGTTGTGCTGTTCCCTCAGGTACTTCACACACTTCGCCTGTTTTCCCGCTAGGTCCTTCTTTCCTGTCAATGTAAGACCTTTTGTCAGCAAATACTTTTTCAAATCTTTTTTGTTCTATAATTGATTGTCGTGTGCTTTGATCTTTGCATTTTTTTTACAAGCAAACACATCTTAACTTTTCAAAGAGGATGAGTATGACACAGAAAAGGTTGTCTTTTAGCTGACATTGTTAATCGAATCAGTTTATGGGGCAGAAATGGAGAGTTCACAAAGAAAGTGTTCAAATGAACAGTATGTTTTAATATGCATTTATTTATACATCTAAGAAATATATACAAAACATACTATGAATTTGAACATTTGGATACATTTGATCATTGTTCAACATTTTATATATGTATATATAAGCATACTATATATGTACATACTGTATATTTGAATATACATAAAACACACACACACACACACAGATAGAGAGAGAGAGAGGTGAGGGGAAAGCTTTCAAACATAAATGCAATCTGCAAACCCAGGGAACGTCACCCCATTGACAAGAGTCCAGAAAGGCTTCACAAGGGTGGTCTTTGACTATTAAAGGATTGGGTTCTGGAATAATGACAGCTGGGAGTGCAACCTGCGGGTGGGGGCACTGCTTGTGCAAGGAGGTACACTGCCTTGTGGTGTAAGTGAGCAAGAAAGGCCAGCACCTGTCATGAAGGCTTTCTGGGTACAACGGGGAACCACACCGACTGGTGGCGACCCTAAGTGGAGCCGCAGGTAGAACTGGGCATCATAGCCCCTTACGTGAATGGGTTCTCTACAAACCTGTTCCAACTTCGTGATCCTGCCTGTTTTTAGACTTCCCTCTCATTCCTCCTTGGTGACCAGGTTCTGGCACAGCAGACCATCTCCTCCTGGAGTTGTGTTTCAGAGCTGAAGAGGATGAGATCTGGAGCTGCTGCCTTGACCATACAAGGCCCCATGTGTTGTCCAAAAGAGCATTGTGCCTTTATAGTAAAAAAGAAAGAAAAAAAAAAACAGATTCAAAGTACAGTTATTTACCTTTCCTAGGATTTGCCAGAAATATTGGAACTTGTGGGGGAAAAAAAGAAAAAATAAAGATACAGAAAGCTTTGTTCAAGTAGTTGGGTGGATGAAGTAAGAGGGCTAAGGATTTAAACATCATCTCCAGAGGTATTGCTTTCTGAAGAACACAGAAACATCCCATTTCTTCCTTCTTTTCACTCAACCAGGTCTTAAGAAATAGAAAGTGAAGATAAAAGAGGGTGATGACACTGCCCTCCAGGATCCAGAAGGAAAACAATAAAACGGTCTCTCTTTCCTAGTCCAATTCACTGTGAGTCTTCTGAAGAATAAATATTTCAACCAAATGTACTTTATGTTTCAGTCTTTATAGAATGGTCAGGTCTCTGTTAATGATTTTCTTCCTCAGTATAATTGAATAAAAGATTAATCATTTCAATTTATATACACCACAGCTCAATCTGGAATTCAATCAAAACCTAAAATTAGTTATTCAATTAAAAGTTCTCCTGGTTTCCTACCTTTTCATGGAAATTAGGTACAATTATTTATGCAGTTTGTTAGTAGCAATCTTTTTCTTCATCTATTTAAAGATATCTAATAAAACTAGTGTGGAATACAGAAAACATGGAAAGAACAGAAAATAGTGGTCTAAAAATAATTGCTTATCAATGGGCTCTGACACAATATGTGTGTTAATTTTCTTTATAAACTATGAAATGCCCAATTCTTTCCTGTTAAACTGTATATTTAGACACCTCTATAGCATCACCCTGATGTTTCTCTGCATAAATCGTTGTTTGATAATGAAATGATCACAACTGCTGCACTTTCAGTAGTTTTCTCAAACTGATTTAATCCATGTTAACTTTTGTAAAATGATAACATTTATAATCTCAACAACCTTCTTTAATGCCTTTTGAAATGTTCAAATGAATAGCATCATTAAAGTCCAAAAAAATAAAAAATCCAAACACCATCACCCCCAAGTCCCATTCCCGACTCCCAGATTCTGGGTCAGTCCCGGCAGGGAGATCAGCCACACCAGGGACAACTCAATACGGTCGGCAGGGAGGCAGTGGCAGGCACCCCTCCTGCGGAGAAGTTAGCCTCGGAGATGGCAGACCAGTTAGAAAGAAGGCACCTCAAGGGGCTTATCTAAGAGACCAGAGTCTCAGCTTGAAGATATCAAAGCATATAGTGATGTAATACTTTAAGATAACTTCCTCATTTTACAGAAGCCAGTGATCAGATACTTAGACCCATTCTCTTTCTCAGAAGTTTCTCTTTTCCTCCTCCTTAAGCATGTATTAGATTACATGTCTACTTCTGAAAGCTGAAAATGTCATTATCTTAGGGGAGCAAACTTAACTGATAGTTGATGTTTTTCAGCCTCAATGTGTCCTTGACAATGTACTTACCTCACGTATTTTTGTGTCAGGGATAACTGACATAGGGTAGTGAAGAACTTAACAACATTGTCTGCATTCAGTGAACCCGCCAAACATAATAGTGATTTTTTATGAGTAGTTTATTTCTGTCCCAGGTAGCGATGTTTTCAGTTTATATCAAAAGAAGAATTTTTGTTACATAAGTGATGGCCCTGAAAAAGGAATCTCAGAGTTTTTGGGAACACAGCGATGTGTCCAGACTCAGCCAGTTTTTCCTCTTCAACTCTGTCACTCTTAATGTGTCGGGCTTGCAGCTCCTTGGTAGCGAGGAAGATTCTATAGTTCTAGAAATCAATTCCTAAAATGAATGCTTCCAAAATAGACAGGCAAAAGTGAGGGCAAAATGGGCTTTATTGACATCTCTTTTTCTCTCATCTATGAGGAAAACGTTTCCCAGGAAACTCAACAATCCTCCCTGTCCTTCTCATGGCTGGACATCCCTAGATGCAAAAGATACACATTAAAAAAATAAAGATTAAAAGGACTTTTAAGACTCTTCAGCCTCTGTATCAGATAAGAAAGGGAAAGCAAGCTGAGATTATGTAATCATCCAAAAATAGTTACATTTTTAAATTAATAAATATTACATTTTCTTTGAAATCACCCATTCTGTGTATTTTCTGATTCATGTTGCCCTGATTTCAGTCAATTAATTGTTAGTATCTCCTAAAATATTTTTATTCTGATTGTTGCAAATCCAGGTGAATTAGATGATATAATTACCAGATGGTATTAAGATGCAGAATAAGTTCATCTTTTGCATAAGGCCAGATACCAGTGGATATTTATTAGTTGATTGCAAGGCCCTGGGTGTGTCCCTTTAGTACACAAGGCTTCAGAGAGGTATAAACTTGTCACAGTAGACATCTCTCTGCCAAAGAAGGAAGCAGTGTTGCAATAAATTTGAAGGGCCTAGAAACATTCAAATATGCACAAGGCAATTTTCTTTTAAACCATGCTTCAAAATGCTGTTTATTCAGTAAACTAATCCCTGACATGTCTACTTTGTACAAGACGTAACACATACTACGGGCTCAACAAAACTGAATGAAACTGATAAATTTTGGAATCAAATGTTTTTCTTCTACAATTATAGGTTAGAAAGATCAAGAATTACCTTGTATAAGTCCACTTTTTGTAAATGTCTCTGTTTTAGGTTGTAGGTGTGTGTGTTTAAATATAAAAGTTTAATTTTCTCTAGCCAAGTATCCCAAATGATCTTAAATAAGAGTTTTTTGTTTTTCATTTTTTTAAGTCTGCCTTTTTGGTAGACTTTGCCCTTTGAGGACACTTATTTCATGAGTTGAGCTGAAACTGGGAAAAATGAGAGACAAAAGTGACAGAATTCTGAGAACAACACCCAGGAATGAAGAGCATGGCCATGCTGGTTCCTAGTCCAGGACTAGGCACTATTATGTGCAGAAAGACAAAGGGTGGTGAATGAAGGCCCAGTACTCATGTGATGCAGCTGCTGTGGCTGCAGGTGGCAAAACAGAATGCTGGGCATGGAGGGGGGTCTCCCATTTCTCTAGTAAGACTGTCATACAAATAGTTCCTTGAGGATCAAGAAACATGATGCATCATTTCATATCTTGGAGTGTGCAACTTTTGGCAGAAAATAAGATTTTTCTCTACCATTGAAAAGTGTATCCACCAAGTGGATTCAATGATGCCAGAAAAGATGCCACAGTGAAAGAAACTGACAAGAATGGCTACTAACATAGATTCTCAGGCACTTCCAAAACTTATTGTAGCTCCTTGGGGAACTGTGCTGTGGCCTGACTCTACAGGTGTAAACTGTCCTTAGTCAGCTTTGGGTCACTGTTTGCATGCCAAGTTTACCAAAGACTTAGAACATCACACTAACATCGCTATGCAATATCTTCTATAATTCATATATTTTCTGATATAGGTCAGTTTATGTGTTTTTATGCTGTGTTGTTTGGCTTGCAATGGTTCATTTCTGTTTAACTTCACTGATTACCCATTGTGAAACGCATTATGAAATGCAACTACAGTGTAAGACTCTGGAGTCAGACTGCTCCACCCCTGAGAGACCCTGGGGAAGTTATGTCATCTCTCGGTATCTCAGGTCTCATGTGTGTTAAATGAGCGTAATACAAACTTCTGCACAGATGAAGAAGGGATCAGATGCTTCACACAATTCTTGTAATGTTTAAAAATAATGTAGAAATTGTTATTGTCCATATTATTAGATATGATAAAAACAAACATTAGCTCAGAGTAAGACTTGATATTCTTGTTTCAGAGAATATTTTCCCATGAGACTAGTAAAAAACATTTGAAAACCTACAAATAAAGTCAGAGTATTGGTCTGAGACCTACTTTACTTTGTGTTGACTGCCTTAAGGGATGAACCCAACTGACTGCAGTATATGCAGACAATACTCAAGATAATATGTGAAAAGAGTTGGTGAGTTATACAAGATGTTGCTCCGGGGCTGTGTGAAGTACTAGCATTATGATTATGAACTACTCCTTCCACTATAAGCATATATACTCTCATCACCCAGAAGAATAATATTCATTGACATTCTCTACCCTCTTATGTTCTGGAGGGGGATCAACTATTGATCAAGAAGCCATCAAACAAGAGATTTTAAATTCAGCCTTTCAAATAAAGTGTGCTGAAATGGCTAGGATTACTTTGTTGATCAGAGCCTTCAAAAATATGACATAGGAATTACTTTGATGAACATAAACAACTCAACAGTGCATGTTTCTAATAAATAAAACAGTAAGATGTAGATCAACACCAAAAAGCTGCATCGTATCGTGTACTTGTCACATGGCTCTTCGCAGGGGGTGGGGTGGGGCATGACAGTGTTTAATGGACAACAACAAAAAAAGAGAAAGACAAAAAAAGAAAGCGTACAGAAATGAGAAAGAGGAAAAAAGCCTGTGGGCTGGTATGATGACACATTCATTATTTTATGGGAAAGCAGCCAGTGATTTATACTTCAATACTCCATGCTGGAATCCAAGAGAATGGGATAAAAATACTGATACATCCCCGTGCGGAGAGGACCGTGATGCAGAAAACTGTAGAAGAATATCTTGATTGAGGCATTTAATGACAATTCAAACTGGCTAATTATGAATTAAGGTACTAAAAATGCATGTGATTTAACCTCTGAGGCAACAGCTGAATTTTTATTTCTAGATGCAATATTTGGCTGCTCATCATAGTATGATTAGCACAGTATAACTTCATTGCGTAAGTGATTTTGTGCCAAACAATGTGAAAACTAAATTTGCAAACTTGCTTATGTGCAAAACGTAATATTGGTTAGACTCTCCTGGTTCTTTAGCATTTACAAACAAATGACATGAACGCTAATGTTTTTCATGATTCTCCAAAAATATTGTTATTAGCATTATTCTCACAAAAGTAAACATTTTCATCTTGACTGCATGTGCATAATGCATTATGTTCCAATTCAGTTTTCTTTGCTTAGAAGATTGAAAGAGCAGTTGTGCCTATAAACCAAGTCTAGAGCAATAACAGAAATTGAAATTCTTGGAATTTTTAATTTAAAATCCCTTGATATCATTTATTTAAGTTATATGTAACCTAAAGATACATGTAAATTTACATATTACTATGTATATAGTTTATATTTAGTTTAGGTCAGTGAGTAGGAAGTGCATGTGCGTGTTTGTGGTGTTACAGTTCTGGCTGTGTCATACGCTATTTTTGATAACAGAGAGAGGAAATGTTGACTACAAATTCATTCCAAAACACTTTTAGGTTTCATTGGAAAATATTATTGATCTTATTCTAGTTTTTACTCTCTATTTATTCCTATGTCCTTATCTATTCATAATAGAGTTCCACTTCTTGAGTTACAGATAAAAAATACGTAAATCAAAGTGATACCAATCAACCTTCAACCCATTGCATTATTAAGACAAATGAATCATAGATATGTAGTTCTTAAATCAAAAGAAACAAACAAAAGCACTATGAAATTGATCTAGAATACCAATCTGAATATATTTCTGCCATTTATTTGAAAATAGGTAACTTTAATTTGTATGAGATCATTTTAAAACAAAAATCTATAACTCACAAAATCCTTTCCCCTTATTAATAACAGGAAAATATAGTAAGAAAATGACCTTTAGAAAGTTTAGAAAATTTTTAGACAATGAATGGCCTTTTTTAATAGAATACTGGAAATTTGATATCAATTAATTATTTAGGCATTTATGAACATATGTGTTTTAGGTACAAAAAGTAAAAATGAATGTAAAATTTAATAGAGGTTTAAATTAATCTTTTTGTGGTCAGTTAGGAATGTTTTAGTGTGTATATTGCATATCATAGTTAATGCTATAACATATATTCTGTTGTCACAATCTCATAGAAATAGATATAATTACAACGAAATACTTCCCATGGAAATTATAAATGAATTTACTTATGTATTAGTAGCTTTTTTGGAACTTTCTAATTTGACTAGTTTTAAAGAATTTGGTAAAAGCTAAACACAAAGAAAGTCATCAGTGTTTTATTCCCCAAATTAAGAAACATTATTATATCAACTATTTTTAAAAGAATTTTCTTAGCACTATGAAGATGATTATGAAGACTGAAGAAACCTTCTGGCTCTAAATAGCATAAAACACTTAGATGTAAATAAAAGAAAAATTACTCCAATCAAACATAAATTAATAACATTTTATAGTATCTTTCCATTAGAAGAAGTTTGGCCTTATTAAAAAAACACTAACAGTAAGACAACCAGGTCTGATGGGAAAATTTTTTGTCTATTAATAGAATTATAAAAGAAAGAGTCAAAAAGAAAGAAACAAAAGAGTCAGTTCTTATTAGTGGATGTATCATGATACTTTTAAAGTTTTGCTCTATTACTTCCTAAATGTATACTCTGAAGCATATCCTTTGTTAAAATTTCTGAATCACCATCTTAAAATTCTGAACTCCATTTTGAACGGTATCCTTGAAACCTCCTTAAGATATTAGGTAAGATTGACCAGTTCCCAAGATAATCAAATATAGTCATGAAAAAGGAAGTCTTTGGGATCAAAAGACTCCATCTTGGCATTTTGGACCTGACTTCTTAACATAGCGTCATGGACTATAAAAAAGAAGGCTTTTTATCCTGTCTGCCTGACGGAATCCTACTGACATTCCAATAGTTGCTCGGCGACCACTTTCTCTCTGGCCTTTTCCCTGACGGCCTTCTCCCTGCCTATTCCTTATTCATCAGAAATACTTTGTCACACTCTCAGCTGAGTTACCCATGTGCCTTATCCATGACGTGACTGTTGTGATATATGTCTTCAAACTGTCTTGTAAGAAGAATGCCTGCTCCCCTAATTAGACTGCGCTATGAAAAGAGCAAAAAGCAAACCTCCTTTAATGTTGTATCTTGTTTCTTTCATACAATACCCAGGACATGGTAAATGCTTCAGTAAAAAAAATGTGGATTAATTTAAAGGCTAGATAATTTTCCAAGGATTTTTGTCCATTTCATAGAGAAAAACCTTTCCATTGATCTAAATAACTGAATTTCCCAGATCCCCTAGAACTTGTCTTGTTATATGACTAAGTTCTAGTCAATATAATATATTATAATATAAGATATAATGCAAGTGTTATCCGTACTTGCAGAAAATCTTAAACAAGGTGGGGGTGCGTCAGTCTTTATACTTTCCTCCTGGGGCAGGCTTTAAATTTATATTAAGAAAATCATGTGTAATAGCTGAAATTCCATCCACCATCTTGTACCATGAGGCTAAAGGTCCCCCCATCACCATACCACGGTTCCTTTGGAGAAAGGAATGTGAAGGACTGTGAATGGCTTTGTGGATGGTTTTGTGGAGCTACCACATTAGGCTAGTGATACGGGCTGACTTGGATTCCCCTAAAGGTATTACATTTAATTCCTAACCACCAAGACTCCAAAATCTGGCTGTATTTAAAGATAGGGTCTTACAGAAGTAACTAAGATAAAATGAGGTTATGAGATTGGGCCTTAATCCAATATTATTTGTGTCCTTGTAAGAACAGGGAATGGACACAGACATGCATAGAAGGAAGACACTTGCAAAGACACAGGGAGAAGACAGCTATCCATGAGCCAAGGGGAGAGTCATCGAAAGGAAGCAACCCAATCAACACCCTGATGTGGGCTCTGTTCTCCACAACTGTGAGAAAAAAAATTTTGTTGTTCAACCCACCTAGTCTATGGTACTTTGTTATAACAGCCGCAGCAAACCAACACAGATTTTGGTACAGGGAACTGGAGTACCGTTAGAGTAAATACCTAAAATGTGGGTGTGACTTCAAAACTGGGTAATGGTGAAGGTCTGGAAGAATTTTGAGGTGCATGTTAAAAAATGTCTAGATTGCCTTGAAGAGATTGTTGGCAGAAAAAATGGGCACTAACAGGAGATTCTGGTGAGAGCTCAGAAAGAAAAAAAGAGAGAGCTGTAGAGAAATATATCATGAACAGAATGTTTTTAGCAATAGAACATTAAAGTTGCTTCTTATGAAGTCTCATATGGAAATGAAGAATATGTTATTGAGACTGGAGGACAGGTAATACTTGTTATAAAGTAGCAAACAACTTACTCAAACTGTCTTCTAGTGTTTGTAGAAAGTAGAACTTATAAATCATGAATGTGGATTTCTGAGCAAAATGTTGAATATTGAGCCTGGTTGATCCTTGCTGTTTATAGTAAAATATAAGAGGAGAGAGATAAATTGAAGAAGGATTTGTGAAACAAAAAGGAACCGGAACTTGAAGATTTGGAAAATCTTTAGCCTTGTCATATTGCAAAAAATGAGAAGGAATTTCTGAAGAGAAAATCATGGGTGAAACTGGACAACTATTCTCTAAAAAGACTATAGTGTGTGATGTAGGGATGCAATCAGTCAGCTCACCAGAAGCCAGGGATAGAGATGGGAAGCATACAGAAAAGATCTCTGTGGGTCCCATTTGTCTGATGGCTTGGCCCCCCATGAACTGCACGAAGGACCAACAGGTGTTTGAGAATTTTTACCTGCAGAAATACTACCAGCCTGAAGTGAAGGAGATGAAAACTGGGCAGAATAATGGAAGGCTGTCAGATTTTCACAATCCTACAGAATGGGCCAATAGAGCTACCTGGCTGCAAACATTCTCCCCCATGGAAAAGGAAGAAGGGCCTGGAATGCGGTTTGGCATTTGTCAGGACTGTCTCTCCCACCCCAGGCACAGATGGCACAGATCCAAAGGGTGGGCTTGTCTTCTCAGTTCTGGAACACAGGGCCACTGCCTCAGATTCAGAAGGCCAGGCTACCACTCTTCTGGCAAGGGGGTTGGGGCCACGGTAATGGGCCCAGAGGACAGATGATGGAACTAAAAAGGATTATTCTCAGACATTAAAATCCAATGGAATGTTAGGTTTTAGATTTTCTTGGAAGCCACAAACACTTTTTTTCTTGGCAATGTCTCCTTTTAGAAATGGGAATGTCTCTCCTGTGACTGTCTATACATAGTATCTTGGAAGCAGATAACTTTTTCTACTTTTACAGGTTCGTAGCTGGATAGGAACTTTCCTCAGGATGAATCATAACTCAGGTTGCACCTATTCTTGATTTTGGTAGTATTTAGAAGTGATTTTGAACTCAGACTTGCTGCTGTAACATGTTAAGCTTGGTGGTGGTTGTGATGAGGTGAATGGATTATACATGAGAGAAAGACATGAATTTGGAGGGTCAGAGGAAGGAGTGTAAAAATCATATGTTGATATCCTTACCCTTAGTACCTCAACCCCCAATATCTCAGAATTATACTGCATTTGGTTATAGAGGCTTTACAGAGGTAATTAAGATAAAATGAGGTCATTGGGATAAGCCCTAATCTGATATGACTGGCATTCTTTTAAGAAGAGTCTAGGACACAGACCCACATGAAGGGTGAAGACAGCCATCTACAAGCCAAAGAGAGAGGACTTAGAGGAAACCAACCCTATCAGTATTTTGACCAGGAATTCCCAGCTTCCAGAACTGTGAGAAAATAAAATCTATTATTTAAGCCACCCAGTCTGTGGTATTTTGTTATGGTAGTCCTAGCAAATTACTGCATTCAGGACACCTGCCTCAGTACTTTTGTTATGTGAAGGAGAAATACGTTTATATCCTATTGAAGGTACTAGATTTTTTTTTTTTTTCAGTGACAGCTGGATCAAATCTTATATACTTCTGGGAGCTGGAGAATGAGATAGATCACAAAAATATCTTCAGATTTCTCAATGGAAACTTGAAGAACAAAAGGATTCACTCAAAAGTATAAGAGCACATACTTTCCAAATACACATCTGTATCGATAAAATTAAAAATCAGGCATGATAGAATTTTTTTTTAATGGAAATTTTCCACTATGCCAATGCACCTTTCCTCAAGGACTACAGGGAGAAATGGTCCACCAAGACAAAAACAAGAAGAAAGTAATGGGACTGGGCAGCAGGCATTTCTATCGCGATGCTGAAGAGAAGCTCCAGGGCTGGAACCTGGCAGCTGGTTTTCAGAACACTAACTAGACCGTAGCTGGGGAATCAAAACACATTCAGGGGGGGATTCACACTGTTTAACGAGTCATATGGCATCGGCACTGAGCAATGAGAAGCAATGCCCGCCCAATCACAGTGGATACAAGCTGCAAACATGATGACAAGTTAGACTGCGTTTTACTGACAAGACATCAGCCCTACTCAGGGTCGGTTTCATGGGCACACAGTTTGTGTAATGTGCACTAACCCCTTGGAAGTGCTTGATTTAATGCTCTGTTTTTCACTCATTAAATTCTTCATTTTCTCTCTGTATTTGTGTTTTGTGTGAAATCCGCTGGACCAACAGAGCAAGTGAAAGAATAGGGAAGATCCACTGGGTGGCATTGTGTGTACATGTGGGCTCAGGCCCCGGGCATGGTGGACAGCAGGCACTGGCAGTGTGCACACGTGATTGGACTGGAGACCGTGCGTGCACATCGCGGGCAGTCCTGGTGTGGACCTGCCCGAAGGTGAGTACCAGCAGCAGCACAGACAGAGGTCTTGCCTTGAGAAAAAGGAGGCATTCCACCTGGGGGCAGCTTTCTCTGGTTTCTAAAACTATTGCAACGTTGCAAAACAAATACCCACAATTTTAGAAACAGAAACTAAATAGAAAGACTGTCACATTTGATAGAAGACACCACTGTTTTTATATTGAAGTGTTCTTGTAGTGAAAGACACAGCAATAAATGAAAAAACATGAACTTTGAATTATATAAAACTCATAAAGCCATTCTCTTCCAGTGCAGTAGGTAACAAAATAAACATTACAACACCACTGTATACATTTACGCTTAAAATTAAATGTGGGCCTGCATGAAACCGAATTGTATGAAGAGTTAAATCATTTTAGAAAGATTGTCCCACAGGATCCATCAGCTTTCTCTATTAAAATGTATATTCTGAAATAAGTCATCTGAATGTATTTCAATATTGTCACCACCTATAAAAAGCTCTCAGCTCCTGAAGCAGTTGTATCAGAAGAAATATCTTGGTTAAAATTAAAAATTATCAAAAATTGTTGTGGTATTATATGTGCCAAGAAGGACCAAAGTCCTTTACAATTACATTGATTGAAAATGCAGTTGCTAAAAGAATAAATTGCATTGGAGTAATAAATAAATTTATAGAAAAGAGAGACAATAACATATAAGCATTCAAGGTATCACATTCACAAAGTAATATTTTTATTGTGTTTTTAAAAGTTATTGTACCAGAAATATTTAATAATTTGTAAGCTTATGTCATAATTCATATAGAACTATGTTGCCTACTATATTTTATAAGTAGTATAATGTCTTCTAAGGAATAGACTTCGTATTTTAGTACTTCACGCTTTTGAACAAGGGGCTTGGATTTTCATTTCGCACTATGCCCTAAAAATTGAAGCTAGTCCTAGACTAGTTGTGAAAAAATATCATACAAACAAAATTACAGATATTCTTCTACATATTGAAAATGTAGTTATCATTTTGTTAAAATTTTTGGAGATGAATTAAAGATAGATTCATAGAAAACTAAGCCAACAGTAAAAATAAGGCATTATTTTATCCAGAGGAAACCAAAATGCATTTTAAAAAAATGTAAGGCTCACTTCATGCCTTACCATGAACTTTGTTTATACTGTGACAATAATGAGAACATTCGCTATAACAACCCCAAACTGTGTTATAACTATAACGAAGGCATTTTAGCCTTGGCAGTGGGAGATGTGTATGTGAATGAAGATAAAACATAAACTAGATTCTCACTTTCCAAAGTAACAAGTCAATAATAAATACATAACTATAAAATCTGTCAAGAAATGTTAACAGAGACATGCTAATTAAATTATAGGTTTAAATACTAGAAGAAATTTCTAACAGTGTCGAAAATATTACCTCTGTGGAACATAAGTGAGAAAGGGTCCAGAGGAGACATGATATTACTCTTTTGTGATAAGCCTGAAAGAGATTTTTAAAAAATATATGTAATTATAATATGCATCACTTTGATAAAAACTTAAATTGAAAAATAAACACTATAGTACAACATGAAAAATTATTTGGTAAAATATCAAATAAAAATATAAAAAATATTACACAGAAAATATATTTGTAGGTGGAAATATAGGAAGATAAGCCATTAAGGTGTAATGTGTTTGGGGAACATTAAAAAAAAAGTGATTTATAGCTGGTTTACCTTTCTCTACTCTTCTCTGTGATGGTGTGTTTTTCACCAATGTTAGCTTACCCACAACTAGAGCTTGGAAGCTTCAATTTTAACTTATTTTTAATACTTCAAGGGGCTCCTAAATATCTTGTTCAAGTGTATGGACAGCACCTAAGCACAGACAGCTCGTCACAGTTCCATCACTATGATTCTGTCACAAGAACAAGTTCACCCTGGGAGTGCTTAAAAACATCTGGAACACGTGAATTCAAGACACCTGTTGCTTTCAGCAGACAAGGATGTGATAAATTCTGCAAGTTGTAGGAAGGTAAACGTAATTTTTGGACTTCAAGACCATTGTTTGACAAAAGGCAACTTATTGCTTTGTATTTTTCTGTATATATTTTGCCATATTTGTCTCTATTAGGTGACATATTCAGAAATAACATGTTAGTAAACATTAACTGATTCAACTGTTCATAATAATTGCCAAGCAAACATTGAATCTACAATGTTTAATTACATAAGGTTATTTGATATCTTTAAGTAGTTTAACCTGTTCAGAGAATTAGGTTCCCCAGGGAGACAGTTTCTTTAAGTAGTATGCAGATTCTTTCTCCATCTTGATTTGAAGGTAAAATAGGAAAAACAACAACAACAACAACAAAAACATGTTTCTAAGAACTCCATTTAGAAGAAAAAAATCATAGTCCAGGTGAGAACCACCTCACTGCTTTAAACAAAGGTCTCTGTGGAGGGTGTTACATGACACTCTCCCTCTGTGCAAACAAGCCTGATCCCCCCCTTTCTATGTTAGACAAGAAGTTCCACAGAGATGGTGGGAAGAATTCAGTACATGAGTTTGTCTTTCCTCCAAAGGCCATAATTAAGCTCGTGAAAGTAACTACATCATGAAAACAGAGAAACCACTACCAACAGAAAACGGTTAGCTACAACCCATCTAACAACATTTACATCTGCTGAAGCCTTGGAGTTAGTGATACTAAAGCAGAAATTGTCTTTCTATAGATGAGACCAAAGTGAGAGTTCATTTTCCTCTGAAAGTGTTCATGTTAGTGCAGAATACAAAGGAACTGTGAATGGAAATTTGACTAAAATACTGGGCTCAGTGTTTGGTTATACAATATTAGTGTTATTTTCATACTATTAGACTATCCTTTGATTGTATCAATGTTTAATTAAATGTATACTTATGAAATACAAAATCCTTTGTAAGGTGGTGACTGGAGGGGTTGGAATGGCCACTGCAGGCTGTTTCTGTCACCATTAATATATTTATTTTTTTCCTTTCAGACTTACTTTTTCAAACTAAATGTACTGACCGGTTATAGCACTTAGAAGGCAAATAGAGGCTATGAAGTATTTTGCACTAAATTTCAATTGATGTAACAAATCATCACAAATCTAAGGGCTTCATAGACAAATTTGTTATGTCATAGGATTGGAGATCACAAGTCTGAAATGGATCATACCGGACCAAAATCAAGGTTCTGCATTCTTTTCTAGAGTCTCTAGGGGACAATCCATTTTCTTGCCTTTTCCAGCTTCTAGATCCCAACTTCATTCTTGGTTTATGGCCCCTTCTTCCATTTTCAAAGATAGTAACAGTGGTTTGAATCCTTTGCAAATCACATCTTTCTAGGCTAGCTGGGATAAATTCTCTGCTTTTAGTGATTTGATTAGATTATCCTCACCCAGATAATCCAAAAAATCTCCTCATCTCAAGGTCCTTAACCTTAATTACATGTGCCAAATCCCTTTTGTTCTGTACAGTAACATTCTCACTGGTTCTGGCGATTAGGACATGGACATTTGTGGGGGCCCATTATTCTGCCTGCTGCATATTTCAATATGTAGAATGAAAGCATTTTTCTGCTTATATGTTTTAAATACTATCCATCCATTAGAAGAATTCATTGTATGGTAAATGGTAAAGGGTGAAATTTTATTTATTGTATTCTTCTCCATGTCTGTAGTTGCAAAATTACAATTCCTAGAAAACATCCTCAGTACCATTGGGAATTTAATAAAAATACAATTTTTAAACAGTATCCCAAACTTAATCAGAAAATCTGAGAATAAAGCCCACAAATCTGTGTGTACCAAGACCTCCAATGAATGCCAATGTGTGCTAGAGTTTGAGAACAAACTTCTGTACCCTATAGAATTGTAGGTTAGAAGTAAGTTGACATAATTTTTCTAAGAATTTCCTCTTTAATGTCTCTGATAGAAAGCTACTGACAAATTGAATATTGCATTTTTTATTTAATATTGTATTATTTAAGAGTCTGTAAACATTTATTATGAGTTAAGTGCTAGGCTATGTGTATCTCTTCCCAACTGTACTGTTAGTGACATCAGGTGAGAGTATCTCCAACACAATGGTGTTGTTTTCTTTACCAGGAAAACCAGTAAATGCTGCAAATCAAATCAGGGGCATTTTTCCTCCAAAGAGCTGGTTGCTAAATATTTGCCAGCAAACCGCTGATAATACTAAAGTGTAAATAAACTCTCTATTTTCAATAAGTTTACATATGATTCAGGATGAAAATGTAGTGGAGAATTAGAAATGAGAAAATCATGAGACTAAGAGTCAATGTGCCCCATAAAATTTAGAAAAACAGTGAAAGTTGTGTGTCCTCTGTTTTCTCTCTTTTCTCTATTTAATTAGTTTTTGTGATTATTTTTACTGATAGGATAAAAATAATACAATGAAAAAATAATCTCTCATCCACACCAGAAAATATATATAAATAAATTCAAGTTACTTATTAAAAAGAAAGTGAATTCAGATTGTATTGTAACATAGAATCCAATTTGTTATATAAAAGAAACAGACTTACAAAGATAAAAGTTAAAAATAAAGAAATGGGATTTACAAAGTTAAAAATAAAGAAATGGGGAAAACTATACCAGGCAAAGCTAAGCAAAACAAATGAAGTTTGTAATCATACTACCTGACAAAGTGAAATTCAGAATAAAAGGCAGTAATCAAAAAGGACAACTTTCAATACCAAAGGCCATGATGCACGAAAAAGATATAATATGTATGAAAAAAACTATAAAAAATAGTGGTGACATTCATAAGGTGTAAATTCATAAGGTGTAAATGAAGTCATGTTTTTAAAATACATATTTACTAAATCTAGCAATTAAATGACCTAGAACATAGAAGTCAGTATTAGTGAGTAAACCCAATGCTAATTTATAGCTTCTGAAATCTGTTACTAATCAGAAAGATGTGAAGTACTTTGGTACACTGGTTGATTCTCATTTTGTGGCAGAGGAAGAATGAGCCTGGAACATCTTATTTCTCAAAAAATTAAGAAAATGGCCAAGGATTGTTTCAGAGGTAATAAAAGGACATGATGACACAGAATTCAATTTGAAGGGACAAAACTGACCAAACAGGAACAACATGAGCTTAAAAATAATACCAATAATGTAACTTATAATATTAACCCTACAAAAATCCAGACATATATAATGATAGTCACAAAAGCACAAGACAAACTAATCCCTTCCAAAAAAGTCTATCTGTACAAAATGACAATTATACTTCATCTAAGTAACTAGCACTATGGTTTAATTAAGACAAATAAACCAAACAAAAATAAACAAAAAATCCGAGCCAGCAAGAACTCTCACACTTCCATGTGGAAACATCTGTTATTGCACATCTAATAAAATCCAAGGTTTTTCTTTGTTTTGTTCTGTTTTAAGTATCCTTCATCCTGCAGACACTGACTTAAAAACAATATTTGGACCAAACTGCCTTTGTTAAAACTCCATAAATCCGTTGAGAGGTATAGCATCCCAGGCAAGGATGAGGCCAAGAAGACATGCACTGGACCAGGTGTACTTACCTATCATAGCCCATCCTCCCAGCACAGCATAGCACAATGTAATTCAGAAAAAAACCCATCCCGTGGTTCCTCCTCTAGGAAGGAAACAGAAGTGTGGAACATGAGCCCAGTGTAACGGTCTATCACGCTGCCCACAGACCAGTTCCTGTCTTACCTGACTCAGAGCATTTACAAGAAATGTAGGACCCCTGGGAGCTTACCACAGCAAACTGATTTCAGTACCTTGGACAGATACCAGGGAACAGGCTGACTTGCTACAGCACCAGTGAGACTGCAATATGCACATAGACCCCAGGGAAGCTCTCAAGTGGAAATAGGCAAACTTCTTTATCTGGGAGATTTCATACACAAGCCTACATATGACATATGCCCAGAAAAGTCTCGAAAAGTAGAACCCCTACACTGGGCAGAACAAAGAAGACTTCCTCTGTACAAAGACAATTTATAAAGACTGGGGAAGGTTGCTGTTTTATCAAAAGTTTGAATTTCAACAAAGATAACAAGGCATACAAAAAAACAGGGAAATATGGTCCAATTAAAGAAATAAATTAAATATCCAGAAAATTATCCTATTTAAAAAAAAACAAACAAAACTCAGCAAACTAGGAATAGAAGCACACTACCTCAACATAGTAATGGCCACATTTGAAAAATCCACAGCTAATATCACACTTAGGGTCAAAATCTGAACATTATCCCCTAGATCATAAAAAGAAAATGATCTTGAAGACTCTATTCAACATTGTAATGGAATTCCTACCCAGAACAATTAGACAAGGAAAAGAAAGAAAAGGCATCCAAATTGGAAAGGAAGAAGTAAAATTTCCTCTGTTCACTAATGGCATGGCCTTCTATGTAGAAAATTCTAAACATTCCACACATGCACATATACACAACCTGTTAGAAGTAATAAATACATTTAGCAAACTTTCAGGATATATAATCACTTACCAATAATAAATCATGCTGCTATAAACTAATAATGAACAACCCAAGAAAGATATAAAAAAGCAATTTCATTTTCAATAGTTACAGAAATTATAAAATATGTAAGAGTAATTTAAGGAAGGAGGCAAAAGGCCTATATAGTGGAAACTATAAAATATTGCTTAAAGAAATTAAAGAAGACACAAATCAATGGAAAGACATTCTGTGTCCATGAGTAGAAAGGTTTAATGTTTTAAAAATGTCCATTCTTTCCCAAACAATCTACAGATTCAGTGCAATCCCTATCAAAACCCCAATTACATTTTTTGCAGAAATAGAAAAAATATTAAAATTAATATGAAATCTCTCAAAAGACCCAGACTTGCCAAAATAATCTTGAAAAAAAAGGAACAAAGTTGGAGGCCTCATAATTCCTGATTTCAAACATTCTGCAAAACTACAGTAATCAAGAAAGTGTGTTACTGGCATAAAGATAGACACATAGACCAAAAGAACAAAACAGAGCAGAGAGCTCAGAAGTAAACCCGCACATATGTGACCAAATGATACTTGACAAGGGTGTCAAGACCAGACAGCAGGAAGAAAATAGTCTCCTCAACAAATAATGTTTGGAACACTGCATATCCCCAGGCAAAAGAATGAAATTGGATCCCTATCATACACTATACACAAAAATTAACTCAAATATATCAAGGACCTAAGGTAAGACCTAAATCTAAAAAACTCCAAGAAGTAAACAAAGGGAAGAAGCTTCATGACATTGATTTGACAATGTTTTGTTGTACATGACACCAAAAGCATAGGTAACAAAAGTAAACATAAACAGATGGGAATACACCAAGCTGAAAAGCATCTGCACAGCAAAGGAAACAGCCAACAAAATAAAATGGTGACTTCTCAAATGGGAGAAAATAATGGCAAATCAGGCATTTGATATGGGGTTAATATCCACAGTATGTAAAGAAATTGTACAACTCAGTACCAACAATAAAGTCATCCATTAAAGAAATGGACAAAGTATTTGAATAGGCAGCTGTCCAAAGAGGATATACAAATGGCCAACAAGAATATGAAAAGATGTTCAACATCACTTATCCCTGGAGAAAGGTAAATTAAAATCAAAATAAGAAAACCTCATATTCATTATGATGGCTACTAAAAAATAAAAAACAAAAAAGCAGAAAATAGCAAGTGTTGGTGTGGATGTGAAGAAATTAGAACCCTTATTCACTATGGTGGGGTAATAAAATGGTGAGTCACTATTGAAAATAGCATAAAGTTTCCCAAAAAAGTTAAAAATAGTATTATTATATAATTCAGCTTTCCAAATCTGATTATATATCCAAATTAACTGAAAGCAGGATCTTGAAGAGATACTTGCACACCAATACAGTGTTATTCACAATAGCCAAGATTTGGAAGCATCCCAAATGTCTCTCAGTAGGAGGAAAAACAAAGAAAATGTGGTATAGAAAGAAATTCTGGCACCTTCTATAACATGGGTGTTGTTGAGTGATATAACCCAGTCACAAAAGGACAAATGCTGTATGGTCCAAGTTAGGTGAGTATCTAGATAGACAAGATCATGGAAACAGAAAGTAGATGGCAGATGCCAGGGGCTGGGGGAGGAGGAAATGGGAGCCACTTTTCAGTGGATATAATTTCAGTTTTGCAACATGAAAAAGTTCCAGAGATCTATCAAACAACAGTGTGAATATAGTTAACACTACTGAACTGTATGTACACTTAAAAGTGGTTGAGGGTAAATTTTTTATTACATATATTTTTTGCCACAGTTTTAAGAAGCTGTGCAAAATAGTTTAGAATACTGGCAAAAATGTCTGCAAGGAGGTTATATAAAAAACAGAGTTGAATAAATAGGAAAGGGAAAAAATAATGACAATGGAAAGGTTAAAAATCAAGGAGTCAATAGGTTATGTATTCAGGTAATATAGAAAAACACAATTTTGGGTCAAAAATAGAAAATTTAGTTAGTGATTTAAGGATGGAACTGCCAGTCAATTAGGTAATCATTCCAGTAATTCAGGAAGACAATGTGCCAATCCAGGTTAAAAGAGGGATAATGAGATAGAGATGACCTGGGGAGAGTGGTAGACAAGTGATAGGGTTAGAGCCTAATCTGCCTTGAAGGGTGAGGAAGGAGCAAAGGCCATTCGATCAACTGACTTCTTCCAAAGTTCCCATTCCAAGCACACCACCCTGTGAATATAGACTTTCCAATAACTTCTTGTAGGGCCACCAAAAAATCATCCATGCCCAGAGAATTCCACTCCAATTACTTCACTGTATTTTTATGGACCCTGACTCCCTTGTCTCCTCTTCTTCATGAAACAGTTTAGATTAGTTTTCAGGCACAGTTGAGTTTCAGGGTAGGTAGATAATGCTGAAAATAGGGAGGTTAAGTGAAAATAAATCTAGCTAGGGACTATGAAACCCTAAGCCCCTCCCCTATATGGCTATAGAAACATCAGTAGTGAGGCTTCCAAACCCCTGCACCTCCCACATGTCCTTTGCTTTCTCACCCAAGAGAATAGAAGCTTTATCGTTTGAAAAGTGTGCCTAAGAATGGAGGGCAAAAATAAGGACTCAAGGTATTCCTTCTTGGAACCTCCCTTGCCACAGGTTGAATCTGCACTGATTATGCTTTTAGCTGTTCCACAGATGCAATCTTCGAATCACCAACTGCAGTCTCTCAATGAGTAGGAACCTCTCTTTCCAGGATTACTTGCCCTCATCCTTCTTTATTGTCTCCTAAGTTTTATAGAACAAAATGCTTAGGGACTTCCTGAGAAATGGTACATGGTCTATATAGTCCTTGTAAATTTCCATTAGTTAGAAAAACCTCTTAAACTTCCTGTTTTATATGTAGTATGTTTGGGCATAAAATTCTAGGAGATCATTTCTTTCAGAATGTTGAAGACATTGGTCTAAATTTCTTCCATCTTTCCAATGATAATATGTAGGTAACTGATCCCATTATGAATATAATCTTTCACAGTCTTATCCCAGACATTCCCAGAGTTATGTACTCATTGATTCTAGGTAACTATGCTAATATCACTTTTAATAAAAGGCCTGTCGCAATCACCAATGCCTCCTGTACAGCAGTTTTTTTTTTTTTTTGTATTTCTCTCTATTGCCTCCAGACAATACTCCAGTCTCCTGCAGGGAATATTGGGATATGGACTAGGCTTTTGATTTTCTCAGAGCAAAGTGGTAAAATGGGTTAGAAAATTAATCATTCAGTGTATAAATTTTCAATCAATTCCTTGTTTTGGACTGTCCCTCCCACACTTCTCCTTACAAAGGAAAACCTATTTCTCCCTCCTTCGGAAGTCATCTACAAGTTTAAGATGGGTATCTAGCTGCTTCTTATAGGACACAGGTGATTCTCTTGTCCTAAACCCATCTACAATTTATTTTGAGAATCCCTAAGTTAATGGTGGTGATGGTGCTGGTACTGTGAGTTTGTACACATGCAAGTGTGTGTTAGATGAAGGAACAGCAAGAAAGAAGTGACCAGTTGGCTGCATAAAAGTTGTCAAAATAAATCAAGCTAAGAATATACAAGATAAACAGCATGTTAGGGGGTATAACTCACAGTATTCCTACAAGTTACTTTGATGGCAGAAACAAGAGAATGCCTGGCTTCAGAGTTCAAGTGAAATAGCTGGCCAAAACCTAGATTTTCTTTAAAGACACAGTTTTGCTTAGAAAACCACAAAATTTACCTTCTCTTCCATAATATCTAATTAGCACTAAAATATTTTAATGGCTTTACCTTAATGGATGTTCCAGGAAGTGTACTACATTAATCATACAGTAGTGGATGCCTCCAGGAATTCTGCTGTCCATCAATCTTTAGACAAGCACCTCCTTAGGTTCGAGAGTTTGGGTTGAATGCAAATCTAGAGATATATGCTGTACCTGCATAAACCTAGCAGTCTTCATTCAACTTAAGGTACAGATCACTAAAAAAACAGCAAAGGAGTTACACTTTCAATGACTATCATTGTCCAGTTCTGTTACTGATAAATTGCTTTTTGATATTATGGCATATTGATGTGGTCCTGAAGTGTGTGGCCTTCAAGAATTAAAATTCTAAATGATACATGGTTTGACAATGCATTTAATGTGCATTTTTATAAAGCCACATATTTGCATCTATTATTAATCAATCATTGTATGAATATTATATAGAAGTGAAGTTCACATAGATTAATTGATTTTTATACTGTCAGGTATTGTGTACATCAAATACCTCTAACCCACAGTAAAATACAAGAATATAAATCAGAGCATGAATAAGTGTCACTAGGACTGGAATGATTCCTCCTATGTCAGTTAAGGGCATTTTCTAAATCATAAGGAAAACATTTCTAACATAAAATCTTTATACGAAAACATATGGGCTGGAATGGGGAGAGGAAAGAATCACTTTTACATACATATAGGAGTCCTTTTCCTCTGCAAGCTATATATACATTGCAACTCATACACTGAAAACTTAACAACTTACTCGTAAAACTGAAAACTTACATTTGGCTAAGCTCTAAAGCCATTGTACCCACAGCTGCTTTGATCTCCCTTGGAGGTTCGATGGAACTTTCTCCTCTTGTGGAATCGAAGCATCATCTGAGTGCTTTGGGGAACAGCTGTGCTCTGTAACACATCATCCTTCACTTCTCCAAGGAGTATGGAATTTTAATGCCAAATTAGTTTTTTTCTACTCCACCAGTTCATTATTTTGCCCTTCTCTTTCCTCTCCATTCACATGTTTCATGAAAAGTACTAAAAGTTTTACCCCACACTGTTTCCTACAACTGGCACTTACTACTGCCAGACAGCCCAGCCCCTTCACTCCAGACTGCAGCTCTGCTTCTCCATTGTAATAGGCGCTTCCCTTGACTACCAAGGAGCGAAGCACGAGCGTCCCAGACAAGCCCTCCAAATCGGTAGTCTTTAGATATTGTCAACATACCTAGAGGGCAGGATGGGAAGCAGGAGGACCCACAGCCCCAGCAGCAGCTATACCTCCATTCAGGGTCTCAATATTCCAGCTCTGGCCTCAGATTGCATATACTGAGACCAAAGGCTTGGGATAAAATACATTTCCCACAGAAGAAAAAAGCCCATCCATAAAGAATTGGAAGAGGGGAAATGTGTTGAGAAGTGCAGCTGGAATATGAGCGCTCACAGATGCCACTTACAGAGATTCAATGTTGGTTTTCTTCTAAATTCCTTTAATGTGGTGTTAGAATTTGATCAATAAATAAGACATGTCTAAGATGTGTTCATTCTATGACTCCTAGTTTACGGAAATCAAGTGTCTTTGTATTGAATGCCTCTTACTCCATCGGGTGTTTCTGGAGAAACATTTTACTGTCTTGTTTTCTTTTCTCCACAGTGAAGCAGCTGCAGAGAGCTGAGGAGAGAGCGAAAGTTACCCTTTAGCAGTGTGCTGATAGTGACCTCAGTAGACACATGGATAGTGACTCATACTTTCCATGTGCCCACTGTGCGCCCTCCCATGCCATGTGCCCACGGTGCACCCTCCCCTGCCATGTGCCCACGGTGCGCCTTCCCCTGCCATGTGCCCACTGTGCGCCCTCCCATGCCATGTGCCCGTTGTGTGCCCTCCCCTGCCATGTGCCCACTGTGCGCCCTCCCCTGCCATGTGCCCATGGTGTGCTCTCCCTTGCCAT
>JAQQAC010012171.1:14060493-14265198 GCA_029783875.1 Phataginus tricuspis | reverse complement strand
CTCCCCTGCCATGTGCCCATGGTGCGCCCTCCCCTGCCATGTGCCCACTGTGCACTCTCCCTTTTCATGAGCCCACTGTGCATCTTCTCATGCCATGTGCTCACTGTGCACCTTCTCTTTTAGACATTTCTCTGATATATAAACTGGCTTAATCCTTCTAACACCTCTGTGTGTTCTATTACTCTTCCCATTTCCCAGAGAAAGAGAAATCAAGTGAAAACTTTCCCAATAGAACAGAGATAGAAAATAAGGAAGAGATTCAAATTCATGATGTGGCCTATGGGCTTATATTTAAAACCAGTTACTGTGGTTTAATTTTTAGAAAAAAATCCTTTTTTCCTCTTTATAGTCAAATTTTCCCCCAAAGAAACATGGTTTCATATGCTTATAGCTTAAAGATCATTCTTTGATTCTTTCATACCCTATATACTTTTCAGGGTCTTAGTTCAGCTATTGTTTTTAGGAACATGCCATAGAATGCAAGTTCTGTGCTATCTGCCACTTTATTTCCTTTTTTCAGCCACAGCTGTTGTTTACCTTAGTGATTTATCAAAATTTCTCATCAATACATTTTTTTAAACCTATCAAACTCCTTCAAAGCCATGCTCTTTAAAACTGGGGGAGATTGACTCCATCAAAATAGTTACAGAAGCTGATGGTAGAAAGAATTGCTACATCTTTCTTTATGTGCTGGGTTACTTTTCAAAGTGCCAATTTCATTTGTACCTATAAACTTTAAAAGATATTTAGTTCACCCAAACTTTCTGACTGACATTAAATGGAATTCTCAGCACCTGAACTGCAATCATGGAAGATAACAGGCTCACTCTGTGTGCCTCGTACCATGATTGATTTTCAGATGCTCTTCAGCAAACCACTTGCCACTTAATTGAAAAGAAAAAAAATGTTCTCCATTCCTTCAGGCTATGTACGGTGGAAACGTAGAGCAAAGTAGATTTTCTCCTGATTAGAAAGAATCCAAATGCATCAGAGAATAGGTATGAACAAGAGGCAACGGGTAAATACAAGCAGCCTAATTTAAGATGGGGATCATATTTTTTTTGCAGCACAGTGGTTTCCCGAGTTAGGGATTGAGGACTAATACAGGATTGTTGACATTTTATTTCCTAGTGAGGACACTTACATACATATGCACACATTTGCCACACGGTCCACTACCACCATACCACATATATGCAAATATTACCATTTATAATCTAGCCTTATGAAAATTTCACTGTAAGGTTTTGATTTTTCTGATTTTCCTAGGAATACAAGAAAATGTCCCTGTAGCATAGGAGTGGTCAGAAGAATGATTATTCTGTAGATCATGGACTCAAATGTAGTTCCAAATTCCGCTGAGAAAAGCAATTCAATACCTGGATTTTGAACATATCAGATATCCAGTTATTTGGATGTCTATTCATTCAACAAATACTTGTTGCATTTCTATTATGTGTCAAATTTCTACACCTAAGCCAAGAAACAACATGCTTTATAAGTAAGCAGGCATTATAGACTTATGTATATGTGAAGATTACATATTGTGTACTATGTGTTCATAGTTTACTGTGCAATAAAAACATCAATCCAACATAGAATAAAACACTGTAATGAATTTGATAGGGCTCACATTTAATATCACATTTAATTAGAGTCCTTTGGCTGGAACAAGATCTTGGAGAAAATAGCAGGAAAGAGAAGAGGGGAGATAGGATATTACATACCTTAGTAATATTTAACACACTGAGAAATGCACTGAGGTCCTCATATTAGGGGATCCTAGCTCAAAGAATCCCCCATTGTTCATCAGGAATCAAGGAGAGAGAATATTTCAGTTATGACATCTAAATCAACAAGAAGGTACAAGAAGCACCTAGATTCTAAGCACCAGAATCTTAGATAATTTATGAATATGATGCAATGCCAAGGAGACAGAGAAAGAGAGACAGAGAAAGAGGAACTTGCCTTTATTGTATGTGCACATCTCATGAAAAAAAGTGTTGCATCTGATATCAACAGATACAAATTCTGGTTCCAGATGTCTTGTGTGTAAATCAACACCCCTCAATTTCCCTCTCTGTAAAGGTAACCTTAATCTGCCTCTCAGGGACACCATGTTAATAAAAATGTCTAATAAAAAAATGTGAGCAAATACACACATTGGTATCAATTTGTGTTGTGCTCAGTGCTAGTATGACAAATGGATGTCAATGTGTGCGAACACCAATATTTCTGGGAGAAATGTATTGAGGCGGCAATTCTGGAGCTAAACATGCTATCAAATAGGGTGAAATCTAGCCCCTGAATTATCAAAACAGCACGTCATCATGGAATTCATTGTCGGAGGTCAATGATCCTATTTTCTTTTTTTTTTAATTTTTTTATTAAGGTATTATTGATATACACTCTTACGAAGGTATCATATGAAAAAACAATGTGGTTACTACATTTATCCATATTATCAAGTCCCCACCCATACCCCAATGCAGTGACTCTCCATCAGTGTAGTAAGATGACACAGATTCACTATTTGCCTTCTCTGTGCTACACTGTTTTCCCCGTGACCCCCGACACCATGTTTAATAAACATAATACCCCACAATCCTCTTCTCCCTCCCTCCACACCCGCCCTCCCACATGCCTCCCCTTTGGTAACCACTAGTTCCTTCTTGGAGTCTCTGAGTCTGCTACTATTCTGTTCCTTCAGTTTTTCTTCGTTGTTATACTCCACAAATGAGGGATATCATTTGGCACTTGTCTTTCTCTGCCTGGCTTATTTCACTGAGCAAAACATCCTCCAGCTCCATCCATGTTGTTGCAAATGGTAGGATTTGTTTCTTTCTTATGAGTGAATAGTATTCCATTGTGTATATGTACCACCTCTTCTTTATCCATTCATCTACTGATGGACACTTAGGTTGCTTCCATATCTTAGCTATTGTAAAAAGAACTGCAATAAACATAGGGTGCATGTGTCTTTTTGAATCTGAGAAGTTGTGTTCTTTGGGTAAATTCCAAGGAGTTGGATTCCCAGGTCAAATGGTATTTGTATTTTTAGTTTTTTGAGGAACCTCCATAATGCTTTCCACAATGGTTGAACTAGCTTACATTCCCACCAGCAGTGTAAGAGGGTTCCCCTTTCTCCACATACTCGCCAGTATTTGTTGCTCTTAGTCTTTTGGATGGTGGCCATCCTAACTGGTGTAGGGTGATATCTCATTGTAGTTTTAATTTGCATTTCCCTGATGATTAGTGATGTGGAGTATCTTTTCATGTGTCTGTTGGCCATCTGAATTTCTTCTTTGGAGAACTGTCTCTTCATATCCTCTGCCCATTTTTTAATTGGGTTATTTGCTTTTTGGGTGTTGAGGTATGTAAGTTCTTTATATATTTTGGATGTTAACTCCTTGTCAGATATGTCATTTACAAATATATTGTCCCATACTGTAGGACGCCTTTTTTTCTATTGATGGTGTCCTTTGCCATATATAAGCTTTTAGTTTGATGTAGTCCCATGTGTTCATTTTTGCTTTTGTTTCCCTTGCTCAAGGAGATGGGTTCAGGAAGAAGTTGCTCATGCTTATATTCAGGAGATCTTTGCCTATGCTGTGTTCTAAGAGTTTTATGGTTTCTTGACTTACATTCAGGTCTTTGATCCATTTCGAGTTTACTTTTGTTTATGGGGTGAAACAATAATCCGGTTTCATTCTATTGCATGTAACTGTCCAGTTTTGCAACACCAGTTGTTGAAGAGGCTGTCATTTCCCTATTGTATGTCCATGGCTCCTTTATCATATATTAATTGACCATATATGGTTAGGTTTATATCAATGCTCTCTAGTATGTTCCATTGGTCTAGGGGCCTGTTCTTGTGCCAGTACCAAATTGCCTTGATTACTGTGGCTTTGTAGTAGAGCTTGAAGTTGGGGAGCATAATCCCTCCAGCTTTATTCTTCCTTCTCAGGATTGCTTTGGATATTTGGGGTCTTTTGGGGTTCCATATGAATTTTAGGATGATTTTCTCTAGTTCATTGAAGAATGCAGTTGGTATTTTGATAGGAATTGCATTGAATCTGTAGATTGCTTTAGGCAGGATGGCCATTTTGACAATGTTAATTCTTCCTATCTATAAGCACGGAATGTGTTTCCATTTATTGGTATCTCCTTTAATTTCTCTCATGAATGTCTTGTAGTTTTCAGAGTATAAGTCTTTCACTTCCTTGGTTAGGTTTATTACTAAGTATTTTATTCGTTTTGATGCAATTGTGAATGGAATTGTTTTCCTGATTTCTCCCTCTGCTAGTTTATTGTTAGTGTATAGGAATACCACAGATATCTGCATATTAAGTTTGTATCCTGAAACTTTGCTGAATTCAGATATTAGATATAGTAGTAATAGAGTGGAGTTTTTAGGGTTCTTTTATGTACAATACTATGTCATCTGCAGAGACAGTTTAACTTATTCCTTGCCAATATGGATGCCTTTTATATCTTTGTGCTGCCTGATTGCCATAGGTAGGACTTCCAGTACTATTTTGAATAGAAGTGGGGACACTAGGCATCCTTGTCTTGTTCCTGATCTTAAAGGAAAAGCTTTCAGCTTCTTGTAGTTAAGTATAATGTTGGCTGTGGGTTTGTCATATATGGCCTTTATTCTGTTGAGGTACCTGCCCTATATATCCATTTTGTTGAGAGTTTTTATCATGAATGGATCTTGAATTTTGTCAAATGCTTTTTCAGCATCTATGGAGATGATCATGTGGTTTTTGTCCTTTTTGTTGATGTGGTAGATGATGTTGATGGATTTTGGAATGTTGTACCATCCTTGCATGCCTGGAATAAATCCTACTTGATCATGATGGATGATCTTTTTGATGTATTTTTGAACTTGGTTTGCTAATGTTTTGTTGAGTATTTTTGCATCTATGTTCATCAGGGATATTTGTCTGTAATTTTCTTTTTTTGTGGTGTCTTTGCCTGGTTTTGGTATTAGAGTGATGCTGGTCTCATAGAATGAGTTTGGAAGTATTCCCTCTTCTACTCTTTGGAAAACTTTAAGGAGGATGGTATTAGGTCTTAACTAAATGTTTGATAAAATTCAGTGGTGAAGCCATCTGGTCCAGGAGCTTTGTTCTTAGGTAGGTTTTTGATTACCAGTTCAATTTTGTTGCTGGTAATCAGTCCGTTCAGATGTTCTTTTTCTTTATGAGTCAGCCTTGGAAGGTTGAATTTTCCTAGAAAGTTGTCCATTTCTTCTAGGTTATCTAGTTTATTAGCATATAATTTTTCATAGTATTCTCTAATAGTTTGTGTTTCTTTGCTGTCCGTAGTGATTTTTTTCTTTCTCACTTGTTATTCTGTTTATGTGAGTAGACTCTCTTCTTTTCTTGATAAATCTGGCTAGAGGTTTATCTATTTTGTTTATTTTCTCAAAGAACAAGCTCTTGCTTTCATTGATTCTTTCTATTGTTTTATTCTTCTCGATTTTATTTATTTCTGCTCTAATCTTTATTATGTCTCCCCTTCTACTGACTTTGGGCCTCATTTGTTCTTTTTCTACTTTCATTAATTGTGAGTTTAAACTGCTCATATGGGATTGTTCTTCTTTCCTGTGGAAGGCCTTTATTGCAGTATACTTTCCTCTTAGCACGGCCTTTGCTGTGTGCCACAGATTCTGCGGTGTTGAATTATTGTTGTCATTTGTCTTCATATATTGTTTGATCTCTGTATTTATTTGGTCATTGACCCATTGGTTATTTAGGAGCATGCTGTGAAGCCTCCATGTGTTTGTGGGATTTTAAATTATCTTTGCATAATTTATTTCTAGTTTCATACCTTTGTGGTTTGAGAAACTGGTTGGTACAATTGCAATCTTTTTGAATTTACCAAGACTTTTTCTGTGGCCTAGTATATGATCTATTCTTGAAAATGTTCCATGTGCACTTGAGAAGAATGTGTATTCTGCTTGTTTTGGGTGTAGAGCTCAGTAGATGTCTGTTAGGTCCATCTGTTCTAATGTGTTGTTCAGTGCCTCTGTCTCCTTACTTATTTTCTGTCTGGTTGATCTGTCCTTCAGAGTGAGTGGAATGTTGACATCTTCTAAAATGAATGCATTGCATTCTATTTCCCCTTTTAATTTTGTTAGTATTTGTTTCACATATGTAGGTACTCCTATCTAGGGTGCAAAGATATTTATAATGGCTATATTTTCTTGTTGAATTGACACTTTTATCATTCTGCAATATCCTTCTTTGTCTCTTGTGACTTTGTTTTGAAGCCTTTTTTGTCTGATACAAGTACTGCAACACCTGCTTTTTTCTCCCTATTATTGGCATGAAATATCTTTTTCCATCCCTTCACTTTTAGTCTGTGTATGTCTTTGGGTTTAAAGTGAGTCTCTTGTAGGCAACATATAGATGGGTCTTGCTTTTTGAACCATTGAGTGACTCTATGTCTTTTGATTGGTGCATTCAGTCCATTTACATTTAGGGTGATTATCGATAAGTGTGTACTTATTGCCATTGCAGGTTTTAGATTCATGGTTACCAAAGGTTCTAAGAGTCTAACTTAACTTACTTAATAAGCTATTACAAACACAATCTAAAGTTTCTTTTTTTTTCTCCTCCTTTTTCTTCCTCCTCCATTATTTTTATATTAGGTATCATATTCTGTACTCTTTGTCTATACGTTGATTAACTTTGGGGATAGTTAATTTAATTTTGCATTTTCTTAGTAGTTAACTGTTCTACTTCCTTTACTGTGGTTTTATTACCTCTGGTGACAGTTATTAAACCTTTCGAACACTTCCATCTATAGCAGTCCCTCCAAAATACACTGTAGAGATGTTTTGTGGGAGGTAAATTCTCTCAGCTTTTGCTTATCTGGAAATTGTTAAATCCCTCCTTCAAATTTAAATGATAATCTTGCTGGATAAAGTAATCTCGGTTTGAGACCCTTTTGCTTCATTCCATTAGATACATCATACCACTCCCTTCTGGACTGGAAGGTTTCTGCTTGGAAGTCTGATGATAGCCTGATGGGTTTTCCTTTGTATGTGATCTTATTTCTGTCTCTGGCTGCTTTTAATAGACTGTCCTTATCCTTGATCTTTGCCATTTTAATTACTATATGTCTTGGTGTTTAATTCCTTGGGTCCCTTGTATTGGGAGATCTATGTATCTCTATGGTCTGAGAGACTATTTCCTTCTGCAGATTGGGGAAGTTTTCACCAATTACCTCCTCAAAGACATTTTCTATCCTTTTTTCTCTCTTCTTCTTCTGGTACCCCTATAATGCGAATATTGCTCCATTTGGATTGTTCACACAGTTCTCTCAGTATTCTTTCATTGTTAGATACCCTTTTTTTCTGTTTCTCAGCTTCTTTGTATTCCTCTTCTCTAGTTTCTATTTCACTTATTGTCTCCTCCACCTCATCCAATCTGCTTTTAATACCATCCGTTGTGCTTTTCCGTGATTGGATCTCCGACCAAAATTCATTCCTGAGTTCTTGAATATCTTTCTGTACCTCCATGAGCATGTTAATGATTTTTATTTTGAACTCCCTTTCAGGAAGATTTATGAGTTTGATGTCATTTAAATCTTTCTCAGGAGTTGTATTAATAATTTTACTTTGAACCAGGTTCCTTTGGCATTTAATATTTGTATATGGGGCCCTCTTATTCCCAGAATCTCTACTCCCTGGAGCCGCTCAGCCCCTGAAGCAATATCAGGGGTCACAGGGTAGTGGTATTGGTGCCTGGGTGTGGGAAAGAGCTGTTTCCTGCTTCCTGGCTGCTATGCCTGTCTCCACTGTCTGAACCAGTGGGCCAAGCACACAGGTATAAGCCTCTATGCTTTGCATTTGTAGTTGCTGTAGACATATCTTCCCTCTGGCTGGCATAATGCCATGGTAGGGTTTGCCGGTTTGCAAGTCAGGTGGGGCTGGCCAGGAGAAAGGTGCAGTAGGCTGCATATCATGTAGGGGGTCCTTGGAGCTGTGTAGCCAGCCAGGGAGCTGGAGCACCTGAAAATCATGAATGCTCCCAACCTGCTGGGCAGAGTGCACCTGGACAATTTTGTCTACCTGTCCTCTCTCCTGAGCAGTAAGCTCTGTGCAGTCCTTGCCCCTTTACCAGCCCTCTTTCTAAGGGCTTCCTTGTTAGGAAGTCTCTCAGACTGCCTGCCTTTCTTTTGTCCTGGAGCAGCTGGATATGGATCCCTGCTTTCCACAACTGGAATCTCAATCTCTCCAGGAATTCTGCCTGTCTTAGCTTTCCAACCCCATACACATGAAAGTACCATGCAAGCACCATGAAGTGCAGGTCTGTGCTCCCAGAGCAGATCTCCAGAGTTAGGTATTCAGCAGTCCCAGTCTTCAACTCCCTCCCTGCTCCGTTTCTCTTCCTCCCACCAGTTAGCTGGGATGGGGAAGAGCTTGGGTCCTGCTAGGCCACAGCTTTGGTTCATTACCCTGTTCTGTGAGGTCTGCTCTTTTCTGTAGGTGTATGCAGTCTGGCGCAGTCCTCTTTCCTGTTGCTCTTTGAGGAGTAGTTGTATTAATTATATTTTCATATTATATGTGGTTTTAGGAGGAAGCCTCTGTCTCATCTCTCACTCCGCCATCTTTCAGTGATACCATTTTCATATCCAAAAGCCATATATGATTCTTTCTAAACACTTTCTATTTGCTCTGCCTTTCCACTGGTTTTAATAGCTGTAGCTTATGGGTGCCTTTTTTTTTTTAATGATGTTATGAAACCTGATTATTTTCTGATTATATTTAGACATATTTTTCACCATTTTTTGAATTAATCTCCTTGAGATCTAAGAACGGGAGAGGTAACAGTGTTGTTAAGGGCAACATAAGAAATGAATTCTATTGCCTGTGAAACAGGCTGTTCCCCTGAAAAGTCCATCAGTTATGACCTCCAGATTGGACACCTCCGATAGGTAGAGAGTGACCCATCCAAAGCTTTAGCACCCTGTATTCTCAACCTCAGAGCATTTATTTCTGCTCCTCTTCAATCCCTCAAACAGGTAACAGTGTGCAAGAATTCCTCTGCATCTCTGCCTTCCCAATCCCTTATTGATAATTAGATTAATGATTAGCAAAACTTAGCTTGGACCAGGCATCTCTCAAGTGCTTTACAAATATTAACTCATTTATCCACATAACAACTGCACAAAATAGGAGCTATTATTATCTCCATATTACAGAAGATAAAAGTAAGAAACAGAGTATGTAGTTTGCTTGAATTTACACAACTAGAACTGGAACCTGGCCCAGGTGATCTTGATGCAACGTGGGCAATCACTCTGCTAAGCTGATGTCCAACACTCAAGGCAAGGATTTGTGAAGGATGAGCAACATATTCATCTGGTTATATTTTTAAGTTATTTTTTAAATTCTCTGAAGATCTGTGTTTCTATTTCCCATTTTTCCTTAAATTTGACTCTTCAGTTTACTAAGCATATTATTTTTGATATAACTGAATGGTGACAAATCTAGCTGAGATCAAGTTTATAGTAGATCTGTAGATAGCATGGGTCCACATGTAATTCTAGGCCTGGACACATGCACCTCCATTTCTAGGCCAGCTTTTAGTATTAACATACCCTAGTGCTATCTCTGTTAATTGGTGAAGGTCATTAAATAATATCTTTGTGTCTTAAAGCAAACTTTAAAGGACTTGTCCCAGCCTTCTGACCTGTCAGAAGCCCACTCCCAGGATCCCTTAATTGCAGTTGAGTTGGTATCTTACAAAGTGGTTGAAGGAATGCGTGTGTGCCTTCCCTAACCTCCCACTGCCACGTTCTGGCTTCCCCAAGACTAGGGCTCATCTGTTGGTATTAGAGGCACTGTGTAAGCCTGCAGTTTGTTTACTTCAAGCCAACTGTGATCAAAAGCCCCTAACATAGCTAAGAAGATAGCTTAGTGGAATTGACATCTGGTAGATAATACTTAAATTCCCTGCAATCCTGCTTTTACACCCTAGTGGGGTAAAATCAATCTCCTCTTTACTAGGAAAAATGCAATAAGCTATAACTTTCTCAGTGTGACTTTTTTGGTTTTAAACTTTAAAAATTTTATCTCCTATTTATTTTTCACAGACATGGCTAATAACTTTTGAAGTGATTTGTCACAGCTTTGGACAAACTGGTTGCATGGTTATAAATCTGTCTATATCTTTTTCTGATTGCTTAATTAAGCAAAAGTTTTAACTTAAGAAACAGTAAAGTTTTAAAATATGTTTATTTTTTTATGAAATGAAAAAAAATGATAGAAAACTGAAAAGTAAAATAGTATTTATTCCCTAATGCAGATATAAAGTTGTGTCTAAATCTGAAAATGATAATAAAAAATAAAATATTTTACATCTACTCTTCTGAAATTAAGTGACATTGAGGATTTTTTTTCAACTACATGAACCCTTCCCATTCTGAAATGAATCAGAACAAACAAAAGTTATTATCATAGTGAGTCACTGTTTCTGATGTGACTGTGCTAATTCAAGTGTCTTGGTGTAAGAAAGTATTTGAGATTACCAACTTAAACAATATATGTCTCTATTTTAGGCTTTTGATGTAACTATATGATGGCTGGAAAAGTTATGAATAACTAGGAAATAATATATTGTAAAGAAAACAGAGCCTTAAACAAATAAATGTATTATCTTGGTTTTCTACAAAAGTGATCTTGCACTCAGAATTTTACTAAGGTGTAAATGATAATAAAAATAAATGATTTGGAGTTCAAGTTCCAGAGGGAGACCAAACAAAGCATCCTTAAGCTGCAAGTATTAAAATTAATATGGCACTAAAGGTAAATAGTAGATATAAGCTATTTATGCCAAATTTTATTTTTCCTTACAACCCTCAGTTATAAAATAAAGTTGGCTGAACTCCAACACCAACCTAGTATTAGTTTCCTTTCCGAGGCCCATGAGGCTATCTTGGAAGTCCTATTAGCCAGGAAAGAGAGAAAAATATTTCATTCTTTCCTCAAAAACCTTCTTTCATACTCTTAATAGAAAAATGTTATCTGTACACTTCCCATGTGCAGCACAACTTGCTAGGAATACACGCAGGAAGCTCACACCAAATCAACACATAGTTATAGAAAGCATGTTGTGCATTTGGTTACCCTTTGTGGAGAAATAAGACTTCAGTGCAGCTTCTGAATGGCAACTAAGTGACTAGCCTGAGTATTTCTCTATCAATATCCCTGCGGTATTTCAGTAGCTTGGGATTTTACATAGAAAATAATGGATAACTTGGGAATAACTAGACTTATGTAATGGAATGAGAACTGTATCATTTACATAATTACACTAAACACAAACAGCAGAAGCCTACTATGGCACATGACTACACCACCATCTAGTATATGTTAGAATTATGGTGTTAACTTGGTGAAAATCTTGGTGAAACACAGGCTAATGACCAAAATACCACCTTGATTTTTGACTCTTACCTTTTGTCAACTACACTGTCCACACCTACTCCCAATATCCCAAAGGAAAGGCTGTGCCCTTCTCTTAAGACCCTTATAACTAACCATAGACATTCCTTCTCATTTGGATTATAATTATTCCATGTCTAGATTTTAATAAAAGCCTTTCAACTGTATTTCTTTCTGTGCAGGACTTTCTTTTGAATATGTCCTGAAACTACTTGCTACTTATTGTTTAGAAATAGCATAACTTTGTTTATCAAACCCCATGGGATACCTGACCTGTGATATGTGTCTGTTTATCTTTTCCCAATTGTAGGACAGGAAACAACATGTATGAAGATGTAGGATTCCACAGTACTTCTTGGATAAATCACACACACCTCACCAACTCACCCCCATAGCTGACCCAGTGTGTCGCTAGTGTCTGAAGCTCAGGAATCTGGTGAGAAAGGTAAGGCGTGGTCCTGTAGCATGTCTCATACTCTCTTCTCATCACACTGACTTAGCTGATTTAGCTGATGATCATACTCGTTCTTTCTTGGTGCTTTGTATATCTCACCTCAAATAAATATTTGGTCCAACAGTATGATTTTGTCGCGTTGTACTTCAGTAGAGCAGAAAGCCACTACTTCCTAGGATTTTCCCAAGACCTCAGGTTTCCATCTGATGGATCCAAAAGGATTAAGCAAACTTATAACCGTCAGAGTTACCTTTAAGGAAAATGAACAGGTATGGAAAACACAGACCTGTGCCCAAAGACACTCCATCAGTAAGATGAAAACCTAAGAAATAACAGTTGGCAGTTAAGGTGGCTTGAGAGGTTACAACCTGGACACAGAGTCAGACAGGATGGAAGATTCGTGTAGGGCTAACGAGAAGGAAAAAATGTGGTTAGGTTTGAGTAGGGCAAATTGCAGCAAAAGTGTGGTTGGTGTAGTGACATGTTTGAGAATTAATCCAATGACAATAATGGATCTTTCCTTGTTACCACTTAAGAATGATGTACTAATATGTAAAATCTTCATAAATTAATAAAAACATTCCAAACCATTCCATATACTTTCCTGTCAGGTATAGAAGGAGCAGGGCATCACGGAGTCCTCTGATGGATAGATGACAGCGTCTCAGGACTTGCTAAACACTAATGGCCATTCATCAAGCTCTTATTAAATGCTGTGCTCTGCAAAAGCCAACTTAAGCCAACTTACTTATTTTTACCTACTTCAATGAATCTGCCTGACAATCATATCCAGTAGGTCTAATCTCCATTTCACAAATAAAGAATGTGAGGCCAAGCAGATACAGACCTTTTCTAGTAGCAAAGGGTGAAGTCAGTTTTCAGATTCCATAACTCAACCCCTAGGCACCCTCCATTAATGTAATGTAAGGGTTGGACTGAAAATGTTATTCCTGGACCTCACACCCCTAACATTACATCAAGCATTCCAAGGCTCACAGAGAGAATTACGCTCAAAGAGGGCCTGTGGATGTGTAGTCACACATTTATTTATTCATGCAATTCTGTCCTAGGCGACGCTGCACCGGCGAGCAGGAGGACAGGCACCTGGGACCAAGGAGTCTGCTGGGAAGGAGGAACACACGTAGTACATCAGACAATGACAAGTGCCGAAAAGGGATGCAAAGCACGGTGAGTGCTTTTTTATAAAAGGCAGTTAGATGTAGGCTCTTCGGTAAGGGAGCCGTTGTGATAGAGCAGGAAAGGATCATTTGATATTGATGGAGACAGAGTTCCTGCTAGAGAAAACAGCAAACTTTATGGCTTTGTGAAAGCAAAATGTATTTGGGAAACAGCAAGGAAGTTAGTGTAGCCATAGAAGAATGGTACTGGAGCAGATAAATAGAACTAAGTGTGGTCAGAGGGCTTTACAGAAGATGAAAAGCCATCGCAGGTCATTGGGAGGAGGAGTTACAAGTCTGTCTGCAGTGAAGGGATGTTTTTAAAGGGGGCCGGGTCTTAGCCAGCGTGGGCTGTTTTTAACAAAACACCATATACCAAGTGGCTTAGACAACAGAAATTCATTTCTCATAGTTTTGGAGGCTAGGAAGTCCTAGATCGGGGTGCCACGGTGGTTGGATTCTGGGGAGGGCTCTCCTGGTTTGCAGACAGCCATCTTCTTGCTGTGTCCTGACATGGCAGAGAGAGAGAGAGAGAGAAGGGAGAGACGGGGGAGGGCGAAAGAGCGAGCGAGCTCTGGGCTCTTCCTCATATAAAGACACTAACCCCATCATCACCTCCCAAAGGCCCCACCTCTGAATGTCATTACACTGGGAATTAGAGCCTCAAGATATGATCGGGAGCGGGGCAAAAATATTCAGTCCATTGTACACGGAGAACAGAAAGAAAGTATTACAATATGCATTATAAATAGTCTAGGCAGATGAATGTGACATGGATAAAGAAATTCTGTAATAATACTTATAAAGGTCAGACTATCCAAGGTAATCTTGATTGTAGTAAGATAGTGAGGTGGAAATCTGCAGAAAAATGTTCAGCCTTTGTCTGAGCCTTTGTGGGGAGAAACATGAAATTAGAGAATTTGTGTTTAAACTTTTTTAAATTCAGCCCAAGTAAGTTTTAGAGGAATCTCAAGTTAGCATAAAATTGACTTTGTTCACAATAGCGTCCCAAAAACATAACAAAATCACTCGTATACACACACTAACTTTTCAGTCCATGCAATAGTGCGAATAATATGTTAGATTAGAGAATATGGCCAATGAACTGTGTTAACCCAAGGACAAGGGCTCATAATCCAATGCTCAAATTTTGTCTACTTGACAAACTAGGACCTTAACACAACTACCAGGTGGTTATTTACTTATTAAGGAGAGGCGCAGAATTTGAGGCAGGTGTGCTCCCCATGACCTCATAATCTCATTTTTCAGCAAATTTGCAAGGCATGTGGCTGTGTATCAGGTATCTACCTTTGGTGGAAATGTTCTTGATAGAAACTGCAGAGAATCTCAGCTCATGGAATTATTGACTGTCCTTCATGTTCACGGCTGTGAATGTGTAGCAAACACTTCTACATGGCTGAGAATTTTTTTTTTCTTCAAGCAGTGGGCAACTGCCAGTCTAAATGACTTATTCCCAGGATTTACACGGTGACCAACTTGTGTAACTTAGCAGTTGACCAGCTAATAATAGCACTTTTCCCTTTGTATTTCTGGTTTACTTATTAATCTCCCTAGCTAATCTGTAAGCAGTTTTAAAGTAGAGACAACATATATATTGTCTTATCTTTACTTTGGGTGTGTCAGTACTCAGTAAATAACTATAAAATATGTATATTTTTAATGATGAATATTCAAGCTCAAATACCTAGATAGTGAACACTGATGAACATTCAAACAGTCAAAAATGAACATTCAAGTTCAAATACCTAAACAGTATAGATATGTGTTCCTTTTAATTCATTATATGTTCTTGATCTAATAACTAGGGATTGGTTTGTTTCTCTAATAGACCCAAACCTGTCTGAAGTATTTAAACTATTTGATTGCATATATTACTGGTAAATATGTCAGAGAAATATTTTATCCTACAATGCCATATTTGCAAGCATTTCTATATTTATACACATAATCACCAGAAATTCAGATAAGACTTGCTATGATTCTCCTATTCGGTATATGCTTCATTTGATTATTATTTCTACCACTGGATAAATAATATATCTCGCATTTGTGTTGCATAATATATCTTCTGACATTTTTCAATTTCTTGAAATGAAACATCCTCATATTAACTTTTATGAGCAATTGCAATCTGATAAATCTTTTCAAGCAGAGACACAAGGGCACCCAACATTCTCCATTAAGTCTCTTCAGAAGCAAAACTCACATTTATTGGTTTGACATTCATGACAACACAATTGTAGATTGTTCTCTGAAAGGAGGCTGCCTTGAAGTTTGTTTGATAGTCTTGAATTCTTGTTTAAAAAAGTAAAAGGCAATAATTAAAATGCAAGTTCTCAAATTTCAGAAATACAAATTATACAGAACATATTGTAATTAATGATTATTTTCTAATTTTCACCTTTAGATTATTTACATGAAAACCAAGGTCCTTACTTTTCCCAGTAAATCCAAACTAAATATACACAAGTATCTAAATTCAAAGGCAAGTGTGATTTTCCCCCCTAAATCTCTGACACGATGACCACTTAGAAGAACTTATATCTGCAGTCATTACAGACAATACTGTCATGCACATGCAAGAACACTCCTAAAAAAGAATCAATCCAGAGTTCTATGCACTGTGAAACTTTCTTCAGAAAAAACAAAGAAAAGAGAATTGCTCCCAGCAGACACAAACTTCAGAAAAATAAAGGATGCTCATCATTCTGAAGGGAAATGATGTCACTTGGAAATCTTGATCTAAGCCTGTAGTAAAGCTGTTACTAAAAGCTTTCCAAAACTTGAAATTGAAAAAAGGGTCATATGACATTTTAGTCATGAAGATTTATTTACCTAATCACATGAGTTATTCCATTTTCTTGATAATTCAATTATGGTTATCTACTATTTTATTAGAGCCCAGGCACTGAGTATATAGTGTTTTTATCCAGTTGAAATCAACCCAAATATTATTATTTCATTGCCCTGTAGGATATTCATCAGTTTTGTATATATAATTTCTTTATTTTCCAGTTTTATTGAGATATAATTGAAAAACACCACTGTGTAAGTTTAAGGTATACAATGTGATGATTGGATATACATATATATTATAAAATGATTACCACATAAGTTTAGCTAAGATATCCAGAGTCTCCCATAGTACCATTGTGTGTGCATGTGTATATGTGTGTGTGTGTATGTGTGTGAACATTTAAGATTTACTCATACAGCAAATTTCACACACACAATAAAATACTGTTAGCTATTCTCACCATGCCCTATGTGAGGTTCCAAGGACTGATTCCTCCTATACCTGTAAATTTGTTCCTTTTGACAAACATCTCCCCAGTTCCATCACGCCCCACCCCCCCAGCTCCTGGCAAATACCAATGTACTCTCTGTTTCTTTGAATTTGACATTTTTAGATTCCACATATAAGGGAGATCATATGGTATATGTCTTCGTCTGACTTATTTCACTTAGCAAAGAGGTTCGATCATTTTGTCACAGATAACAGGATTTCCTTCTTTTAATGGATGAGTAATATTCAATCATATATCATTTTAGTATTCCAGCAACAATGCACAAATGTTCCCTTTTTCTCCTCCTCACCAACACTCTTTATTCCTTGTCTCTTTGATAATAGCCCTGCCAAGATGCTGAGATGATATTTCATTCTGGTTTTGATCTGTGTTTGCCTGATGAATAGTGATGTTCCGTATCTTCTCATGTACCTGTTGACAATGTGTACGTTTTCTTTGGAATGTCATTGAGGTCCATTGCCCATTTTTGAAATGGGTTGCATTTTTCTTATTGAGCTGTATGAGTTATTTATATATTTCAGATATAAATCCCTTATCAGATATATGATTTGCAAATATTTTCCATAGGTTGCCTTTTCATTTTATTGATTGTTTCCTTTGCTGTGCAGATTTTCACTCTGATATAGTGCCACTTGTTTATTTTTCCTATGTTGTATGTGCTTTTGGTCATATCCAAAAATATCATTGGTAGGATCAATGTCAAGGGGCATTTTCTCTAGCTTTTATTCTAGGGGTTTTACAGTTTAAGTTCTTAATTCTTTAATCCTTTTTGAGGTAATTTTTGGGAGTGGTTCAAGATAGGTATCCAGTTTCATTCTTTTTTTTTAATTTTGCTATCAATAATCATAAATGTACAATTACATGAACAACATTATGGTTACTAGACTCCCCCTTTTGTCAAGTCCCCTCCACATACCCCATTACAGTCCCTGTCCGTCAGTGTAGTGAGATGCTATAGAATCACTACTTGTCTTCTCTGTGTTATACTGCCTTCCCCATATCCCCCATCTACATTATGTGTGCTAATCACAATGCCCCTTTTCCCCCCTTATCCCTCCCTTCCCACCCATCCTCCCCAGCCCCTTTCCCTTGGGTAACTGTTAGTCCATTCTTGGGTTCTGTGAGTCTGCTGCTGTTTTGTTCCTTCAGGTTTTTCTTTGTTCTTATTCTCCACAGATGAGTGAAATCATTTGATACTTGTCTTTCTCCGCCTGGCTTTTTTCACTGATTATAATACCCTCTAGCTCCATCTAGATTGTTGTAAATGGTAGGATTTGTTTTCTTCTTATGGATGAATAATATTCCATTGTGTATATGTACCACATCTTCTTTATCCATTCATCTACTGATGGAAACTTAGGTTTGTTACCATTTCTTGGCTATTGTAAATAGTGCTGCAATAAACATAGTGGTGCATATGTCTTTTTCAAACTGGGCTGCTGCATTCTTAGGGTAAATTTCTAGGAGTGGAATTCCTGAGTCAAGTGGTATTTCTATCTTTAGATTTTTGAGGAACCTCCATACTGCTTTCCACAATGGTTGAACTATTTTACATTCCCACCAGTAGTGTAGGAGGGTTCCCCTTTCTCCACATCCTTGCCAACATTTCTTCTTGTTTGTCTTTTGGAGTTTGGTCATCCTAACTGGTGTGAAGTGATATCTCATTGTGGTTTTAATTTGCATTTCTCTCATGATTAGGGATGTGGAGCATCTTTTCATGTGCCTGTTGGCCACCTGAATTTTTTCTTTGGAGAAGTGTCTCTTCATATCCTCTGCCCATTTTTTAATTGTCTTATTTGCTTTTTGTTTGTTCAGGTGTGTGAGCTCTTTTTATAATTTGGATGTCAACCCCTTATCGGATATGTCATTTATGACCATATTCTCCATACTGTAGGATGTCTTTTTGTTTTACAGATGCTGTACTTTGCTGTACAGAAGCTTTTTAGTTTGATATAGTCCTACTTGTTAATTTTCGCTTTTGTTTCCTTTGTCCAGGTAGATATGTTCATGAAGAAGTTGCTCTTGTGTATGTCCAAGAGATTTTTGCCTGTTTTTTTCTAGGAGTTTTATGGTTTCATGACTTAGATTCAGATCCTTGAACCATTTTGAGTTTACTTTTGTGTATGGGGTTAGACAACATTCCAGTTTCATTCTCTTACATGTAGCTGTCCAGTTTTGCCAACATCAGCTGCTGAAGTGGCTGTCATTTCCCAATTATACACCCATGGCTCCTTTATCGTATACTAATTGATCATATATGCTTGGGTTTATATCTGGGTTCTCTAGTCTGTTCCATTGGTCTATAGGTCTGTTCTTGTGCCAGTACCAAATTGTCTTGATTACTGTGACTTTTTAGTTGAGCCTGAAGTCAGGGTGTGTAATCCCCCCCTGCTTTATTCTTCCTTCTCAGGATTGCTTTGGCTATTCTGGGTGTTTTGTGGTTCCATATGAATTTTAGAACTATTTTCTCTAGTTCGTTGAAAAATGCTGTTGGTATTTTGATAGGGATTGCATTGAATCTGTAGATTGCTTTAGGCAGCATGTCCATTTTGACAATGTTAATTCTTCCTATCCATGAGCACGGGATGTGCTTCCTTTTATTGGCATCTTTAATTTCTCTCATGAGCATCTTGTAGTTTTCAGAGTATAGGTCTTTCACTACCTTGGTTAGGTTTATACCTAAGTATTTAACTCTTTTTGATGCAATTGTGAATGGAATTGTTTTCCTGATTTCTCTTTCTGCTAATTCATTGTTAGTGTATAGCAATGCAACAGATTTCTGTGTATTAATTTCATATCCTGCAACTTTGCTGAATTCAGATATTAGATCTAGTAGTTTTGGAGTGGATTCTTTAGGGTTTTTTGTATACAATATAATGTCATCTTCAAACAGGGACAGTTTGACTTCTTCCTTACCAATCTGAATGCCTTTTACTTCTTTGTGTTGTCTGATTGCCATGGCTAGGACCTCCAGAACTATGTTGAATAAAAGTGGGCATCCTTGTCTTGTTCCCGATCTTTTTTTATTAAGTTGTTATTGATATACACTCTTATGAAGGTTTCACATGAAAAAACAGTGTGGTTACTACATTTACCCATATTATCAAGTCCCCACCCATACCCCAATGCAGTCACTGTCCTTCAGTGTAGGAAGATGACACAGATTCACTATTTGCCTTCTCTATGCTGCACTGTTTTCCCTGTGATCCCCCACACCATGTGTACTAAACGTAATACCCCACAATCCCCTTCTCCCACCCTCCCCACCTTCTCTCCCCCATCCTCCCCTTTGGTAACCACTAGTTCCTTCTTGGAGTCTCTGAGTCTGCTGCTATTTTGTTCCTTCAGTTTTGTTTCGTTGTTAATGCTCCAAAAATGAGGGAAATCATTTGTCACTTGTCTTTCTCACCTGGTTTATTTCACCGAGCATAATATCCTCCAGTTCCATCCATGTTGTTGCAAATGGTAGGATTTGTTTCTTTCTTATGGCTGAATAGTGTTCCATTGTGTATATGTATCACCTCTTCTTTGTTCATTCATCTACTGATGGACACTTAGGTTGCTTCCATATCTTGGCTATTGTAAAAAGTACTATGATAAACAGGGATGCATATGTCTTTTTGAATCTGAGAAGTTGTATTCTTTGGGTAATTTCCAAGGAGTGTGATTCCCGGATCAAATGGTATTTGTATTTTTAGCTTTTTGAGGAACCTCCACATTGCTTTCCACAATTGTTGAACTAGCTTACATTCCCACCAGCAGTGTAGGAGGGTTCCCCTTTCTCCACATCCTCTCCAGCATTTGTTGTTCTTAGTCTTTTGGATGCTGGCCATGCTTACTGGTGTGAGGTGATAGCTCATTGTGGTTTTAATTTACATTTCCCTGTTGATTACTGATGTTGAGAATTTTTTCATGTGTCTTTGGCCATCTGAATTTATTCTTTGGATAACTGTCTCTTCATATCCTCTGCCCATTTTTTAATTGGGTTGTTTGCTTTTTGGATGTTGAGGCATGCATGTTCTTTATATATTTTGAATGTTAATCCCTTGTAGGATATGTCATTTACAAATATATTCTCCCATACTGTAGAGTGCTTTTTTGTTATCTTGTTCAGTTTCATTCTTTACTTGCAAATATCCAGTTTCCCAAACAGCACTTTTTGAAGAAATTGTTCATTCCCCTTTGAGTTCCTTGGATCTCTTCCCAAATTAGTTGACTATATATGCATGGTCTTATTTCTGGAATCTCCATTCTCTTCCATTGGTCCATGTGTATGTTTTGATGCAAAAATCAATACTATTTTGATAACTATAGCTTTGTAAGATAGTTTGAAATAATGAAATGTGATACCTCTAGTTTTGTTCTTCTTTCTCAAGATTTTTTTTTTTGGCTATTTAGGGTTTTTTTTGGTTCCATATGAATTTTAGAATAATTTTTTTCTATTTCTGTGAAAAAGTCCATTAGAATTTTGATGGGTGTTGCCTTGAATCCATAGATGGTTCTGGTTAGAACTGACATATTAGCAATATTAATTCTTCTTATCCATGAACACAGGGTAACTCTATTTATTTGTGTCTTCTTCAATTTCTCTCATTAGTGTCTTAGGGTTTTCAGTGAACAGATCTTTCACTTCTTAAGCGGTCTCTCCCCAATTTCTTTCAGTACTTTTTTCTTTATCTTTGATTTTCTGTATTTTGAATAATACATGCCTAAGCATATGGTTTTTCTGTTTGTGTGTGTATCTTACATTTGTCGTGCTTGGTGTTCTCTGTGTTTTGTGGATCTGTGATTGAATGTCTCACATTAATTTGGGGACTTTTCAGTCCTTATTGCTTCAAATATTACTTCTATTTTTTCTTCTCCTTGTGTCATTCCCATCATGCATACGTTACACCTTCAGTAATTGTTGCACAGAACTTAGATATTTTGTTCCTCTTCTTAATTCATTTTTTCCCCCTTTGCCCTTTTGTTCTGGAATTTTCTATTTATAGATCCTCAAGTTCAGGGATTCTCTCCTCAGTCATTGCCCTGCTTAATAATGAGTCCCTCAAAATTTCTCTTGGTTTCTGTTACAGTATTTCTTTTTTATTTTTCCTTCAAATTCCCATCTCTCTGTTTACAGTAGCCATCTGATCATGCATGTTGTGCACATTTTCCATTAGGTCCCTTGACATATTGATCATCATTGTTTGAAATTCACTGTGTGGTAATTCCAACATTCTTGCCATATCTGAGTCTGATTCTGATGCTTATTCAGTCTTCAAACTGTGTCTTTGCCTTTAAGTATGAGTTGTAATATTTTGTTGAAAACTATAAATAATGCATTGGGTGAAAGGAACTGCACTGAATAGCCTTTTGTCAGGTGGTGGGAAGGTGCATGGAGAGGAGCATCATTAACCCTATATGAGGTCTCAGTCTTTAGTAAGCCTGTGTGAATTTTTAAAATTCTAAAATGGGCAAAACGAATTTTGTTCTATTAAATATTACTATTAACAAATAGTAGCAGTATATAGGTTACAAACCTGTAGGCAGTTTAATCATTTAGAGTGAGAAAAACATGGAAGCTAGACTTCTGGGATGATGGAGTGAGGATGTTATTGATTCCTCTGCACAACAAAAACAAAGATAATGTTAGGAAAATTATTATTTCTGAACTCTGGAATTTACCCCAAAGCATAGAAAAAACTAGAAAGCATTCATTCAAGAAAAGCCACTGAATATTGGTAAGAACTACAGGGCCTATAGTATGAGCTGCTCACATTTCCACCTTCAGCACCATGGTTTTTATAATCACGAAAATAGGGAACCTGTTCTGGAAATCTTCATAAAGCCCCAAACCGAAAGACCTGTCAATATTTTGATAATATTTCCAGCATCTCCCTGGAGAAATGCTCTTCCCAGGGCATTGTCACTGTTTTTCATGATTCAGATCTTAACTCCAGGGAAAATCCCTTTCCCAGGGGTGTTAATAAATCATAGCAATCAGCTGGCATTTATAATGTCACAGTTTTCTAAATTCTTGTTGGGGAAAATAAGAGACCAGCAAAAATTTAAATAGAAAGCCTTGAGAATAAGAACTAGGTAGCTATGGTGATGTGGAAGTGCTTCAACATATTCCTGGACTCTAAAAGGCTGTTCTTACGGACTGAACTTTTTCCTCTGAAATTCATGTTGAAGCCATAACCCCCAATGTGACTATATTTGAAGATAGACCCCTTAGGGAGATAATTAAGCTAATTGAGATAATAAGGGTGGAGGCTTAGTCTTACAGGGTTAATGTCCTTATATAGCAAGATCTCCAAAGATCTTTTTCTACACATGCATAGAGGACAGGCCACGAAAAGACACAGATAGAAGGTGGCTGTCTGCAAGCCCAGGAGAGAGCTCATCAGAGGTCAGATTTACCAGCATCTTGGTCATGGACTTCTAGCCTCCAGGATTGAGAAAATAAATGTCTGTGGATTAAGCCCCATAGTCTTTTGCATTTTATGATGGCAGCCTGAGATGCCTAATACCCTGCATAACGTAGGCCATGTGTATGCCCAAGAAAGATCAGAGGTCAGCCCTGATAATTCACCTGTGGCTGACCTTGAGGGTCTGTACTAATAGGTAGTAGAAGGCAAGTCTGACTTACACTAATTCCAAAGTTTGAAGCTGTGCCTGCAACAACCCCCCTAACTGTAACTGGGTTAGGGTATTTAAAGAACTCTTTTGACTCATCATTGGCTAATCATTAAATCACACTGAGGGGCAGCTCTTTAAGATACCATTATAAAAACATTTTAAGAGTAAAACTGATCAGAGAACTCAGTGGCTGCATACAGCATTGAAAACAGAATATACAGCACCATTTAGGAAATTTGTGAAATAAACAAGAAGAACAAGAGGAAAAAATGTGTTAGGAACAAGCCCTGTGGGAGAGTGAGAACTAATTACAGAATTGCAATGATATGTTATCTAACATCCCCACTTCTCAAGCAAAAATTATGAGACATTTAATTAAAACAAAACAAACCATGCAAATGAACAAAACCAGGAAAACTGTTTTGATAGCTTATTAAGACAATGTGTAAAACTGTGTTGGTGGGCTTATAATGCACAGAGACATAATCTGTAAGATAATAATAGCACAAAGAAGGGAGAGCAAGAGAGCCATGTTGGAGCAAAGTTACTGTGTCCTAATGCAACCAAATCAGCATTAATCTGGAATAGATTATTTTGGGTTAAGATGTGCATTATAATATTCAGAGAAGCCAGTAAGAAAATAATCAAGAGAATATATATATTTTTGAAAGGCTTTTAAGTGGAACACAAGGTAATATCAAGAAAGACAGCAATAATAAAGAAATAGAGAAAAACACAAAACATAAGGCATACAAAAAGCAAATAGCAAAAATGAACCATGCCAATAATTAGTCCAATTCAAAGGCAATCTGATGATTGGATTAAAAAACAGAATACAACTACAGACTGTATACAGAAGAGGGATTTTAAATTCAAGTATGAATAGTTGAAAAGTAAAAGAATGGCAAAAAGGTATGCCATAAGAATGATAAACAACAACAAAGGGAGACCTGCAGTGGCTGCACTAATATATAAACAGATTTTAAGAGAAAAGTACAATACAAAAGTACTATTAAATATGAAGAAATTTCACAATGATAAAAATTTCCATTCATCAGGAAGCAATTAACAAACACACCTAATGACAGAGCCCCAAAATACATGACATTTAAACTGACAAAATTGAAGAGAGAAATAGACAGCTTAATAACAACGGTTAGAGATTTCAATATTCCACTCTTAGTAACTGATAGAACGTCTAATCAAAAAAGTCAGAAAAATATACACAACTTGAGAAATACTGTCAACTTGACTAATATCTATAGAACATTGCAACCAGCTACAGCAGAAAACACATTATTTTCAAGAGAAAGTAGAACATGCAAATATCAACATAATACACCATATTAATAAAATAGAGGATATAAACCACATGATCATCTTTATAGACACAAATAAAACATTAGGAAAAATCCAGTTCATAGTTAAATACTCTCAAATTTTTCATAAAAAGTAACTTCCTCAACCCAATATTGGGCATCTATAAAACACCTACACTGAGCACTGTTCTTAGTAGTAAAAGACTGAAGATTTTCTGCCTAAAATCAGGAACAAGGCAAGGATGTCCACTCTTGCCAGTTTCTTTAACAGTTGTGCTGAAGATTAGCAAGTCCAACCAGGCAATTAAAGGCATTTAGGTTGGAAAGGAGGAGGTAAAATTGTCTTTTTTCAAAGAAAACATGATCCTGTAAATTAAAAAAAAAATAAGTAACTAGAACTAATAAACACGTAAAGCAAGTTTTAAAATATTAGGTCAATCTTAAAAGAAAATAGAATTTACAAATAATGACCAATATGAAAATGAAATTAAGAGTGTAATTCGTTTCACAATAGTATCAGAAAGAATAAAGTACTTATAAATTGAAATTTAATAAATGAAATGTGGTTTGTAAAATGAGAAATAATTAAAAAAAATTATTTCTGGAGGGAATTAAAGTATCCAAGTAAATAAAGAGGCATTTCATATCCTTTCATTGGAAAACTCAATATTGTTAAGATGTTATTTCACCCAAACTGACCCGTAGATTCAATAATAGGAGTCAGCAAATGTAGATTAAGTTTATAGTACTTACATCTAAAGATTTCTATAAAAATTCCTACAAACCCTTTGGAGAAACCAGGATGCATGATCCTAAAATTTTTATAGAAATGCAAAAGATCCAGAGAACATAAAATAATTTTTGAAAATTAATAGACTTTATTTTTTAAAGAAGCTTTAGGTTCACAGTAAAATTGAGCAGAAAGTACAGAGGGTTCTTATATGTCGCCTCTTCCCCCCTACATAGGCTCTCCCATTATAACGTCCTGCATCAGAGTAGTACCTTTGTACATTTCTGACAGTCAATAAATCTACCTTGACACATCATAACCACACTGAGCCCTAGTTCACATTAGGATCCACTCTTGGTGTACACTCTATAGGTTTTGGTAAATGTATAATGACAGGTAGGCACCACTATGGTATCCTACAGAATAATTTTACTGCCCTAAAAATGTTTGTACTCTTCTCTAACCTTTTAACTTTTTCTGTACTTTTGCTTTTAATGTCATATAGCTGGAATCATACAGTATGTGGCCTTTTCAGACTGGTTTCCTTTACTTAGTAATATGCATTTAAGGTTCTTCATTATTCTTTTTATGGCTGAATAGCTCATTTCTTTTTAGCACTGAACAATACTCCATTGTCTGGATGTACCACAGTTTACTTATCCATTAACTTGATGAAGCTTACCTTAGTTGCTTCCAAGTTTTGACATTTATGAATAAAGCTTCTATAAATATCCATATGCAGTTTTTTTTTGTGGGTGGACATAACTTTTCAACTCCTTTGAATAAACACCAAAGAACATGATTGTTGGATAATATGGTAAGACTATGTTTAGTTTTGTAAGAAAGTGACACACTTTCATCCAGTTTCTGCACCATTCTGCATCCTCACCAGCAATATATGAAAGCTCCTTCTGTTCCACATCCTCAGCAGCATTTGGCATTGTCAGTGCTTTGAGTTTTCACCACTTTTATTGATGTATAGTGACCTCTCATTGTTGTTTTAATTTGCAGTTTCCTAATGACATAAGATGCTGACATATTATTAATCAACATATGTTTTAATTAAAAAAAAGTCCGAAGACTTTCACCCCCAATCAGGAAATACTATATAGCCATACAAAACTTGCATACAGATGTTCTTAAAGGAATTATTTATAATATTCAAAAAGTGTATACATCTCAATTAGTCATCAACTAGTGAATGTTTACCAATACAACAGAATAGCATACATTAATAAAAAAAGGCATATTACTGATACATGTTACCACATGAATGGTTCTCTTAAGTATTATGCTAATTGAAAAAAACAAAACACAAAAGACCACATGTTGTATGATCTCATTTATATGACGTCTCTAGAAAAGTCAGATCTGTAGACACAAAAAATAAATTACTGTCTGAGTTAGGCAGAGCATAAAGATTGGGATTAGCTGTAAATGACACTAAGGGATCTTCTTGTTTAAAGAAGATGTTCTAATACTGGTTAATTGCAATGGCTCTACAACATGATACCTCTTCTAAAACTCATAGAATTGAACATTTGAAATAGGTAAATTATATGACATATAAAATGTGTCTCATTAAAGCATTTTTCACATTAGCCAAGATATGGAAATGACCTGTCTGTTGAGGATGAATGGGTAAAGAAAATGGTGTGTGTGTGTGTGTGTGTGTGTGTGTAATTCAGCCTTAAAAAAGAAGGAAATCCTACCATTTGTAACAATGGGGATAAACCTGAATGGCATTATACTAAGTGAAATAAGCCACAGAAAGACAAATACTGTATGATCTCATTTTTATGAAAAATCAAAAATTTGAACTAATAAAAGCAGAGAGTAGAATGGTGGTAAGCAGGGCCTGGGGAGTGGAGGATATGAGGAGGTACTGATCAAAGGACACAGTGTTTCAATTACACAGGATGAATAAGTTCTGGAGATCTAATATAAAGCATGGTACCCATAGTTGATATTATTGCACTGTATACTTGAAAATTGCTAAATGAGTAGCAACACACACATACACACATGGCAGCTTTGTGAGGTGATGGGTATGTTAATTAGCTTGATTGTGGTAATCATTTCACAATGAGTTCATATTTCAAAACATCAGGCTGTATACCTCAAATATGTAGAATTTCTATTTGTCAGTTATACCTTAATAAGGCTGTATAAATTGTGAAATAAAATAGCAAGTAATGAACAAAGAGGTAAATACTTTCCACATGCACCCTGATACTCACTTTTCAGTTAATTAATTCTCAAACCAAAAGTACCGGATCTAGGGAATGTACTGGAAATGGGAAAGAATAACATTATGCATTCTCTACATGTTTTTGTGGCAGTACTGCAACCCAAACAATATTGGAGGTGGGAAGTTTAAGGAGATAGTCACAAGAATCACGGTCAAACATGATTTCAAATACTGTACATTTTGAGAAGTTGAAAACAGGTTATAAAATTTTGAGCAGTAGTAAACATTTACAACCATCCTTATGTCACAGCTTTCCAGGGGCAGGCTGCTTGGGAATGCAGAGGTGGACTATCCTCTCTGTTTTCAAAAAACACTGAATACCATACCCCATGTTATGGTCCAATAGCTGCCATGAAAATCAAAGGAATTTTAAGTGTATCTGCCAATATTGGTCATTGCTGTATAGTCTAACAATGTGATAAAACTCCAAATAAGAAGAGAGTAAGGAATTTTCCTCTTAATTTTCATTATTGACAAATTCTGGGAATTTGTTATTGATCTGGGGTTTTTGAAGAACCTGGATCAAATTATCATGTGGTAAAGGCTTTCTAACAGAGGAGGCATTTATTCTTGAATAGGGTCATTGCCAGCAATAATATGATCTGTATTCTTAATTTAGACTTAAAATACATAGAATGGGCCTTCTCAGTGGAGTACACACTCCCCTGCCTCAGAAGTTAGAGAGGCAAAATGTTACGGCAAGAAGGGAAAAAGATGACAGCATGAGAAGTAAGGCAGAAACCTACTCCTAAAACCACATATAACATGAAAATACAGCAAATAAAACTAATCCTGAAAGAGTGACCAGAAAGAAAACTGCAACAGACATCTTACATCTGGGGAAAAGAAAAGACCTCACAGAAAAAGGTAAAGTAGCAAAGCCACAATCCAGTGGGTTCCAAGCCCACCTGCAACCCCAGCTCACTGGTGGGAGGAAGAGAAACAGAGCAGGGAGGGAGAAGAAGCCCAGGACTGTTAAACACCCATCCCTGGAGATCTGCTTCAGGAGCACAAACCAACATTACATTAGTGCTCTGGAGATTAGTGGGGTTGGGAAGCAAAGATAGGCAGGATACTCAGAGAGACTGAGATTCTATCTCCTTGTGGAGAACAGGTAGCCACAACAGGCAACTCAGGGACAAAAGAAAGGAAGGCATTTTGAAAGACTTCCCAACAGCAAGAGGGCAGAAAAAGGGACAAGGAGTACACAGAGTTTGCTGCTCAGGAGACAGGTGGACAAATCTGTCCCAGTACACTCAGCTCAGCAGGTTGGGAAATTTCAGGAGACTCAGGTGCTCAATCCCTCTGGCTGGCGATGCAGTGCAGAGGGCCCCCCATTGATACACAGCCTGCCACTCCTTCCTCCCAGCAGGCAACCGTCAACTTGCCTGCTGCCACCATCTCGCTCCAAGAGAATTGGAGAGAGGCCCTACCTATGGCAGCAACAGTGTAATGCAGAGACTCCTCACGGCATGGTCAGCCCAAAGGCCCTGGCAATGGAGGCAGGCACTGCAGCCAGGAAGCAAGAAAGAGCTCTTTCCTCCTGGCAGACACCAGTGCCTCATGCCTGTGATCCCTCCCATTGCTCCAGGTGCTGGGAAGCTCCCAAAAGTAGAGCTTCTGGATACTAGAGGGTACTACCTACAGAAAGTTATTATTCCATAATAATCATTAGAAATAAGAAATGGCAAAAGAATTTTGTACAAACCAAAATCACTCAAACACCAGAAAGAGGGCTAAGCATCACTGAAATCACCAATCTTATTGATAAAGATTTCAAACTAAAAATCATAAACATGCTCATGGAGCTCCAGCAAAATAATCAAAATCTCCATGATGAGTTCAAGAAAGAGATAGAAACTTTGAAAAATACAGTGTCTGAAATGAAAAATGCAAAACAGATTAGATGAGGTAGAGGGGAGAGTAAATGAAACAGATATTAGAGAAAAGGAATATAAAGAAGCTGAGGCAGAGAGAGAAAAAAGGGTATCTAGGAATGAAAAAATATTAAGAGAATTGTGTGAGCAATCCAAATGGAAAATATTGCATTATAGGGGTATCAGAAGAAGGGAAAGAAAAAGGGATAGAAAATCTCTTTGAGGGAATAATTGTTGAAAACTTCCCCAATCTGTGGAAGGATATAGTCTCTCAGGCCATGGAAGGGCACAGATCTCCCAACACAAGGGACCCAAGGAAGACAACACCAAGATATGTAATAATTACAATGGCAAAGATCAAGGACAAGGACAAAGTACTAAAAGTAGCCAGAGAGAGAGAAAAAAGATCACCTACAAAGGAAAACCCATCAGGCTATCATCAGATTTCTCAGCAGAAACAGTACAGGCCAGAAGGGAGTGGCATTATATATTTAATGAAATGAATCAAAAGGGCCTTGAACCAAGAATACTCTACCGGGAAAGATTATCATTTAAATTTGAAGCAGGGATTAAGCAATTTCCAGATAAGCAAAAGTTGAGGGAATTTACCTCCCACAAACCATCCCTACAATGTATTTTGGAGGGACTGTGATAGGTGAAAGTGGTCCTAAGGTGAAATAGCTGTCACCAGAGAAAATAAAAACACAGTAAAGGAGGTAGACAAATTGATTACTAAGCAAATGGAAAATTAAAGCAACTACCCACAAAGTCAGTTGGGGAAACACCAAGAGTACAGAATATGACACCTAAAATATAGAAAGTGGAGGAGGAAGGAAAAGATGGGGAGAAAACACATTAGACTGTGTTTGAAATAATGTAATAAGCTGGTTAAGTTAGACTGTTAGATAGTAAAGAGGCTGCCCTTGAACCTTTGGTAACCACGAATTCAAAGCCTGCAATGGTAATAAATACATATCTATCAATAATCACCTTAAATGTAAATGGACTGAACACACCAATCAAAAGACTAGAGTTACAGAATGGATAAAAAAGCAAGACCCACCTATATGCTGCCTACAAGAGACTCACTTCAACCCCAAAGACATACACAGACTAAAAGTGAAGGGATGGGAAAAGGTATCTCATGAGAATAATAGGGAGAAAAAAGCAGGAGTTGCAGTACTTGTATCAGATGAAACAGACTTCAAAACCAAAATACAAAGAAGGACATTACATAATGATAAAGTGGTCAGTCCAACAAGATGATATAACCATTATAAATATCTATGCATCCAATATAATAGCACATAAAAAGGTGAAACAAATACTAACAAAATTAAAGTGGGAAATAGAATGAAATGCATTTATTTTAGGAAATTTTAATACACTACTTACTCCAAAGGACAGATCAACCATACAGAAACTAAGTGAGGAGACAGAGGCACTGAACCAAACATTAGAACAGATGGACTTAATGGATATCTATAGAACATTACCCCCAAAAGCAACAGGATACACATTCTTCTCAAGTACACATGGAACATTTTCAAGAATAGATCATATGCTAGGACACAAATAGAGACACATTAAGTTCAGAAGGATTGAAATTGTACCAACCAGCTTCTCAGACCACAAAGATATAAGACTAGAAATAAATTGTGCAAAGAAATAAAAAGCCCACAAAAACATGGAGGCTTACCAATATGCTCCTAAATAATCAATGGATCAATGACCTAATAAAAACAGAGATCAAGCAATATATGGAGACAAATGAAAACAACAGCTCAACACTCCAACTTCTGTAGGAGGCAATGAATTCACTTCTAAGAGGAAAGCATATAGCAATACAGGCTTATCTCAGGAGAGAAGAACAATCTCAAATGAACAGTCTAAACTCACAAGTAATGAAAGTAGAAAAAGAAGAACAAATGAGGCCAAAAGTCAGCAGAAGGAGGGACATTATAAAGATTAGGGAAGAAATAAATAAAATTAAGAAGAATAAAACAATGGAAAGAATCAATGAAACCAGAAGCTGGTTCTTGGAGAAAATAAAAAAAATAGGTAAACCCCTGAGCAGACTTATGAATAAAAAAAGAGAGGAAATTAGAAAGGAAAAATCACTATGGACATCACAGAAATACAAAGAAGTATCAGAGAATATTATGAAAAATTGTATGCCAACAAATTGGACAAGCTAGGAGAAATGGACAACTTTCTAGAAAAATACAACCTTCAAAGACTGACCCAGGAAGAAACAGAGAATCTGAACAGACTGATTACCAGCAATGTAATGGGATTGGTAATCAAAACCCTACCTAAGAACAAAATTCCTGGACCAAATGGCTTCACTGCTGAATTTTATCAAACATTTAGAGAAGACCTAACACCCATCCTCCTTAAAGTATTACATAAAGTAAAAGAGGAGGGAATACTTCCAAACTCATTCTACGAGGCCAGCATCACTCTAATACCAAAACCAGGCAAAAACACCACAAAAAAGAAAATTACAGACCAATATTCTTGATGAACACAGATGCAAAAATACTCAACAAAATATTAGCAAAATGAATTTAAAAGTACATCAAAAAGATCATCCATCATGACCAAGTAGGATTTATTCCAAAGATGCAAGGATGGTACAATATTAAAAAATCCATCAACATCATTCACCACATCAACAAAAAGGAGGAGAAAAACCACATAATCACCTCCATAAATGCCAAAAAAACATTCAACAAATTTGAATATCTATGCATGATTAAAAACTCTCAGTAAAATGGTTATAGAGGGCAAGGACCTAAACATAATAAAGGCCATATATGACAAAACTACAGCCAACATCATACTTAAGAGCAAAGAGCTGAAAGCTTCTTCTTTAAGATTGGGAACAAGACAAGGATGTCCACTCTCACCAATTTTATTCAACATAGTACTGGACGTCCTAGCCATGGTAATCAGACAACACAAAAAAATGAAAGGCATTCAGATTGGTAAGGAAGAAGTTAAACTGTTACTATTTGCAGATGACATGATATTGTCTAAAGAACTGCTCTAAAGAATCCACCTCAAAACTACTAAAACTAAATCTGAATTCAGCAAAGTTGCAGTATACCAAATTAATACACAGACATCTGTTGCATTCTTATACACTAACAACGAACTAGCAGAAAGAGAAATCAAGAAAACAATTCCATTCACAATCACATCAAAAAGAATAAAATATACCTAGGAATAAACCTAACCAAGGAAGTGAAAGACCTATATCCTGAAAACTACAATACACTCTTAGGAGAAATTAAAGAGGACACTAATAAATGGAAATTCATCCCATGCTCTTGGCTAGGAAGAATTAATATTGTCAAAATGGCCATTCTGCCTAAAGCAATCTACAGATTCAATGCAATCCCTATCAAAATACCAACAACATTCGTCAATGAACTAGAGAAAATCGTTCTAAAATTCAAATGGAACCACAAAAGACCCCAAATAGCCAAAGCAATCCTGATAAGGAAGAATAAAGCTGGGGGGATTACGCTCCCTGACTTAAAGTTCTACTACAAAACCACAGTAATCAAGACAATTTGGTACTGGCACAAGAACAGATCCATAGACCAATGGAACAGACTAGAGAGCCCAGATATAAACCCAAGCATATATGGTCAATTAGTATATGATAAAGGAGCCATGGATATACAATGGGGAAATGACAGCCTCTTCAACAGCTGGTGTTGGCAAAACTGGACAGCTACATGTAAAAGAATGAAACTGGATTACTGTCTAACGTCGTACACAAAAGTAAACTCAAAATGGTTCAAAGACCTGAATGTAAGTCATGAAACTATAAAATTCTTAGAAGAAATCATAGGCAAAATTACCTTGAACATAAATATGAGCAACTTTTTCCTGAACACATGTCCTCAGGCAAGGGAAACAAAAGAAAAAATGAACAAATGGGACTACATCAAACTAAAAAGCTACTGTACAGCAAAGGACATGATCAGCAGAAAAAAAAGGCATCCTGCAGTGTGGGAGAATATATTCATAAATGACATATCTGGTTAAGGAGTCAACATCCAAAATATATAAAGAGCTCACATGCCTCAACACCCAAAAAGCAAATCACCCAATTAAAAAATGGGCAGAGGATCTGTAAACACACTGAAGAAGAAACTCAGTTGGCCAACAGGCATATGAAATGATGCTCCATATCGCTAATGATCAGGGAAATGCAAATTAAAATCACAATAGATATCATCTCACACAAGTTAGGATGGCCAACGTCCAAAAGACAAGGAACAACAAATGCTGGTGAGGCTGTGGAGAAAGGGGAACCCTCCTACTCTGTTGGTTGGAATGTAAATTAGTTCAATCATTGTGGAAGCCAATATGGAGGTTCCTCAAAAAACTAAAAATAAAAAAGCCATTTGATCCAGGAATTCCATTCCTAGGAATTTACCCTAAGAAAACAGGATCACAGATTCAAAGAGCCATTTGCACCCTTATGTTTATCTCAGCACTATTTACAATAGGCAAGACATGGAAGCAACCTAAGCGTCCAGTAGTAGATGAATGGGTAAAGAAGAGGTGGTACATAAACACAATGAAATGTTATTCAGCATACAAGAAAACAAATCCTACTATTTGCAACGACATGGATGGAGCTGGAGAGTATTATGCTCAGTGAAATAAGCCAGGCAGAGAAAGACAAGTACCAAATGATTTCACTCATTTGTGGAGTATAACAGCAAAGCAAAACAGAAGGAACAAAACAGCAGCAGACTCACAGACTCCAAGAAGGGACTAATCGTTACCAAAGGGAAAGGGGGTGGGGAGGTGGGTGGGGTTGGAGGGAGAAGGAAATTGAGGGGCATTATGATTGGCACACATAATGTAGGGGGTCTCACGGAAGGCAGTATGGCACAGAGAAGAGAAGTAGTGCCTCTATAGCATGTTACTATGCTGATGGACAGTGACTGCAATAGGGTGTGTGTGGGAGGACTTGATAATTTGTGTGAATGTAGTAACCGCAATGTTGCTCATGTGAAACCTTCATAAGATTGTATATCAATGGTACCTTAATAAAAACGCGTTACAGCAACTAATAGTGGCTTCAGAAATATGTGGTCTTGTTATTTAATATTAGCCAGAAAAAAATAAAAATGGCCAAAAGCATCTGGTTGACACACATTCTTCAATATTCAAATGAATAAATGACTTACAGCAGTATGTTCTTTTACCGGGGGACTCAAATTCTGTCAGCTCCAGCAGGAAAGAGGTTCCCTTAAAACTGACATTGTTTTAGGCTTAATGCAACCAACTATTAGATAAATTATATTTGTAATATTTTGTGCTAAAATAATATTTTCAAGCCTCTCTCAGGCATTGTTGGAGCTTTAGGTACTTTTATTTATTTATTTTATTTGAAGTATAGTTAATATACAGTATTATATTGGTTTCAAGTATACAACATAGTGATTCAAGAGTTATATACATTATTAAATCCTTACCCCACTTAGTGTAGTTATTACCGTCAACAGAGAGATGTTACAGCGCTATTAATAATATTCTCTGTGCTGTATTTTCATCCCTGTGACTAATTTATATTATGATTGATTTTTTTCTGTGTGCCTCTTTCTCCCCTTCACCTATTTCACCTACCTGCCTCAACCCCTCCCCATGGTAACACCAGTCACTTCTCAGTGTCTATGCATCTATTTCTGGTTTGTTCATTTTGTTTTGTTTTATTTTTAGATTTCACATATAAGTGAAATCATATGGTATTTGTCTTTTTCGGCTTGGCTTATTTCACTGAGCATAATACCCTCTAGGTCCATCCATGCTGCCACAAATGGCAGGATTTCTTTCTTTCTTATGGCTGAATAATGTTCCATTGTGTATATGTACCACATCCTCTTTATTCATTCATGTATTGGTGGACACAATGACTGCTTCCATATCTTGGCTGTTGTAAATAATGCAGCATTAAATATAGAGATGCATACATCTTTTCAAGTCAGGGATTTTGTTTCCTTCAGGTAAATTCCTAGAAATGGAGTTATTGGGTCAAATGGTATTTCTATTTTTAGTTTTTTGAGGAACCTCCATACTTCTTCCCACAGTGTCTGCACCAATTTACATTCTCACCAGCAGTGTAAGAAGGTTCCCTTTTCTCCACATCTTTGCCAACACTTATTATTTCTGGTCTTTTGGATAGTGGCTATTCTGACTGGTGTGAGGTGATGTCTCATTGTGGGGTTGATTTGCATTTCCCTGATGATTAGCGATATGAAGCATCTTTTCATGTGGCTATTGCTATCTGTATGTATTGTTTGAATAGATACTTTGAATTCATCTAAACTTGGTCATTGAGGAAAGCCTTTGGCTTTCCATAAAGATATATTAAATAATATGCAAGCTTCAAAAATAATGTTTTCACTGACTCCCTAAAAACTGACATTTGATAACTACATATCTCAATCTTAGAGTGTAAGCTCTCATTATGTCTTGAAAATTTTTGCTTATTAGAAGAAAAATTATTTATTTTTTCTCAAAATCCTAACCAAGACAATATATACTTGAATAAGAAAATGCTGAAGAGTGGTTCTTAAGCCAGAAGGAGTTTGCTAGTTAAAATGTGGCCTGATGACAGGTGTTGGTTCTCAAATTTTTCCTTTCCAATCTGTAAGTACAACAAAATTTAGAATTATTTATACCAACTTGAGAGCTGTTGAATATAGTTATTAAAAAAACGGGACTTCTACTTGCATGCCTTTTTTATTTTATTAATTTTTATTTCATTTTATAAAAGTGTAGGTCTGTAGGGTGCTGGAAAAATCACCCTTTTACCATAAAAATGGGTTGAGCAGCAGTCTAGGAAGGAGCTGAGTTCTTACTAAGTATTCCCATAGGGAGGCACAAATGAATGGGAAATTTGTTTTGTGCTGATAATTCTTCAAAGCAAAATATCTCTTTGCTTAATTTTATCAGTGACTAAAATAAAACTGCAGCTGCAGCTGAAACCACAAAGATATAACCTCTTGGCGTATGAATTGGATGGGGTAAGGACAGGTCATAACAGCTGATGATGGGGAGGTGGGCTGCACAGATGCTAAGGGTTCTGACACCCAAGTTGAGGAAGTCAAGGAATATCTGGGGTTTCAAAGACAGCTAAGATCATCTAGTGAATCTTCCAGAGGACCAGAGGTAAGCAACCTGCCTAGGTCACAGAGCAAGTCTATGAATGCAAAAGCAGGGCTAGGTTTGGGTATTCAGCATATACTGTGATGTACCCCATGTCCTGATGCTTTCTCAGCTCCCAGCACCTTCAGGAATTTGAGAATTCTTATCCCTGACCTTCTCCCTAGATGAGTCTTTGAGGGTCCCTATAGATTCTGTGCATATTGTGTCTGCGTATGTACACATCCACACATGTCAGCACAGAGACACATACATGCCCCGATCTCAGATCTGCACATCCTACAGCTCCACTCTGGCACCTTGTGGCACCGGTATCACCACTCCTGCCACTTAAGGCAGCAACGCGACCCTACATATGTGCCACAGGCCCCAGCCTGGACTCTCTAAGCAAACCAGACTCCTTGGCCAGGGTGGTTTGTGGCCAGGTCTTACTGCTTCTGCTGGCAGGTCTCTGTGTAAACACTCAGGTAAAGTGGGTTTGCTTCGAAAAAACAACAAAACAAACAAACAAATTAATGCTCAATTCTCCAAACGACTAATTTGATTAAAGTACAACTCTCTCTGAGTGTTTTGCCATATGCTTTTGTGTTCTATTCACTTTATACAGTTTGGGATTTTTAGTAATATTCTTAGTAATTACATTTTGTATTTCTATAAAGCATTTAAAAAAACGTAGGTGTTAGGAAAATAGACTTATTTTGTATAACTCGGATTCTCTTTTTTAAACACTGTATCTTCTTAGAGCACTTTGAGCAATTTGTAGTAAGTTTACATAAAGCTTGTATTAAACATTTAGTTCTGTTTTTAATTTAATTTATACTTAAGATCGATAAATACTCGAGTTATTTCAAAGGTAATTTCTTAAAAAAAATATCATTATGAGAATCTTCACTGGAAAACTACCTATAGGTGAAGAGGTCCAAATGGGGAATTTTCTTTTTTTTTACAATTAATTTTAATTTTAATTTTTTTGGTATCATTAATCTACAATTACATGGGCAATATTGTGGTTATTAAACTACCCCCTTCATCAGGTACCCCCCACCACCCCTATTACAGTCACTGTCGATCAGCATAGCGAGATGCTATAGAATCACTACTTGTCTTCTCTGAGTGGTACAGCCCACCCCGCGCCCCCCAACATTACATCTGCTAATCGTAATGCCCCTTTTTCCCCCTTGTCCCTCCCTTTCCACCCATCCTCCTCAGTTCCTTTCCCTTTGGTAACTATTAGTCCGTTCTTGGGTTCTGTGACTTTGCTGCCGTTTTGTTCCTTCAGATTTTTTCTTTGTTCTTATACTCCACATATGAGTGAAATCACTTGATACTTGTCTTTTTCAGCTTGGCTTATTTCACTGAGCATAATACCCTCTAGCTCCATCCATGTTGTTGCAAATGGTAGGATTTGTTTTCTTCTTATGGCTGAATAATATTCCATTGTGTATATGTACCACATCTTCTTAATCCATTCATCTACTGATGGACACTTAGGTTGCTTCCATTTCTTGGCTATTGTAAATAGTGCTGCAATAAATATAGGGGTGCATCTGTCTTTTTGAAACTGGGCTGCTGCATTCTTAGGGTAAATTCCTAGGAGTGGGATTCCTGGGTCAAATGGTATTTCTATTTTGAGTTTTTTGAGGAACCTCCATACTGCTTTCCACAATGGTTGAACTAATTTGCATTCCCACCAGCAGTGTAGGAGGGTTCCCTTTTCTCCACATCCTCGACAACATTTGTTGTTGTTTGTGTTTTGGATGTTGGTCATTCTTACTGGTGTGAGGTGATATCTCATTGTGGTTTTAATTTGCATTTCTCTGATGATTAGTGATGTAGAGCATTTTTTCATGTGCCTGTTGGCCATCTGAATTTCTTCTTTGGAGAAGTGTCTATTCATGTCCTGTGCCCATTTTTTAATTGGATTATTTGCTTTTTGTTTGTTGAGGTGCATGAGTTCTTTATATATTTTGGATGTCAACCCCTTATAGGATATGTCATCTATGAATGTATTCTCCTATACTGTAGGATGTCTTTTTGTTCTACTGATAGTGTCCTTTCCTGTACAGAAGCTTTTCAACTTGATATAGTCCCACTTGTTCATTTTTGCTTTTGTTTCCCTTGCCCGGGGAGATATGTTCATGAAGAAGTCACTCATGTTTATGTCCAAGAAATTTTTGCCTATATTTTTTTCTAAGAGTTTTATGGTTTCATGACTTATATTCAGGTATTTGATACATTTTGAGTGTACTTTTGTGTATGGGGTTAGACAGTAGTCCAGTTTCATTCTCTACCATGTAGCTGTCCAGTTTTTCCAACACCAGCTGCTGAAGAGACTGTCACCTCCCCATTGTATACCCAAGGCTTCTTTATCATATATTAATTGACAGTATATGTTTGGATTTTCTATTCTGTTCTACTGGTCTGTGGGTCTGTTTTTGTGCCAATACCAAATTGTCTTGATTACTGTGGCTTTGTAGTAGAACTTGAAGTCAGGGAGCGTAATTCCCCCTGTTTTATTTCTCCTTCTCAGGATTGCTTTGGCTATTCAGGCTCTTTTGTGGTTCCATATGAATTTTAGAATTATTTGTTCCAGTTCATTGAAGAAAGCTGTTGATATTTTGATAGGGATTGCATTGAATCTGTAGATTGATTTAGGTAGTATAGCCATTTTGACAATATATATACTTCCTAGCCAAGAGCATGGGATGCATTTCCATTTGTTAGTGTCCTCTTTAATTTCTCTTAGGAATGTCTTGTAGTTTTCATGGTATAGGTCTTTCACTTCATTTGTTTGGTTTATTCCTAGGTATTTTATTCTTTTAGATGCAGTTGTGAATGGAATTGTTTTCCTGATTTCTCTTTCTGTTATTTCATCGTTAGTGTATAGGAAAGCAACAGATTTCTGTGTGTTAATTTTGTATCCTGCAACTTTGCTGAATTCAGATATTAGTTCTAGTAGTTTTGGAGTGGAGTCTTTAGGGTTTTTTATGTACAATATCATGTCATCTGCAAATAGTGACAATTTGACTTCTTCTTTACCAATCTGGATGCCTTTTATTTCTTTGTTTTGTCTGATTGCCATGGCTAGGACGTCCAGTACTATGTTGAATAACAGTGGAGATAGTGGGCATCCCTGTCTTGTTCCCGATCTTAGATGAAAAGCTTTCAGCTTCTCACTGTTAAGTATGATGTTAGCTGTGGGTTTGTCATATATGTCTTTTATGATGTTCAGGTACTTGCCCTCTATACCCATTTTGTTGAGAGTTTTTATCATGAATGGAGGTTGAATTTTGTCAAATGATTTTCAGCATCTATGGAGATGATCATGTGGTTTTTGTTCTTTTTATTGATGTTGATGGATTTTCGAATGTTGTACCATCGTTGCATCCCTGGGATGAATCCCACTTGATCATGGTGTATGATTCTCTTGATGTATTTTTGAATTCGGTGTGTTAATATTTTGTTGAGTATTTTTAGATCTACATTCATCAGGGATATTGGTCTGTAATTTTATTTTTGGTGAGGTCTTTGCCTGGTTTGGTATTAGGGTGATACTGGCTTCATAGAATGCATTTGGAAGTATTCCCTCCTCTTCTATTTTTTGGAAAACTTTAAGGAGAATGGGTGTTATTTCTTCTCTATATGTCTGGTAGAATTCAGAGGTGAATCCATCTGGTCCGGGGGTTTTGTTCTTGGGTAGTGTTTTGATTACCACTTCAATTTCTTTGCTGGTGATTGGCCTGTTTAGTTTTTCTGTTTCTTGCTTGGTCAGTTTTGGAAGGTTGTATTTCTCTAAGAAGTTGTCCATTTCTTCCAGGTTTTCCAGCTTGTTACCATATAAATTCTCACAACATTCTCTTATAATTCTTTGTATTTCTGTGGGGTCCATCGTGATTTTTCCTTTCTCATTTCTGATTCTGTTTATGTGTGTACATTCTCTTTTTCTCTTAATAAGTCTCTGGCTAGGGGTTTATCTATTTTGTTTCTTTTTTCAAAGAACCAACTCTTGGTTTCATTGATTTTTTTTCTATTGTTTTATTCTTCTCAATTGTATTCATTTCTTCTCTGATCTTTATTATGTCCCTCCTTCTGGTGACTTTGGGCCTCATTTGTTCTTCTCTTTCCAATTTCAGTAATTGTGTCTTTAGACTATTTATTTGGGAATGTTCTTCCTTCTTTAAATAGACCTGGATTGCAATATACTTTCCTCTTAGAACCGCCTTTGCTGTGTCCCACAGAAGTTGTGGCTTTGTATTGTTGTTGACATTAGTCTCCATATATTCTTTGCTTTCTGTTTTGATTGGTTCGTTGACCCATTGATTATTTAGGAGAATGTTAAGTCTCCATGTATTTGTGAGCCTATTTGTTTTCTTTCTAACATTTATTTCTAGTTTTATACTTTTGTGATCTGAGAAGTTGGTTGGTAGAATTTCAATATTTTTTAATTTACTGAGGTCCTTTTGGTGGCCTAGTGTGTGGCCTATTCTGGAAAATGTTCCATGTGCACTTGAGAAGAATGTGTATCCTGTGCTTTTGTGTGTAGAGTTTTGTAGATGTCTGTTAGGTCCATCTGTTCTAGTGCGTTGTTCAGTGCCTCTATGTCTTTACTTATTTTCTGTCAGGTTGATCTGTCCTTTGGAGTGAGTGGTCTGTTGAAGTCTCCTAAAGTGAATGCATTGCTTTCTATTTCCTCCTTTAATTCTGTTACTGTTTGTTTCACATATGTTGGCACTCCTGTGTTGGGTGCATATATATTTAAAATGGTTATATCCTCTTGTTGGACTGGCCCCTTTATCATTTTGTAAAGTCCTTCTTTTTCTCTTGCTACTTTCTTCATTTTGAAGTCTATGCTGTCTGATACAAGTACTGCAACACCTGCTTTTTTCTCTTTGTTGTTTGCATGGAATATCTTTTTCCATCCCTTCACCTTTAGTCTGTGTATATCTTCAGGCTTGAGGTGAGTCTCTTGTGAGCAGCATACAGATGGGTCTTGCTTTTTTATCCATTCTATTACTCTGTGTCTTTTGATTGGTGCATTCAATCCATTTACATTTAGGGTGATTATCTATAGATATGTACTTATTGCCATTGCTGGCTTTAGATTCGTGGTTACCAAAGGTTCAAGGGTATCTTCTCTACTGTCTAACTGTCTAAGTTAATTTTCTTGTTAAGTTATTGTAAACACAGTCTGATGATTCTTTATTTCTCTCCCTTCTTATTCTTCCTTGTCCCTTCTTTATATACTAGGTGTTTTATTCTTTGCCTTTAGTTAGTATTTGAATGGTCTGCTTTCTTTGCTATGATTTTGTTTTCTCTGGTGATCTCTTTTTAGCCTTAGGAGTGCTTCCATCTAGAGCAGTCCCTTTAAGATATACTGAAGAGGTGGTTTATGGGAGGCAAATTCCCTTGGCTTTCTCTTGTCTGGAAATTGTTTAGTCCCTCTCTCAAATTTAAATGATATTTGTGCTGGATACAATATTCTTGGTTTGAAGCCCTTCTGTTTCATTACATTACATATATCGTGCCATTCTCTTCTGGCCTGTAAGGTTTCTGTTGAGAAGTTTGAAGATAGTCTGATGAATTTTCCTTTGTAGTTAGTATTTTTTCTCTCTCTAGCTGCCTTTAATACTCTGTCCTTATCCTTGATCTTTGCCATTTTAATTATTATGTGTCTTGGTGTTGTCTTCCTTGGGTCCCTTGTGTTGGGAGATCTGTAGGTTTCCGTGGTTTGGGAGACTATTTCCTTCCCCAGCTTGGGGAAGTTTTCAGCAATTATTTCTTCAAAGACTCTTTCTATCCCTTTTTCTCTCTCTTCTTTCTCTGGTACTCCTATAATGTGAAAAATGTTCCGTTTGGATTGGTCACACTGTTCTCTTAAAATTCTTTCATTCCTAGGAATCCTTTTATCCTCTCTGCCTCAGCTTCTCTCTATTCCTGTTCTCTGATTTCTATTCCATTAACAGTCTCTTGCATCTCGTCAAGTCTACTCCTAAGCCTGTCGATTGCTTATCTCATCTCTGCATTGTCTTTCCTCACTTCCCTCACTTCCTCCCTTAGCTCTTGCATATTTCTCTGTAGATCCATCAGTATGGTTATGACTTTTATTCTGAATTATTTTTCAGAAAGATTGTGCATGTCCATCCCATCAGGCTCCCTCTCTGGGGTTGTCTGGGTAATCTTTGTTTGTACCATATTCTTCTGTCTTTTCATGGTGATAGAAGTGGTCAGAAAAAGAAAAAAAGAAAAAATGGAAATAAGAGAAAAAATAAAAAATAAATAAATGCCCACCAGGTGTGGTTTCTGTGAGGATGCTGTAGGTGGCGTTGCTGCTCCACTATTCTGCAGCCACAGCCGCTCCGCCATGGCACGCTGCTCCACATGGCCCTTTGTGACTCTGGCCAGAGAGGAATGAATGGGAGGCTGCTGATTTCTGTGGGAAGTCTCAGTGCGACTGCTTTTCCCAACTGCAGTCCAAAGGGTCTGAAATTCCCCAGGACTCCCAGACTGCTTGGCTGAGTTCTGGGGCGATCCTGCTCCACCGTTGGGCCCCTGTCTCTTTAAGACCCCTAAAAAAGCATGCTTTTCTTTTGTACCGGGGAGCCGACTGAGTGGACCTGCCATCTTGGATCCTGCACCTCTGCCTCTCCAATATCCGATACACTGCGCGATGTGTGTCAGTGCTCCAAGCGCAGATCACCAGGGCTGGTTATTTGGCGGGACTGTGCTTCCATCCCCTCCCTGCTCTGAATCCTCTCCTCCTGCCAGTGCACTGGGGTGGGGTAGTGCTCAGGTCCCACTGTGTCGTGGCTCTGTATCTTACCTGCTTCTTGAGGTGCCGAGTCCTCTCAGGTGTAGCTGCAGCATGGGTGTCATCCTGTATCTTCTGGTCTCTCTTTTAGGAATAGTTGTATTTGTTGTATTTTCATAAATATATATGGTTTTGGGAGGAGATTTCTGCTGCCCTGCTCATGCCGCCATCTTCCCGGAACTCCCACATGGGGAATTTTCAGTGAGAATTCAGCTCTTCTTTGGGATAATATGTTCCTTGTTAACTTATTTTCTTGATTTTGTAATAACTCCCTATCTTATTTGCAGAACCACATTAGAGATCATGTTTGGCACTTTTCAGATTAATTTCCTACTACTTTAAAGCTATAATTTTGTGGTTTTTGCCTAATTCCCCAGCAGGACAGGAGTCACTTCTCTAGAGTAAGATAGTAGTAGTCGGGGGTGGTATTCTATTTTATTGTACCCTTTTGCCAGTTTTAAATATTAAATAATTAAACTACATTTTCACCTCCTCCATTGCAACACACATATACAAAGGAAAAGTAGATGGTGTCAGTGATTGATAGCATCTGTCACTACAAGTTGAAAATCAATAGATGCCTACAACCTATCCATTCATTCCAACAAATTTTAAATTTGTTCTTGCCTCAGGTTAGATGTTAAATCTCATTTGATTAGCTTTTCACAAATAACACTTCAATGAGTAATAGCATCAAATATGCTTAGCTTTTTTTCTGGAGAACAGACATGCTACTACCATCTAAAGAATTTCTCCTCTTTTTTTTAAGTTTGTCCAATTTCTTCTTCAATGATCATATGGTAATTTGGTTAAGGTAATTAATGTGAGTAAAAAAAATAATGATTTTTTGTTAGGCATTGAAAACAGAAACAAATCTATTTTTATGTTTTGATGGCTGGGAAGCTTATGCTACATTTGTAAAACTATAATAGTAATAATCATAGCTTATATATTTGATATATTTATTATCTCCACCTTGGGGTTTAGAATTTTTGTTCTGTGTGTATTCTAATCATCAGAGGGCAAAGCTTCTCTTTTTCTTCGGGTCTTGTCAGGCAATCACACATTGTCAATGAACACATTATTTTACTTCTTTTGTGGCTTTTCATTCTGAGTAATTTACTGTATTTCCACAGTGTAATTATTCACTTAATTCTTTCTAAACAGAAAAATATTAATTTTTAATTGCTTAAAAACAAAACAAAGACAACTCTAATTTTCTTCCTCATGAAATAATTGTTCAGTTTCATATCAAGGATTGTATGGTATGTGTGAATGTGTGTGTGTGTGTATGTAATTTACACACACGAATCCCCCCAAAAATCAGATATTTTGAACAAAGTTAGCAGCATAATGATGCACTTAATTGTGATACTGCCTTTTCCACAGTTCAAATATTTGTGGAACCTCACCTCCTACCGCATATCACAGGGCTACTGCAACTCCAACAGGGAATCTCTAGGAAGGCTGTATGAATACCTGAAACACTTGTTTAAGTTTGGATTATCAAAATGCAGAAATGGTGCAACAGAAGTACCAAATACATACTATAAATTAAAATTTTATATATGTTTAAACTAGGCATCCTTAATTTGATTTCCAAATGGAATTGGTTGAATCCTAAAGATGGTTTTCTTTTTTGGATCTTATTTCTGTGTTTTTTCCTATTTCTGATATTAAGTACAAAGATATTGGTGCATTCCTGTTTCTCATTCCTGCACGTGGTGTTTCTTTGTCTAGAAGGCCCTGCATTTCTCTCTCTCTTTGTTCTTAGAATTCTATGATTTTCCCACTAAATAGAGGTGTTTCTAATTCTGATTTTGACAGCAAGTGCTTTTGTATTGGTACTTGATTGAAATAATTCTTCCAATGCTTAGAGTTTAGTATTCTGTAAAACTTCTCATTATTCCCAAACCTCCGTCATTTTTTAATAAGTTTTTTGACATCCTTAAAAAATGAGTTGATCATAAAGAAAGATTTACTCTTTCTTTTCAACATTATTACGTTTAAACTTTTGCTTATAGCATTGACCCCTATGTTATTTAGCAGAGTAAGGTCTAATCCCCAACTGGCGTTAAGTCAGGTTTTCTGGTTTACGCTACCTTTGACTTGCCACGAACAAACAGATAGGGTCCCTATTGTGAGCCATATGTGTCTTTAGCCATAGAAACATGCTTCCAAGGGAGGAAAAAAAGAATAACAAAAACTCTGTATCCTCAGCATCTGATTCTCCTCCCTGGGAGGGTTCGAGTTTGAATGGAAATGTCAGTGACGATTAGGCCAAACTCAAGTTAGAGTCAAAGGTGGCAAGGAATTTATGATCTGGTGGCTGCTGTTAGAAGTAATACTAGAAATCTTAGTGACTAAACAAAAAGAGAAAATTATTCATCACTCATGTAAAATCAAAAGCTGGTTCCTCATTGGTGGGTGGCTTTTCCCATTGTCATTCAAAGACCTAGTTTTCTCTGACCTGTGTTCTGTTTCCTTTAGGACCTGGGATTCTTCACCATCCAGCCAGTGGGTGCCCAACCTGGACGACCATATTTCCAGAACTCTACGTGAGTGAAAGTGAACAAAAATTTTGGGGGTTAGATGTTGTCACAGCTATGCATGGAAAATGTTTCTTTTTTCCAAATCCTTAATTTTATAGGTATGAAAACGGAGGCACTGGAATATAAATTATGTCCAAAGTCACCAAGATAGTGGTTGCAGATACAACCGGGAGCCATGTGTTCTGTCTCCTCATGCTTCATTCTGTAAGTCCTGTCATGGTGCATGACTGTGCCCAAGGCTTAAGTCCAGGCCATCGGTGATATCTGTTACCTGGGAACTGTGGCTTTCGTGAAGGATGACAACAGGGCTGAAATAAAGAATACAAGCTAGAACTAGGGTGAGCATATAACATACATGTCAGACTTGGACATTTTGGAGATTATCATGGGCAAACCAGAGAAAAAAAATAGTTTCTTTAGGTTCAATTCTCCTGGCAAAATTTTCCTGGGAATTTTTTTAGCACATACTTCAGAGAAAGGGAATTGATAACATATAGGATTTTTTTCACTTTCTACTACCAATTTATTATTTATGATATCACTGTATGCTTGCTTGAGTAGAAGTTCTTTCTTGGCATATCATCTGATTTTAGAAAGGACTCAAAATTATGATTCTAAGAAATCTGAAGAGCTTGAAAGATCAATTTTTCTAGAAAAAGAACTCAAATTGAACATAATTCTGAACAATAGATCAAAGTGATCTATTACTAAGAGATGGTGGGAAGACAGGAGATGTGAGGGAAAGGTATAAATGGGAACCACATTTTACCTTCAGTCGCTAAATCACACCAAACTTATGAAGGGTTTTATGTATGGACAGAAAAAGTGTTTGATGAAAGGCAGACCTTCCTGTCATCTCTCCTGGTCAAGTTTCTGTACAAGTCAAGCCCTGCAACACAAAGGATGTGTCCCTGAAAGGACCTGTAACCATCTGCAGTGCCCTGTAGGATGCCAACTGTAGCCAACGTATGGTGCTATCAGCTGCGTAGTCCAAAATGACTGTCCACACAGAAAAATTCGCTTTTAGCATCTTGTTATTCCAGTTTAAGGATGTAGTGTTGACTAGCTCCTGTGATAGCTTCCAAGAGGAGAGGAAAAGAATCAGATTCAAAAACCCATTTCAAGCGCATTCTTTAAGCTAATTACACTGTAATCTATATCAATTTTGTTATGCCACCACCATTTCTGATCAGATCTCATACATGACTCCTATTTGTAGATGTTGACTGTATGACTGAATGAGCAAACATCATACCCACTGAGGAGCGATGGAGCAGTCAGCGCCTCTGATGGCCCCGGGAGGAGCAGCCGCGTTCCTTATGTGAGGGTGTTTTCCTTGCCTCATACAGTTTATAACAGTGTTCATGGAGTTTTAAGTTCATAATTTAAGTTTATCAGTACATAATAATTTCTAAACCTAGGAAAAAGGCAACAAGTGCTTAGAAATGTCAGGCTTTGCAACCTGTTAGAAAGGAAAAGAGTCATGTGCATTACCCGACACAGCGCATAATAACAGCAATATGAGCAACGTGGACTGTGCATGTGGGCTCACTCTGTACCAGACCAGGGCCTTAGCGCTTTTTGTGTTGGTTCATTTAGTCTTTCCATCCAAACCCTTTGATGGTCATTCATCCAGTAATAGAGTAAAAGAAGCACATATATGCATATACATATATATATATATGGCACACATTTATCATATGTAATACATGTCAGAATATGTACATCTGCATATACAAATGTATGTCTAGTAAATATAAAGGTGCACTACACATTCTGGTATTTATCTGCTCTACTTCTATGAAACCCTTCTTTACAATCCTAATCCTAATTCAACCCTACTTTTTATTTCTTTTAACTTCTTTTTGCAGATTATTTGGAAAGTTATCACCCTTAATTTCCTTTTTGATTAAGCTAAAACCTGTTTTATGGGCCCTTCAATTCCATGGTGAGGGCATAGCATGTCTAAAATGTACATTCCTCTGATGCCAGGATCTAAATAGTGCCCCACGTACCCTGGCATTCAATATGCAGTTAACCTGATTTGAACAAATTCGTAGTCATGGTTGAATCCAACCCCATCCTCCCACACCACTGCCTAGAAATGTATACTGCAGGGAGAAAAAGGCACTAATTTGAAAAATTAGGGGGAAGAATGAGTGTAAACAATCTTGTCTAAGTCACTCAAACCTTTATTCTTCAGGTTTCTTATTCCCATAGTGCAGGTTTCTGTACCATAGGGGTAGGACCAACTTCAGAATACTATAAGAACCATCATAGAATGTATAACAAATCTGAATATGTCCTGTGAACTGAATCATATAAATGCATTTGCACTGTTTTATGATCATTCCTGCTATGACTATTCTTAGGTATTTCCTGCCATTAAAATTATTACTACCCAACATCTCTTAAAACATTTTAATTCTAATTAAAAAGAAAAGGTATAAACATAGTACATGGAAATATAAGCAATATAAGAATTACATGATGTCAAGTGACACCAAGAAGGACTGTCACTGGACAGGACTGCTGGAGAGCAGAATCCAGCTCATATTCTTGGAAAATTGTAGTAAATGTTGCCAATGATGCCTCATCAAGCAAAAAAAGGCTGGTACTGGGAACGCAGAGCCCAAGGCTCTAGATTACAGAGCAAGGAATTTGCTTTTGGGATTTCACTCTACCCCTGTCTTCTTGACTCAGAGTGGAGTGGAGGAGAAATGTCAGCACAGTTCCTGCTACATTTCGCTTCATGATGTCTAAGTTTGCTGATTTCCACCAGGATTTTAATTTGAATGAATGTCTCCCATTTATCTCATCAAATATAATACCCCCTAAATCATAATCATGCATGTTTTTATGCCTTTAAGCAAGTTAGATACAAAGTTTGTTTTTCCTTTCCAAGCCAAAAGGGGAAGCAAAGTCATCAGCCCCCCTGGTACTGTACCTGTGCTGTGAGCTGTACCTCACAGGCCCCTCCAGCCACTTGACCCCAGAGATGAGATATTGTCTGCAGAGATGGGGAGAGTGAGAACAGTGAACCTAAAATCCCAGTGTTTGCTTCCTAAGATTTTCATATCCTTTTATGGAGCTCACAAATGGTTTATCAGAATGTACCATTTACTAAGTATACATTTCTTAGCATTGTGCTAAGCACATTTATGTGTTTTCTCTAATATTCGTGGTATTTCTTAAATGAATAGAGCCATATGATGATGCTAAACTGAGGCTCACATAGGTTAACAGATGTATTAAAATTAACACAGCAAGGAAGGCAGAGGGTGGCGGGCACCCATCAGTCGTGAATAGCACAGTGAACGGTTCTCTGACAGAAACTGGCAAAGAGGTGTTTGCTCTGAAGTTAATGCAGTCCATGGTCTGTCATTTTCACACCACCACTCCAGCATCCTTAAGAATGCATTTCCATGGTCACGTGTTTTAATAAAATGTGAGCATGAGGTTATCTTTCTTACAAGTGCCCCTTCCTCCAAATTGTACAAGCTTCAGAGTTTACACATCACAGACGTGCCTTTGTCCCCAGGGCTCCGGTCAGTCCCTTCATGCCTGCCTCTCATACTCTTAGATCCTGGGGTGAATGACTCTTGATACCTGATGAATAAATTTACCTTGGTCTTCTCTGTGTCACTCTCTGTTTCTCTCTTCACACATGCACAACACACACACATGCACACACACACGCTCAGGCTGGCCAACAGACATCGAGCACGTAGCATGTGCTTGATACAGTTCTGCTCTCATGTTATTATAATCCAGTCATGAGAGCCGCCCAGTGCTGGTGTACCTGGAAAGAGGTACACAATCATACCTGTAGGATCCAGGTAAAGTGTTTGGATATTCAGATTATTTATAGATCATACTATTATGTGTATTATTTCTATCTAGAATGCAGTATTTTACATCCTCATGTACTTAGGCCAGAATGGGTTAGGGATATAACTGAATACTATCTTTTTTAACAAACAGATTGCCTTCACATAACATGCTTCAAAACTAATTATTTCAGTATCTAAAAGAATTTCCAAGATATTGAAACTAGGATTCCTTTTAATACTACAGCACTGTTCTAGGCACAAGATTTTTAGCTTTAGCTTTAAATCTGTAGTAAATTAAGTCAACCTATTACTTGACTTGCCTTAATAAACTTATTCTTTCCACATCACATTTAACTGTGATTACCATTGATACCAATTGTTTTACAACCTACAAAGGCTACAAAATAAATCTAGTCTAAAAACTTGACAATCAGGCAAGAGGATGGTGGGCAGAGAGACTTGCTGGAGTACTGCTAACACTCCTGCCAGAAAAATAATCATACAGAAACACACCATTTTGTGCGGTAAGGAAAAGGTACTCAGACTGACACCCAGAAGTTCCCTCCACCGCCACTCCTGCCAGCCCAGCATGGATAGGTGCCTATGGCTGACTTTTGTGTATTCTCCATGTGGAGAAGAATATCCAATGCTCTTAAAAGAGTCAACAGATTTTCTTGAGAATTTTCCATTTCAGAGTTTAGATCCTACAAACCACGGTGCACCTTGCGCTCGTCCCATGGATCCCACTCCCCCTGCTATTTGGAGAGAGTCTCGCAGGGGAAATATTAAGCCCACCATGGCTGAGCCCTCACAGTGGAGGATGTCAAATGGAAAGGAAATTGAAAGAGTCAACGGTTTCCCTTCGGTAACATCTAGTACAACATTCATGAGATTAACATCATTCCTTCCAGTCTGAGGCTGGAACGCCCCTGCTTTATCTGCAAAGATACTCCATTTAATTCATTCTCCTTGTGATGGACGTCTGACTGGATTCAAGACCATCCTGGGGAATCAGAAGTGCATGCCCCGAGTGAAAGAGCGCAGTAAAGAATTATGGGTAGACTGTTACAGAAGTAATATTTTTGCTAAAGTCATTTGGACAAAAGATAAAACAAGTGATAAAAAGCTGAATGGCTCTTGTAACAGAATCACACTGATGTGACCTATTGCTTTTGTGTATCCCTGAAGAATAACAGCTTGACCCTTACGTTTGGATGGGCTGTGGTGAAACACAAATACCCTTCCTACCCAATAGAGGATTAAATGATCCTTTGTAGCCATAACAACATTCTTTGCTCCTCAGAACCCTTCTTCAAGAGAGAATTCCCATTCCAGCATATTGTTAAGGTCAGGAAAACCAAACAATATATGCAGTCCTTGACAAGAGTTTACAAGATGAAGTTAAGTCCTATACATTTTAGTCAGCCTGGTTACTGATTCATTATTTTAAAATACATGTGAGTAATATATTAAAATCTGAGACATCCTCTAATGTGTGTGTCTCAGCAGCCATTTACTTTGTGGAGACAGGATGATTAATAATATTAATCAGCTTAATTTAAATGTCAGAGGGTAAATATTTTAGGTCACATTTTTGGTGCACTATTTTTGCACATGGTGCTGGAGATAAATGAGTGTATTTTACATATACAAAATCTATATAAGTTTTCTAAGCACTGACATGTGATTATTTTAAATCTTTCATGACCTAAATGTGAATGTTTAAAAATCTCATTAAGAAGTCCCTTAGCTTTCAGATATTTCCGTAACTTCACCCTAACCCTGAACCAAAACCCTGGCACCAGAAACTCTGAAGCCCTGAACCTGAACTCTAACCCCTGAACCAGAATCCCAAACTTGAACCTGAACCTGAACTCCAAACCCCTGAACCCAAACATTAACCCATCAATCTATACCCCAACCTGAACCCTGACTCCTCACACTGAACCCGAACCTGAACACCTGAACCCGAACCCAAACCTTTGACCCAGACCCTGACCTGTATCCTTAGGAATCCAAAAAAAGCAACTATGTCCTGTTTAGCCCCTGGTAGCATTTGCTGAAGGACTGTAGAAAAATCATTATTTAGTTCCTTAGGTGTGCCCTTTAGGTGCATGGCTCTGTTGTTAATCCCACGTTTATGCACATGTATCCACAGAAAGGAAATGTTTCTTATCAAATCTCTGTTCCCAGTAGACTGGGCTATAAGCCAGGTGAACGGAGTAGTTTTTGGTTTCACAAACTCTTCTTAATCCAAATTTGACATAACAAAAAAAGACTTACAAAGCCTTATAAACATAACAGAGATAATCTGGGATATATCGGTATAATTCCTGCTTTTATTTAATAAAATATTTTGAATATAATCAAACTGTAATAATTACCATACAGCCTATTGTTGAAATTCTATTTTGGGGACAATCCAATGGGAAAATTGTGTACTCTCATCCTCCAAGTTCAGCTACAAGTGCTTCAAATTTGGTCTTTGATTCTCCTTTTCCGAGAATTTCCTGCATCACCTAATCTGACTGAGATGCTCATTGCCTGAGCTGACATTGCAGAGTAACACTTAATGATCCTACAGTTGGTTCCTACCTGTTGAAATTTTATCTTCCCTCCTGTGCCCCTCTCCCCAGGCAGGAAAACAGGGGCCATGTCTGTTATAGAACTTGAATTAGACACTTGCTAAGTGTGTGTTGAATAAATCATTGGGAAAATGAATAAATGAACTCATGTAAGTAAATATATTCAATAGGAGGGGCACAGATTGGTCACTACTCCTTTCTCCATGTATTTGCAATGTTGTACACATTTAAGTCAGAAAAAGAAAAATGGAATGCAAAACAGAGTGGTTTTAAGCATTGTGAGATATTCAAATATTCATCAACTCTGAACATCTCAAAATTCTTTTCTTTCAAAAGAAAAGAATGTACAGGCATTTGGCCCATCACTAGAAGACCTCTATGGTCCCCAAATAACCTTCCTGGAAGATTTATAATCCACAAGTTTTACCCAATTTTCATCTTTTCTCAACACACAAATGTTCTCTTCGCTGCATACACATGTAAGCTCAAAGTGCTTGCTCCTTTCAAATCATTTCATACTCAACTGGTTGGGCTTCAACCCTGATAAATGCAAACATCCCTCAACCCTGCACACATATCCACACAGCTCGCTATGGTTTCCTATGGTATCTACAAAAAGTAAGCAATCTGAACAAATGAACAAAAAACACGTATCCGCTTTTGTATCGTATCTACCTACTAACCAACATACAACACTTTCTATTCTGCCTTTTCTCTTGCTATTGCAGAAACATTGTCCCAGTTTGTAGGAAAAGCCAACACCTCCCCTTATGCACTAAGCAGTAGTCCCTCTTCATTACCCGGAATATCACTATAGTCATTCTTCCTTCTCTTTCTTACATTCTCAACTCTTCTTTGCCGCTGGATTATTCCCATCAGCACAAGTTCTGTGACATTTCTTGCATTGGTTTCCTTTGCTGCTATGACAAATCATCACAAACCGAGTGACTTAGAACAACATGAATTTGCAGTTTACAGTTTGGACGTCAGAAGTCTGACACTGAGGGGTTACTATGGATGCTTAGTTCTGGAGACTTAGAGAATAATCCATTTACATGTCTGTTCCAGCCCGTAGAGGCTGCTTACGTTCTGTGACTCATGATCCCTTTCTTACATTGCTCCAGCCTCTGCTTTGTCATTCCATTTCCTGCTGCAGACTCTGATCCTCTGGGCTCCTCTACAAGCATCCTTGTGATTACACTGTGTCCATAATTCAAGGTAATCTTTCCAGGCAAAGGCCTTTAACTTACACACCGGCAAAGTGTGAGTTAGGTAAAAAAATATATTAGGTAACATATTGATAATTTCTAGGAATTAGGATATGGACATCTTTGGAGGTCGTTTTCGGTCTGTTTAGCCTCATCTAAAAAACAAAAGAACAAACAAATGAACAAAAGACAAGTTATCTCCTGATCCCACCTCTCCGGGCATAGCCTAAACTCTATGTCATCCCTGACATCAAAATTCCTGAAAAAAATGTCATTCTTTCATTCTTGTTTTCTCTTGAAGCCATTCTAAATAGGCTTTCATTCTTAACACTCCATCAATCTCTTGCTGAGTTTGCCACAGATGAGATAACAAGGTGGCAAACTAAATCCTAGTTTGACCTTAGGGTCCACCTGTCTGTTGACTAGACCTCTCAGCAGCATTTAACACTGGCTGTGTGTGCCTTCCTTGTTTTAACAGCTTGTATTCTGTTGTTAGTCCCCTCTCTTCTGAGTTTCTTATGATGGTTTCTCTCTTCATCTCCTCAACTTTGCAGAATTCCAGGGCTCAATCGTTGAGTCATCCATCTTCTCAATCTATACTCGCTCTCTTGTGATCCCATCCACACACAGGACTTCAAACACCTTGCATGCCGAGAACCTATATACTGAGCCTGAATATTTCCATAAACTCTGGGCTCTAACAGACATTCAAACAGAATGTCCAAACATAACTGCTTTATCTTCCCCTCCAAAAACTTGCTCTACTCAGTGGAGAACATTCTTTTAGTTCCTTAAAGTAAAACCTATACTCAGTCTTGACTTCTTATTTTCTCTCACATTCTTATTACAGTCATTTAACACCATCGCTGGTCTCCACCTAAAAATGATATCCAATACCTGGACACTCCACCACTTCTTCCCAGACTCCAGCATTATCTTGCCTGGATTATTGTAATAGCCTCTGAACCTGTCTCCCTGCTTTTACCATTTTCCCCTTCAAGATATTGTCAACACTGTTTCTGGAAGACCATTTCTAAATATTAAGTCAGATCATGACACATATCTACTAAAATTTCCCTAAGCTCTCTCATATCAGGCAGAAAGTCAAAATTTTTACCATGGTCTTAAAAACTCTAGAAATAAGTAAATAAAATAATCAAACTGAGTTCCTGAGGACTTCAGCTCATTCCTTTCTGTTTTTTGCTTAGTCTTCTCTAGTCACATGAACAGGGCAGATTTGCTCTGCAAGTAGAAAGCTCTTCTTCCGGGTGTCTGTAGGGCACCATTTTTCAAAGCTTTGCCCTGAAATGACCTGCTCAATGAGATCTATCTTGACTACTTCAGGGTAATAAAATATGCCACCCCAGAATATGCTTTTTGACAAAAAGAGTATTTTGAGTTTACTATTTTTGAGAAGCAGCAGACACAGGAGGAGTTCTGAAAACAGCAGACGTGTACCTTTCTGTAAGGTTCATTTACATTAACAAAAGGAATCCCATTTGTAATTGTCTCCTTCTCTGTACCTGGAAGAAAAGGACAGCTCTATAACACAGGAACTCTTCTCAATGGAGAAAGTAGGTCTTAAATCTTCATTAACAACCTGACCCTTGAATCTGTGCTTTTCCTAGTTTTTCTGCCTAACTGCCCTCCCCTGCCCTAACATCTTTCTTTTGTCATTAGCTGGAGATGACATTTAAGGTGGTGGCTGAGTCATCTAGGGGAGAATTCAATTTTTCTAGATCTCTCTCATGTATCCAGGATGCATCCATGTTAATAAACTTCTGTTTGTTTGTTTTTTGTTAATTTGTCCTTTATTACAGGGGGTCTCAGGTGAGAATTCAGAGGGTAGAGGGAAAATCATTTTTCCTCCCCTACATTACCTATTTAAAACGTTAAACCTCTTCCACTCTCACCCACTTTCATAATATTTACCACCTTATACTAGACAGAACTTAATTTGCTTGTTTTTTTGTATTTTCTATATCAATGGGGGCAGGGATTTTACTGGTTTCAGTAACTATGGAATCCCTAGCACCCTGACTAATTCCTGGCATATTTAGTGGTTGCTTGAAAAATATCTGGTGAATTGATAAAATTTCAATTACAAAAACAGATATTAAACAATATAGTTATTAAAATAAAATGTATGTTCATGAGTTATTAGATGCCTCCATAAAAGCACTGTAACTTTGACTATGGAATATTAACTAAGACAACTTTGAGGCCTTCACTGTCTACCACAGACACAAAACAAGTCATATAATTATATCAGTCATCACAGAATATGCATCAGGGAAAAAGAATGAAAAGCATGCTAAGTATGCCAATAGGAAGAATGATTACAGAAGAAAGTGGAGAGGTACTGTTCCTTCAGAAGATAAGGGCAAGGGGAGTCATTCATCAGAGCACTTTGGGCATAACAAAAATGATGACAAGAGATCATGAGTAGAATATGTTGGTTAAAATGTAAGACAATAGTAAGATTGACAAAGTTTAAAAAAAACTTAGGACCAGAACATAAAGCACAGATTAAATCAGTACATCATAGAAAAATATTAAAAGAATCTTAACAATTTAAAAAATTCACTGTAGTTCACAACATGTTAAAAATGGAAGTTCATTAAGCCTTACAACCATCCACAAAAGTAGTAAGAGTCCCTTGCTCAAGGTTAATTGCCAGTGAATGCCTTGACTTTCCTTTACTAAAGACCAGACCCTTCTAGGAATCCTGACTCTCCTTAGCAAAGATGAGAACAGTAACGTGAGATGCTGGCTGGTGCCCTGGTTACCATGATGCTGTAGAAAGATGAATTCAATAGGAGAGGGCAGGGGCAAATGATAAAAGGTGGGGACACAAATCAAAGTGTGATATTGTTCAGCTGAGTTCCTATGAATGACCTTGAAAGGAAGAGGGTGGCAAAAACGTGGTGGATTCAGAAAGAAAAAAAACCACTTGGTTTAAAGGAAGTTGCCAAAAATAAAGATACTTTTAAGTCTCCACATTTTAGTCTGAAGAGAGGATGCTCCTAGGAAAGATTCTTTCTCTTCATAAATCTAAGTCACATCCAATAATACAAAACAAAGGTATCTTTTGTCCACAATCTAGTGTAATTTACTCATATGTGTAAAGGCCACAAGTACTTTTACTCCCAGGTTTACAAACTTTACTATCTTTGATGCATTTCTTTCAATTTCCTACAAATCTTGTCATCCAGGCATCTCTAAGGTCTTAAAAGTATTTATTCACATATACCTCCAGTATCCAAATTATATTTAGAAAAAATGTTCTCATTTGCTTATGATTATTACTCCTGATTAAAGATTTTAAGACTGAAACTCTTAGAGAGTAAATGAATTATACAAGAAAACACTGCTTGGTATTGTCAATTGAAAATGCAAATTTCCTAATTTCAAATCTGAGTTTGTTTCAAAGCACTGTGCCTCAAATGACACCCAAATGTGGTAGTCTTCTCTGACTTCTTCCAAATTTCAGCCTTGCCACAATTTCAGTTTTACCACATGAACCGTATGTGCTTGAATTTATATACCATGGCCATGCTATTGATCCAGCAACATAAAACATTTCCCCTGAGTTGTTTATTTGATTTTTATGAGGAGCAGGTGAAGCAACTACGGATGCTGCCTTTAAGAGAGAAGGCAAAATTAGATATTTAAATTTAATTTTGTAGAGGAGGAAACATCATGTTCCTTGCACCCTCTGGGTTCCTGGCTGAGACCCCCTAGTAATAAAAAGTTTAACAGGAGAGATGATTATTTACACCTGTATAGGAGCCTCACAAAGAAATGAGACCCAAAGAAGTGACCAGAGCAGGAAGCTTTTATGCCATTTAGACAAAGAAACAATACATTTGTAAGTAATTGACAAGACAAAGTGCTGGGGCAGTGAAATGCAGAAGTAACAAGGTTTGTTTATAGGGCCTTGGCCTCGGCAGCCCTCCCTTCCCTGACTCTGGTGACAAGGCCGCCTTCTACGCTCCGGCACAGGGAGGGTGCCTTTCACGGGCAGAGGATGCTCCCGCTGCCAGGGGGACAAAGGAGCTGCAGAGCGTCCTTCTTGCACTGCCTCCTTCGCAAGTACCTTTAATTCAAAATAACCCATATGCGAAAGTGGCCTGTTTCGGGGTGCCGTATTCTGAACCCCTACACTTTAAATATTTAAGTACTTCCATGTATCAGGGGAAATGCTTTCATCATTTGTTGCTCAGAGGCACTTTCTAGAAGGGTCGAATGAGCCAGGTTCAGCTCAACATCAGATGATTTTTCTAATTATCTGTGAAGATAGGCCAACCATCCCAATGAGAAAGTTCCCTGTTAACAGAGGCCCAAAGCAACAGCTGCCATTACCAATCCCTCAGCCCCCGCACACACTGAGCAGGCTTCTTCATGATGCTGAAGGTGGGCTGAGCATTTTGGACCATAAGACAAGCCAGCCATCCCGTGAAGGGCGTCTTCCAATCTGATTCTTAGGGAACTGCATCGTGCGTCCCCACATTCTCAGTCGCTTGGGGGAGATGAAAGCCACCCGTCAGACCCCTTCATGAGCTGGTTCAATAAAGCTGCCCCTGCCCACTGTGGCAGGCGACCTGTTTGCTCCTGCGTACGGGCGTCAAGGACAAGATGCGGGCCGACGCCACCCAGCAAGAGGAAGTTACTAGAATGTGAATATACGTAATTGCCTTTGCAGTCAGAAGTAATTGCCATACTGTACGCTGACACATAAATAATATCCACCAGATAGGATGTTTTTAACATGCAGTGATTCTGATTGTACCTCTTTTCTCAGCTTTGATTTTAATATGACTATTTATTTTAAGTGATGGATAGTGTAATCATTTTTCACGTACTTTGAAAAAGTGAATTTTGCACCTCTAGCAGTATTTTATTTTAATAGAATCGTGTCACTGCTGCAGAAGTACATAAAGTTTGCTCTTTTTTTATGATTACAGGGGAAGTTGTTTTCTAAAATTCAGCATTGTGGTGCATCTGCTGTAATTACAGTTCCACAATTATAGTTTAATAAGCTGTGAAACACCTACAGGTACTCCACATGGTAATTTCTGTGACAGCACAGATGGTGGGTAGAGCCTGTCATGTGTACTTAAAGGATTTAAAACTGCAGCAAGTGTTTTGATAGCTCACATTAATAATGGCTGAGAGCACACCTATCTCATACATTTAAAAATATTTAAAACCTGATTAACACCTGGCTAACTGAATTTGCACCTTTCAAACAAACAAGAGACAGGGTATACCTCATTTCTGAGGTTCTGAAGTGCCCTCTCTCATGGTGTTTGAATGTCAAGGCAGAAATCTCCTCTTCACATTTTCAAAGTAAGAAAATCGTTGCAGACTGACAGACCTGAAATTTATTCTGACTCGAACACTTGAATAAATACATTTGGGCAAGAAACCCAAACTCCTAAAACCCTCAATTTATTTTCCTGTAAAATGATGATTATATTAATAGTATGGAATTAATTAAGAATAAATGAGTTAAGTTATCTAAAGCAGTTAGCAAGGCATAGTAAAGTCTGTATGTTCACCACTGTTTATACTCTAAACGACATCACATATATGCTCAGTTTTCAGTGTTCTCATGCTTTTTCCTAACCTTGTAATATTCATGTTATTACTTACTACATACAATGTTAACATACATGTGGTCTGGTCGCTACCATACAGATGTAACAGTTAACTACTGTGTACCTGATGCGGTCTACTCACTGGACTGCAAATACTCACAGATAGCCAGGTGGAATGCCAAAGCAACGGGCCAGAAACCCTATGCTGTCAGAGGTTTCTGTGTCTCTGTCAATCTAGTGAAGCGCCTGACAGAAAGCTTGGGATGCACTGACTGAAGGTTCATGAACATGACTGTGTGCACACTCTCTCCACCTCTCAAAGACAGGGCAGTGTCTGTACATTGCCCATCTACTATTTGTGATGGAATTGCAGCCAGAGGTGATGTCCACTGAGACAAGAGCTTGAGGAAAATATGTCAGCAGTCAATATATTCCTGATGTTGTCAGTCCAGTGAGATTAAAGTGCACAGGTGCCAACAGCTGCTTGCATCAGTCAGAAGCCCTGACAGTCTGAACCTCAAAAGAGAGCCCAAATATTCCAAATTATCTAGGAAATAAAGAACTCAGTAATACATTGAGATAGTGCCAAAGCTCCTTCCATGATGGACGTGCCTCCACATCCTTGCACCTTGTACAGATGTCTTCGGGGTAAGGGCACAGAGGACATGGGGTCTTTTGAATATCTACAGGGGTTACCTCCTGGGACTTGGGGGGGGGGAAGAAGTGGACAGGTCCCCATCTTTATCCCTCATGTTCTTTTAGGTCACTTGCAAAGTTTTGTACCCTTCAGGACATTGGCCATATGTCTCTATTTGCCATATTTTCTCCTTCCCTAACAGCTATTTACTCCTTGGAAATTTAGAGTTTGTTTAAATTTCTTTTAGAAATTAAAACTGAAATATAGGATTCAGGTAATGCACTTCAGGGAGATAATGCAAACTCCTCTGTTACAGCCATTTCAACTCTCTATACATGATGTGAATCTGTACCCGTTGTTCAACTAAAATTGAAACTCCTATGACAGAAATGCTATCTGAATTTTTCTCCATTTTTCTATTTCAATCTCCCAGGCAAAAAAAAAAAAAAATCACTTAGAATATGGTTTCCGTAACTCTGCATAGCCTGTCAGTGAAAACTGATGTGAAATGGAATCACTAGGACGAGTTGGTCATAAATAATATACATAGGTATGCCGGTTCTCTCTGAGGGGTGTTAAAGACATACCATGTACTTTCAGCGGACCCACTTTCTTTAATCTGGTGGATGATGTACATGAAAACAATATTTTAAAGATATTTTGCATTTCAATTTTAGCCGAAGTCTCTTCATAAATACTAACATAGTTATAGCTGGCAAATATGTTCAAATTCTGACCCAAAATTTAAACTTTTGGAAGTGCTACTGTATTCGTTTCTAGGACTCTCATAACCAAGCGCCACAGACCACCTGGGTTGACAGCAGACGTTTATTTCTCACAGTTGTGGAGACGAGAAGTGCAAACATCAGCAGTTTGTTTCCTTCTCTCCTTGGCTGCAGATGGCTGTCCTCACGTAGACTTCCTGCTGCGCAAGTCTGCACCCTAATCGCTTCTTACAAGGAGTCCGGTCATACCAGATTAGAGCCAAATCTCAGGGCCTCATTTGAATTTAATTACCTCTGTAAAGACTCAGTCTCCAAATGCAGCCACGTCCTGAGGTGCTCGAGGTTAGACCTTCATCACATGAATTTTGAGGGACACAATTCAGCTCCCAACAGCTGGAAATACACAACATTAAAGAGAGCAGAATAAGCATTATCCATCTAGCCCTGTCCTGCAATCGGGAGGGTCCTTTGTGTCATTCTTCCAGTCCCTTAATCAGTAGACTCAACCCAAGACTGCTGCTCTGCTCCACGCTCCGGCTGGGCTCCCGTGGGCCCACTGTGGTTGAGATCTCCGGGACTGGGTCTCCTCCTTTCTCTTCTGAATCTCTGGGGGTTGTGCTCTGAGTACACAGCGTGTCTGAGCAGACATTGGTAATGAATGACATGGTGTCTCCTGCACAGCCTGAGGCCAACCTCCACTAATTTGTAACATCATAGAAAAGAACGAGACAAGAGAGAGGAAAGGTAACATAAGACCTTCTCACAGGGTTCATCTCTGGAACCAGGCTCTTTTTATGTCCTCCATTTTGTGGCTTTATAGTTAGTTGTTGAAACTACACAGCATGCTGAAAAAATGGAAAATAAAATTGTGGGCTCCCCAAAGCCTTGCAATTTTCTAAATCATAAAGGGCAATGGGAGCATCTTTTGTTATATTTGTTTTTTGTTCTCTGTCCCGAAATCACCCAGGACCATAAAGGTAAAAAGGGTGAGCTGTTATCCATATAACACCTGATTGTATGTTAATGAGGTGACTTTGGAAAGCCCCTAAGGCTGGGGGTTGGTTTGCAGGGGAAGCAGCCATCTGATTAGAGGGTTGAAACTTTCAGCTCCAACCCCACCTCCAAGGAGGGGAGATGGATAGAGATTGAATTCAATCACCAACAGCCAAGACAGGTGACTGAATCAATCATGCCTCTGTAATGAAGCCTCCATAAAACCCCCAAAGGTTGGGGTTTGAGATGTAGGCAAGGGAGGAGTGGTGAGCACAGAGAGAGCAGGGAACCCTTCTCCCTTTACCCCTACCCTGCCTTATGCCCCTCTTCCATCTGACTGTTCCTGAATTATACCCTTTATAATAAAATGGAAATCTAGTTGGTCAATGTTTTCCCGTCTGTGAACCACTCTAGCAAATTAATTGAGCCTGAGGAGGTAGGTATTGGAACTTCCGATTTACAGCCATACAGGGGACAACACCCTGGACGTGCAATTGGCATCTGAAGTGGGGGAATCTTGTAGGTCTGAGTCCCTCACCTGTGGGATCTTATGCTGTCTCCAGGTAAGTAGTGTCAGAATTGGTGCTGGGGAAAACACACTCTGGGGCAGTCGTCCTAATTGCTCTGATGCAGGATGACTGGGCATTTCAGAGCAGACCCAGCTGCTCCTGCCATAGTGAGGAGTTGTGCAAATAGTTTTATCAACTCTGTTTTCAGATAGTCTACCAATATTTACATTTTAAATATTGTATTCATAAAGGGCACTGTTATCTCACATAATATGGACTGACTTTTTTGACTTATAGAATTGGGCTTTATTTTTCAAAAAGTCAGTGAAGATACAATTTAATAGGTGTCAGTAAAACTGTAGCTGCCATTTCTAGTGAAGTATTTTTGTTAACGGAAACGATACCTATACCTATGCCAAAGTGTGATTTATCACTTTCATTTTGTTTTATCAAAGTACTAAAGGAGGAAGGGCAATAATTCCTGGGAGCACTCAGGCCCCCTCATCTGAACATCATGACTCCCTTTCTGCTTAGGGCGATTTCTTCAACTCAGGCACTAAAATTACAGATAATCTCTGTACAATCTATATTTTGCTTTGAATTGATCAAGGTCCACTTCAAATTCTGCCCTTTTAGGAAGGCTTGAATATAACTTCTGAACACAATATTCCTCTATCATTTGATTTCTATTACACCTACTAATAGCATTTTTCAGTTTAATATTCTTAAACTACCATTATTCTGAGTGATTAATGAGTTATAATCATGCTGTCCCTAAAGGATAGTCTGTACTTTGTCACCTTTATAGAACCCAGACTCCACTTGAGGTCCTTAAAAGTTGTTCCATAAATACCTGTTCATTCCCTGATTAGATCAGATGATTTTACTGAAGCTAGTTTGCCTTGCAATTATGCTTTATTTATTCTGTTATGAAAATGAGTTCTAATTTCCTCAATGAGCAGTGGAGAAATATCTCCTAAGAGGCGATTAAGGAAACAACTAGAATATGAGGCAATGAAGATGAGGCAGAAAAACTGCTTTTCAGCAGTACTCAGTCAAGCAATCTGCCCAGCTTTGACCAAAACCTGATGGACTTATTAAAGTTGTTTTCTTCAGAAAAGTGAATTCTGTTTTTTAAAGACCTCACAGTCCTCTTCCAGTCCTTGAGAAGGGACTTAGGAATTTAATCCCTGGTAAAGTTGATGAACACTATGAAATCTGTAATTGAAGTATAAGGACTTATCATATAATGTTTATGCATTCATACTTAGATTTTTTTAATCAGCAAAACACCAGCAGTTCTACAAATAAACCACTTAGCTTATAAGTAGCAAGTAATTAATTAATATGAGGATTTCATGTCTTCAAACATATTGTAAAGATGACCCTCATTTGAAAGCCTACTGGATAAATCAATTCAATCATTTTGCTGAAGTGTCAGGGAAACATAAATAGGGCTGAACAACAGAATGGCCCCATAATCTATAAGGATCACAATCTCTTCTCTAAGAAGCTTTTATGATATTTGACACTTTGAAAACACAGCTCAACTGAAAAAGTCTAATTCTAGATTTCTTTCCCTTGAAAGTTTTAGAAGAATATCAAACCAAGTAGACTTCAAGGAAGTAAACATGGAAAGAAATGTAAAATGATTACTTTAATATAATTAATAATATAAACACGATTAATTATCACTCATTGACCATTACATGTGAATTAAGATGACATAGAAATAGATAAAAAATACATATTTCATAAGAAATGCAATGAAAATTTAACCAAACCACAGTAGCAAAGATAGAGTTGATTATTTTCTTTGTTTTTGTCTGATTTTGTCAATAAACAATAAATAACAATGAAGAAAATTCACATAAATAATATGGTTGCTCTCTATCTAAAATATAAAAGCATAATATGCTGGAAGAAAACATTTATATAGCAAATATATGTGTACACATGGGAAGAGATAGACCTTATTGTGTTGGGCATTAAAAGAGGGAAGCTTGCAGGAAAAAAGGATTTGAGTGCATTAGATTTATAAACTGCATTATGAAAAACAAGAACAATTAAAAGATACACTTAGAAAGATATAGATAGTAGGAATGAGAGATGAAGTGTTAATGAACTTAACATCTCTGGATTTACTGACGAATCATAGGAAAAATATACTAATAGAGTTTGGGGAAAGATCATGAATAGCTAACTGGCAAAATAAGTTTATAGTTTCTAAACATAAGAAAGCATTTTCAAAATTTGTAGTATTCAAAACCTGGGTTAGGGCAGAAATGTCTTCCAGATACAGCTGAGGAAATGTCCCCTAGTCCATGTCTGGCCACACATTCTGAGTTATTACCTGATATTGTTGCAAGAGTCAATCATAAGATCCATCTTGACTGTAAATATGAGACAATTTATCCACTGAAAAATGTCTTTCTTGGAATCACAGACTCAAGAGACACACCATTTAATGGTTTCCTACAATAAGTTCCCCAATTTTTGTAGTGAAATACACCCACCTCACTTTTGGTGATTCAGGAAACACATCAGTATTTTAATGCTAATATATTTCTGTAGTCAATAAACCCATTTAATTTTGTCTGAGTGTCCCCTACCCTTGTTTGGGACCCCTGGCTGGCCTTGCCTATAGGCACTTGGAACGGACAGTGCCTGAAGCAAGTCTGTACAAAGCTCCTTTGGTCACTGCCAATGACCAGGGCCCTGACTGCTGTGTTGCCCATCGTTCACTTATTAGGGGTTGTCTGGTGCATGTGGAAAACATCATCACACGCTGTTGTCTCCAACAGGTAGGGGTTTCTAACACTCAGGTAACTGCTATGTAATTAAGAAGAGCATCTTGAGCAATGGTGATTGTGCTTAATGGCATTCACAGGCAGGGTCATATTGCTGAGAAGTGCAAGTTTGCCTCAGCTACTCATGTACCAGGCAAAGAACTCATTTCCTTTCCCATGAAAACAACCAACTGGGTCTTATGAAGACATATAAACCATATTACAAGTTGTGGAGTTAAAAAGCATGATTCCCACTTCTGTTATTGTTTATTATTTATTAGAAATTTACGTAACACATTTTTTTTTTACTTTGTGTGATTTTTATAACCATTTTAATATCAATGCTATCTCTAAAATTGCAGTGGGAGTGTGTGTGTATGCACACTTGTGTATTCTGAATTGTACACATTCACAAACATTCTTTGCTGCAGCAAACATTAGTCAACTACTGAACCTTCTCCTGGGTGCTAAGTTGGTATTTAGCAGGAATCCCACCCTCTTGATACCTGCTGATATCTGACCCTGTCCCTCATCCTCCACCATCCCCCAGATGTCTGATCCCCTGGACTGTCTTTAGCAAGAACTCTTGGGCTGGTTTAGTCAGAATTCCTCTTAAGCCCTGAAGCTCCTCAGTAATGTCCATCCACTGACCCCAGCCTTCCTTTGGTCCCGCATCCCCACCTGCCCACTGTCCCCACCTGCTGGAGGCTCTTCTCAGCTGCAGCAGTCATGAGTAAGAGCTGTTTTTATACTTTACTGTGCAACTCTGGTTTCACTTTGATTATGTACACAAAAACATTGTTTTACCGTAAGACTTCATTTTTTTTGCTGATTGAAAATTTAATGTTTATATAATTTAACACAAACTTTAAAAAAAATAGACCAAATCCAAGATTAGCTCAAGGGTATATTTTACTCTTTACATGAAAGAGGAAAAAAATGCCTAAATATGGTTTTATAGGCTTAGAGAATTGCTTTAAAACATTTGTTGTAAAATGCCTCTTTATCCCACTATTTTGAAATAGAGTCTCAGAACAATCTTGTATAAGAAACAGAACCTTCTTCTCTCTGCTAAATATTGACAACAAATGCTTATTTAATGTTATTTTTTCCAATAGGAACAAAATAAAACACAAAATCTCAAATGGAGCACATAGTCCTTTATTTTCCCTTTTTTCAATGTAAAATCTAAAGTGCACTTCTAGAAGAGACTATAGTTACTATATCATATTCTGTATATAGATGCACACACACATGTATTCTGTTTAGCTGTCTAGTCAATATACTATATAGAGAGAGTATAAAACATAAATTAAGTTACTAGCTCTGGAATTAAGGAAAGATTTTGAAATGTTCATTCATTGCCTTTATATGCATTACTGTTTTCCAAATTTCCATTCTATACACTTATGAATACAAAAGAACTCCTCTAAAACTAACCTACAAAATTGCTAAGTGTCACTGAAAACAAAATCTTTCAAGAACTCTTGGTATGGATCCTGTAGTTTTGATCTGATAAAAAATGAATGACGCTTCTTTTTATTAAATAGTAGCAAATTATCTGACCAGGGTTTTAGATATAATATTGTCCTATAAAAATTAAATTATCAAAATTTTAGAGGATAGTCTTGGAAAATGGGAAATCTCTGTTATTCTGGAAAACATAAGCTGCAGACAAGGAGTTCTAAAGTAGATTTTACGGGTCACTTTAGCAAAACCCAAGGCTATTCTTCCCAAACTATGTATCATGTTATTAGAACAAAGTACAGGGTGAAAAGCCACTGTTTGGGCCACAAGAACACATACTGATCTCTGCATTTAAGTTAAGGTAAGCTCAAGAGGAAAAAAATAAACTCAAACAATTGTTCTGTTGCTTATATTTTGAACTCCCTGAGCTACTTCATGGCTATATTTTAAGAACCCCAATTCGAAATATTTGAATATTTATTTTTAGTGGAGACAAAAAATAGCAAATAATTGATTAAGTTGAATTCATTTCTTTCATTTTACTCATCTTAAGGGTTTAAGTGTGTTCTATTTGTAGAAATTATCAACAGAATATGTAGTGTCCTGAAAGAGATGATTATCCTCAATTTTTTATTCTATCCTTTTATTTTTTTAAAGATGTTTTACTCCCAAGTCTCATTGCACAAGTTCTCTCTGTGTTTAATTGAATATTTTATCAGTTTATAACTGATATGTCGAACATGATTATGATGCAGCATTTATTTTTTCTCTCTCTCTCACTGTCACTTTAAATTATATTCCATAGAGGGTATGCCTTCCCAACCTCCAGAAATGTTCTAGCAGATTCCATTAATTTTTGGCTGGTTTTGCTAATGGGCAATCTCATGGTCACTTTTTCTCATGAGTGTTTCCATTCATGAACAAAACTGTCCACACACATGTGATTCACAAGACTTTAAGTTTTTCTTATGATAAATTTTCACCCTCACTGGCAAACCAGGAGGAGGAAGCCACACCCTCTCTGCTCTCTACTCTCCCAGCATCTTCTGTGTAGCTGCTGCCCCCTCCCTTTCCATGGTCAAAACTGGGAACAAAAGTGGGGTATCACAGCTCTTGCCAGACTGAATGTCAGATGGATCCAACAAGTAGCTACAATCATCCCAGGTCCTCCTCCTTACAATGAAGAATGCCTGGATATAGCAGAACAGAGCAGCATTGGACTCTGAGAAGTGGAAGAAGGAGGGCTTCCCAGGAAACTCAGTTAACGAGTAATGACGTGATGATGAGTCCTCTGGGTCTAGCATTGCCTCCTGTATCCTGCACAGGACATCGTAGAAGCCTTCAGCCTAGAACCACCAACAAGCCCCGACAAAAACATCTCCAATAAAAGCCTGTTGCCCCTATCAGAGGACCAGAAAAAGGGTGGGCTAGCAGAATAGAAAAACTTTCCACAACACCCGCCCTGCTCTAGTCAAATATCCGTGGAAAATGGCAGTTCCTTCCAATTCTCCCAACTGTCTAGGATATTTAGAAGCAAATGGCAATGCTACAATCCCCTTGCACAGTGATGTCAATAGGACAAGTAGAAACTTGGTATTCCTCCTCCTACATAGGGCAGATCAGACGGAGGCACTCTGGTCCTCCTGCCCTGTACTGCCACAGGGCAGGGTGGGGAGCTATTCTGTTATCTCCTGCTTAATGAAGTGGGCAATTACCGTGTTAAGGCAGGGTTGGCAGAGCTGAGTCTCCACCACCACACAGCACCAACAAGCCTGAACATGACCTTTCCGCATTTGGCTTTGCCCTCACTCATTGTGTTAGTGTGGCACTGAGACAGGCACCGTGGGCTTAGACAGAATAGGAGGAGGGCCTCTGGAAAAAGCAAGGCAGGATATTTGCAGTCAGAGCAATGTAACTACATGCAAGGAAACCCCCTACCAAAACTCTGTGTTAAACATTAACCTCTAGGGTCATTCTTCAGTAAGATCAGTTAATGTTCCCCAGATAAAGAAGAGTAGCCCATGTTTTTATTATGCTAATCATTTGTAAGATTGACTTTAGCATGCTAAAAGGCCCAGGCCTATGTGCTGTCTTTCCTCTTTCAGATCTGATGGAGTGGTTTTGCAAACTGGGCAACTAATTTAGCATGCAGACCTAGCTGTAAACAACATAGTAAAAGGCAGAAAGATTCTACCTTAAAGATAAGATTGCATTTTAACACTAGGAAGTTTAAGAAGTAAGAATTTTAACTTACTCATTAGCAAACAGACAATACCTCAGCCCACCTTGGGGACTGGGCAGGCTGCCTTTTGATATGCTCCTAGACCAGGACACAGGTGTCCCAGAGAGAAGCCGGGCAGGAAATTCCTTGTGTTAAGTTAATTCTAGATATTCAGACACCACTTAACATGTCCACACCCCTAAGCCTTTTTTTCATAATCTCAAAAAAACCTCATCTGCCAATAAAACCCCCAGACAATGCACAACACCGGCTCTCTTGTCCCCTTCTGGCATGAGTCGGGAGCTCTGTTCCTTCACTTTATCTCTAAATAAAAGCCTGTACCTTGTTCTCCTACCTTGAGTTTTTGTGAAGCTCATTCTTCGGCTTCATGAACAAGAACCCCGGCATCAGCACAGGACAGAGCCAGCCTTGTAACAGTGAGACACAGTGTGTGGTGGCACAAAGAGGGCTAGCCAGTCAGCATCTGGCTCTCCACCCTGTGGAGAGCTGAGCCTCCACCCATATCGTTCAGTGAGGCAGAAGGAGAGAGTGGAAGGCAAAGCTAGCTGACATTCTGTTCCCTCCCCTCCCACGTTGTTATCAGGGACAAAAACAAAGCTGAGCTTCACCCCATTGCTCAGCCACAAAGCAATGGGAGTCAGTCTTCTGTTTGCTCTCTATGGTGTAAGGAGGACCACAGGCAAGCTGAGCTGACAATCTCATTTCAGAGTGAATAAGGCAGTGTGAGTAGGTGACCTACTTTGAAGGTGTCATTATGGATGGGAAAGTAGCTAAACTCCACCCCCCTTGCAGTGAACCAGTGTGAGGCAGCATTCCACTTTGACCAAGAACTTAGCAAGAAAAGATCTTAAATAGTATATTACAACAGAGAACTGTTTTTTAAAAAAGTCATTTAACTAGGATCCTGAGACTCATAGTATTATATTTAAAATGACTTGAATAAAAATCAACTGTAAATGACTGTACCAGGAGATTCACAATTTAAATGAAATAAAACAAAAAACAGACATCAATTTCAAGATTAATCAGATGTTGGAATCATTGGACAAGGATTTAAAAATAGCCAACATAAAAATTATTCAAGAAGAAATTACAAGTTCTTTTGAAATAATGATAAAAATAGAAAAACTCAGCAAATGAATAGATGTGGAAGAAGGAATCAAATGGAAATTAAGAACTTAAAAATAAAATCACTACAACAAAATACTGACTGGATGGCTACAATAATCTAGTTGGAAAAGACAGAGCACAGAACCAATGAACGTGAAGATAAGCAAGAGAACATATCTAATATATACAGAAGAGGAAAAATTGGTTTAAAAAATGAGCAGTTTCAGGGACTCAGTAACAATAAAAGAGAAGACATTTGTATAATGAAAGTCCAGGGAAATGAGGAAAGAGAGAATAGGACTATAAAAGTGTTCTTAGAAATTATGGCCAAGAACTTCCCAAAGGAGAAAAAAGGCATAAATCTGTAGATTCAAGTAGTGGAGTGAATTAGAAATAGAATAAACACCCAAAATTCATGCCAAGATATTGATGTGGGGGTTCTTGTTTGTGAAGCTGAAGAATGAGCTTAGCAAACACCCAAGGTAGGAGAGCAAGGTTCAGGCTTTTATTTAGAAATAAGTGAGAGGACAGAGCTCCCGGCTCATGCCAGGAGGGGACAAGAAAGCCTGATATGGTGTGTTGTCTAAGGGTTTTATAGGCAGATGAGGATTTTTTGAGAACATGAAAAAAACTTAGGGGTGTGGACCTGCTAAGTGGTGTCTGAATATCTAGAATTAACTTAACACAAGGAATTTCCTGCCCGACTTTTTTTTGGGACACCTGTGTCCTGGTCTAGGACCATATGAAACAAGGCCATCTGCTCAGCCTGACCCTAAGGTGGGCTGAGGCATTGTTTGCTAAAGAGTAAGTTAAGTGCAATCTTATCTTTAAGGTGGAATCCTTCTTGCCTTTTATTATGTTGTTTACAGCTGGGTCTGCATGCTAAATTAGTTGCCCAGTTTGCAAAACCACTCCATCAGATCTGAAAGAGGAAAGACAGCACATAGGCCTGGGCCTCTTAGCATGCTAAAGTCAATCTTACACATGATTACAAATGATTAGCATTATAAAAACATGTGATACTCTTCTTTATCTGGGGAACATTAACTGATATTACTGAAGAATGACCCTAGAGCTTAATGTTTAACACAAGGTCTGGTAGGGGTTTTCCTTGCATGTAGTTACATTGCTCTGACTGCAAATATACTGCCCTGCTTTTTCCAGAGGCCCTCACCCTACTCTGACTACACCCATGGTCCCTGTCTCAATATGGCTTGGCATATCGAACTTCTGAAGAAAAAAGAAAAAAAGAACAGTCTTGAACATAGCCAGAGAGAAACACTAATTGAAATAATGGGAGACTTTGTATCTGAAACCACAGGGGGCAGAGGGAAATGTCACATTTTTCAGGTGTAACCAAAACAAAACTGGAGTGGCTACAGTTTCATCAGACAAAATAGGCTTTAAAACAAAAATGTTGCTAAAGATAAATTGGAACATTTTATAATGTCCAAAATGTCAATGCATAAAGAAAGGACAAATATACAACCACTTAACACCAGAGTTTCAAAAATATGAAGAAAAACAGACAGATTGAAGGGAGAAAAAGACAATTAAAAAAAAGTTTGAGGCTTCAAGCCCCACTTTCAAATGGATAGACAAACAGAAGATAAATGAGGAAATAGAAGACTTGAATAGCATTATAAACTAAAAAGCCTAAGAGTAATCTATAGAATACCATCCAATAACAGCAGAATATATATTCACCTCACATGCACATTAACTGTCCTGCCAGATAGTCCATGTGCTATTCCATAAAACAAGTCTCAATGTATTTAAAATGATTCAGTCAGACAAAGTATATTCTCTGACCAGTACTGAGTGAAATTACAAATAAATAACAAAGGAACTTTGGTGAACTCACAAATATGAAGAAATTAAATAACAGTATAAATAATAATAAATGGATCAAAAAAGTCATAACAGAAATTAGAAAATACTTTGAGATGAATAGACATGAAGATACAGCATAGCAAAACTTATAGAATGTATATAAATCAAGGCTTCGGAATATGTAGAACTGTAAACACTCATATTAAGGACTATTTCATATAAATCACCTAACCTTCCCACTTGATGAAAAAGTAAGATCAAAATAAAAATAAAACATGCAAAAGGAAGAAATAACAAAGATTAGAGTGGAAACTAATGTAAAGATAAGAGTGAAAAATTGAACAAATCAACAAAACTAAAATTGGGTCTTCAGAAAACCAAAAAAGTTTATAAACCTTTAGCAAAATAGACCAAGAAAAAAAAAAAGAGAAGGATCAAATTACTAAAATAAAAAATGAGTGAAAGTCTTTAACACCAGTCATAAAGTAAAAAAGATTATAAGGAAATGAAATGTGTAAATATATGTCAATAATTTAAATAATTTACAAAAAAAGGCAAGTTTCAAAAATTACATAAACCAATAAACTGACCAATTAAAATCTTAGTAGACCTGTAGGAAGACAAAATATTAAATTAGTATTTAAAAATTCTCATACACAAAAATCCCAAGCCCCAATGATTTCATTAGTGAATTCTACCAAATAGTTAAGGAAGAATTAACAATTCTTTACAAATTTTTCCAAAGTAGAGAATGATGTCACATGAAAACTGCAGACCAATATATCTCTTACAAATATAGATGTACATATCCTCAACACGATATTTGCAAACTGAGTTAAACAACATAAAAAAAAGGGATTTTGCATCACAACCAAGTAGAATTTACCCCAGGAATACAAGATTGGTTTCACATCCAAAAATCTATTAGTGTAAAATACCACATCAACAGAATAGAATAAAGGATAAAAAATAAATTGTCATTCCAACACAAAAGAAAAGCATTTCATGAAATCCAGTACATCTTCATGAGTGAAACATTCACCAAACTACAAATGGAAATGAATCTTCTCAAACTGATAAAGAGAATCTACAAAAATCCTTCCATTAACATTATACTTAATGATAAAGGACTGCATTAGTTCACCCTAATATCAAGAAAAATATAAAGATGTTCATCCCTATCCATTTCACCATTGTAATGGAGATTCTACTCAGGGCAACTAGATAATAAATAAAATTTCATCCAATGAGAAAGGAGGATGAAAACTAGCTGTATTCACAGGTGACATGATTTTGTATAGAGAAAATCCTAAGGAATCTGCTAAAAAAAATCTATTGAAACAAAAAGTAAATCCAGGCATTCAGAAAGGCAGCAGAGTACAAAATCGACACTAAACATCACTTGTACTTCTATACCAGCAATGAAAGCTCTAAAAACTAAATTAAGAAAACAATTACATTCAAAACAGCATCAAAACCGTAAAATGCCTAAGTTAACAGAACTTCAAGACACACTGAAAACCACAACATTGTGAGAAAAAATAAAGACATAAGTAAATAGAAAGGTATCAACTAAAGATAATTTTAGATGGCAATACTAATCTGAAGAATCTGAAGATTCAACACATCATCTATGGAATCTACCTCTACAGCTGTTTTGGGGTTTTTTTCATTTTTTTTATATCAGAAATTGACATGCTACTCCTACAATCCATGTGGAAATACAAGGGATCCATAATAATCAAAACAGTTTTGAAAAAGAAAAACAAAGTTGCAGGGCAAACACTTCCTGACTTTAAAACTTAGTACTAAGATATGTAATTAAGACATCATGATACTGGCATAAATGTGGACAGATATAAGTCTGTCCTGATAAATTCATACATATGGTCAACTAATGTTCAACTGATGCCAAAACAACTCAGTGGAGAAAGCATAGTCTTTTTGACAAAAAGATGATGCTGGGACAACTGGAAAGCCATATAAAAAAATGAAGTTGTACCCCATCTTACATCACTACAGCAAAAATTAACCCAAAACAGGTAGAAAGACCTTAATGTTATGTTGTGCCCAAGTCGCGGGTCCCCAAGAGACCACCAGGAGCTGATTCTGATGCAAACACACAAGGGTCGTTTATTTCAAGCTCGAGCTCTGACTCACACCTGTCACTTATGCAGCGGTTCCAAAGTGAGAGCCCTGAGCCTAGGGCAGACAAAGCTTTTATGCATTACAAGGTGCAGGAAGAGGGGAACTCTAACTTGGCATATGCTGATTGGATGATTTAAAGTAAGGGTGGCTTGCACATTCTTTATTGGTTGAGTCCAGCTGGTGCTAAGCTGCTGGCTGATGTAACATGTAAGGTATGTTATCTTTAAGGGACAGGAGAGTCTGGACCTTGAATGTCTGGACCTTGAGGTCATTGCTAGGGAACTATCTGGGGTGAGGGTCACTGGAACAATGGGTGGTTTTTCCAGTAACTGGAACAAAGTTTTCTTAGAACTAGGTTGGGGCTGAGGCCTCCTTCTTAAGATGGCCTTTTTAAAATGGAGTTTCTCTTGCTCTCACAGTTAAAACATAAAACTCAGGAGAAAACTTGGATGTGAATCATCATTATCTTGGATTAGGCAATGTTTTTTTAGTTATGACACCAAAAACAAAGCAAAAAAGTAAACGAAAATAAAAAACACATTAATTAGAATTCATAATTAGAAAAAAATTACGCTCCAAAGTGTACTAACAAAAAAAGTAAAAAAAGATAACACAAACAATGGGAGAAATATTGCAAATCATGTATCTGGTAGTCTAATACCCACTTTACAAATGGGAAAATGAGTTGGAAATATGTTTCTCCAAAGAAGATAAACAAATGGACAAAAAAAACATAAAATGTTGCTCAACCTCCTTAACAATCAGGGAAATGAAATCAAAACCACAATGAGGTACCATCTCACACCTACTAGTTGGACTATCAGCAAAAAGATGCACAATAAAAAAGGTTGTCAAGGATCTCGATACCTCCTCATACACAGCACTGCTAATGGGTATATAAAATGGTATGTTTGCTTTGGAAACAGTCTAAGAGTTCCTTTTAACATACCATATGACATAGAATTTACATTCCTGGGTGTATACCCAAGAGAAATGAAAACATGTCTGCACAAAAATACATGAATGTTTATAACAGAATTATTCATGATAACAAGAAAGTAGTAACACCTAAATGTCCATCAACCGATTAATAAATAAAATGTGCTGTATCCATAACAGGAACAATTTTTGATCATCAAAGGAAATGAAGTGCTAATACATACTACACCATGGATAGACCTTGAAAATATTACCTAAGTGAAATAAGCCACTTACCAAAGACAACATGTAGTAACACTCCATCCATATGAAAGGCTCAATGGGCAAATCTATAGAGACAAATTAGACAAAGTATAGGTTAGAGGTTGGAAGGTAGGGGCTGGTGAGAGGGAGAAATTGGAAGTAAGGGTACATGGGAATGGGTTTCTTTTGGGTGCTATTAAAATGTTATGAAAGTGATGGTGATTGCGCAACTCTGTATATTCTAAAAACTACCGAATTGTTCATGTTAAAAGGGTGTATTTTATGGTATGTGAATTGTATATTAATAAAGGTATCATGAAATAGTATAAAACTATATACACACACACAAACAGGTACAGGTAAAACTGGGTGAATCTGAATGAGAACCATTACTTGTATCAATGTCAATATTCTGGTTATGATACTGTAGTGAAGTTCTGTGCAATAAAAAAGGTTTTGTTATCATTGTGGGGAAGTGGATAAAAAGCATTATTTTTATAACTGGATGGAATTTTGACTTATCTTTTCTTCAAAATCAAAGTTTTAAACAAGTACATAAAAGAGGAGGGGCATAATGGGGACTGACTGCTTTCCTTCCTAGAACTCCACACACAGTGGGGGGTGGAGAAGGCTGGCATTCTATCTCTGGGGCAGAGAGCACCTCTCAGAACAGCTTTATCCAAAGATATATTCTCACCAAATCTCCCCTTTCATGAGGAGACAAAAGGCTTCAGGTGTTTTGTGGCAGGTTCTTGGAGCTCCTTCCTTTAAAGACTGCCTGGTGGACATTGACATGAGGGTTTCTCACAGTCCATCTGGCACACGGCACTCAGTCAACACCAACTCCCATGCCACCATCAACACCTGTAGAAGACAACTGTGCACCAGACACTTGTTAAAAGCAGCAAGACAGATTTTACTGGAGCCACTGTAGTAGGGCAGGGAGTCTTCAGCATGAATTTGAACTCAACTCCAAATACAACAAAGACAGCTGGGGATTTACAGCCAACAAGCAAAGTGAGCAGGTCATGGGAGGAAAATTACTACAAGGAACATCAGGGGTGGGAGGCTCCTGCTCAACTGGCTTGACAGGATCCTTGCTGAAGAGGGGAAGGACTTAGACATCATCGTGAGGGATGAGGGACTTGACCAGGTAAGGATGGCGTGGATGGGGTGGGAGGAGACTCTAAACTGACTCAGCGATATTCTTTGGTAAACTCTGGGCTTTGTGAAGATGGGCACAGAAGGGTGAGGCTGAGGGCTCATTAAACAGAGGGATCAGAGAGGTACCTGACTACAGTTAGGTTAAGGAGGAAGTTCTTTTAAGTATAATCATTAAATTTTTAAAATTCTTCTAGTTATTCAGATATTTTGACTATAATATGGCTAAAATAAGTAGACTGTGTTAGGCTATGAAGCATTTTTAATATATTTCTGATTGAAACCATATACCAAATTCTATTTTTGGTTTGTAATATTGTGGGGATTTTGTTTTGTGTATGTTATGTACATGATCAAGCACAGGGTAAAATCTTTTACAGGTGCACAGGGACTTCACTGAGATAAATTTATAAAATCTCTTTCCTGTTATAGGTCGGAAGGTGTCTCAATTTTTACTCTACTTTGCGTGTATAAACTTGGCCTTTGAGAGTTATTCCAGATTCAGTTATATTTTTTATATTCCACAAACGTACAAAGAATCCCACTGTATTATTTCTTACAAGTAGATGTGAATTTACAATTTACTCAGAATAAGCTTAGCAAAGAAAACAAATTGTACATTGTACATAGTGCTTGAAAGTGATTAAGTGTGATTGCAGGATTATGGTGCCATAATGTCAATAATAATTTTTAATCAAACTTGTGACCTCTATGGAGTCAGAATATTCATTGTATTAACTTTTAAATTTGTTTGCTATGGCAAGCAACCTATATTTTAGTGTCCAGTTTATATAAAAAGCTCTTTTGAGTTTATGTCTATCTATCTGGTACTTTTATTCTACCTAGAATAAGAATTTTAAGTAGCACAAAATGAAATACAATTATATAATAAAAACAAAAATATATATGGAAAAAGATCAGCAGTGGCAGGGGTTAGGGAAATGGGAATTCTAAGGGTGAAGGGACCACTCAGGGAATTCTTTGAACTGCTTCAGTTGTTCTGCATCCTGTCTGTGGTGTGATTACACAAATTTTTACATTTGTAGCACATGCATTTGTAACAGAACTACATGTCAAAATGTGAAATTTTCTATAGGCAAAGTACAGAAGTTTTTCAGAACACTTATAAATGAATATAATGCAAACAATTAAAGAAGCAATGCCAAAAATGATCATAATATCATAAATCTAGGAAAACTATATTGAGTTCTGTATTAAGATACTATGTCCATGGTATACACTCTGGAGTAATAGCAAGCATTACTTTATGCTTAAGAACTCTGTAGAAACAAAGGTCAAATATGCTATCATTTATCACAGAAAGTTTTCTAACTTTTTTCCAATTACATAATTTAACAAATCATCTAATTAAATTCTTTAGCATATAATTATGTGGAGCATATCTAAGGTTATGTAATTGTGGGCACATGAGAAATCTTTTTTATACATCAACAAATGATTGGAAAATATAAACGACAAATCACGTGTTCTGGGATAGGAACTTCCCTCTGTGAGTACCATAAATATTATTCTGTTAAATTAAAACTTTGAGGAAATACATTTTATGTCCTTGAAATTAAGCTAAATGACTATAGTTCATAGGCAAAGATGTTCTTCGGAAACTACTGTCTTCCTCTAAACTAATATGAGAGAGACTATGGATCATCTTTCCATATGCTCTCCGAGGCAGGAGTGACAGAAGATTCACGTGGGCAAAGGGCTATCCGTGGTCCGGTCCAGCCCTGAGCTCACCAAGTGTAATGACGGCTGAACTGCGACACACACATTAGGCATACAGCTGACTGCTGGCTGTCTATGGCAGAACGCATTCAAACATTTCTTGTAGAGAATTGTAGTTCTCCTCGCAGTAGGAAGATTCACATGGAACTTCTGCAGTAATTAATTGAATCTTCGCCCAAGAAAAAAACCACTTGATTCATTTTCTCACATATTTGGGGAATTTCTGTTTGAAACAAAAAGCACTTTTTACATCATGAATTTTGTGTGTTTTAAACTGAGATAAAACCGTTATTTAAGCTTAAAATATTTTTTGTTTGACCTACTAATGTTAAGGGAAATCCATGTCTGCTGTAATAAATTTAGAATATACAAAGAAGGAAAAATACTTAAATATTAAATACTCTTAATCCCTTAAACACAGAGATACTGTCTCTATATTTCTGTGTATTGAATGTCATAAAACCTTGTAATTTTCTATGTTCATTGAAAAACTAGTATTTTCCCTTAGTATATATTACTATGAAATGTATTTATAATGTCCACAAAATATAGCCTCATGTGTAAAATTGTAGATGTTGGCATTTATAGCAAATGTCTAAATCCTGCTATTTCTATTTACTATCTTATTACATTGGCTAAATTACTTAGCCTCTCTAGGCTTAATTTTCTATAAAATGGGAACAAAAAATACCATTAAACTCTCTAAAACGAACCTGAACTAGAACCAATCTGGTTCATTATAATAACTGCCCAATTGTAGTGACTGTGGGTTATGTAATATCCACAGTCTTACTATCAGGTTAAAATAAAAGTAAATCTCAGTCCAAGTGTTTCTACATGGGGTATACAGGCATATTTTATCACCAAGCAGATGTAAAATGATGCATACAAGCTCATGCATGCACATGTCAGTTCCAGCACTCTGCCCTTCCATGTGCTACAGTCAGAATCTCCCATGAAAGATAATTCAAATACTGTGCAACAATATTCTAGGTTCTGTTTCTCTTAGATCTGGTATCTGTAAAACAGAAATACTTTGGTCGGATGCCCAGATAGATGCCTCTGACAATTAATTTATGTGTTGACTGGTCTGTGATGCCCAGATACTGGGTCAAACATTATTCTTGGTGTTTCTAAACATTTTTATTTTTAATGAGATTACCATTTAAATCAATGGATGACTCTCCATAACGTGGGTGGGTCTCATCCAATCAGCTGAAGGCCTGACTAGAACAAACCTGACCTTTCCTACCCACAGGGGGTTTTCCCAGCAGACTGCCTTGCACTGAAACTGCAGTTTTTCCCTGAGCCATACCACATAGATTTTGGACTCAACAAGCCTCCACAATCACATGAATCAATTCATTACTTTTTTTTAATCTCTCCATTTTTCTGTCTGTCTAATTACCTATCTATCTACATCCTGTATCCTGTAGCCTATTGGTTTTGTTTCTCTGAGAGCCCTGACTAATACAGCACCCAAACTAAATAAACATGTATTAGACCTCACTAAATTATACTTTATTCAGGTGAGAATGGGGAACGTTTTAGCCAGTCCTCATATTTTGAGTGTTACAGTTTTGGTACAGAAACCACCATTTCTAACAGGCAATATGTTGATAACTACAGAAAATCTCCTTGTGAAATTCAGCGTACTAACTGATAATGAATGCCTCAGGTGTTGAACAACATGAAGAAAAGCTGAGTCGCTTGTCATAGCCACTCACTGAGTGCCCATTTTTACCAAATGTCAGCCTATTCCCTGAAGGAAGGATTCCGGGTTTAGCAGGAGCACCGAACCTTTCCAATATAGCTTACGCTAACTTTCTCTTCTATGTACTGGTGCCTACATAGACACTTAAACGTGATTTATATTTAAACTAAATAATGACAGTACAATCTGTGTAAGGTTATTAAGTGTTAACAAGTGAAACACAGAAGGCTTTCTGGCAGGGAGGAAGCCCTAGGTCAACATGAGTGCTGACTGAATTTCTCTACTGCATGGCTATGTCATCAGTTACCTAACCAAACAGTTCTCTAGGAAAATATTCTTGACAAAACAGGGAAGATGATAAACCTATGGAAGCTGTGCTCTCTATCAGCACTTGGCAATTCAGATGTCTTTTAAAATAAGGGATCTATATGACCATAAAGGGAACATTGTTTTTCAAAGAAGAAAATAGAGACACTCTATAGAATGGTGCTTCATCCACAGGGTGGAGGGTCAGGAGGTACTGGCTTCTTTTATACATTAATTTGCATTATTATTATTTGTATATGATCACCCTTTTTCTTAGATCTAAATCATGGCATTCTAGTTAACTGCAATACACGGAAATTCAGAATATATTTTTATGTATCTCATGCAGGAACACTGTGAGGACTAAGAATTCAATCTTGACACTTTGAGGAATCTCAGAAGAAATGCATTAAACCCTTAAAAAAATCAGTATGTTTTATTAATTAACTCATATTCCAATGCCGTAGAATTACTTCTTTCAAAAAGTATCAAAATGCTATTGTTTTTTTTAACTTATATTCAGACTTTAAGACTTAAGTTTTACTTGTATAGGTAGAAAATCTCTTGTAGGATAAGTTTTCCTGCCGTAATGCAAGATGATAGGAGCTCAGGGACACAACTATGTCGAATTTGTCCACGTAGTCCGTAGCAGGACCGGGGACAGCATTCAGGAAAAAAGACCAGTAAGACGCCCAGGAAAAGGCTGTGGCATGACATTCTGCGGTCTCTCACAACTCGGGTCTAGTTACACTGTGTGTAAGTGGGTGACCTCCTGACACTACTCAAAATAGCAGCAACTTTTTCGGTCCTTGGTACAGAGGGACTGAGGAGATGAGACCATAGTGCAAAGTGGAAACTCCCTCACACACACACACACACACACACACACACACATAAGAGCATGGAAGTTCCCATATGTTTTGCTGCTCTTGGTTACTCAGTTGGTCAAGAAGAGCGGTGGCTTACTTCCTGCTGTTTCAGGGTTGAAGACAGAGACACCACCAGCATCAGCGTGTGTCTGTAGGAACAGCTGGCAGTGCCTCCTGGTCGTTTCCCTGAGGACTTTATATGACTGCTGCTGCCTCTATGGCACTGGGCTTCCTCAAGACAATCACACCCCCTTTTCCCTCTCTGCCCCTCCTGAGTAATCACAAGGACCACGCAAGATGTTTAATCCTCTTCCCACTGGAAGCGCTTTGGTGGAAAAATTCTCAGCTTCCTAGATCTTGCGTGAGAAATCTAAGGCTCTCTGGGCAATAACATAATATTTTCTGCTTACAGGGTTTGTTCTCGCCCTGGCCCTATCACAGATAATGGTTAGGAGGACTACTGTCTTCCCACACCCTTCAAAGCAAAACCATGCAGTGCCCATCTCTTGTTTGTATCTGAAACCTACTCAAAAGAGGAGACCACTGATACCGGCAATTCCAGTACCTGCAGAGGCAGTTGGCAATTTGGAGACCTAGAAATCTGGTTCCCATCCAAAGTCTGGCAATTTCAAGACCCAGAAGTAGAGGTGTTTCAGTTTGATTCCAAAGATAAGAAAAAATCTGATGTCTCAATTCAAAGCCAGTCAGTCAGGCAGTAAATGATTGTCTCTTACTCAGGGAATGGTCAGCCTTTGTGTTCTATTCAGGCCTTCAATTTATTGTATGAGGCCCACCTGCATCAGGGAGAGACCTCTGCTTTACTCAGTCTACCTATTTAAATGTTAATCTCATCCTGAACCACCCTGACAAAACTCTCAGAATAATGCTTGATGAAATATTTGGGCAGTCCATGGCCCAGTCAAGTTTACATATAGAAGTAACCATCACAGACATTTATGCTGTAGCATAAATTCCTGATCTTGCATGTGGTACAAGTATATTGAGTGCTGGCTATGGCTATGTGCACCTGGATATAGGCCCTGGATGTTTGTAGCAATATCGTTGGTGACGTGCCCAAATATCTTTGGAATCCTTTTAACATTGCACAAGCTCTTCCTGCTTTCATGTCGTCTCTTGGTAGGGTTGGGTCTGAGGGCTCCTGAAGAAACTTTGCAGTTCCTGTAAGTACAGATTCAGGAGTGTCAGAGAGCTTACCTCCTCCCCCTGACCTCATGCCTTTGGTCAATGAGATGCCTGTGTGAGAACATGAAAACTGAGCTCTGAATTGTGAAGCATTTTGAGGGGGAATTTTTCCACCAAAGCTTTCCAGTGGGAACAGGATTAGAATGAAATCTTGACAGAATGCACGTTTGCTTGGCTTCTTCCCCATCTCTGGCCACTCTTTCTAGCTTGCCCTGTGAGCACTTTCTGCAGAAACATTTGAAGGTATGCTTCTTGAGTAAAGAAGGTGAGTTATTCGCTGTAGTTTCTGGGGACTTCCAAACCGGGGTCCTCTCTGACCCTACCCTAAGGTGAGTTCAGGAAGATTGTTTCAGGCCACTGGTGCAAATGCTTTTATTGCCTTGAGAAATCCTAACTTTTGACAGTTAAATCTTCCCTACTAATGCACCAGCACACTGGATTCCTACATTAAGCTGTGTTTCCTTTCTTATTTATCTGAGGTTAACTGAGGACATGGAGATATTTTTAATTTGAAAGTTTCATTTTCTCTTAGGGAACTGAATGTGGTGGCGGTTGCTCAGTCTTCGGAACCGTGAGCATACATTGTGTTTCACAAGCCATTAGTACCGAGAAACCCTAAACTCTGACAGGCTGAAGAAATGCCTGATGTTCCCCAAATAGACCAATGGGCCTCCAAGTAGAAATCATCTCTACTGCGCCCTTTATTACCTCCTGGCACCCTAGCTGTACAAAGTGAATGTCTGTGCATAATCATATTTAAAATAGATGACATTAGCAATTACAATGTTCTAATATCACACAGTTCTTTTCTCTCCACTCTACCCCAATCTCTACACTTCAGACGCCTACTCTCAGAGGGTTCTTGTCCTCAAAACAATGTGGAAAATAGCTGAGAACCCTAGAATGTTGAGAGGAACAGGGATATTAAAATTTGTCCAATTTTACAACTCATTTCACAGCTAGCGAATGAAAATAAGTCATTGATGGAATTTGGTGTATAACTTTAATCTTTGGCATATTATGGAAAATAAAGTTTTGTTTAAAAAAATTACTTTCCACAAGGCCCACATACACACAGGGAAAATGAAGATTTTGTTGTGACCTTATCTTGACTTAAAAGTTTCTGTTCTTACCCAAGAGTTTAAGGATCAGGCTTATTTCTCCGAAGCTAGCATGCAGAGGTATGGCTAAAAGTGACATGTGACTCAAAGTGGCCTGCGGGTGTTATAGGTTGAGTGTGTTCTCCTCGGTCCTTGTTCCCACCACAACAAAGAACTGAAAGGCAGAGATACAGTAGCAAAGCAGAATGAAAGTTTTATTTGAATACGCTCCATGGGAGGAACAGGCCAGAGTCAAGGGAGACAAAGTCCCCAAACTTTTAGGCGGGAGGCCTTTATATTGCATTTTAGTTAGGAGGCTTCTCTTTGACTGACAAGGTGGAGTCATTTGATTGACAGGTCCATCTATATAGCCATCCCTCTCAGTGAGCACGTCCTTTCCCATGATGAAATATGATTTGGACAGTTCTTAGCTCTGTTCGACTGTGCCCATGTTGGGCTCTGGTTGGGGAGGAAGTTATCCCCCTGCAAAGCCTTTGTTGTCTCCACATGGGACCCCCCCCGTCTGGACAGGGTTTGGGGCTTTTTCTGTGAACCTTATCTTCCCATTTTCTGGCTGTTCATGTCTATCTTTCTACCTAACAGGGGGACTTCAAGGAATTTATCATTGAAATAATGTAAATTGTGAGTGAGGGAGGTGTAAGAAATAGGATTAGCAAGGCAGATTGGGGCCATATCATTCATCATGTGTGATGCACAAAGAAGAGCTTGGATTTCCATGTGGGAAGTGAAGATCTTTGAAAGCTAAGAAGAAAAGAAGCAGTGTGATCACATTTGTGCTTTTGCCTGTTCACCTGCTCTGAAACTTATAGACTCTAACAAATTTGATGTTTAATACAAAGCGTTATGGAATTTCAGAGGCAGAAGATATTATTTTCCAGTAGAAGATATTATTTTCCAGTTTGGAAAACCAAGAAAGGCTTGTGGAATAGAAGACAGTTACACTTAAAGATGAAGGGACAAAGTTCTAAAATAAGCAGTGTGAATGGAGAATGCATTCACTCTGGCTGGAATGGAGGTGCTCAAGAGAAGGAAAGAGACACAATCTCATAAGGTGAGCTAATACTAGTTTACATGGTAGCTTGCTAGGTAGACAACAAAACACAGTATATATTCATTGACTAATTTCTCTGGATAGCAGTTATAACATTAAAATTATAATAGGCAATGTTGGGTGTATTTTAGAAATAGTGTTCATTAAATTTTATACTTCTTTCTCCTTTTTCTCTGTATTAAACAAATAGGCACCCAGTTTGATTCACAACCCCCTTTTGATAAATTACATAATATAGCATTTTTACTTAAATTTCTTCCTTTATTACTTAATATTCTTCATAAAAATTTGAACATTAAAAGTCAGGCTATTCTCCAAGCCTTGATCTCCGATGAGTTCAGTTCTTCTAGAAAAGGACACTCTGCTTTCATCACAAATATCAAGCTTTTTAAAACTCCTTGGTTTCCTCTTAGTCACTGAAAAAGCAACATCTCTCCTGGAGAAGAAAGCAGGATAGACTATTTGGTTTTGACTATAATTCCCTAAGAGTATCTAAAGTGCCATGTACATCTCTCCATCCCACTCCTACTATATTTCTGTAATAAGCAAATAAAAGTGAACCCTTAATAAATATACGTGTTAAAAAATGTGGGGTAAAGATATTAAACTAAGTTGGAAAAGGGGAAGGGCATGGTTGACTGTGGTTGGCTTTGTCTATCTACACTTGTCAAGGTTTTTCAGGGTTCTCTATTGAATATAATGTCATATTCTAGCAATGTAGAAATTTTTCAAAATGATTATTTGAACTGTGCAACTTTACAAGGGAGAAAATTTGTTTCTAGAGAAGTAAATCCATTAGATTCACCCCAACATAATAAAAACTAAGGAATGAAGACATACCAGGAGAAATAAACAAAATACTCTTTCATCAGTTGAGGCCAGAATCACATTCTGAGTTTTCTGAGAGCCAAGTAAATGTGTACCACACACAGTTTGGTTGTTTTTTAGGTCTCAGTTAATTAGAGAAGGAAACTGGGTGCATCAAAAAAGACAAATTCTTTCCTAGCGTTAAACCAAAAAACATTTAGTTTAGCTCAAGAATTATTAGAACAGGACCTACATGGGTAATTTTGCTTTGCATAGTCCCCTGGCCTTTGTTATTTTCAATTTAGTTTCCAATTATGAAAGAATGATTATTCAATGCATATTTTCATCTATTTATCCCTGTTTCAGTTCCCTATATACCATACCATATGCAGATTTTCCTTGAAATAAATAATAGAACTTTAAAATAAGCCCTAAATAACTTTATTTTCTGTTCTAATTGTCAGTTGGAATGTCCAAATCACTTGGTGTTTTTAATTCAGTTTCTTTTGTATTTTGGCCTCTGATCTGGGGACCTTGTAAATTACAATGAAATTCTATGTTTAAGGGTAACATGGTGAGATTTCTTTCTTGAGCAAAGCATAACAAATACTGCTAGCTTTAGGATAATTAAAATGATGCAGGGTCAAGAACTTATTGCTAAAAACAAAATTGAAACTATCATGTTTTTTAGTTTGGTTTTGTTCAGCAAGTCTAGAATTTTCCATTGCATTCTCAATGCATAATATACACAAATAGGGCGATGAACTGTCTTTAATTCATTCTACAATCAGTTGTCCAAATCATTTTTCCTTCTTAAATGTGAGATTTAACTAAAGGCTCTATACTTACTAATTTTGTATTGAAAAATATTGATAGTCAATGGTATTTCCAAGTGACAACTACAAACAAAAATTGGAGGAGAAGCAAGGATAAGCAGAGAGTTAATTTTAATATTCAAATGAATATCAATTATTGAATTCCAATTAAAAGTACATCATGTTAAATCCAAATGTGTTTCATTTCAGTAACTTCTGGAAAAAATTTTCAATGTTGATGTGATTTGGGGTTCATGAGAGTTCTAATAAGCAACACTTTTAGATATAACATGTAAGATAATTTAGACAAGAATTTTTAGTTTCCTCTTCTATTTTGATCATATATTTTGTTAAAAATAATTTCTTTTTTTTTAAGAAGAATATCTGATCTGAGATTTCACATTAGATTATACTACAAAATTATTTGGTGAACACTTTCACTTGATGTATAATAAACAGCCTAGATCAGTGATTAGGAAAATGAACTTCAGAGCCATTGTGTCTGCATTCACACTGCATTCTTCCACTTATCAGCTACATGGTCCTGAGTGATTTATTTTAGCTCTCTGATCATTCGAAGCTCGAAACATACATAATTCTTCTAAGACAGTACATTGAAGAAATTATATAGTTTTTAAATATTATATATCAAAATGAAAAATAACAATTATACAAACATCTAGCTTTGAAAATTTTTTTTAAATTAAGAAATTAATGGCCATCCTGCCTAAAGCAATATACAGATTTAATGCAATCCCTATCAAAATGCCGACAGCATTCTTCAATGAACTAGAGCAAATCGTTCTAAAATTCATATGGAACCACAAAAGACCCCGAATAGCCAAAGCAATCCTGAGAAGGAAAAATAAAGCTGGGGGAGTTACACTCCCCAACTTCAAGCTCTACTACAAAACCACAGTAATCAAGACAATTTGGTACTGGCACAAGAACAGACCCATAGACCAATGGAACAGACTAGAGAGCCCAATATAAACCCAACCATATATGGTCAATTAATACATGATAAAGGAGCCATGGACATACAATGGGGAAATGACAGCCTCTTCAACAGCTGGTGTTGGCAAAACTGGACAGTTACATGCAAGAGAATGAAACTGGACTACCGTCTAACCCCATACACAAAAGTAAACTCGAAATGGATCAAAGACCTGAATGTAAATCATGAAACCATAAAACTCTTAGAAGAAAACATAGGCAAAAATCTCTTGAATATAAACATGAGCAACTTTTTCCTGAACACATCTCCTCAGGCAAGAGAACCAAAAGCAAATATGAACAAATGGGACTACATCAAGCTAAAAAGCTTCTGTACAGCAAAGGACATCATGAGGAGAATAAAAAGACATCCTAGAGTATGGGAGAATATATTTGCAAATGACGTATCCGACAAGAGTTTAACATCCAAAATATATAAAGAGCTCACGCACCTCAACAACCAAAAAGCAAATAACCCTATTAAAAAATGGGCGGAGGATATGAACAAACAGTTCTCCAAAGAAGAAATTCAAATGTTTTTCAAGAGACTTCCCTTTCCATTTTAAATAAAAAACAGTTAAGAGTCAGGGTAGAAGTTAATCCACAAAGGAGAACATTTTGAAATGTTACAACAGACAATATTTTCCACCAGGGCTTTTCTTGCCATAAAGAAGGTAAAGAAATTTGGATGTAGCTGATTATACCACTTCTTTATACCAATGATAGCAAACTAATATGATTAGTGGGGGCTCTTTGCTTAATGATGAGAGCAGCAGAGACCCTCTTTTAGGATATGATTAAAATCTGTGACAAAAGAAGAATATTCTATGACCATTGAAAGCTATCAGATATAGACATTGCTTAGGACCCCAAACATGCCAAAACTATCAAATCACAACTGGAATCAATTCTGTGGCTTTACACAGGTCTAGGAAAGGACTTTTTTATTTTAAAAGTTGGTGTAAAATATATCTGATATAATCAGATAATTTAGAAGAGTGGAATATACGTCATTTCATATTCCATTCAAAATAAAGTATTAATGTTAATGTTGCATATTTTGGCAAAATCATTTTACGCACATTAAACACATCAATTTCATATAGTGGAACATTTGAAATTTGATCAAGATATATCTTTTTGAAATTAAAGTGGTTTCTCTATTATTCAAGGCTTTCAGAAACTGACCAGATGATGTTTCAACTTTGGGAATGTTTAGAAGAAGAGCACAGAAGTGGCTTCTTATGTCAACGAGTCAGGGCAACAAAGTGCTTTGCTGTGTCTCCAAGTACCCTAGATACTGATTTACTGCAGGTAGAGTTTATTAGCAGAAGTTGCTCTAGATACTCAGCAAAATCAAGCCACCAATATTCAGATGTATGTATTTCCTAAAAAGAAATTTACAACATATCCTTAGTACTGACACAGAACATGTAAGCCCTTGTTTAATGCTTTGTATGATCCTATACATCTACATCTCTCTCTAACATACCATAATTATGGCACACAACTGGAACTGTTAGGTTTCTTCTGAAAAGTTAAAATACCAATAGAAAATAGAATGAGAAGGGGAATGTTGTGACTTGAAAAACTGAAACAGCAGGTGAGGATGACAGACACTTTCATTTAAGAAATGTGAGGCGATTTATGTCAGCCTCCACAGTGGGCCACCCTCACTGCAGAATGAGGCATTCCTGTGGGTCTGACAGCCTTTTACCAGGGCAGGTCCCTGTGCAGCGGGGCTAGGCTCCCATGTGTGTGTGTGTGTGGCTGCTGTCAGCAGCACTCTGGGATCCATCTCAGAGCTGTTAGAATGCCATCGGGAAATGATCTGACCTCACTCAAGAGCCAAGTTGGGATGCTTATCAAATACCAACTCCTCTGAAACAGAATTGCTCCTGGCACCGTCCTGTCACAGCCCCTTCATGCTGGTAGTGTCACCCTTAAAGCATCAGCCCTCCACTGGGCAGGCTTCTGGAAAAGCCCTACTAGCTGTCATCAGACCACAGCTTTAAAATCACAGATTTTTGAGGGACTGACAGCTTCTACCTTTACTTAATGTTTGCAGAAATATCCACATTCAAGACTGAATCTGTCACTCCCAGTTCACACAGTCTGGCCACTAATCACTATGAAGGAGGCCAGTTGGCCACAGTCCCTCCAACATGGCACACACTTAAAATAATAATAACCATAATAATGATAAGCAGGAGGAGTAGTGATAACAACTAGATCTTATCAAGAGCTTACTTTATGGGAGTCAGTGCGCTCCATAGTCATGATCCACCAAGTCCTTCATTCTGCACAAGTCCATGCGCAGTGTTATTCTCATAACTGACTATGTATCACCTCAGAGAGGTTAAGCCACATTCACAATATTTAACCACGGGCAGAGTTTAGCTGACACTGAGGTCAAGTCTAAATGACGTCTGACACCTCATGCCTGAGCACGACCCTTCCTATTCTTTTGCTTCTCGAATCCTTGGGAGCCTCCCCTGATGCTGCCCTGGAGTTTCCTCTGCACAGAGAACCCCCCAGACCACTCTCCATGGTCCTGCCCTCCACCCAGCTCCTTTTCCATAGAATGAAGCCATCGGTATCTTTAAGCCGGTTTCACACTGAGCATTGCCTGACTTTACCTTTTCTGTTTTCTGCAGTGTCATGCACAGGCCCCCATGCCTCGCCACTGAACAAACCTTCGAAAGTCCAGCTTCCTTGGCATCTTTCATAGTAAAAGGACCATCAGCCTACACTTCGAAATTCAGAAGACTGTAGACACGTTATGAAAACTCTGTCGTTAAGCTGCGTCCAGTTCCATTACCCTGGTGTGTTGGCTCCCCCGGCCATGCGTGTAATGGTTTTTGACACTGGCTGATGAATCTTTCGGAGGCCTCCACAACTCTTCATTCCTTCCCAGCTGCAGAACTAGACCTTACCATTTGCAGTTTGCCGTGAGTTTCATTCCTTTTCTGATTCCTTTGTGATTGGTGGCATTTTTTGGCTCTATGTTTATAATAAGTACGAAAGCAGTGGTTCAAGATGTGTGAGAATGATATTTTTCAACCGTCCTGATTTCATTTTCTCTGGAGCATAGAAATCTCATAGGAATGACATATACTCATGTCAGGAGAAGTTAACAGAGTCCTGTGCAATGTGCTGGATGGCGCTAGAGAGAAAACAGCAGGCCAGTCCACTCAAGTGTGACGCTCTTCTCTGCATTAGATCGTTCTTCCATTTGGACCTCGATGTGAGGCGAGTGGGAGGACACTGACATGTGGCTTTGCACTGTTGCTGCTGTTTAGACAATACTGGAAGTCTACTTCTACTTCTCATGTTATTATCAGTTTTTAACTGTTACAGTTAATAACAGTTACAGGCTCCTACAAATAGTATTAAAAATATTACTAAACATACATATTCTTGGCACTGATTTAAGCACTTCCTATGCATTATATGATTGAATTTTTTAAACAACCTCATGACATATTTACTTTTATTGGTAAAGCAAGATAAATAGTTAAGTAACATGCCAAGAGCCACACTTCCAGTAATGATTAGTGACAATTCAAATATACCAGGAATCTAAAAGGACAGCTTCAACAGGAGGGGTTTTAATTGAACCACTTATTTGAGTTTTTAAAATGTGTTTGTAGACTACAAGAACCACTAGCTCACAGATGTTCTTTGTCTTACCCACTCTGACACCCCCAGTGCCTAAAATAGTGCCTGACACGTAGCACGCGCTTATTTAGCATCTGTGGGCTGGGTGGATAGAAGGAATGAGAGAGGATGCTCACCTTCAGCAGGTGTCCGTGGGGTTGCTCACTACTCGGGTTCAGTCAGAGTCTGCTGAAGCAGAAAATCCATGACAAATTGGGCATCTTTAATCAGGTAAATGCAAGGGTTTAAAAGTGTTTATATTTTGCTTTTTAATCTAAACAAAATCTAATTGCTTGAAAGCTTGTGAGACTTCCCCCACTGCCCCCTGCACGCACACATACATACAACTTGGTTATTCTTTACTTGTTGATACATTTTCTTCTGATATTGGTGGGGGAGAAATTGTAACAAACTCAATACGAATTTATCTGAAAAGAATTTTTCTGGGATTCCTCCTTTATCCTTGAAATTTAATAAAAGGTTAAAGAATCTTCTTAAGTATACTTCTTAGTTTTCAAAGCCAATTTCTTTATTCAATTTTACCAAGTTCCTTTCAACTATATATTTGATCACAATTCTAATTTTTACTTTCAGATTATCTGTATTTCTAAGTTCTTATAATATAAATACTGATTCTCTTTTCCAGTTAATTAAAATCAATTTTGATTTCCTCTAAAATAAATTTTCATAGGGTGGCTTTGTTCATTCACCTTTTACTTTCTTCAAAATGTCTCTTATAAACATTCTTTCTGAAAAAATAAAAAATATGTTCAAATAAGATAAATGACTGATGTCTACTTAGTTAAAGGACAAAACCATTAAAACAATAGAGAAATAAAGTTAATAAGATAACAAAATAATATACTATTTTAAAGAGCAAAAATAAAGCTTTTAAAAAGTAAAGTTTGATTCCTTTTACTAAAGATAGCTACCACTAACTTTTTGGATTTTTTTCTCTTCTCTTTCTTTCTTCCTCTCTGCATAACTATGTATACAATTTTGAACCTGCGATAGAGATAGATTTGGCTCCTACATTGTCATTTGATATCATTCTCATATATTTACAATATTTCAGAGCTTAATTTCAGTGGTGTTTTTTATGCTCATGCATGGATGTATCATATTTTTGTCACCAAGCTTATTAGATATTTATGTAATTTCTAAAATGTGCTATTATAAATGATGATACATGTCTTGGATATAATTTGGACATGAATTTTTCCTCAGGATAAATTTTGAGAAGTGGAATTGCTAACTTGATAAGCATAAACATGTTTTAGGCTTTTGATTCATATAGCCAAACTTCCTCAGTGGAAGTCATGACAATTCACAATCTCCCAGCCTCATAAAAGACAAGATCTTACTCTTGCAATTTATGTTGGGTTTTCTGTCTGTGATGAGCTCCAGTGCTTAGAACCCACTAGACACAAGCCGACCCTACTCAGCCAGGTCTCTGCGTGGGGCAGAGTCACATGCGTTGCTTAGGACCTCTCAAAGCAGTTGCCAGGAACTTTGGCTAATGAACATCAGAACCTGAACACTGTCATCCTGTCTTTCATTCAGCCCATGACTACTTCCAGTTCTTTCTGAAACAGTGAGTGTTTATAAGGGATTCTGCCAGTGTCTTCTGCACCTGTTTCATTTCAAATGAAAGCCCCAGAGAGGCCTTGCTGATTTCGTCCTTGGTTGAGAAACCAAAAAGCCTCTGGGGACTGAGCCACAGACAGAGTCTCTGCTGAAGCAGACGATGCATGACAGACTGGGCATCTTTAATCAGGTAAATACAAGCATCCAACAATGTTTATATTTCACTATTGTAAATAAAATCTAATTGTTGGAAAACGTGTCAGTTCAGACATTTGTCTTTGTTGCAGGCCAGCAGCTCTCAGACCTGAGGACGCATCAGAGTCACCTGCAGAGCATGTTAAGGTACGATCACCGGACCCACCTCCAGGATTCCGGATTCAGTAAGTCCTGGTGGGCGTGAGCGTGTGATGCTGATGCTGCTGGCTGGGGACCTCCTTAAAAGACATTGTTCTAAACCACATCATTCACATATTCTACAAATTAGAGTGTCCTTTACTGACTTTCTAGACCCACTACCATTGATTATCAGCAAACAGGGACCTCGTTCTAGTGCTGTTGAAAGTCTTACTCCTCTCTTCATATTTTGTATGTGTTGGTAATTTTTACGTGAATTTGAAAGTGAGCAGATTTGTTCAAAATACTCTTTCACCCTGAAGGTCATTTCTCTCTTGATTTAACTTTTGCATTTACTCCTCAATATCTTCTTTCTTAGTCCCATTCCAAGAACAGTCAGTATAAAATCTGACATCCGACCAAGAATACCTTTGGTTGGCAAAAGATTTAATATTCTTAGAAAGAAATATTTTACTTTAGAAGAAATATTTTACTTGTTTACTACCAAGCCAAAAGACAAATACAATAAAGAGGCACAAAAACTTCAATATAAGTTGGTCGTGGGGATGAAAGGGCAGCATAGAGAATATAATGAAAGGTCTAGTAACATCTTTATATTGACAGATAATAACTGCACTAGTTTGGGTGAGGATTTAATAATGCATGTAATTGTTGAATCACTGCATTATACTTCAATAAAAAATACACTTAACAAAAAGACAAATACACCAAAGAAAGCAAATTTTCTTTGTGAAGCTCTTCCTAATTTGTCTTCAATGATATATTCAGTTTGTCCTGACCCTGTGATTTTACTAATTCTTCCCAAGTCCTCTATAAGAGTACTGGTTATACTATCTCTTCATTCTAGTTTTATATTTGGATGATATTTGAGTCATTATGCCAAGTGAAATGAGTCAAAAAGAGAAAGACAAGTCCTGTATGATCTCACTTACAGGTGGAATCCGAAAAAGCTGAAGTCATTGAAACAAAGAGTAGATTGGGGGCTGTCAGAGGGGGTGGAATCAGAGAAAGGTGGCCAAAGGGTGCACACTTCCAGTTAAAAGAGGTGTAATTTCTGGGGGTCTAATGTACAGCAGGGTGACTACAATTAAGTGTGCTGCATTGTGTACTTGAAAGGTGCTAAGAGAATATAAAATGTTCTCACCACACGCAAAAACAAGGTAACAAAAATAAGGTGATGGCTGTATTAACTAGTGTTATCATGGTAATCATTTAACAATATATACACATATCAAATCATCACATTGCACACAAGTTTACACAATACTATATGTCAAGTATACCTCAATAAAGGTGGACGACAAAAAAAGGAAAAAGAAGAAATAACTTGATTATATGCCCAGAAAGATTTTCACAATACACTCCTCTATCTTTGGCTTTTTCCATTTTCCTTTCAAAAACTTCACTTTCCTATTATCATGATTTGAGGTACAAATGACTGTTTAAGATACACAAGCTCCTGCTATCACAGGTACACTTGTTACTGCCCCAGGATAAAAATCCCCTTAAACATAGCAATATCTCATCTGCACAGAAGTCTGGGTAACAAACAGTGAGCCCTTCGGTTTGGAAGGTGGCATTGGAAATAGATGCGAGATGCAAATTATTGTATATTCGATGTGGTGTAACACATAAGTAAGTACAGGAGAACAAAGACAATAAGCTAAAGAAAATTCCAGAGTTAACAGAATTCGGGAAATGAGAAGAAGTTAGTTATAGAAGGCATGCTATGACTCCATTGGCAAGTGTAATGAGTGAAAGCAATTGCAGAACAGATGATTAAAAAAGGTTAAGCAGGGACAGGAAATAAGGCACTGATCAGAAAAGCTTTAAAACCTAGAGATGAAGATTTAACTATAAGCTGTTGAGTTAATGATAAAAACAGATCCCTTTGCTAGTGAATAAGGACAGAACATATACAATTGATGCCAAGGCTAATGGCTACTTTCAAAGAAGAAGAGGAGTTGGTGTACCTGTGAAGGTCATGGAGAAGGTGAGTCTGCGAGGTGAGAAGGAGCAGAGGATAATGTAGGAGGCTGTGGGAACTATGGGTGAAGGAGATTTTAAACAGGGGTGGAAAAAAAGAAAGCCAACCCAGCTCATGGAAAAGGAGATCAGATTAGTGGTTACGGGAGGCAGGGGACAGAGAGGGAAGGTTGGAGGACGGTGGTCAAAAATCACAAACTTGCAATTATAAGATAAGTCCTAAGGGTGTCAGGTACAGGACAATGACTCTAGCTTCTAAACGCTGCCGTGTGGTGTACTTGAAATGTGCTAAGGGAGTGGATCCTAAGAATTCTCATCAGAAGAAAATAAAACATTTTGCTTTTTTCGTATCTACATAGGATGATGGATATTAACTCAAGTTACTGTAAACATTTCACAGTACATGAATGTCAAGTTATTGTGCTGCACATCTTAAACTTACAGAACATTGCACCCCTATTATATCTCAATAAAACTGGAAAGAAAGAGGTGGTAGGGAAGACAATGTAAGTTATTAGGAAAACTGAAAACATGAAAATTGAAAAAATGGAGCATTCTTTAGTTTGACAATTTGCAGATTCATAAAGGAAAATGTGAGTTAGGTCCATGAGCACAGAATGTGCTGAAAGTTAATCTTGAGATGGACAGTAGAGGATCAACAGATGAAAGGAAGAATGAACAGTTAGGAAGACAGATGAAAGAATGTCTTTGGTAAAGGACAAGGGGAGTTTGTTTTGTTTTGAGCAGAGAAAATGGGGCATGTCTGAAGAATCAGTTGAGAAAATGAGTGCTACACAGTATAGTCAAAAGTGGGATAATGAACTGAAACGGTCTGCTAAGGAGGCAGGGATCACAGAGGAATGTAAGCCTTGTTACTCAAGCCTCCCCTATGAAAGAAAGAAACTAAGACCAGGAGATAGAACTTGGAAATAGGAAAATTTGTGGATTGCTTGTAAAGTAGCTGTAGTTTCCTTGGCCCACCAAAAGCCTAGTCTCTACAATGTATCAGGAGTACTAGGAGGAGGAGAACCTGCTACAGGAGGAGAAATCTCTTCCAGCCACCACAAAGCAAGACCAAGTAGGTGATAGAGACTCTCACATACAGGTAAATTATTTTGAAATAATGTCTATGAATCAATAAGACAATGGTCCATTATAAATGGCCTTTTAAAATGGTTATTTTTAAAATATATTTTCAACAAAGTTTTTTTCTAAAAATTTAAACAACAGTCCATGTGCACAAATCAAATGATATTTTTAAAACATCATTTATATTTATTTTTCTGAACATTAAAAATAACATAAACAGAATTATTTTTCTTGGTATGTAGTTAATTCAGTAACTTTATTAGTCACGTATAGATAAATGATGCATAGCTTTATTGATTCAGATTAATACCATGTCACTGACATTTTTATAAATTCCATAATCTCATATTTTAACTTCAAAATTATAATTTCATAAAAATTTCTACACTTTTATTATACAGCTAGTAAATTTTAAGTCATTGGCAGGTCCAATTAAGTCATTTTTTTTAAATATAATATTTTGGACTGAGAAATACACTTTCTCTAGGTTTAAGACAAATTCAGCTTTTCAGAGGATGCTTTCAGTTGTAATGTTTACTTTTAATTGAAATTTGTAAGTATTCCAGCCAAAATATCATTTTATGTACTACCTTACTACTTTTTTTTTGCCTGCAGTTGTATTACATTTTCAACAAATAATTTTTATGCAACAAACCTTATGAAAAATTTGTTTCCATTTTTCTTCTGAATATCTATCCAAATTGATTCACTGCCAGACTGTAGGTCTTCTCATTTAAATGATTGCAGTATCACATTTGTTTATCTAATTAAATCTTGGAACTTCTTCAGAAAAATATCCCCAAAGTTCAAGATATTCTAAAGCATAATTCTATAATTTCAGAATTAAATGTTTAAACTACTGAGATATTACAGTCTCTCCCTTGCTTCTGTTAGCATGTCTCAATATTTTGTTCACAAGTTATGGTTTTAAAACTGCAATATTCAGAAAGTTTTAAAAGCTATGCATTGTGCCACTCACTGAACACTTCGATTAAAGAATCAATGAACTTTTTAAACAGATCAATTGTGATGTAATTCACATTGTATACAATTCATCCATTTGAAGCATATAATTCAATGTTGCAAAATACATTCACAGAGGATTTTTTTTTGGTATCATTAATATACAATTACATGAGCAACATTGTGGTTACTAGATTCCCCCCATTATCAAGTCCCCACCACATACCCCATTACAGTCACTGTCCATCAGTGTAGTAAGATGCTATAGAGTCACTACTTGTCTTCTCTGTGTTATACTGCCTTCCCCATGGCCCCCCTTACATTATATGTGCTAATCGTAACGCCCCTTATTTCCCTTGTCCATCCCTTCCCACCCATCCTCCCTAGTCTCTTTCCCTTTGGTAACTCTTAGTCCATTCTTGGGTTCTGTGAGTCTGCTGCTGTTCTGTTCTTTCAGTTTTTTCTTTGTTGTTATACTCCACAGATGAGTGAGATCATCATTTGTACTTGTCTTTCTCCACCTGGCTTATTTCACTGAGCATAATACCCTCTAGCTCCATCCATGTTGTTGCAAATGGTAGGATTTGTTTTCTTCTTATGGCTGAAAAATATTCCACGTGTATATGTACCACATCTTCTTTATTGATTCATCTACTGATGGACACTTAGGTTGCTTCCATTTCTTGGCTATTGTAAATAGTGCTGCAATAAACATAGGGGTGCATCTGTCTTTTTGAATCTGAGAAGTTGTTTTCTTTGGACAAATCCCTGGGAGTGGAATTCCTGGATCAAATAGTATTTGTACTTTTAGTTTTGTTAGGAACCTCCGTATTGCTTTCCACAATGATAGAACTATAGAACTAGATTACACTCCCACCAGCAGTGTAAGAGGCTTTAGATTCATGGTTACCAAAGGTTCAATTCTGTTACTATCTAACAGTCTAATTTAACTCAGTATGCTATTACAAACACAACCCAAAGGTTCTTTTTTTCGCCTCCTTTTTCTTTCTTCTCCATTCTTTATATATTAGGTATCATATTCTGTACTCTTTGTCTATACCTTGATTGACTTTGGGGGTAGTTGATTTGATTTTGCATCTGCTTAGTAATTAATTGTTCTACTTTCTTTACTGTGGTTTTATTTTTTCTGGTGACAGCTATTTAGCCTTGGGAACACTTCCATCTATAGCAGTCCCTCCAACATACACTGTAGAGGTGGTTTGTGGGAGGTAAATTTTCTCAGCTTTTGCTTATCTGGGAATTGTTTAATCCCTCCTTCAAATTTAAATGATAATGTTGCCTGGTAGAGTAATCTTGGTTTGAGGCCCTTTTGCTTCATTGCATTAAATACATCATGCCACTCCCTTCTGGCCTGTAGGTTTCCTCTGAGAAGTCTGATGATAGCCTGATGGGCTTTCCTTTGTATGTGATCTTATTTATTTCTCTGGCTGCTTTTAATAGTCTGTCCTTATCCTTGATCTTTGCCATTTTAATTACTATATGTCTCGGTGTTGTCTTCCTTGGGTCCCTTGTATTGGGAGATCTGTGCATCTCCATGCGGTGAGAGACTATCTCCTTTTGGGGAAGTTTTCAGCAATTACCTACTCAAAGACACTTTCTATCCCTTTTTCTCTCTCTTTCTTCTGGTACCCCTATAATGCGAATATTGTTCCGTTTGGATTGTTCATATAGTTCTCTCAATATTCTTTCATTCCTAGGGATCCTTTTCCCTCTCTGTGCCTCAGCTTCTTTGTAGTCTTCTTCTCTAATTTCGATTCCATTTACCGCCTCTTCTACTACATCTAATCTGCTTTTAAATCTCTCCATTGTATGTTTCATTTCTGATATGGAATTTCTTAATGATTGAATCTCCATCCTAAATTTGTCCCTGAGTTCTTGAATATTTTTCTGTACCTCCATGAGCATGTTTATGATTTTTATTTTGAACTCTCTTTCAGGAAGATTGATGAGTTCAGTTTCACTTGTCCCTTTTTCTGGTGTTTGTGGGAATTTTGTTTGAACCAGATTCCTTTGACATTTTATATTTGTATGTGGCACCTTCTAGTGCCCAGAAACTCTTCTCTCTGGAGCTGCTCAGCCACTGGATTCATAATGGGGGTCACGGGGGAGAAGCTCTGGTGCCTGGGGGGAGGAAAGAGCTGTTTCCTGCTTCCTGGCTTATGTGCCTGTCTCCACTGTCAGAACCGTGGGCTGAGCACACAGGTGTAAGCCTCTGTGCTTTGTGTTTGTAACTGCTGCAGGCAGGGATTCCCTCTGGCTGGCCTGATGCCAGGGCAGGGACTGCCAGTTTGGGAGCCAGTGTTGGCAGGCTAGGAGGAAGGCACAGCAGGCTGCTTATCATGGTAGGGTCCTTGGAGCTGAATAGCTAGCCAGAGGGATGTAGCACCTGAAGCTCCTGAAAGTCCGTAACCTGCTGGGCAGAGTGTGCTTGGACAATTTTGTCCACCTATCATTTCTCCTGAGTAGCAAGCTCTGTGTAGTCCTTGCCCCTTTAGCAGCCCTCTTGCCATTAGGAAGTCTCTCAGACTGCCCGCCTTTCTTTTGTCCCAGAGCAGCCAGATGTGGATCCCTCCTCCTCCTCCTCCTCACTCCATTTCTCTTCTTCCCTCCAGTGAGCTGGGGTGGGGGAAGTGCTTGGGTCCTGTTGGATCAAGGCTTTGGTAGGTCACCCTGTTTCATGAGGTCTGCTCTTTTCTCCAGGTGTGTGCAGTCTGACACAGCCTTCTTTCTTGTTGCTCTTTTAGGATTAGTTGTATTAACTATGTTTTCATATTATATGTGGTTTTGGGTTGAGTTCTCTGTCTCTCTTCTCATGCCACCATCTTTAATCCTCTAGTATGGGTCCACTATACTTTTTCATTAAAAAAATACTCACATTTAAAATGAGTGGATTGAATTTTGAAGAATATTCACTTGATCTAAATGAAAACTCATGCTTCAGAGAATGGTATGTAAATGAACCTCTGCAACTGCTTAAGTAAGTCATCTTGAGGTCATCAGAATAACATCTAGCATTCAGCAGATGCTGATGTTTCTGTTACATATTTGTCTTTTCTGGTGGGTGGCACATGTCAACAATATTTGTGCAAATAATTTAATCAGTGACAGTCTGTGGCTAGTGGAAATTCAGAATTTATTTTTTCATTAAGTATTACCTTTCTTTTTATTTGATTTATTGTTGTTAAATGGTTTATTACAAATTAAAGAAAAATTACTAAATAAGAAAATGCAAAGTTACAGATTCATACAATACAATGGGAAGAACGCTGTAGCAAAAGCTTCCAGTCTTCTCTCCATGTGCTATGGCAGGACTACCCAACACAGGAGCCCATATACCTACAGGAACTGTCCTCTGAAATAACTGCAGGCAGCTTAAATGCTAAGTGAGACAAGGATAAACTGCTTTTTTTATCACATAGTCTGCATCAGGGTCTTACTGAATGTCCCATGTGCTTATCGTTCATAATCCTCATTGAAACAAACACGTGAGGAAGGCTCAGCTGTCTCCTTTTCACTGGTGGTGAATTTTTCTTTCTTAATGATTTCCCTGCTGCTTCAGCTTCCGTACACTGGGTTGGTGCCATAAAAGGGCATAATCAGTTACTCTGATACTGGGAAATGGAAACTTTGGGGTGAAAGCCAACACCTTCTGCTCCAGCTGGAGCATATGGGGACTCTGCCTACAGTGACTCCTGTGATCCACAAGTGCAGGACAGCTTTTGCTTGGCATACACAGGCAGCAGACATCCCTGTTGCTCTCCACTTTAGAAGCCCTGTGTTGTAACTCAGAAGTGTCTGAACATCATAAATGTTTATCCAAACTGTACCTGGGCAGAGCCATCACAGACCAAATGGTTGAACCTTCTGCATCTCTGCCTTACAGGTTATCTGAATGGCAATTCTAGATTCTCTTCCACAGTGAGCTGAAATCAACTGTAAGGACAAAAAATCTCTGTGTGTATTCAGTACCCTGTTGTCCTTTACCTTTTGGGGGAAAAAGAAATACTTTCACCAAGTTTTCTGGTTATCATTTAAATTTGATTCTATTTTCAGTAATAATTTGCTGCAGCTTGAAAAGACACAATTCAACATTTTTTCTGAGTGCTCTGTAACATGTATTCTTGAATCTTGTCTTTCAAACTTTCAAAAAATATGCATTAAATCTAAATATTGGGGACAAAGAGTGGTGTTGGGCAAGTTAGCAACCTGTCCTCTGTTTATTGTATAGAGTTGCTCTCTTTAACTATCAATAAACTGATTTTAGTTCCCCTTGTATTTTACTGTACAGAATTGCATATCATTATTTCCATTTTTGATTCATTCTTGTTCAAGGGTAATGCCTGTGTAGGTAAGTTTTTAATAACTGGCAGCTTTGGTCTGTATTAGGGCCAACTGCTAAAGTAACATGAAGAAAGTTTATGGAAATTTAGCTGTTTATGGGGGAAGGTACTATCTCCAGAATTCAAATAAATGATGCCTTTTATAGATACAGAGAGGGAGGAAAAGAAAGAAGGAAAGAAGGAGAGAAGGAGAAAAGTTTAAGCAAGTAGAAATGAAATACCCATAGTATTTAAAGTAACAGAAGGTTGAAAATCAAAAAAGTATGTTGGACACAAAACAATAATATTTTGGGTTAGATGAAGCACAGTTTTAAAAAAAGATTTTGTAAGATGTTGATTTTCTTCTTCACATATTACATACATTCCCATGTTAAATATTGCAAGTGCCAAGGATAGAGTCCATAAAAATCACATTTAACAGGTAAAATTCACAAGGAAACACACATTTTCTTTTTATTTCTGGAGCTGGTGGTCACTATTTACATTTCACTCACCAAATGATGCCATGAAAAATTACGGATTTTCATTTGCAGATTTTCTAAGGATGCACCCCATTAGTAACCACTGCCTATTAAAATGCTTCCTCATGGCTCTTACTAACATGTCTTACACTAACAGGTCTCAAACAGTTTTAATACATAGATCAGTAAACTTATGGGAGGGAATACTGATAGCAAGATAAGTTGACCATTTCTTCTTGTATCAAATAATAGTGTTAAAATAAACCTCATCACAACCACTTAAAGAACAGTAACATGTTTATATTAGCAATATTTGTAAAGAGCATGCTCTCAGAATTAAAATATTAATTAATGTAATTGACAAAATAACAATACATTTTGTAAAGGTACCATATTTAAGGTATTTTAGAGTAATATATGTAATGTTGGGTATATACACCCTTTTTATGGCATATCTTAGACATAGAGAATATTTTTAGCAGATTAACTTTCTTCTATATTATTTGTTGTATCTTTTATGAATAAATGTTATGAAATATTTCAAAATACAGCACTGTTGGTGTGTTGGTGGTAGAGACTCCTTGGCACCGTCATCAAACTTACCCTCTCACCAACTTTCCTCAGATATGTAGTAATTTTACTGAGGTTGGATAAATCCTTGCTTTTTATGAAACACAAATACATACAAACATACATACTTATACAATGTTAGTGACATTTTGAGTAGTAAAAATCTTCACAAGATGATTGTTGTCAACTAAACTGATTATATTAATCACTACAATATATGTAAGTGAAACTATTAGGTTGTACATCTTAAGCTTATACACTAATATATATAATTTATAGCTTAATAAAATTAGGGGAAAATAATCTTCATATATGTATGACAATATTGCATATAGCCTCCTTTTTATTGAAATATAGTTAATACACAATATTATGTTGGTTTCAGGTATACAACATAACAATCTGACAATTATATACATTATTAAAAGCTTGCCATGGTAATTGTAGTCAACATACATTTAACAAACCAAAATATTGCAATACTATTGACTATATTTCCTATGTCATAGTTTTCATTGCCATGACTAGTTTATCTTATAACTGCATGTTCCTACCTCTATCCCTTTCATCTATTTCACTTATCCTCCCCTCCCAACTCCTGCAATCACTAATCTGTTCTCTGTTTCTACTTCTGTTACATCTGTTTGTTTGTTCACTTTTTTTAGATTCCACAAGTGAAATAATATGGCATTTGTCTTTCCCTGTCTGATTTATTCGATTTAGCATAATGACCTCTAGATCACCATTCTGTCACAAATGGCAAGATTTCATTTTTTGTGGCTGAGTAATTTTCCATTGTATATATGTATGACATCTTCTTTATCCATTCATCTATTGTTGGACACTTTGGTTGCTTTCATACAGTGGTTACTGTAACTAATGCTGCAATAAACATAAGAGTGGATATATCTTCTCAAATTAATCATTTTGTTTTCTTTGGGTAAATTTCCAGAACTTAAATTACTGGGTCATATACTATTTCTATTTTTAGTGCTGCACCAATTTATATTCCTACCAGCAGTGCATAAGGTTTCCCTTTTCACCACATCCTTGTCAACACTTCTTTTTTTTGATACAGCCATTCCGAATGGCCTAGTGGTTTTGATTTGCATTTCCCCAATGATTAGTGATGAGGAGCATCTTTTAATGTGTCTGTTGGCCATCAGTATATATTCTTTGGAAATATGTCTCTTCAGGTCCTCTGTCCATTTTTAATCAGATTACTTGTTTTTTCGGTATTGAGTTCTATGAGTTCTTTGTATATTTTGGATATTAGTCTCTTATGAGATATATCATTTGCAAATATAATCTCCCATATAATAAGTTGACTTTTTGTTTTATTGATGGTTTTCTTTGCTATGCAGAAACTTTTTAGTTTGCTGTAATCCCATTTGTTCATTTTTGCTTTTGTTTGCTAGGAAAGCATATCCAGAGAAAGATTGATAATGCTAATGTTCAAGAGTTTACTGCCTATGTTTTCTTCTAGGAGTTTTATGGTTTCAGGTCATATATTTAGGTCTCTAATCCACTCCAAGTTTGTTTTTGTATATAGTGATCCAGTTTCATTCTTTGGAAAAAAATTAATTTATCATGTTCTTGAGTTTTATCATTATTGATAAATAAAAATCTAGTTTGTATATTTAATTTCCTATATGGTTTCCATTTCATAACTTTTGACAAATTACACATCTATCCCCATTTTAACTGATATTTGATTTGTTTACAATGTGCTGTGTCTATGTTGCAATGAACAATCTTATATATGTGTTTTTGTAACAAGTGAACATTTCCACACACTGTGTATTTAGAGAGGAAATCCCTGGATTATGACTATGTGCATTTTCACCTGCTTTTATGCCAAGTTTTCTCAGAAGTAAATGTGTCAATTTGTATTCCCAAATGTATCATATGAGAGTTCTCATTTGTGACTATCTCCATTTGCACTTATTATTAGATGTTGTGTTACTTTTTGGTAATAGGAAGTATTTAAAGTGATATTTTTGTTTTATTTTCATTAGTTTCCCTTATACTTATTGAAAATTTGATTTTTCTGATCTCTGTATTATTTATTCACATTTCCCTATTTTTCTTCATGGTTGTTTCATAGGAAATGTGTGTGTGTACACAAAAACAAGCCAAAAAAATTTTTTTAATATTATGTGTAATATATGTAATATATATATTTTATATATTCTTTGTTTATTTCTTAGTTCTGATCTGTCAAACATCTTATTTTCCTCATAAATTTTGTTTATGGATATTTTCATGAACAAAACAAAATTTAGTATTAATTGTATTTAAATGCATCTATCTCTATGATTTTTTACTTTTTATAATTTTATAAAATTATTTTCCTCATATATCTCCTATTGAATCTAACAGTTTTACAATTTTTCATATCATTTACATAATCTGTGGATTATTTTGTACACAGACAATAGAATACAATTTTATTAAATTTACAGCATCATCTGTTAGCTACTATTTTTTTATTGTTTCATTGATGTATTTTTCTATAATTTCTTAATAACAACCATTTTTATTATGGCATTACAGCAAAAATTGATATTGGGGAAATTCATAATTCTTTACAAGGTTTAAAAATTGTATTTAATAATTATCCCTTAAGAGTCAATATTAATTTTACTATGAGGTAGTAGGTTTCACAAAAACAATTAGGCTTTTTGCTGGAATTTGATTAAATTTATATATTATTTTGTGAGAATCATCATTTTTACCAATTTATTTTTCCCATTTATTAATAATATATCTCAATTCATGAAATTTAGACCTCTCATCATTTATTTTTATGAGGCTTATAATTTTCTTCAGACATTCTTATGTTTTGTAAAATATCTTCCTAGGTACTTTATAGACTTTATTGGTACACTAATGGAATTATTTAAAAAAATAATTTAGTCATTGTTAATGTTTTTTATAGAATAGGTAGTCAGCAATTTCTTTATTAGTTTAAATTATTATTTGTAGATGTTTCTTCAGTTTTCTAAAGGGATAGCAGTCAAATCTACAAATATTAAGTTTTTTCTTCGTTTCTGGCGACACATACTAGACCTAATTTGGTCTCATATTGATGGTAGACCCATAAATTGAGTTTGGGGCTTTCTCTCTTCTGAAAGAGTTCGCATGTTAGTCAAAAATCTACTAATTGAAAGTGTAAGAAAAGAAACCTGCTTGAAATATCTGTACCAGCTACGTTAGGTCTTATAGGTTTTTACTTGTAACTGAATACAAACTAATTTTGAGGCCTATTTTCTTTTTTTGTCTTTTAGTAAATTTTGGAAATTCGTGTATTTAGAAAGTTTTCTTCATGTAGATTTATTTTTCATTTTCAAAATACAAAAAGTGCTATTGATTTGTGTTTATGCCTTTTTATTTATTCCTGTTTTTTCTTTTTGCCTTTGTCAATTACAACACGGCTATCAGCTCCTTGATTAATCTTTCTAAAACACCTTTTGATTTTGTTGATGCAATCAATTGTTCTATTGTATTTCTATTACCACCTATTCTATTGTTTGTATTATAAGATATAATTTCTTCAGATTACTGCTTACTATATCACTTATGTACTCAAAGTTAATATATAATTGTTCAGAGTTTTTATTCTTTGGCATGTTTATTGAGCTATACATTCTTAATAATTTATCTTTGTATGGGTTTTTAAATGCTTTGTATTCTGTGCAGTTCAGTCTAAATATCATCTTATGATGTCTTCTTTGACCAGCAAATTTACTTAGAAGTTTCTTTTTATTTTTGGTTTTCAAGTGAATTACATTATTTCAGTATTTTTTTTTACTGCTTTCTAACACTTTGTATCATGTGTAGGGGATATATATATATATATAAATACATCTGTGTTTTGGGATTTTTTTGAGACATCTTTGATGTCAGGATAATGTTCTCATTTATTCAGCATTGCTTCTGATAGCTTCCTGTTTTTTCTCTGATGATTCCTTCTTATTGAAGTACAACATATTTCACAGATCTTTCAATTATTGGAGGGAAAAAAAAGTATCTGAGTAGCTATTTGCCTGAAAATTACCTTTAATTTATCTGAAAACATGAAAGAGGAATTAATGAGCAGAGAATAGGGATCACCAATAATTAGTTTCTTTTTCCTCCATGCTTTGGTGATACCTTTGGCGGCTGTTTGGTTTCTTGTTTTCAAGAAGTCTGTTTAACAAAAAGCCAATCAACCAACTAAAAATAAATATGTAAATAAAAGTTTTGAGTCACTGTCATACCCCCATTTCTTTCTCTCTATTTGAATGATTTTCCTCCCTGTTTTTGATGCTCTAAAGCTTCTGAGGATACATGTTATTTATCCTTCCTTGGAATTCAGTGTATTCCTTCAACCTTAACACCATGCACTTTACTCTGGACAAATTTACCATTTTTATCCCATTGTATGTTTCCTCCCTCACTTTATTTCTGTCCTCTTCTTCTGACTTCCTGTTAAAAATTTATTTTCTTCCTCATTTCTCTTAACTTTCTTTAGTACTTCTCATATTTTCATTTCTTTGTGCTACATTCTAATTATCTAATATTTATTGTTCAGTTTACTGACTGTCTTAGTAGCATTGATAGAATTATGATTTAACCCTATTGGTTCAATTTTTTCAATTTCTGCCTTTATTTATTGACCTCAAGGGCAGAAAAGAGAATAAACAATCCCTTGTCCACCCCATCCTCTTATTACCAGAATATCTATGGTTTGCTCCTATTCATACGGTTTTATTTTTTTAATGTAGCAAGCTCATTTTTTATTGAAGTGCAGTTGATATAATATTATAGTGGTTTCAGGTGTACAACAGTGATTCAGCATTTATAGACATTACAAAATGCTTACCACAATAAATATAGCTACCACCTGTCACCATATAAAGTTACTACAGTATTATTGACCATATTCCCCATGCTGCACCTTTATTTACTTTATAGCTGGAAGTTTATACCTCTTCATCCCTTTCATCTATTTCACCCATCCCCAAATCCCATTCCCTGTGTCAACCACCAGTTTGTTGTCCCTATTTATCAGTCTATTTCTGGATTTTTTTTTGTTTTTTTATATGCACCTGAAACCCAAATAAAAGCTAGACCCATGAAGATATTCTCATAGAATCATACAATGCAAACTAGCAACATACTGTCTCTTCCTACTTCTCCACAGTCACCATTACCCTGTATCTTATTTTCCTTATTCCTATGAATTCCTTTGTTTTCACTTTAAGTTTCTTTTGATGAACAGAAGTTCTTTCTTTTAATTTTGTATAATAATATATAATGCCCTCTATTTTTGTTTCAAATGATTTTTGTCTTATAGTTAGGAATTGTTTTTAGTTTCTTATTAAAATTTCATGGTCTGAGTGTTTAGGAGAGGTTTCAGTGTAATATCCCCATGCCCCCACCCTTTACAGTTAAATAGTTTCTCCACTTTGCAAAGTCAGATGTACATGCACAGGTATGTGTATACATCATTTGAGAATCTTCTGTGAAATCCGTTTCTTCAAAGCCTCCTTCCCTTCTGCAAGTCACCATTTTGAGTAGTTCTCCCTCAGTATACCTTCCCCATGTCTGAGGAAGAAGAGGAAGATATTCCCTGAGGTGGAAAAACCCATATCTTAGGCTTTCTTATTTAACTTCAGGCTAAAATCTCTGCCCAGGGCTGGCGGCATTGAAGGCTGCACCAGGATTCAGTATCTGCCAACTTCATCACGTAGATACTTTAACAATGTGGAGTGATTCCTAGAAAGACATATGGCTATAATTTTTCCTAAATTTTGAGTTTCTAAGGGTCAGCTTCACATAATTAATACTGAATATTCTTATATGATAGAGGAGAAGTGTGAAGTATCTACACTTAGATGTCTCAACATCTTTTTATGAAATAAGATCTATAGCATGACAGTGAATTACACATGTATTTTTAGATTTTTTAAAATAATTTCACAAACACTAAGAATCTTTGATCATTTTGCAGAAAAAATCTATAAAGGAGATTATTGGTGCTCAAAGAAAATAATGTATTCCCTTTTGAATAATTTTTCTCTTGGAAACATTTGTCAGATTTTTTTACTGGTAAACATAATTAGTTAGATTTCATAATCTGATTTCAGAAAACATATTTTTGCCGACATAAAACATACTCTTGGGAATGGCTACTGTGTAAATCACTACAATCCAGGACATTAAAAAAAAGTTAGACTTTTCTATTCTTATCTAGAAGGAATGCTTTTAACTGAGTTGAACTTAAATGTACACACATACACAATCTTGCATGCATCAGTATTATTTTTAGTCTGCGTGGTTTATATGCAACAAGGTTGTGTTTGGATTAGAATTCCTGAATTTTCATTAAAAAAAAAAGTTTTGCACCTGCATGCTTCCCCAGAGTAATTTAATGTTACAATTTCTGACAAGATAATTCCATTTTCAGTGTTGCTGACTGTGGGGTAGGCTGCTAGGAGAAAATAAATCTGAACCTGCAGTGGGGTAGGAAAAATATATTTGACTAAGATGAAATTAGCTCATAAACCAGAAAACCCCAAATCGGGAAAGAATGACAAGACGAGATGTGGAATCCAAATCATAATTTTGTCCTTCCCTCACTTCCAAAGGCCTGTGATGTATGGGCAGTGCCTGCATGTGTTCATGAACTGCTTTACACACTTTACAAAACAGTGGATTTACTGTAGGGTGAATATTCTGTAGCAGAACAGCAGCATATTAGGACGAAAGTATGTCACAGTCTCTTCTGAGAGCATTTAGAAATAGTGAATTAAAATAGCATCTCTTGCTTCAAGAAACTAAGGAGATAAAAGGTTAAACTTCAGCTGTTGAAGCACAGGAAGCATAGCTTATAAGCAGGCATATTGACTCTGACTTCTGCTCATGCTCCTTTTCACCATTTGAAAATCCATTTTTCTCTTCTGTGTTTTTATATAAATTTCAGTGGAGTCTCTAGTCCATCCAGGAAAGGATCAATCAGAAACCCTTCTCAAAATGGAATCAACATGTTTGCCAACAAGAGAAGGGCCTGGGTAACCTAAATGAGCAGCAGAATAGTGTCTCTGTGTCTGTGCAATAATTTCTATTTTCCACTTTTGGAGTGAAGCATGGTTTATCATATCTCACAACTCTTTCTAACCTTTCCTTAAATCATGTTGCAGTATATCAGAATTTGCAGTTCGGAAAAGGAGACAAGTTAACTAAATAAGATTAGCTAGCTAAGGGAAAAAACATGCTCAAATGCTATCCCATGTCCAGTTTTCTTTTTCACAAAAGTTTGCCAGGTGAGCTGTGATAGACTGGGTCAAATTCGGTTTTGTTTAAAGATGGTCAAACACACCCACGTGAGATTAATTTAATAATGTCTGGTCACCTGCAGAGGGGAAGGGTTCTGGGAGACCAGACAGCCTGAGCACATTGTGGTCTCCCCACAACCCAGAATTATATGTTCACCTCTCACCCGCCAAAGGCAGACAATTTGCTGAGGAATGAATATTTTACTTGTTATACACATATGTATTTCAGTATGTAACTCTCCTTAGAATCACAGAATCATCCACTTTGACAGGACTTTGTAATTTTCTCATGTAACTCAATCAAAGCTTGAATCCTTTTAGTATCTCTGCTTTATGAGGCAATACTTCACACTACAGGGTATTTCTAATTATTAGGTTATCTATGGTTGGGGACCCAAAATCTGTGAGAAAGATGGTTGTAGGAAAAAATGGATTTGATAGATTAGGTGAACTAGAGTTTGGAAGACTTGAGTCTGTAATAAATTCTAACAATAAAGAAAGAAAGAGAAATGAGAAATTCTTGTAAAAACAAAGATGTGGTGGACAGAATAATGGTCATAATGTTTGAGACAGAAAAAAGTGTTCAGATATTTGATTAAAAATTCATATTTATTTGTAAAGAAACATATATAGTACTAATTTGTGCTTCTTGAATTTTATCTCCCCAGTTTTATTTTGAACCTGAAAGTCAGTGAGGAAAAATTTGAGTCTCTCTCTCCCTGCCCCATGTAGTGCCTGTCCAAATTCCCACAACTTGTGAATACTGTAGGTTACATGACAAAAAAGAATTAAGGTTGATAATCAGTTGAACTCAAATGGGCATTATTCTAGTTTAGATCACCTGGATGGGCCCAATGTGAAATCAGGATCTTTAGAAATGGAAGATAGAGGCAGAAGAAGACAGAGTAGGGGATGTGGCAAAGTGGTGCAGCGTGAGAGAGACTCAAAGAGCTTTGCTGGCTTTGAAGATGGAGGAGGCCTGTGGACCCTGGTAAAGACAAGGAAACAGGCTGTCCCCCTATACCCTCCAGAAAGGAAAGCAACCTGGGGACATCTGGATTTTAGCCCAGTGAAACCCATCAGGCTCTGAGTTCAGATCTGTAATATAATAAACTTGTAAACTTGTGTTGCTTTAAGCCACTGATTTTTTGGTGATTTGTTACAGCAGTGATAGGAAACTAATACGAAGGGATTACAAAAAGATCAGGGCATCATATGGAACATGCAAAGTAGAACGTTTATGATTTGAATAAATAAAAAGAGTAGAGCCATACCCCCTTTGCACGGCCTGGGGTTCCTGACTAGGGCTAATAGAGAAAAAGTCACCCTAGTACTCCATTTGGTCTAGAACTGAGCTACAGCAACGTGGTCACTAAACTGTAAATGCATCAAAGGCTTAGTTATGGTTTCAGGGAAAAAGGTGAATGTTAGCAACCTGACGATGAAGGTAAGGGGAGAGATAAAAGATAAGGTTGGGGCACTGATATCCTTTTTAAAATCAGGAATTCAAACATACATTTTGGAAAAGTGATGGTCTGGAAACAAGATTACGTGTATTATTCAAAGGAAACCCTCAACAAGCAAAACATCACACCTGGTGGAAATGGTTTGAAGGAACTGGAAGAAGATTGTAGATGTAGCTGTTAGAAAAATGAAGCAGAGATGAAAGGAGTTGCCTGTTTGGTGGACCAGGTGAGGGAGGGTAGGACTTTACTATTTTCTCTTTACTTCTCTTTACTACTTCTCTTGGGAGAAGGTTTTACATAGTATTTGAGACAGAAAAAATATTGGGTAGTCATTTGATTAAAAATAAATATTTATTTTTAGATTAATAAAATAAACCTTTGTTAATGACATGTTGCTGTTTGCCAAGTGACACACCCTTTGACATACTGTCAGTAATGGAGAATGGATCCTGTGGCAAAGTGGTTTGTCCTCAGTTTTATATACATATAAAATTGATGTTAAAAAATTCAACATACTATCCTCTATTGTGGCAATGTAAAAATGTATTTTGACATTCTTCCCATTAATATGTGCAATTTATTATCTCTTATAGTCCTTACTATTAGAGCACTTATATCCTTTTGACACTGGGTGAGCTTGTGACTGCTTTGACTAGCTGAGAACGACAGAAATGATACTATGTCATTTTTAGGATAGCCCATCAAATACCATACACCTTCCTCATATTTCCCTGGTGATGCTTGCTCTGGAAGGATCCTGTTAACATGAAGAAACCCAGTAACTCTGACGCTGCTATGCTTGAGTCTGTAAGTAATCCTTCTGCTCCACTCCTACTCCTCGCTGAGCTCTAAGGTGACAGGCAGCATCATTTCATTGCAGATGAATGAGTCATCGTGGTCTAGCCCCTGGAGCTTCCATATGACTGCAGCCCTCGCCTACATCTGTCTTAATTACACGAAAGATCCCAAGCAAGTACCTGCCAGCTGAGCCCTTCTCAAATTCATCACTGACCAAATTATGGACAAATTAAAATGGCTATTTTAAGTCTGTTTCCTATAAATAGTGACACAGTAATAGTACCTGAAACATGTATTCTCAGGAATCCATGTATTTATATTTCTTATTATAGCTGAGGCAAGCAGAAGGACTCCATGTAATGGTACAATTCTGCATTTTACTTCTTAGAAACAGAATGACTTTGGGAAAAATCACCTAATCCAAGTCTTCATTTCAATATTTCTGAAAGGGAGCTCATAATAATAGGCGAGTCTCCAGACTGTAGTAAGACTTGAATGGGAAAGAAAAAACAAAGCCCTTGGAAGCAGGGGAGGACAGTATGGCAAGCCCTCAGGAGGAGGTAATCAGGCCTCCTAACCATCTGCAATTCGGTGCGGTGTGCTGACCAGATACACAGGAAATCAGTGTTCTGCATGTAGAAATGGGAGCATTCCACCTCTCACAGCTCTCCTCCTTTTGACAGCCTCTTAACTATATGTTATTATGGGCAAATGTCTTTGATTTTGCCCTGGAAATCTATGGACTGAAAGAGAAATGAAAAATTCAAGGTATCTATTATTTTCTTGCTTTCATTAATACAGTTAAGGAAAATGATTATGCACCAAAAACAACTTTCTCCCTTGCCAAGACAGAGCCTCTTAGTAAATGTATATGAGCAGTGCTCTTTAAAACATTTACTGTGATATTTTTCAACATAATGAACAATTCATGGTACCCTTTCCTGGGCAGTCAGCTGCAATTCTTCATTCCAAATATGGCTCTCCTAAGAGCTTCATTCAGAGAAAAACTAGGTATGAAATTAGAAAGAAAAAAACTAAATTACAATAATTTAAATCACAAAGTAAGAGAGAGAAAGAAAATAATCAAAAGGAAAGAACACTCATTTATTTGAAAGAATCTTATCCCAATTTTAACCACATTACTCATTGATGAGTAAGTCAGCATCTATCTTAATTTGCTCTAGCATAGCTTTTTTTTCAAGTTAGTATAAAATAGGTCAGCTGTCAGTTCTTCCACAACTGCATTTATATAGCAACACAAGGAACAGATTTTCTCTTTGCTTCCCCTATGATAAGATGCAAACTAAACCATGCATATAAAGCACAGAAGTTACCCTCTAAAGAGCTTAAAGCATTAGCAAAACAGATTGTTTTTCCCAACGGTATATTTCAACAAGGAAGGTACTTGCAAAATGTTAGTGTAAAGAACAGAAATTCACTTATATGTGTATCTGTGATATCAAACTCAAGCTTTTAAAGTGTCTTGTAGATTACGGCCTATTAGCAAGAAGCACTCACTAGGAATGTAATACAGTGAACCCTCTTGCAGAAACAGATGGTTTAAGCTCCTCTTGGGAAATGTAAGCAAAAGAAAAGTCACAGTGGGCAGAGCTTGGAAAAACTTAACCTTTTAATCAAATATAAACCTCTTCTCAGAAAAAGGCTATGAAGAAAATGTCAACCCGGAGAGATTTTTACAATGCAAAGCATGGACTTCTTTAATTACTGTATATATTATACTATGGAATGAACTAGCAGTGACCTTGTATTTGGAATGTTAAGTATCAATTTGGACAATTCACTCATCTATTTTAAAATTTGGTGATGTGTTTGTGAAAATTAAATAGCTGAATTGATACAGACCTAGGAAGGAATTTATATAAAGTAGGATGGTACCTGCTATACGTCAAACAGGCCATCAGATCAAAATCCCTGGAGAAAGTGTATTCATCAATTCAGTTCAAATGCCAGCTCCTCTGTGAAGCTCTGCTCACCTCTGCAAGCAAAATACTCTTGGCAGTGCCATTATGCCAATAAAATGCATGATACTTCTTATTTAATAATTTAATTTCCCTTTTCTATTTTAAAAACAGTTTATCATGTAAACTCACTAAACTATAAGAATTGTTTCTCAATATTTTTCTAAAAATAGATTTCTTAGTCTCTTTGCTTAAACCATGATATTTATGATACAGTTTATTTCATCTCCTTTGAATATTCTCCAGCTAATATTATTTTAGTTCATACTATGAAAGAGTAAATAAATTGAAATGATTTGCAAAAGAACACACACTCTCCCACCCAGGTATTGTGACATTGCAACTGGATGGACAGGTGGAGAGTCTGTGGATGAGTCAGGTTGATAGATCAACAAAAAAAGCATGGTTGCTACCAATTCAGAGACAGAGCAAGATAGTGAGAGAGCTAGGCGGATAGGGAGATAGATGATGACACATAGAATCATAGACAATGTAGATATGTAGATAGGGAGAGGAAATGATAGTAGACAGATAATATGTGCACAGTTTTAATTTACAATGAAAGCAACATTGTGGGCCAGTCCACCAAGTTTTTGGAAAAAAAGTTTAATTATTAATGTAAGGTAGATGAAACCAGACCAGGCAAGCGGCAAAAAAGGAACCCCAAAAATTTATTAGCGCAATCCAGGGCGAGGTTCACTGGTCCATGGATCCACAGGCCAGGGAAGTTGCGCCCAGCAGGAGGGGTGACAGGCTTATCAAGGGTGCTGGGAGAGCTCTGAGGGTGTGGGTGTCGTGATCACCAATGATTGGTCATGCTGGGTTGCTGGGGAGAGAGTACTGTGACACGTGTTCTAGGTGGGACCTTAGGCTAGGGACCTTCGGTTGAATCATTTGAGTGATATTAACTTTTCTTTTCCTTATTGGGCTCGAGTCGGGTTCCTCCAGTGAGACACGTCCCTTCCTCCGATACCTCTGGTCTTACATTCTAACCTTTTTGTCATAGAGGATGCCAGCTCATTCTAGCTACTTCCTGCTGAGGAGGGGTGGCGTGGGGAAGTTACAGCTGGTAGGTGGCTGAGGGTGATTCAGAGGGAAGGGGTGAGTACTCATGTAACAGCTTCTGGTTAACTGTAACTCAGGAGATTTCCACCAGTCGCTGTTGAAAAAAATCTGAGGACTGGGGGTGGTAGGGAATATGTAACTTCCAGGTGATATTGAGACTCTAGGCCACTAGTTGGGTGACCTTAGAGATGAATGCCGGACTGTTGTCTGATTGGATGGAGGCTGGGAGGCCGAACTGGGGGATGATGTGTTCCAACGGCATCTCAGGAGGAAAAGCAGCATCTGGGTAAAGTTAAAGATAAGCTGGGCCTTTTAGCAGGCTAAAGTAAATTTTACAATAGTCTCATTTAATTGACACAATGGAGACATGGGCTATGCTGAGGTACTTTCTTATCTGGGGGATGTTCAAACATTCCAGGATATTTAGTTTTAACTAATCTTCACTGAAGAATGCTTATATTCTTAGTGTGATATTTTACTTTAGAGAATTAATGTGACTCTGACTTTGCTTAATTGTTTAATACAGAGTTTTGGTAGGGGGTTTCCTTGCATGTAGTTACATTGCTCTGACTGTAAATATCCTGCCTTGCTTTTACCAGAGGCCCTCACCCTATTCTGTCTAAGCCCACAGTCCATGTCTCATTACCCCCTCTAGAGATAGAGACTCTAGGTGCTGCTAGGGAAAGGGGGCAGGGCAACGACCACTGTGGCTGTTTTATGCTGAGAAGCGGCGCAGTAAAGGGTGCAGTTAGGTCTCTATCACTGGTCAGTCGAGGGGGCCTCGGAAGATGGGCACTTCTTTTCTGGGTTCCATTTATATTACTATTTTCAGTTTTATGGCTTCTAGGCAAGATAGAACAAATCGTGTTATTAGGTTCCGTAGCAAAATCTGGAGTTGGATTTTCTATTCTGGAAGAACAGACTTGACAAGGAGATTAAAGAATGCATGGCTAAATATGTGTATTAGAAATAGTAAAACTTTAATTGAGAATTATTGGGGAAACTAGAATTCTGGATCTAGTCTATGTCTCAATGCTTAGTATTAGGACTCAGTATAGATAAGGCTGCATTATTGAAACAATACTTTTCTCTAAAATCACTTTCATTTTTATTAGAAGTAACTAGATTAAGAAAATAATGAACACTTGGCTTGATTATGTGCATTAAGTGGAGCAAGAAGAGCAATTGAGTACATAGGCTCTTTTAAATGTGCTTTGCTGGAACTTTTTATAAGGAATTTCAGATTGGACTTTTAAAGCCTTCTCAAGGCCAGAAAGCTAAGCCAGACTTGCCATTAGGTTTCGTCTGCAGTGCCTGTATATTTATTTGGGTGAATTCTTCTCTTCTTGAGGTTCTCAAGATTTTCCTGAGGTTCTTTCACTTGACAGGAAGTGACCTTCCTTACTCACCTGGTAAGGCTGGTGGGACTCTGTAAGCAAGGTACCAGGCCAATTCTTCCGAGGGACTTTGTTGGCTCTATAAAGTCAATCTTAGTTCTTTAAAGCTGTTTGTTCATATCTGAATTTATGCACGTGTCTTTCAGGTATGACATTCCAGACAAAGCTTTGGTAATATAACCAGTGTTTTTAATTGGTCCTGTTACAAAGAAAGCAGGTTCTTACTGAGTTTATGCAAATAAATATACTGCCATGAAATATAAAAATAGTCACTAAGAGTTTTTAAATTCTGGTGGGATCAGGTAGAGAGAACGATAAATGTTTCAATTCTGCTTACAAAGATATTGTCACTTACTGAACTGTTGTCAGTCAGCTTAAGAGAAAAAGCTTAAAATACTTTGTCAGCAACATTTGAAATAAAAAGCCAAAAAATCATTTTCTTTAGTTTACTTAATCTTATGTAACTAATACCTGTTCTGTTGATTTTTAATTCTTTACTAGTTTAGGAATAATAAAATAGTGACTATAAGTGACAAAAGACTTAAAAATGACAGTGGTTAAAGATTTGATGAGAGCTTACTGTAAGACAGTTGACATAAGGAAATTCGGATATTTCTGTAACATAAAACATTCAATAACAAAGTTTAGCATTATTCTCTTTGACAGTGTTTTCCAGGTAAATATGTATCAGATAAATAAGCTAAATTAGCCAAATATTTTCCCAGATGAGGAGAAGAAATTCCTCTGACATATTCCAGGGGCCCTCTGGAAAATATCAGAGTGAACTAGAGGTATTTTGAATTTGATTTTGGGAATGTCAGAAAGTTTTTAAGGCACTTGGCCTAAATAGCCTAAATACAATCATAAGTCACTATGAAACAATACTTATTTATTTAACCAGAATGACAATAAAAGATTTTAAAGGCAAATACAGAAGGCTACACAGTTGTTAGCAAAACTTAGCTTTTAGTCTTTTTAATAGTAAGATCTTATTTTCTTAAATAGTCAGACAACTCATTGAGACTTTAAGCATGAGAAACTGCTTTGATAAAAACAATTAGAAAGCTCTTTGCAATCTTTCAACATTAAGAGCAGACTAACAATTTAAGAAAATTTTGTCCTTTTAACTGAGAACAAAATTCTAATTTTGCTGTTACTTGGTATCAAGACTCATTTGCTTTAATTTCATATAGCATGACTGTATCAGCTTCCACAAACTTTCTACAACTTTATTTTACATTCAGAGTTCTCCCTTTTTAAATAAACAGCTGTACTTTAGAACAGTTACTTTATTTTACCCTAAATAAAATGAATCTCCATTCCTTATACTTTCTCTTATTAAAACATACATCTTTTCTAGCGAGCAGAGATGTTTTCTTTATCACTTTAAGTAGTTTTATTTAGAATTTAAAACTATTAGGAACCTTAATTTTCAGTGAACACTGAGAATTGGTCTATTGTAAATGATTACACTAGCCTAGCACTCTTTAGATTAACAAAATTTTTAACACATTTCATAATTTCTGGAACTGTGTGCTTTACAGCACAATCTCTAAGCATAAAATATGTCCACTTAACTTAGCAAAACTTCATTTTAGTTTACTACAAAGATTCTCAGGCAGTTTGTACATACACACACTATAACACACAATTAAGATGTTCCCTGCTACTCTTAGTTTACTTAGAACTATGCTAGATTACTCATGAAACTTTTACTAAACATTACAAAGTTAAGCTTAAGTATTTTTTCTTGAAAGGTTTAACAGATAACATCAATTGAAATGACTTTAGGTAAAAACAGGCAGCTGATAACGATAAGGACATGTCTGTTTCAGTTCAACTTAAATTAGCATTAATACTTAATATTTTTTATTAGAATTTTCTGGGACTTTTAGAATGCCCAATTTTCACAAGCACTTGTCTTTAAATCAATTAATTCTTATTAATACTATCCGGAGTTAGAAAACTATTTTCATTTACACTTAGACACACAAACATACAGATTGAGTCATTTGAGAGAGGTACCAAAACTCTTTAGTATAGGCAGTTGGATTGGCAGAGTATGAGCCCAGGCGTTCTTCTATCTGAGACAGGTCTCCCAGGGAGAAGGGCACATGTACTTGAACCAATCCCTCAGTGCCAGCCACTTCCCAAAGTGACTGGAGGGCTGGCCCAGTTAGGAGGCGGCTTGGGGATATAAGATGGTGGTGGGGTGGGAGTAGGATAGGGGAGGGGTATGACAGAGATGACACAGGGGTAGGCACAGAGGAGACCTGGATGGAAGAGGCCTGGGCACCGGAGGGCAAACAGGAAGGGGGTTGGGAAGGGGCAGATGGTTGAGGAGAAGGAGAAGGGAGAGGCAGAGAAGGAGGGGTAGGGGCTGGAGGGGGTGGCCAAGGTCCTCTGGGGGATCCGCAAAGGAAGATTCTGGTGCAGTGGGAGGTTGGTAGCCCTACTGGGGACTTGGCCAGGAGGACCTGGACCCAGGAACACTTGACACAGAGGTCTAGGAGTGAGTGCAATGCCCAAAAGGCCTGGACATAGGGAACCTCAGACCATTTCCCAGTCCTGTGACAATACTTGCTGAGACTGGTGAGGAGGCCAAAATCAAAAGCCCTCAGGGGGCCAGTAAGACTGGTTATCCAGAAAATATTGGGCCAGGCCTGGGAACAAAGGAAGATCAGCTTCCGTTCACAGATATCCTCAGATAAGCCCAGAGTAGTGAGGTGGGAAATAAGACACTTCAATGGGGTCTGTGCCTCAGGTTTTGAGTGCTGGCTTCTCATGACTATTTCCTCCATCCCCAGGTCTCTAAACAAGTAGGTCCAGCTTCCCAGAGCTACTCCGGTTAGGGACAGAAAAAAAACAGGTTTGGCAGTCTGGAGATAGGGACGTCTCCGCTATACCAGAGCCAGAAAGGCACAGGCCGGAGGGGTGCCCGGACACAGCCATAATTTTGGACCAAGCACTCCACGGAGGGTAGGAGGAGGGAGCAGGGAAGAGGAGGGCCTCACCAAGTTGTCTGAGGCCCTGGGATCAGGTCCTTTTCCGGAAAGAGGTCCCAGATTGGGAGAAGAGGGGGAGCCTGCTGGGGCCCCACGCCATCCTTCTGGGTTTCGGCACCAAAATGTAAGGTACATGAAACCAGACCAGGCAAGAGGCATCAAAGGAGCCAAAAAAATTTATTAGCGCAATCCCGGGTGAGGTTCACTGGTCCGCAGATCCACAGGCCAGGGAAGTTGCGCCCAGCAGGAGGGGTGACAGGCTTATCAAGGGTGCTGGGAGAGCTCTGAGGGTGTGGGTGTCGTGATCACCGATGATTGGTCATGCTGGGTTGCTAGGGAGAGAGTACTGTGACACGTGTTCTAGGTGGGACCTTAGGCTAGGGACCTTCCGTTGAATCACTTGAGTGACATTCGCTGTTCTCTTCCTTATTGGGCTTGAGTCGGGTTCCTCCAGTGAGACCCGTCCCCTCCTCCGATACCTCCGGTCTTACAATTAATACAGACCATGTCCAAAAATGATTCAATTATGTTTTAAAAAGATAATTGTTATTCTTGCTAATTACAACTACTATTACATCACTATATAAAAAATGAAAATACGAGCAAATTTTAGAAAATGAAAGAAGATTAGGGAACTAACAGAAATCACATTATTTATGACAACAAGTACCAGTGTATTAATTTAAAAGTAGATTAATTCAACTACTTCCTCTTAGAGAACATGTACACAGAGAGAACAAACAACAAAGTGAGGTAAAAAGTGCAATACTAACAAACAATAGAGGAGGCAAGAACAAAGAATATAATATAGATGAAGATGTTTAAACCACATATGTGATAGATGGTGATAAAAAATATGAACAAAATGATCTAATGAAATACACGGAGAGGAGGCAGACAGAAGACCCTGAGTGAGAGAACCTCCATTGTTTTTTAAGGTTTCTGGCTTCATTCAAATTCTGGTTCTAAAGTGAAGCCCTGCATGACTTGGACAAAGTATTCACATTATTTTTGTCTGTTTTATCTTCTCTTAATAGAGTTGAAAATAGCTCCTGTTTTATATGATTATTTTGAGGAATAAATTAAGTAATACGAAATATTTAGCAAATTTTTTGGTACAATGTTAATTACTTAATAGATGTTAACTAGTCATATATAAATACATATATAGGTGTATGTGTACTCAAATCACTAACAGTGTTTATCTCTTGATTTTTGATTTGAATACTTTCTTTCCCATGTGTGTTCAATATTCTCTGCATATTGCTTTTTAAATTACAAAAATTTTGAGACATTAAATTCAAAGATTTATTTTTTATTTATGTTTTTTCCTTATGGAGTTACTGTATTAGAGAAAAAAAACATTTAAAATGACATATGCTAAGAAAATTTCTTAGAAAGTCAATTTATTTTGCTCTCTGGTTAGAAAGAACAAGCTGCACTTGCATTTTGAACTTACTTTTAATTTTCATACTTTAAATTCCAGTACATTTTCATCCAGGGCAGAAATCATTTTTAGGCTACCCTTTAGGACTTCATAAAGGATGTGTCTGTTTCATTGTTCCTTATTACATTTCAGAACTATTCATCCTTTGCACATACCCTAAAGTTCAAAACTCGGTAAAGCAAGCATGTAATTTTTTCCATTAACTTGTTCCTTAGAGTTCTTGAAACTCTATATATGTACAGGCTGCCTATCTCTGCTTTCTGCATTCTACCAAATGGGATTAGAAGTACAGGAAGGACCTGACTGTATTTCCAGGACAGCTGAAATGCTACAACAAATGAAACATTTCACTGTCAAATATAGTACAGTATTCTAGGTGGAACCAGGAATGAAAATGCTCTTGTTTAATTTACATGCTGAAATTCTTTCAGTCAGCTGAAGTACATATTTTTAATATTATTCAAATTAAAATGCAAAGTACATATTTGAATATTACATTCAGCCATAAGTAATGATACTTTCAGTTCTTAATTTGGTATTCAAAGCAATTATTATGAAATTGTTCAAAGATTAAAAAACAAATATTTTTGATAGAGATAAGAGGAACATGGTATTTTGTGTCAAAGAATATTTATAAACAGTAATATAAGTAAGAATAATAGAAATTATACTATAATGTTAAAAAGACAAGAAGGTAGATTTATTCACAACTACATTAGTATTGAGGTAAATGTAATTAAAATTAAAACACATTAAAGATAAAGATTATCAACTGGATTTTTTAAAAATCATAATATTCCATTTACATAAATATCACTTGAAATATATGGAGTTAGGTATGTTGAAATATATGGAATTAGATATGTTGAAAATAAGAGAATGCTGAGGACACACCACGCACAAGTAGACTTTGAAAGACAAAAAAAGCATTACCAGAGTAGAAAACAAACATTTTATAATGAATAAATTATCAACTTAACTAAAAATAGGACAATTCTAAATATACATACAGCTAATACAATAATATAACTGTAAGAGAAAATATAACAAGATCAGTAATATAACTTAAAAGTTCTGTAAGCAACAGATTATAGAACTAATGGAAAAATGGACACATTCACAACCATGATAATTGACTAAATTAACAGAAAAACTAAGTAAGGAAATAGATTTAAACATAATTTAACACTTACCTGACAAATACAAAATTGAACATCCAAAAGAGTAGAATACATATTCTTACTGAATGCACATGGGACATCTGACAAAATACATCATATTGTAGGCAAAAAAAGCAAGCCACAGCTAATTTGAAAGCATTAAAATCAATCTGTGTATATTTCTGACCTCTGGAATTAAAATAAAAATCAATATCAAAGAAAGGAACTAAAGTTTTCCAAATATACACAAAATGATCCATATATAGCTCAATAATTTTTAAGTTGACCTGGAAGTAAAAATTGATATTAGGTAATATTTGAAATGAATAAAAAGAAAATAAAACATATCAACATATATGTGAAATACATTTAAAGCAGTGCTTAGAAGGAATATTACTGTTTAAGGACACATATTAGAAAAGAAAAAAAGCTGAAAATCAAGGGTTTAGATTCCATCTCAAGATTCTAATAAAGGAACAATAAGAATATAGAAGCAAAAAGAGGAAAATAAGAACTCAAAAGCAAAATATTTTAAAAAGACTTTAAAAAGTATAACAGAAGAATATAATGAAAATTAATCTAAGAATAGAATAGTTTGTTTCTTTGACAAGTTGAATAAATTGAGAAGCCCCTGTGAAACAGGAAATGAGAAAACAATAATTACCATCATACCAAATACTAAGCATACTAAAAAGATATTAAGTAATATTGTGAGTACTTTGTGCCAATTTTAGATGAAAGTTGACAAATTCCTTGAAAAACAAAAGTTCCTTAAATTGACATGTAATAGATTAGAAAAGTTAAATAATGCTTAAAAAAATTGAATCGGTAATGAAAATTATTCTCACAAAAAGTTCAGACCTGTTGACTTCTTTGGTGAATTCTTTCAAATATTTATGAAAAATATAATAAAAATCTTATTCAAATTCTTTCAGAGAATAAAAATAAAGGGGAAATACTCCTCAACTCACTTACAAAGCCAGATTAATTCTAAAACCTGAAAAGGACATCAAAAGAAAAATGCATTGCAGCTCAATATCTCTTACAAATGTAAATGTAATATTCTGGAAAAATAACTTACCGAGTAAACAAATATATGAAAAGTAAAATATTATCATGTTAGGATGTACCCAGGAATGCAAAGTTAGTGTAACATAGACAAATAATTAATGGGATTCAGCACTTTAGAAAAACAGAAAAGTGAAAACAAATGTTCAACTCAATAGATGTAGGAAAACATCATTTGATAACAAGTTCTAAAATTAACAATTAAAATTAAACTTTCAGTAAACTATGACTAAAAGAGAATTTCCTAAGTCTGATAAAAGCTATTTATAGCTTCTAGAGCTAATGCTATACCAAATATTAAAATAGTAAATATTCCTCCCTGAATTTGGGAACATGACAAGATGTCCACTAATCACCACATTTTAATGTTAACATTTCGTTGAGTATTATTTTGGGTACTTTAGCCAATTCATAAGTTAGAGAAAAGGTACAAAATTCAAGAAGTCTAAATAAGACAGATATATTTCTCATTTTATATTATTTGTGCATATGGAAACTAAAAAAGAATGTACACATCTGCAAACTAGTAAACACAGTAAATAATTCTTTCAAGTTTGCTGGATACAGAGTCAACATACTAAAATAAGTTGTATTTTTATGCTAATATATTTGGAAATATCATTTACAAGTATCATAAATGCACCCACTTAGGAAAAAGTCTAATTTTATACTTTATATCTACACTGAAAACTACAAAACATCTTTTTAAGAAATTAAGATCTAAATAAATGGAAGATTATATTATATTCATAGGATAAAAACTCAGTATTAAAATTTAACATCTCTTCAAACTGATCTGTTGATTAAATGCAATTCCTAGACAATCCCCTCAGGTGTGTGTTTGTGTGTGTGTGTGTAAATTGATGAGCTAATGCATGCTTAAATATGTATGAAAATATAATTGATCTACACATCATAGAAACTTAATGTCAATTAGGAAGGGAAAAATATGGAAGAGTAGGAAGGCAAGGAGGAACCCTCCGGCGCCCCCCCCCCCCCCCCCCCCCCCACACACACCAAGAAAGCAACTACAGCAAATATACTAACCTGAAAATGACCTGAAGACTGAAGAGCAGACCACCTACCCTGGGGAAGAAGAGAAGACCACACAGAGAGGGGTGAGATGGCAGAGAAATCATCATTGGGACCCCAGCCCTTCCCCAATCCCAGCACACAGGTGGGAGGAAGAGGAATAGAGTGGGGAAGGTATAAGTGCTCAGGAACTTTGCATACTTGGCCCTGGAGATCTGCCCTGAGAACACTAGTCCATGTTGTATTGGGCTTTGGTGGCTAATGGGTCTGGACACCAGGGAGAGTTGGAAAACTAGGAGGCTGAGACCCAGTCACTTGCTGAGGACAGGCATGCTTTACTAATCCTGCTGAGACCCAAAACAGCGGGAGCAGTTTGAAAGGTTTTTCAGCAGCAGGAAGGGTGCCAGAGTGGGGAAGTTTGGATGGAGCTCTCTCTGCAAGAGAAAGTGAAGGTGAACAAAACATGCCCAGCCCTCCCTCAGCCCAACAGGTCAGGTACTTGCTGGATTTCCAAGCACTCCATCACCTTCCCTGTCAGCTAAGCCCTGAGGCACTTCCCTACACACCACCTACCCGTCCCAATCAAACCAGCTGATGGCAGGCAGAGGGTAACTTTGCTGACTGGCAGGCAGAGGGAGGTATTGCCAGATTTTTCAGCCCTCATTCAGCTCAACTGGGGAGATGCCTGCTGGAGCCAGCTCCAAGCCCTTTGTCCTCCTTGCAGGTAGCTCAGCCCAGGGCTGTGTGCCCCACTGCCATCACTGTGCCCTGTATAAACCCGGCAGTGCTGCCAACTCTGCAGTGCAGGCAGAGGGTAACCTGCCCACAACAATCCCAGCAGAAACACTGCTTCTCTACTCACAGTGTGCCAGCTGAGGCAAACTGCCATCCATGCTGGACAGAGACAGGCCACTGCTGGCAGACAGAGAGAAAGAGGGCCCCACTCATAGCATACCAACAACAACAGAGGCTCCACTGCAAAGGAGAACAAGGTACAGGTGAGCAGAGTCTTGAGGTTCTGGGAACCACAGGGTGCCTTCTTCATAAAGCCAGTACTCTCTAGAACAGCAAGCACAGCAGATCTATCAAATACAAAGGAAAAACCCTGATAAAATGAGAAGGCAGAGAAATATGTTCCAAACAAAACTACAACAGTTCAAAATTTGTGGGATGCTGAAAAAGTGGTTCTAAGAAGGAAGTACATAGTAATAAAGGCCTATCTCAAATAATAGTCTGAACTCACAATTAAAGAAACTAGAAAAAGAAGAACAAATGGAACTCAAAGTTAGTAGAAGGAAGGACATAATAAAGATCAGAGCAAAAATTTTTTAAATGGAGAATAAAACAATAGAAAATAATCAATGAAATCAAGAGGTGATTGTTTGAGAAGATAAACAAACTAGACAAACCCCTTGCCAGGCTTCTCAAGAAAAAAGAGAGGACACAAAGAAAATCAGAAATGGAAAAGGAATAGTCATGATAGGTAACATAGAAATACAAAGAATTACTAGAGAATTCTAAGAAAAAATATATGCCAACAACTTGAACAACCTAGAAGAAATATAAATTCCTAGAAAGTACAATAAATATTGACCTAGGAAGAAAAAGAAAATCTGAGCAGATTACGAGTAATGAAATTGAATTAGTAATCAAAAAATTTCCAACAAACAAAAGTTTAGGACCAGATTGTTTCACAGCTGAATTCCACCAAACATTTAAATAATACCCATCCTTCTTAAAGAGTTCCAAAAGTAGAAGAGGGAATACTTCCAAACTCATTCTATTTGACCAGCATTATACTAATATCAAAATCAGACAAAGACACTACAAAAAAGAAAATTATAGAACAATATCCCTGATGAACATAGATCCAAAACTCCTCAAAAAATATTAACAAACCTAATTCAAAAGTGCATAAAAAGGATCATCTATCATGACCAAGTAGGATTTATTCTAGGTACACAAGGATAGTAGAACATTCATAAATCAATCAACATCTAAAACACATTAACAATAGAAGGTTAAAAACCACATGATCATCTCAACAGATGCTGAAAAAGCATTTGATAAAATTCAACATACATTCGTGATAAAAACTCAACAAAATGGGTAAAGAGGTTATGTACCTCAACATAAAAAAAGGTCATATGTGACAAACCCATAGCTAACATTATGCTCAGTGGCAAAAAGCTGTAAGCTTTTCCTCTAAGATCAGAAACAAGACAAGTATGTCCCTTCTCCCCACTTTTACTCAACATAGTACTGTAAGTCCTAACCATGGCAATCAGACAACACTGAGATAAAAGGCATCCAGATTGGTTAGGAAGAGGTAAAACTATCACCATTTGCAGATGACATGATATTATATATAGAAAACCCAAAAGACTTCACCAAAAAACTATTAGAGCTAATAATTGATTCAGCAAAGGTGTAGGATACAAAATTAATACACAGAAATCTGTTGCATTTCTATATACTAATAATAAACTAACAGAAAGAGAAATTGGGAAAATAATACCATTTACAATTACAGAAAAAATAATAAAATATCAAGGAATAAACCCGACCAAGGAATTGAAAGACCTGTACTCTGAAAATTATAAGACACTAATGAGAGAAATTGAAGAAGACACAAAATAAATAGAATATATCCCATGCTCATGGATTGGAAGAATTAATATTGACAAAATGGCCATCCTGACCAAAGCAATCTAGATTCAGTGCAATCCCTATAAAAATACCAATGGCATTTTTCAATGAACTAAAATTCATATGGAACCACAAAAGGACCCAAATAAACAAAGCAATTCTGAGAAAGAAGAACAAAGCTGGAGGTATTATGCTTTCTAACCTCAAGCTATCTTTCAAAACTGCAGTAAAAAAAAAAAAAACAGCATGGTACTGCCACAAGAGAAGACCCATAGATCAATGGAACAAAAATAGCGAGTCCAGATATAAACCCACATATATATGTTCAATTAATATATGATAAAGGAGAAATGAATAAATGGGGAAAAGACAGTCTTTTCAATAACTGCTATTGGGAAAACTTAATAGCTACATGCAAGAGAATGAAATTGGATTACTTTCTGATTTCATATACAAAAATAAACTTTTGGATTAAAGACCTAAATGAAAGACATGAAACCATAAATCTCTTAGAAGAAAACATAGGTAAATCTCTTGAACATAAACATGAGCAACCTTTTTATGTACACATCTCCCTGGGCAAGGGAAACAAAAACAAAAATGAACAAGTGGGTCTATGTCAAACTAAAAAGCTTCTGTAGACCAAAGGACACTGTCAGCAGAAAGAAAAGGCAGCCTACAGTACAGGAGAATATATCTGTAAGTGATTTCTCCAATGACAGGTTAACATCCAAACATACTAAGAACTCATACAACTCAACACAAAAAAATCAAATAACCTAATGAAAAAGTGGGAGGACCTGAAAAGACATTTTTCCAAAGAACAAATACAGGTGGGAAAGATGTTCCACATCACTAATCAGGGAAATGCAAATCAAAATTGCAATGAGATATCACCTCACACTGGTCATAATGGCCACTATCCAGAAGACAAGAAAAAACAATTGTTTCCAAGTGTGTAGAGAAAAAGGAACTCTCCTACCCTGCTGATGGGTTACAAATTGGTGTAGCGACTGTGGAAAGCAGTATGGAGGTTCCTCAAATAACTAAAAATAAAAACAACAAGTGATCCAGCAATTCCATTTCTGGGAATCTACCCTAAGAAAACAAAATCATTAATTCAGAAAGATATTGGCACCCCTGTGTTTACTGCCACATTATTTACAATAACCAAGGTGGAAGTAGCAGAAGTGTCTCTCCATAGATGAATGGATAAAAAACTTGGTACTTATATACAATGGTATGTTATTCGGCTATAAAAAAGAAAGGAATCTTGTCATTTGTGATAAATGGATGGATCTAGAGGATATTATGCTAAGTGAAATAAATCAGTCATAGAAAAAGGAATACCATATGGTAACACTTATATGTGGAATCTGGAAAACAAAACAAACAGAAATAACCTCATAAATATAGAGAATGGAGAGGTAACTATGGGACATGGGAGGATGGATGAAACAGATGAAGAGATAAAGAAGTACAAACTTCAAATTATAAAATATTTTAGTAACAGAGGAGGAAGTACAGCATAGGGAATATAGTTTATAATATTATTATCTTTGTATGGTGACAGATGGTAACTGTACTTATTATGGTGAGCATTTAAAAACGTATGTAATTCATGAATCGTTGCTCATCTGAAACCAATATAATATTATATATAAAACTATATTCCAATAAAAAATGATAAAAGAGGAAAATATCTTACTGCCTTTCAGTGGGAGGAAGGATAGTCCTTTTAATAAATGGTACTGGGGCAGCTGGATATCCATATGGAAGAAAAACAAACCAGGAGCCTTAACTTTAAGCATGTAAAATAATTAATTTGAGAGAAATCACTGACCCAAACAATAAAGCATCTAAAAAAAAAACCACAGGAAAAGTTCCTCATGGAATCGAGAGAGTCTATGTCTTTTAAAGAGGAAACAGATAAAACAAACAAAAACAACTAACAAAAATGTTTTAAACTTATACATTGTATTGGATTAAAATGAAGACTCTTAATAAAAAATATACCTTTATGAAAGAAAAATTAGAAGCCACTAAAGGAATATATTCACATGAATATTCATGTGACAAAAGGAGTCATGTAGACTATATAAAGACTCTAGCAAATAATTTTTAAAAACAGATAATCAAATTAAGAGAAATAAGAAAAACTCTTCGATAGTCACTTCACAAAAAGAATATCAAAATGCTGAATGAATAAGTGAAAAGATGTTCACCATCATTAATTTTAAAAGAAAGACAAATTAAGTGCTGTTATTTGCCATAAAAACACTGACACTGCTAAGCACTGGTGTGAATGTGGAACTGTTGGAAATCTCTTACCTGGCTGATGGAAGGGAAATTATCCCTTCCCAGTTAAACTGGAAAATATTTTTCAATATAACACCTACAACCTTGCAAGTCAACTTACAGATATGTGGCTGTAAGAAATCAGGGTTTATGTCCACTGAAAAAAATGTAAGAGGATGTTCCTAGCAGCTTTATTTGTTTTAACCTGAGACTATGAACTGGAATATAAATAGTGATATATGTATTCAATGAAATTCAATGTATAAATGAAGGAAATAAATACTGATACATGCATTAACTTGCTGTCTAAGCACTAGATCTATCTAGTATCCATCATCTATCTATCACCTATCAAGCTCTTTTTAAATGTATATGGATATATCAATGTCAATATTTATTTGAAGGGGTATTATCCTTAACATGAGCTTTTAATTTAGAAGACCAAAGAGAGAGAAAATAAAATTTTCTCTTAGATAATGTACTGGTTAAAAGAAAACTTAAAAGAGAAAGAACATTCTGGTTTATAACTCTCAAACACTTCTAAACACCATTTGTGGTGGAATTTGTAATCCCATACTCAACTGCCCACAGTTCATTCAAGAAAATCAATAGATACTTGACAGAAACTTTATATTGAGACATAAAACCTCTTGGTGAATTATTGATTTGTCTTCTTCACCTAACCTCAATTATTGATATTAATTAATGCGTGGAACTTTTGTCAGAAAATAAAAATTAATCATTAAATCTAAATTATCTTTCTCTAAGTATGTCAACAACTTTAGGAATGAGAATTTGCATAAATACAAACTTTTTACAATATTCCAACCATGAAAACATCCCAAAGCTCTTAGTATTAAAGTATCTTTTATAGAGAAATGAAGGTTAAATCTCTATTTAAAATACTCATGCCAAACACAACTCTTTCTCTTATTTGTGGCATGTTGTCATAAAAATTAAAATATTTCCTCAGCATGCTTTATTTCTGTTGAAGAGGATGTGTAATTAAAGTGTAAAAACACTTTGGCCTTCCTCACTGATTTTAGAGATTATCCCCAAATACTGGTGATCCCTTAGTGGAGAGGCCCAGTAGATTGGATGTCGGCACCATTAGTCCAGGGAGCAGTGAATGTGGGGGTTTCACTCTATCTGCATGTGCTTGTGATAAATCAGAGAATTCTAGGACGCTTTGCTGAAGGAGCCTTAACTCTTACTTCCTAATTTTCATTTTACAAGTGAGTAAATGTCCCCAGAAATGTTAAACATAGTTCAGAAGGTATCCTGTTTTCCAGTTCAGTATACTAGTGGAAACCCCAAACCATGGGTCTTTTGGAATAATCGTGGCAGAGGACAAGACCCACCTCATTTTTAAGCACATATCAGAGCCAGTTAGCTTATCTTCTGGAGAAATTGAGCAAAGCCGTTTCCTGAAGAAGAAAAAAAAAAAAGCAACGTCTGCCAGAAAAACATCTGGAAAAGGTAGTTTTTTTCTCCAGCTTTAAAGTGCTAAATTCTATTATGGTATCAGTATTGGTCTCTGATGATAGTCAAGGTAGATTTAGCCCTTCGGCTCAGTTTTTAACACTGTGGTAAATCAGAGCTTTCTACATTATATCTTTCTAAATCTCTGTCCTTCTGTAGATGAATCAAATGTGCCACCACCTTGGTTAGGATGGGTCACAGCAGGAAGAGAACAGCCACAGGAGAACAAGAACTGTGGGAGCAGCTTTTAGGTGGTGAGGATGCACCGAACTGACCAGCTGGGGCTTTTACCTATCCACACATAACCTCCCCTGAGTCAGTCTTAAATGCAAGGAGCACATTTCCACCCACATATCGGGTAAATGATCAAAGCTATAGAGTGGGATACAGTTACGGAAAACATTTGTACTTACACTCAATCTTGTTTATTGAGGAATTTAGGCAACATCAGGAAAATGAATTTACATTCATAATCCCATAAATTCTAAAATAAAATCTCATTTGTTGAGGTTGTAAGAAAGCAAAGATTTGATCGTTTGGTTCACTTTGGAGATTTAACTGTAATCAATTTTAAAGTTCCTTAACTTGATCTGTAAACTCAAAATACTTGGATTTTCCTGCAGTTTAGAAATGTAAATGTTATCTCTGTGCAGTCACATTCTCTTCCTGAAGGTACATCAACGTACACAAGAAGCCAAATTAAACTTCAAAGAGTCGCTTGGTACATTTCTTTGGTGTGAGAAAGGGACACCCTTTTATGAAATTAGTTTTCTACATAGTCTCAAGATAGCTAAACCTTAAACTCTCTCCCTAAATACTAAAAAGAACTTTATGAGGAAGCTATTACTATCCTTAGTTCGCAAATGAGGAATAGCTATTTGCAATCTAAGTACCTGAATAAGTGCCAGGCAGCCAGTAGGGATTAGAACCAGAATTCCTACCCTCGTATTTTGTTGTGAAGCCCAAGGTTCAGCTCTGTTTAGCAGTGCAGTACCACAGTAGACTTGGCCGCAAAATAAACACACATTTTGCCTGATATCACTGCATCATGCCTCAAAGTGAGACAGGCCTGCAGTGCTAAATAAACCAGTAAATATTGATATAGATATATATACGTACATTTGTAGGTAGATAATAGATACCAGATAGCTATAGTGCTTAAACAAAGATTCCCAAAATTTCATTGACCACTTTGGTGTCTGTGACTCCATTTGTTATTCCTTCAGTACTGATGAAGCCTTCCTGAGGGATATATCTTTACCTTTAATCATCTGTCCATTTTCCTCCTTGTGTTGCTGAGCTGAGAGCTAGTCTGTCCCTTTTCATGAAGCTCTTTCTGCTCTAATGTCTACAGATTACTCATGGTTTTGAATCTCAGGTCCAGCATCTTCCTCAGTTCTTGCTGAACGTGATGGTATTGCTTGCCGTTCTCTGCGTCAGGACTCGGCTGTCAGCTAGTGTGAGTGCAGAGCTGCAAGCTCTGGTCCAGGTGAATCCAAAGCTCAGCACCATTGTATTACTGGGAGCTCCCTGCCGTGAACTGTCTAATTAATGAAGTGGTTAAGCTTTATTTTCTGATTCATCTTGAACATTACTATTTTAAGACTGTGGTCTCCAACATATAAAAGGCAATATTTGATTGGGCCTGCATGTTACCAGGCACTGTCACATAGATGATACAATTTATCCTCCTAACAATTTTTGAGACAGGCATTGTCATCTCAGGTTGTAGATGAGTGGGAGCTCACGTAAGAGTTGAGAGGAGGGAAGCAGCCTTCTTCAAGAGCTGGATGACCTTGTCGTGTATCTGAGTTTTTGTGAGCTTGTTTCCTCTTCTATACAATGGGAACACTACTGTCATGTGGAGTTTTTTCATAAAATACTGTGTCTACAAAGTGCCTAGAGGGTACATTACGTTAAAACAGAACTTGGCACATAGTATATCCTGAACATATGATAACCTTGTTAATATCATGATCAAATGGAATCTATCATCTTAATAAATGATAGAGAAAGACAAAAACAGGTCTTACAGCTCCTCAACCCCAAATGCATTGTGCTATGCTCTCGTAATCCTTTACAAAATGAAAGATTCTGATACTTTAGACATTTAAATTTTAGAGGCACTATTAAATGGTACTTTGAAAGATACATATTTTTAGGTTTCTCTATAATTAATAAGTCTTGTGATGCATCATTCAATCTGAATTATCCCACAGTGAGAACTCCCAAGTCACTGTGTTTTCATTAACTTTGTTAATGACCCTGCCCCGAAATTTCTGCAGAGAATGTGGTCTTGATGAGCAGTGATTTCATCTTGGCCATAAAAATGATTCCAGAGGAGGTTGTTAGATTTTAAGGTCATGCAATGACTTTCTATATAACCTACTTATTGTTTTGTTAACTACAAGTGTTTTTGAAAACATATCATTCTCAACAACACTATCTATTAGTAACTGGTACTCTTTGAAATACAATTTAATCCGATGTGACGAGTCTTTTGAATAATAGGGTTTTACACTGGTTGGCATATATTCATGTATAACTGCTATGTTTATGAATATCTTGTGAATAACTATTTATATTCAATAATGCTCTACACATGGAAGGTATTTGCTGTCTCTTACTTTGATGTTTCTGTAAACATATGTAAAATACTGATTTCATTAGCCTGAAAAATGAAAAATGATCTTTGCTTAGAATGACTCAGTGAAAAAAAGTTTCTTCTTTTTCACAAATGCTTTGGATAATAAATTTGACATTCTTTAAGAACATAGCATTCAAAATATGGCATGCTAAGTAAGGGTTGGAAAACAGTGGGAAAGATATTTTTAAAAACTCACTGGAAGTCCACAACATTCAAAGTCAGACTTAATTAAATTGGATTTATCACTCAGAGAGTGGAAGTAATTCTAACACATTGCATTATTCAACACTTTACACCCTGTACTGTTATTGCTAAACATATCGACTGTAGCCTGCCATGAAATTCATGGTGTCTATATGTGTGCATTTTTGTATAAAAAATAACTATTTATAAACTATTTTAACCACCTAGTCAAATAATATATTTGGAAATATTTCTCCTCTGTCACATAAGATTTTCATTTTCATTGTAGAGATCTTTTTTTTAAGAGGAGCAATTGAAAATTTAATGTAGCAACTATGACTAATCAAAGAGATAGATTTTTTCCTTTTGGAAAAATTGTGTCATTCACCTTTCAGAGATGCTAAACTAGCTATTGCACTTCTAGAGGGTGACCTTTTCTTAAATGCAAAGTCTTTAGGGTTCCTCAAGTCTGAACTGACAAGACATTCTCCACAAATCATTAATCCTGTGAAATAAAAGGCAGGGAAACAAGGATGAAACACAGGGGCAAGGCTTCAGGAGAGCTGACCAGTGGCAACGATGCTGTTCTCCAGGGATAGAGACCTGGAATCAGCTGACAGTGTAGGCATAGGGTGTTAGGTGGGGCTGCCTGGAGGAAATGGGATTATATTTTGCACCCCAGTTGCTTCCATCCTACAAACCTCCAACTTTAAGGTTGAGCAGGAGATTCTACCTAGTCCCAAGAGCATAAGGCAGATAGAGAAGACCAATCCTGGCAGTGACATAATTCAACATAAGGAAAAATAACTGAGCAGCAGTGACAAAGAGAGAGACACAGGTAAGTTTCTAGCCTCTGGGGCAGGATGCTGGAGTTATTCCCTACCCGACCTTCACAGACAACATCTTCAGGCCTCAGAGAAAAGGGAGGAAAATTAGATTTCTCACTCAAAGCCATACTTGCTTTGATTTTGAAAAATAAAGATATGTGACATTTCTTAGACTTCAATGTCATTGAGCAATGCTTATTGCTTGCATTTAAGGAACTCTGCAAATGGAAAGTGGAAGTCTGCAGATTCTCTTATTGCCTACATACCCTTCTATTCTCTTCATGTTTCCATGGGGCTGTAATAGGCAGACATTCAACAGAAGAAAAGAGAAAACAACAAACAAAATTTCCTGCTGATCTTGCTGCTCTATTCACGGTATTACATGGTAGCCCGTTGAAAGAGCTGTGCTCCTATTTAAGGGGTGTAAGAATTTCTTAAACAAATGACTATAATTTTGATTCTAGGATTCAACGTTGTGTTTATTGTTTCACAGTTTCACATTTCCTTTCAGGTGTTTAGGCACACTTACATTCAGATATGTTTCAAATTGGTCTGCTTCTAATTTTCACACTTGCTGAGTCTGAGAACTCTTAATGTTGCACATGTTTCATTACAATATTACAGCTTTGCCTAGACGTATAATTCAGTCCTGGGGTTGACTTTCATTTTGGCCTTTAATTCTTCAGCATGAGTTCTCCTTAGAAACCCCACTTGGGCCCTAGGTGGTAGGGCCTCCCTGTGTTTGTTCACTTTTGCCCTAAAGACAGATTTAAAAACAAACAGAAAACAAACTTGGATAAGCCACAAGTTCCTGCCAAAAGTTCCCAACTATTGTGATGTCAGTCGGGTCTGTATGTACCATCTGCCTGACTGGTCCGGGCCCGCGGTGCTGGGCTATGCCTCTTCCTGCTGCTGACTCTTCAGCTACGACAGGGCAGCAGCCCCCTTCCTGCCACCAGTCTAGATCAGGGAGGTGAGTTTTTCTGGTTCCTTCCCATCACAGTAGATGTGTTTGTTTTGGGGTTTAAGCCAGCATCCTGGCCCTGGTGCCTGCCCAGGAAGGAGCCTCTCTCCCCAGGGTCTGTCCTACCCAACACACAGTGACCGCGTTTGGCTGGAACTGCAGCCCCTCCACTTTCCCATTATCATCTGGAAATTCTTCCTTGTTTTCAACATTAGTCATTGTTCATCTGTTAAATATGTGCAATAGGACATGACCAGAGTGGTGGCGGATGTTCCTCTGTCATTTCAGCATAAATAATCAGAGGTTTTACTGAGGATTTTCCATCTATCTGAAGTTAAAATGCCTCAGAATTATCTGCTTAAAAACTGTCTCTGATTTTCAGGATAAGATCATAGTTGAGGTCAGAGTTAAACTTTCTTTTGTTGTTGTTTGTTCTATGACAACTTTTAGCTAAGAAATTATCTATTATTGGAACCTTTGCTTGGAAAACTAGGTGAGTTTGACACATTTTTGCCAGGGAGATCTTTGGCTAAAACCTGCATTTGTCCTTAATTATGGATCTATTCAAGTTGTCTGCTTCTTTTGAGGTCAAGTTATCTAATGATTCATTTTACTCAGATTTTTCAAGTTTTTTGGGATAATGTCATACATATTTCATTACAATTTTTGTAAATGTCTTCTGCAACTGCAGTTTCTTCATTTGCTTGTTTTTTTTCATACTGTCAGTTTGATATTGTCCTTCTTAGGCCAACAATTAGTTTTTACCTCAAAGTATATTATTTTCTTTGTACTTTTTAAAAATCTTGCGGATATTAACATAAGTATTAAAAGCAAATACAAAATAATACCAAATAAAAGTATGAAATTAATAACATAAAAGTTTCCTATATAATGTATATGCAAACCTGTGCTTACTTTTAATCTATTAATATGCCTTTTCTTAAAAAACATTTTAAAGTTACTGCTCATCAATGACTTAAAAGAATCTCAGTTTTTTTCATCTCAAAAGTTTTTTTCCTGTGTGATTTGAAGTTCTCATATTAAAAGCTTAAAAATCTCTGATTATTTTGTCATCTTGAAGGAATAAAATATTTGTTAATATGAAATAATTTATTCTTTCTTTTTAATGCTTTTAGTCTTGGGTTGTACTTTCTCTGTGTAAATTTAGATATATTCACTAATGTTGTTAGCATTTGGCTTCTGTTGTTATTTCTATTTCTCTATTTCTACCTTTATGTGTGATTACAGCACACCTAGGAGTGAGATTTTTCTTTTTATCAATATCCATGATTATCTTTTAAAAGAGAGGATTAAATTAGTTATGTATTTGTGGAGGGCCAGAAGTGATGGCACCCTAAAGTGGCATCACCAGATCCGGGCACCAGAAAGTGATATCACCAGAAGTGAGATCACCAGAAGTGAGATCATTGGAAACAGAAGTGACTACAGTGGATATGAGATCACCGGATATGAGATCAGTCTGGAAGTGACATCATTATGAGCTTCTGCTTATAAGTGGTGCTCAGAAAATAAACTGCATCACTTGTCCACCATCCATGGGCAGTGAACCTTCTGATCCCAGCTTTGGTTTCCATGACTTTCTTGCATCTTTCTCTGCATTTTCCTTAAGCTCTTAATCCACTCCACTCAGGTTCAGCTGATTTGTGGAGCTGGTCTCTGCATGTATTAGACTTAACTTACCCTTCCTGATACTCTATGTTTTGGATTTTGTGTTTTATTTTGAAATTCATTTCCTCCTTTGTTTCTGCTGTTTTAAGTTTATTGAAAATGATCAACCCAGTATTATTCCAGAAATCATATACATTATTCAGTTTGACTAGTGTTTACCCTTGAATAGTAACACCTATAGTTAAAAATATTTCTATATATAATCAGAGCTTACTGTCTCACTTAAAAATAGATTACCAAATGGCATTGTATTCCTTGTCACTTGCTGGTCTAAATCATAGAATTGCCATTCCAAGTTCCTGTCTGATGTATGTATCAATTACTAGTTCTACAAAGAGGTAGAGGTATATGTTTATATTTGATATACATTTTTACTCTAAAGGTCATGTTGTCAGGTAATATAGTATCTATGTCATGCATAATTTATGTCATGTTACATCTCTGTTCTATCTGAACTGATCAGTAATAATAATAACAATAATAATTAATAATAGTCTCTGCTCCTGTATTAATTGGCTACTCAGTTAATTCACTGCAGGCTTTTAAAATATCAAATGGTTTTTTTTTTTTGCAATTTTTCCTTTTTATTTCTGTTCAGATAACTTATTTATGAATTCTTTAAAGATATGTTAATCATACCTGAGTCATCCTCTGATTACTTCATAAAATCTGTTTCTTCAGGTGTCAGTTCTTTGTTTTGAGTTTGGTGTTTTTCTGATGGTGCTGGCTTTACTCAGATACTGGTGATTTAGGATGGTCTGCTCAAATGATATTTAATAATCACCATTTGACTTTCTGTTGTTTGCTAATCCTTCTGCCCATATTTGTCACTGGAATGTGAACAAGATTATGCTGATTTTGTTTTTGCTGTGATGATGGGCTTTCAGACCTTTGTAGGGGGTATGGCCTGCCTTTGTAGAGTTGCACAATTCCTTTACCCATCGCTTTAGTGTGGAGACAAAAGCCACTGTGTAGCACCAGAATGCCACACATTTTTAAAAAACATAGAAAATATTCAAGAATAGTTGAGCCTATTACTGATTTAGGAAATTAATGAAATGTGAAATTAGAAAAATCACAATGTGACACTAAGAGAATAAATAACATCTTCATATCTTGCTTACAGATATTTATTAGTACGTTGTTTTCTGCAAATATTATGATTAGATATGGTTATTTGGTAAATAACAGCACTTAACTTTAAAAATTATCTAAAATATCAACATCTTTTTTATTTTTATTTATTTTTTATTTGTTTTGATATCATCAAAGTGCAATTACATGAGCAACATTGTGGTTACTAGGTTTACCCCATTATCAAGTCCCCACCACATACCCCATTACAGTCACTGCCCATCAGTGTAGTAAAATGCTATAGAATCACTACTTGTCTTCTCTATGCTATACTGCCTTCCCCAAGCCCCTCCACTACATTATGTGTGGTAATCGTAATGCCCCTTATTCCCTTATCCCTCCCTTCCCACCCACCCTCCGCAGTCCCTTTCCCTTTGGCAACTGTTAGTCCATTCTTGGGTTCTGTGAGTCTGCTGCTGGTTTGTTCTTTCAGTTTTTGCTTTGTTCTTATACTTCACATATGAGTGAAATCATTTGGTACTTGTCTTTCTCCACTTGGCTTATTTCACGGAGCATAATACCCTCTAGCTCCATCCATGTTGTAGTAAATGGTAGGATTTGTTTTCTTCTTATGGCTAAATAATACTCCATTGTGTATATGTACCACATCTTCTTTATCTACTCATCTACTGATGGACACTTAGGTTGCGTCTATTTCTTGGCTATTATAAACAGTGCTGTGATAAACATAGGGATGCATATGTCTTTTTGAGACTGGGAAACTGCATTCTTAGAGCAAATTCCTGGGAGTGGAATTCCTGGGTCAAATGGTATTCCTATTTTTAGTTTTTTGAAGAACCTCCATACTGCTTTCCACAATGGTTGAAATAGTTTACATTCCCACCAGCAGTGTAGGAGGGTGCCCCTTTCTCCACATCCTCGCCAGCATTTGTTGTTCCTAGTCTTTTCTATGTTGGCCATCCTAACTGTCATGAGGTGATATCTCACTGTGGTTTTAATTTGCATTTCCCTGATAATTAGCGATGTGGAGCATCTTTTCATGTTCCTGTTGGCCATCTGAATTTCTTCTTTGGATAATTGTCTGTTCATATCCTCTGCCCATTTTTTAATAGGGGGTTATTTGCTTTTTGGGTGTTGAGTCATGTGAGTTCTTTATATGTTTTGGATGTTAACCCCTTGTCGGATATGTCATTTGCAAATATATTCTCCCATACTGTAGGATGCATTTTTGTTCTGCTGATAGTGTCATTTGCTGTACAAAAGCTTTTTAGCATGATGTAGTCCCATTTGTCCATTTTTCATTTTGTTTCCCTTGCCCGAGGAGATGCATTCAGGAAAAAGTTGCTCATGTTTATATTCAAGAGATTTTTGCCTATGTTTTCTTCTAAGAGTTTTATGGTTTCATGACTCACTTTCAGGTCTTTGGTCCATTTCGAGTTTACTTTTGTGTATGAGGTTAGACAATAATCCAATTTCATTCTCTTGCATATAGCTGTCCAGTTTTGCCAACACCAGCTGTTGAAGAGGGTATCAGTTCCCCATTGTATATCCATGGCTCCTTTATTGTATATTAATTTACTATATATGCTTGGGTTTATATCTGGGCTCTCTAGTCTCTTCCATTGGTCTATGCATCTGTTCTTGTGCCAGTACCAAATTGTCTTGATTACTGTGGCTTTGTCATAGAGCTTGAAGTCAGGGAGTGTAATTCCCCCCACTTTATTCTTCCTTATCAGGATTGCTTTGGCTATTCGGGGTCTTTTGTGGTTCCATATAAATTTTAGAACTATTTGCTCTAGTTTGTTGAAGAATGCTGTTAGTATTTTGATAGGGATTGCACTGAATCTGTAGATTGCTTTAGGCAGGATGGCCATTTTGACAATATTAATTCTTCCTATCCATGAGCATGGGATATGTTTCCATTTATTGGTATCCTCTTAAAATATGAACATCTTTGAGAGAGTTCCACTAAACATAGGTAATATAATGTTACCTGTCTGTTTGAGAACAAATCATGAAGTAATGTAGAATTACAATTTAGTTTGAAATAATCTTCTTTGAGGACCTTGGGGGAAAAAACTGAGTAATAACATGGCAGAGTCCTTTGTAAAAAGAACAAGGATATGTTACACAGATTACTTTAAGTAAAAAAAAATTGTTGTGTCTAGAATGTTTTCCAACAGTTTGTGAGGAACAATTGATCTGTTAGAAAATGGAACATTTTTGGCTAAATAGCTTATGTCTGGGCATCTGGTTGGACTTCAGTTATGAGGGAGATGTGTCATCCTTGAAGCCAGGGTGGATTTGACTGATAGGTTCTGAGAAGCCAAGCTTTCTTTCTTCACTCAGAGCTCTGATGTTCTTTTCTGAAAAGTTGAGCTCTTTCAAAGAGGCAGATTTCAGATTTAAAGGAGACTGGGAGATAATCATTGTGTTCCATGAATATCCTATAACTTGGGGTTGGCTCACTCTTTGTTAATTTAGTCGTTCAGTCTCTCAGGCAGTCAGCAAGTACGTGTTGAGAGTTTACAATGAAATAGATACTCACTATATTGTGCTCTTTACATTAAAAAAGATACTTGAAAAAGCCGCACAATTCTGACAGAGTGGACAATAGACATATAATTAAATGTCTGTGATAAATGTTAGTGGGACCATGAAACCACCACCTTTCACAAGATAATGGATTGAGGCAAATAACAGTCTCAATTTCAGACCTATGATGTGGACAGTAAATAAGGTATATCAAGCTCAGGTCACAGAAGTAATTTTTCATAAATAATTTGAAATTCAGACTGTTTTCTCTGTGAATTAATTAATCACCAGTTATCTCTGCTTGAGTCTCCTGCCCACAAGCACAGCCATGAAAAAACAATGCATTTCCACACTTTGCAGAGGGAACTGCCGTCAAGAGATTGAGAGGAATAAACTTCAGTGTTCCTCTTGCATGTCTTTCTCACCTGGCCACCAACCCTGCTAGTTCAGCAAAGGAAAATCATCCAAATAAGAACCTATCGAAGTTGTGGCTCTTAGGTTTTATTTAGTCTAATTTGCTTCCATATATTTTTCAATAGAGTGCAAACAGAAGAGACCACCAAGATTACATACATCAAGCCTAAGAAATATGGAGAAGATAAAAATTTCACTTCAAACTACACCTCATTCTTCCACACAACAGCAAAATAATACTAAACTATGGCTCTGCTGAAATATAGTAACTAGGTGCTTATAATAAATTTACAAGTATATATTTTATAGAGAATATTATTATATGTGCCTATTTCTATAATATCTACTCTACCATGTCCCGTTCCACCAAGTAACACGCAAGATTAATCAGCCTTAAAATTCACTCTGCCTAGTACATCAAAATTTGACAGAAAATTCTAAGTTAACGTCAATACTTCTCTGATAGAAGAAAAAGATGAAAAATATCTATTATGTATTTACCTTTTCTCTGCATTGGAATAATATTATTTTGGTCAATTCTTTTCCATTCTAAACACAGAAAGGACCTGGGTAATATACAACCAAATATACTCATAAAGTGGAACATTAAACTGTGGTATGTTCTTAAAATGAGAACCAGAGAGCAATGAGAGTGAGTATTACGTACGGAAACATGAAAAATCTCACAAACATACGTGACAGGAAAGAGGCCAGGCATAAAAAAGAAAAAAAAAAAAACGAAAAGCGAAACCAAACGAAACCAGTTTCCTTTCCTGTTAAGGTGACAAACAGGCAGAGTTCATCTGTACCTTAGAATCCCGACAGGGGGCGCCCTGGCACGTGCAGCTGCGAAAGCTTCAGGAAGAGTCTGGGACCTGGCGATCCATGGGTTCTTCCTCAGGAGGACGAGCACTTACTTGTACACTCTGGGAAAGTCACTGGGCTACGAGCTTGTGTGTTGCATTTCAGTTAAAAGATTCATTTTAAAACATACTACCAGAAAGTAAAGGTTGATGTCTTGCTGACAAAAATGAGTCAGAGTAACTGCAGACTTGGCAACCATAGTAGCTGCCTGTGGAAAAATCCTGCGAGACCAACAGGAAAGTCCACCCCCCAAAGTAAAACTCGGTTTAGAATTCCAGAACCAGCGAAAGTATCATCCAAAATACTATTTATGCAAATAATAAAAAAATTATATTCCTGTAAATATTCTGAAAGAAATACTAAAGAATATAATTTTTTTTAAGTGAGCAAAAGAAAAAAAAAGACACAATAATGAGTAAATCAGTTGTTACTGATGGTAAACCTAAGAATGTATTGACTGGTATCCAGCTATCATAAACTATTGGGAGTGTAATAACAATAATACAGAAAGATTAGTCAAAAATAATGTGGGAGATGAGAAAGAAGTGTTTTGTGAAAACTTTCTAAGAGGCTCATTTTTTTCTGAGAAAATAGAGTATCATTTAGCTTCAGACTATGTTAAACAGACTGAGTAAAATGAAATACAATATCTAAGGAAAAGTGCTAACTGATAGAAATAGGACATATGTTGAACCAAGAAAAGAGGAAATAAAATGAAGCAAACAGGCAGCTATGGAGTGAAATGTTTCCCCCAAATTCCTATACTGAAGCCCTAATAATCCCTAATGTGATGGTATTAGGAAATGGGGATTTTCAGTAGGTAATTAGGGTTAGATGAGGTTGTGAGGGTAAAGCTCTCATGATAGGATTAGTGGCTTTATAAGTAAAGTAAGAGAGAGAGAGGCATGTCCATGTTAGGGCAGAAAGCTGGCCTTCTACAGCCAGGAAGAGGGCCCTCACTGGGCACTGAATCACTGGCACCTCGGTCTTGGACTTCCCGCATCCAGAATGCGAGCAACAAATAGCTAACTCACAAGTGTGATTCTAACAGGGAGCAAGGAAGGCGGCAGAAGTTGAAGGGAAAGAACAACGTAAATAGGAAACACAAATTAAGTTAATAAAATTAAATCCTAGTCACAAAAATTGCTAATTTTGAAACTATGTGGCTGAGAACAAAGATGATCAGACAGAACAAATGAGAGGGGGGGAATGATAAGCATTTTACAAATAAAACCTAATACAAAACTAGCACAGAAATATTATAAGTGCTTGGAGATAAAATTACAAAATAGACGTGAACCAAAAGAAACATGTTGGAGCAATACTATATCTGATTTAAAAATACTAAAAATATACTATATCTGAGGAAATATTGTATCTGAGAAAATATTTCAGGGAAAAGGCATTAGTAGCTCTATTAGACATATTGCTTAATTAAAACTATGGCCTATCAAAATGTATAAAATCCATCAAACCCTATACACCTAAATCATAGTGTCAACATATATAAATTCAAATGAGGCAATTACATAGAGTTTGAGAAATCTGCAAATATAAAAGAAGATTTTCATATTAAGATTGACATGAACTAATAAATGAAATCATTAACAAACTGATCTTCAATGTACATGACACACATCTATTTCAAGTTTATAACTATTATAGATAAATACTACAGGAATATGTACTCTGTAGCAGGAATGCTTCTACATGCTTTGAATATAAAATTTCATTTATTATTCAATACACTGCTAAGAGGAAGATACTACTATTATCATTTTTATATAAGAAGTGTGAGTCATGAAGATCTCAAAGGATTAACTTGAGGCTGCTGATGGTAAATGGTTTAACATTAAAAACTTCATTAATATAATTAACAGATTGAAACTGAACAGCAAGAGAAAGTGTAGACAGTGACACCCTAACACCAACAAACAAACCAGAACCCAGAATTCGCTTCTATCAATCTCCTGTAAAGGGTCCAGAGGAAAGGTTTATTGTAGGGTTGGGACAGGGAAAATAGAGTATGAGCTTGGGACATCTAAGATAAGAAAATACTAAAAACATCTAAGATAGCAAAAATATGAGCCTGTATAGAAACGGAAGGATGGGCATGTGTCCCAGCGATGAAGGAACCTGTCTGGGGGAGCCCCTAATGGTCAAAGCCAACCCAACATAAGTAACAGAGTAAACTGAAAGAGTAGAGAAGTGTGGCCCAAAGAAACAAGCAAATATGAATCTATAGTGATATAAATGAAGGATTGAAAATATAAATAAATAGGAGGAAGGAACAAATGATCTTCAGAGAAGCATTGTACAAAATATAGGTAAATATTCTCCCCGACTCCATCTCTCCCCATCCTTCACTTAGGCTGAATTTAGTGACTTGCTTCCAAAGAACAGAGTATAGAAAGGGGAAAATAGCAACTTCACAATGGAAAACCTGGTAGACACCACGTTAACAAACCCATCATTCTAACATGATCTGTAATAAGTCCGAATTTCGTCATGTATCTTCTGGTATCAGCACTTCACTTTGTAGCAGCTATAGTCCAATCCTGAGGAAAAAATTCAAAAGCGTGAAGGTGTTGAAACGCAAGACTGAGAAACTGTCACGGAAGAGTCAAGTGTCACGATGACTAATCACAGTGTGGGATCCCGACTTGCATCATGGAACAGAACAAGGACATTAACGGGAAAAACAAGTCAAATTTGAATAGAGTCTAGATTCTAGATCATTGTAACATACTCAGCGTCTTTACTTAGTTTTGAAATAATGTATCCTGGTACTGTAAGACATTAACATAAGGGAAAGCTGAGTGAAAGGATTACAGGGGCATTCTGTGCTCTCTATAATACCTTCACATTATTCCAAAATAGAAAAGCTTACTTAAATATTTAAAGAACAAGAAGTTCTTAGATACAGAAAAAGAGACATCAATACATTAAACTCCACAGCAAAAGAATGTCACTGAAAAGAAGGAGTAAAGAAGAACATTTAAAACCAGAGGAAGATATTTTCTAAACACACACATCAAACATAAAAAATTACACCAAAAATTAGAGCTATATCATATACAAGAAAACCACTATCAAAACTTAGAAAAGAAGAAACAGCCTGGGTCAAGATATTGAGCCTAAAATATATGACATATATAGTCATCTAGAATATTTTTTAAATTCATATAGATCCCTAAAATAAGCAACCAAATTAATAGAAAAATAGGCAAAATATGTCAAAATAACATTAATAGAAAAAAAAACAAAATGTAATTCAATTTGTAAAGAAATGTTCTTATTAGTAATTGTTGAACCATGAATTAAGTGAGATAGTATATATATATATATTTTTACCTTATTAAAATGGCAAAAAATTTAAGACCAACCAGTGTGGCATGGATGTGAGAAAGTGGAAATGTTTGTGCAAGGTTGATAAAAGAGCATAAATTACATGGAGTCCCTTTTGCAATCCGTCTGGACCTACCTACTGAAGAAAATGGAATACATATTCTAGGAGTAGGTAGCAGCCTTCTCTGAGCATTTGCACCGGCGGTTGTCTTACTTCAGTTCAAGTGGAGACAAAAGCACAGTTATGTGGTGGGTTTTTTTTCTGTTTTGACAAATTAAAAACAACTTAAATGAGTATGAAGGACAAGTGAGAAAAGTAAATTATTCTTAGTAAAATCTTTTGATGCAGCTCTATACACCATGTCAAATGATTGAACTCCATTGCATATATCATTTGGACAGCTTATATAAATGTGATAAGACAAAAAAAGAGAGTTCCAGAACAATGAGTATAATGATATCATGTAGATATTGGAAGCATATGTAATAATAATGTGTAGTTTATTGATATCGTCGAAAAAGTAAATATATCATCAAAAACTCTGAAGTAAATGTATAAAATTATAGTTAATAATATCTCTGTGATAAGGTAAGGGTTTTTTATGTCAATCTTAGAACTTTTCTGAATTTTGGAAATATTTTTAAAATTTGGTACAGTAAAAATACGTTGACGCCATCTGGTTTTCTTTATAATTATACTAAGCAACACAAACATTACCTATAGAAAGATATATTTAGAATAGAAAGTATCCTGAATGTGTAGAAAAGTAGAGTTACTTTCTACATTTAATTTTTTCACATTAAAGAAACAATAAAAATCCAAGGAACAAACTTTCCAAACAAATTTTAAATGCCACACACAAGTTTTTACTATGTGTCTTATCTTTAAGAAAAAGATTATATTCAAAGGAGATATTTTTGAATCTTAAGGAATGCATTGCTTATAAAAATAATTTAAATACATTTTTTCTCTTAGTTATAAGTCACTTAATAGTCATTATAAAATATATCCAAGTATAACCTCTTTTCTCTTTTATTGTATAAAATCAGACCTTGGTTTGTAGAAGTATTTGCTGTGCTATGACTTATTTTGAGAATCTAGTTCTTGCTTATTTTACTGACCTTAAAACTCCTGAGATGTTGGTATCCTTTCCATCACTGCTTTTTCTGCTCTGGGCTCCTGCCAGCAGGTGATGGATTGTGTTAGTTGCCAGGGTCAAAAATAATTTTCCTCATTGCCTAGAGGAAAAAATAATTCACACCACTTGCCACAATCACACCAAGCCCAATATCACCATTTAAATTGCTGCTTGAACTACACTGGCTCCGCTTTGTGTGCACAGTGGCCCATCTGCGTAGGGGACTCAGAGTGACACTAATGCCCAGAGCAATCAACGAATGTTGTAATATAAAAGGAGGCAGGCTGTGGCAAAGGGGGTCATGGTAACATGAGGCTTCTGGAATTAAAAGAATGTCCACTGCATGGAGTTTAGATTTCCTACAAAATAAGATATATCATTTTTGTCATTAATGGTTAAAGATGAAATTCTTAAGTGCTGTAGATGGCAAATGGGATGTTTTCCACTAGCCCTGACAGCGCTGTAACCAGCTTTGATGATGTGGGACTGGGGAACGCAATCCAAACTCGATAACTTTTCTTCTGTCACTCGTGTAGCCTTGGACGAGCATTTGCATCTCAGGCCTGGATTCATCAACTTAAAATTGTGGACAGTAGATACATGATTGTTATTGTTCTTTTGTGATCTAATTGCATATGATTCTTCCACACTTTAATTTAATGAATGTAAATGAGAAGCAGACAGTAATGAGCTACTGATAAACATCTCTTCAGCTTCCTATAGTGGTGGTCTTCAAACTCTTGTTCATTATAACATAAGCAATGCATTTTATGCTACTACCCTGTATAAACACATGAGCCCCTCTATCATCTATCTGTATGCATGCATGCATGTATCTGTGCGTGATAGGTAGCTAGCTGTAATGGAACAAAGGTTTCACAAACCGACTATCTTCCTTTTTATGACAAACTTTGATATGTTCTCTTATAGTTTATTTTAATTAAAGAAAAGCTTGGTTGCAACCCATTAAACCGATTTCATTGCCTTCTAATTTCTGGCAACTTTAGTTAGAAGAATGTTCTCCCGAAAATTAAGATTCAAGTCCCCCTTTGTGTGGATAAAATCTTTAATGAAATGAACTCTCCTTACCTGCTGGGTCTTATCTGCAGAATCTCTTCATACCACCTCAGTCTCCAGCACACACTCATGTTTTGCATGTGGATTTTGGTCTACCTGGAATTTCCTTTTTTCTTGAGTGAACATTGGTGGATGAACAGTTCTTAAAGTTTTATTTGTCAGTTCCTAAAAGTAGGGGGGCTAGAATTCAACAGGTAAAACCGGTTATCAGCTATTTATAAAAATCTTGTTATGTTGATTATTTTTTCTTTGGAGTTTAGTGATTATTTTGGCTCAGAATAATTAATCACAACAGTACTTCACACTGTAAACTGACGCTCTTTCAGAAGAATGTTTCCATTCATTGAAATTATTAAAGTAGGTAAGATAGTGTCACTGAACCATTCTCCTATAAAAAAAGGCTTAGGGAAAAATAAGGCTCAGTGAATAATCTCTACCTATGTTGAGCCTTAGGGAAAGAGACCATTAAGAAGCTTGTCTGTTCTGTTGGGCAGAAAGTGGACAGCACTTGTCACTATTCTGGGTATGGAACGTACACTGACAGTTTTCATTGGCAGTGTGACAACCAGCCACCCACAACAATGTCCTGAAAGCCATTTTAATCCAGGCTCCTGCAAAAACTTCAGTGATGAACCCAGAAGAGCATTAAGCACAAAAATGTGGAGAAATTAGAAGACTGGGTAATTTCTATCCCGTTTCACTTTGTCCCATTGCCTCATGTGGATATTATTATTAAAGAGTACTTAATTCACTTAAGAAGACTTGAAATAGACTATGTTTTTGGTGTTAACCAATAAAGGTAATTCTGCAAGACTTTACTTAAAAAGCCTAATTTAAATATCACCATCTCTTGGAAATATTCCAAGAACCTGTAGATACAAGTAAGCAGTCCTTTCTCTGTGCTACTTCTGTACCTCATACATGCTTCTAACCCTATGTTTACAACACTGAACTGTAATTTAGAGAAGAATTAGCATGTGGGGATTGGGATGACCTACTCAAATCAGACTTCCTTGAATTACTAATTATGTTGTAATATAAGTAAACAATGTGCAGAGTAATGGTACTTAGTTCTGCTGTGGTTTGGAGACTAAAGACTGTGTAACTTTCAAAGAAGGAGTGTTAGGAAGTAGAATGATAGGATTATCCTTTCACATATTTCCATTCCATAAAAGACAATGACCATGGGCCTTCTGCTGGCTCTCCTTACCTGGGGATCTTCAGAGGAAACACACCTCTTTCAAAGAGAACAAAATGCCGATCAGGACTTTGCATGTCAAGATCAAAAGCCAGGCACCCAGAAGATGGTGGCGTGAGCAGGGTGGTGAAAATCTCCTCCCAAAACCATATATGTTTGTGAAAATACAGCAAATACAACTATTCGTAAAAGAGAGACCAGAAGATACAGTACAACAGCCAGCCTACAGCTACATCTGCAAGAACTCAGCGCCTCACAAAGCGGGTAAGACTGCTAAATAACCAGCTCTAGTAATCTGCACTGGGAGCACAGACACACATCACATGGTGTACTGGATATTAGGGAAACAGAAGGACAGGATCCGAGATGGAAACTGCAAGTGGGTCCCCACATCTGGCTCCCCTGGGACAAAAGAAAAGTGGATGCTTTTTTTAAAGTCTTAAAGGGACAAGGGCCCAAGAGTGGAACAAAATCGTCCCAGCGCACTCAGCCTAGCAGGCTGGGGATCTTGAGGAATATCAGGCCCCCTAACCAGCTGCTAGGTAAAGCAACCCCACCGAAGCCCCTCAAGGCGATAAGCAGCCTGCCATTCATTCCCCCTGGCTGGCACCATAAATGGTCCATCGGATCCGCCACAGCCGCGGATCAGTGGGAGAGCAGCCCCGCCCACAGCAGTCACACAGAATCTCCTCCCGGTGGGCGTGCAGCAAACCAGGAGGCCTCAGAAGGCAGAGTAAGATCTGGAAGGCACCAAGGGCCACAGAATGCACCCAGCATCACTGAAAATCCCCACAGTGCTCTAGGCTAGCCCGAGGGAGGCCCCACACATGACGGCTCAGGGGATTATACCAGAGACTGCCTCCTGGTGTGTGGGCAACCAGCACAGGCTGTGGAGAAAGGAAAGGAGAACAACAAGTAGGAAGGGACATTGTTCTCCCAGCGAACACACGTGCCACCTGCCTGCAACCACTTCTATGGTCATGAAAAGACAGAAGAATATGGTGCAGTCAAAGATCACCCAGACAACCCCAGAGAGAGGGCCTGGTGGGATAGATTTAAACACTCTTTGAGAAAAAGAATTCAGAATAAAAGTCATAACCATGCTGATGGATCTACAGATAAATATGCAAGAGCTAAGGGAAGAAGTCAGGAGAGACATTAAAGAAATGAAACAATCAATTGACAGACTCCAGAGCAGACTGGAAGAGGTGCAAGAGACTGTTAATGGAATAGAAATCAGAGAACTTGAGTAGAGAGACACTGAGGCAGAGAGAGATAAAAGGATCTCTAGCAATGAAAGAATATTAAGAGAACTGTGTGACCAATGCAAACAGAACAATATTCACATTATAGGAGTACCAGAAGAAGAAGAAGAGAGAAAAAGGGATAGAAAGTATCTTTGAAGACATAATTGAGGAAGAGTTCTCAAGATAGGAAAGGAAATACTTTCTCAGATCATGGAGGCCCACAGATCTCCCAACACAATGGACCCAAGGAAGACAACATCAAGATACCTAATAATTAAAATGGCAAAGATCAAAGACAAGGACAGAGTATTAAAGGCAGCCACAGAGAGAAAAAACACCACCTACAAAGGAAAACCCATCAGTTTATCATCAGACTTCTCAACAGAAACCTTACAGGCCAGAAGAGAATGGCATGATATATTAAACACAATGAAACATAAGGGCCTTGAACCAAGAATACTGTATCCAGCACGATTATCATTTAAATTTGAGGGAGATATTAAACAATTCCCAGACAAGTGAAAGTTGAGGGAATTTGCCTCCCACAACACACCTCTACAGGATATCTTAAAGGGACTGCTCTAGATGGAAGCACTCCTAAGGCTAAAAAGGTGTCATCAGGGAAAATAAAATCATAGCAAAGAAAGCAGACCATCCAAATACTAACTAAAGGCAAAACATAAAATCAACTATCCACAAAAACAGTCAAAGGAAACGTAGAAGAGTACAGAATAAAACACCTAGCATATAAAGAATGGAGGAGGAAGAATAAGAAGGGAGAGCAATAAATAATCATCAGACTGTGTTTATAATAGCTTAACAAGAGAATAAATTAGACTGTTAGATAGTAAAGAAGTTACCCTTGAACCTTTGGTAAACACGAATCTAAAGCCAGCAATGGCAATAAGTACATATCTATCGATAATCACCCTAAATGTAAATGGACTGAATGCACCAATCAAAAGACACAGAGTAATAGAATGGATAAAAAAGCAAGACCCATCTATATGCTGCTTACAAGAGACTCACCTCAAACCCAAAGATATACACAGACTAAAAGTGAAGGAATGAAAAAAGATATTTCATGCAAACAACAAGAAAAAAAGCAGGTGTTGCAGTACTTATATTAGACAAAATAGATTTCAAAACGAAGAAAGCAGCAGGAGATAAAGAAGGACATTACATAATGCTAAAGGGGTCAGTCCAACAAGAAGATATAACCATTATAAATATATATGCACCCAACACGGGAGCACCGATATATGTGTAACAAATACTAACAGAATTAAAGGAGGAAATAGAAAGCAATGCATTCATTTTAGGACACTTCAACACACTACTCACTCCAAAGGACAGATCAACCAGACAGAAAATAAGTAAAGACACTGAGTCACTGAACAACACACTAGAAAATATGGACCTAACAGACATCTACAGAACTCTACACCCCAAAACAGCAGGACACAAATTCTTCTCAACTGCACATGGAACATTTTCCAGAGTAGATCACATACTAGGCCACAAAAAGAACCTCCGTTAATTCAAAGACATTGAAATTCTTCCAACCAACTTCTCAGATCACAAAGGAATAAAACTAGAAATAAATTGTACAAAGAAAACAAAAAGGCTCACAAATACATGGAGGCTTAATAACATGCTCCTAAATAATCAATGGATGAACTCCCAAATTAAAATAGAGATCAAACAATATATGGAGACAAATAACAACAGCACAAAGCCCCAACTTCTGTGGAATGCAGCAAAGGCAGTTCGAAGAGAAAGTATATTGCAATCCAGGCCTATTTAAAGAAGGAAGAACATTCCCAAATGAATAGCCTAAAGACATAATTACTGAAATTGGAAAAAGAAGAACAAATGAGGCCCAAAGTCACCAGAAGGAGGGACATAATAAAGATCAGAGAAGAAAAAATAAAATTGAGAAGAATAAAACAATAGAAAAAATCAATGAAACCAAGAGCTGGTTCTTTGAAAAAATAAACAAAATAGATAAACCCCTAGCCAGACTCATTAAGAGAAAAAGAGAATCTACACACATAAACAGAATCAGAAATGAGAAAGGAAAAATAACGACGGACCCCACAGAAATACAAAGAATTATAAGAGAATATTATGAGCAGCTATATGCTAACAAGCTGCAAAACATAGAAGAAACGGACAATTTCTTAGAAAAATACAACCTTCCAAGACTGACCAAGCAAGAAACAGAAAAACTAAACAGACCAATCACCAGCAATGAAACTGAATCAGTAATCAAAAAACTACCCAAGAACAAAAACCCCAGACATGATGGATTCACCTCTGAATTCTACCAGACATGTAGAGAAGAAATAACACTCATTCTCCTTAAAGTTTTCCAAAAAATAGAAGAGGAGGGAATACTTCCAAACTCATTCTGTGAAGCCAGCATCACTCTAATAACAAAACCGGGCAAAGACCTCACCAAAAAAGAAAATTACAGACCAGTGTTCTTGATGAACATTGATGCAAAAATGCTCAACAAAATATTAGTAAACCAAATTCAAAGTACATCAAGAGGATAATACACCAAGACCAAGTGGGATGCATCTCAGGATTGCCAGGATGGTACAACATTCGAAAATCCATCAACAACATCCACCTCATCAACAAAAAGAAGAACAAGAACCACATGATCATCTCCATAGATGCTGAAAAAGCATTTGACAAAATTCAATATCCATTCATGATAAAAACTCTCAACAAAACGGGTATAGAGGGGAAGTACCTCAACATAATAAAGGCCATACATATCAAACCCACAGCCAACATCATACTTAACAGCGAGAAGCTGAAAGCTTTTCATCTGAGATCGGGAACGAGACAGGAATGCCCACTTTCCCCACTCTTATTAAACATAGTCCTGGAGGTCCTAACCACAGCAATCAGACAAAACAAAGAAATACAAGACATCCAGATTGGTAAAGAAGACATCAAATTGTCACTATTTGCAGATGACATGATATTGTACATACAAAACCCAAAGACTCCACTCCAAAACTACTAGAACTAATATCTGAATTCACCTAAGTTGCAGGATACAAAATTAATACACAGAAATCTGTTGCCTTCCCATACACTAATGATGAGCTAACAGAAAGAGAAATCAGAAAAACAATTCTATTCACAACTGCATCAAAATGAATAAAATACCTAGGAATAAACCTAACAAAGGAAGTGAAAGACCTATATCCTGAAAACTACAAGACACTCCTAAGAGAAATTAAAGAGGACACTAACAAATGGAAATTCATCCCATGCTCTTGGCTAGGAAAAATAAATATTGTCAAAATGGCTATACTACCTAACGCAATCTACACATTCAGTGCAATCCCTATCAAAATACCAAGAGCATTCTTCAATGAACTGGAACAAATAGTTGTAAAATTCATATGGAACCACAAAAGACCCCAAATAGCCAAAGCAATCCTGAGAAGGAAGAATGAAACAGGGGAATTACCCTCCCTGACTTCAAGCTCTACTACAAAGCCACAGTAATCAAGAAAATTTGGTACTGGCACAAGAAGTGACCCACACACCAGTGGAACAGAATAGAGGGTCCAGACATTAACCCAAACATATATGGTCAATTAATATACGATAAAGGAGCCATGGATATACAATGGGGAAGTGACAGCCTCTTCAGCAGCTGGTGTTGGCAAAACTGGACAGCTACATGTAAGACAATGAAACTGGATTACTGTCTAACCCCACACACAAAAGTAAACTGAAAATGTATCAAAGACCTGAACGTAAGTCATAAAGTCATAAAACTCTTAGAAAAAACATAGGCGAAAATCTTTTGGATATAAACATGAGCAACTTCTTCATGAACATATCTCCCAGGCAAGGGAAACAAAAGCAAAAATGAACAAGTAGGACTATATCAAGCTGAAAAGCTTCTGTACAGCAAAGGACACCATCAGTAGAACAAAAAGACATCCTACAGTATGGGAGAATATATTCATAAATGACATATCCGATAAGGGGTTGACATCCAAAATATAAAAGGAACACAGGCACCTCGACAAACAAAAAGCAAATAATCCAATTAAAAAATGAGCAGAGGATCTGAATAGACACTTCTCCAAAGAAGAAATTCGGACTGCCAACAGGCACATGAAAAGATGCTCCACATTGCTAATCATCAGAGAAATGCAAATTTAAACCACAGTGAGATATCATCTCACACCAGTGAGGATGGCCAACATCCAAAACACAAACAAAAAAGAATGTTGGCCCGGATGTGGAGAAAGGGAAACCCTCGTACACTGCTGGTGGGAATGCAAATTAGTTCAACCATTTTGGAAAGCAGTATGGAGGTTCCTCAAAAAACTCAAAATAGAAATACCATTTGACCCAGGAATCCCACTCCTAGGAATTTACCCTAAGAATGCAGCAGCCAAGTTTGAAAAAGACATATGCAGCCCTATGTTTATCACAGCACTATATACAATAGCCAAGAAATGGAAGCAACCTAAGTGTCCATCAGTAGATGAATGGATAAAGAAGATGTGGTGCATATACACAATGGAATATTATTTAGCCATAAGGAGAAAACAAATCCTACCATTTGTAGCAACATGAATGGAGCTACATGGTATAATGCTCAATGAAATAAGCCAGGTGGAAAAAGACAAGTATCAAATGAGTTCACTTATCTGTGGAGTATAAGAACAAAGAGAAAAACTGAAGGAACAAAGCAGCAGCAGACTCACAGAACCCAAGAACGGACTAATAGTTACCAAAGGGAAAGGGACTGGGGAAGGATGGGTGGGAAAGGGAGGGACAAGGGCAAAAAAGGGACATTACAATTAGCACACATAATGTAGCGGGGGGTTGGGCACAAGGAAGGCAGTATAGCACAGAGAAGACAAGTAGTGATTCTATAGCATCTCACTATGCTGATGGACAGTGACTGTAATGGGATATGTTGGGTGCACTTGATGAAGTGAGGAGTTTAGTAACCATAATGTTGCACATGTAATTGTAGATTAACAATACCAAAAAAAAAAATAGCCGGACACCACTTCTTCTTCAACTTTTTTTTTCACTTTTTTATTCAGATGTTTAATGAATATTTGCTTTATGGAAGATTTTTTTCAGGGAAATCAACAATGGTGTGGGGTGGGGTGTGATTTCGAAAGAAAACAAAAGTAGGAGATAAGACCATAGTCTCACCAAATTTAAAATTCTGGTGGGAACATATTGTGTCCCACAGAACTGAGAATGAGTTTGCAGACAGTCTAAGCCAATCATCTTCCTGTTAACCCCCAGTTCAGAGAGTTTATCAAAGTGGCTTGATGAGAGGAAGACTCTCAATTTCTTGCTTGGATTATTATGGGAGTGGATTTGTGTCAGATTAATATAAAATGCTAGCTGTGTTGAGGTTTATTGTGAGCAAAGTGTTCTTCTATTTTAGCCTTCTTCATTGTTGAGCATTTGTCTTTGTTGGGTAACATAAAGCTAATGAAAAATTAATGGAGGGGAGAATTATGATTCTCTCCAAGAATTCTTAACCTAGTTTTTGGTCATATTTCTTTTACAATGTGGTAAGATCTCTAGACTTTTTTCGTAGGAAGAGTCATAATATACAAAATTTACCTATAACCTGTAGACTTTTAAAGATGCACAGGCTAAGACCTCTGCTTTGGATTATCTGATGAAATAAAATGTTGTTTTTCTTGGAATGTGAACTTTCTTTTTTTATTTCGTGCCACTGCAGTTTTTTTGGGGGGTATCATTAACATACAATCACATGATCAACATTGTGGTTACTAGATTCCCCACATTATCAAGTCCCCACCACATGCCCCGTTATTGTCACTGTCCATCAGTGTAATAAGATGCTATAGAGTCACTACTTGTCTTCTCTGTGTTGTATTTCCTTCCCTGAGCCCCCCACGTTATGTGTGCTAATCGTAATGCCCCTTATTCCCCTTCTCACTCCCTTCCCACCCCCCAACCCTCAATCACTTTCCCTTTGGTCACTGTTAATCCATTCTTGGGTTCTGTGAGTCTGCTGCTGTTTTGTTCTTTTAGTTTTTGCTTTGTTTTTACACTACACAGATAAGCGAAATCATTTGGTACTTATTTTTCTCTGCCTGGCTTATTTCACTGAGCATAATACCCTCTAGCTCCATCCATGTTGTTGCAAATGGTAGGATTTGTTTTCTTCTTATGGCTGAATAATATTCCATTGTGTATATGTACCACATCTTCTTTATCCATTCATCTACTGATGGACACTTAGGTTGCTTCCATTTCTTGGCTATTGTAAATAGTGATAAACATAGCGGTACATATGTCTTTTGAAACTAGGATCCTGAATTCTTAGGGTAAATTCCTAGGAGTGGAATTCCTGGGTCAAATTGTATTTCCATTTTGAGTTTTTTGAGGAACCTCCATACTGCTTTCCACAATGGTTGAACTGATTTACATTCCCACCAGCAGAGCCAGTGTTCACCTTTTTCCGCATCCTCGCCAGCATTTGTTGTTCCTAGTCTTTTCTATGTTGGCCATCCTAACTAGTGTGAGGTGATATCTCATTGTGGTTTTAATTTGCATTTCCCTGATAATTCGTGATGTGGAGCATCTTTTCATGTGTCTGTTGGCCATCTGAATTTCTTCTTTTGAGAAGTGTCTGTTCAGATCATCCACCCATTTTTTAATAGGGTTATTTGCTTTTTGGGTGTTGAGGCGTGTGGGTTCTTTATATATTTTGGATGTTAACTCCTTGGCGTATATGTCATTTACAAGTCCAGTCTTCCACCCCTGTAACTCTTTATTTCCAGGACATTAGCGCATTGCTGTCATTGTCACCCAGTACACAGCACAGATAAGGCCATCTCCGGCAATTTGTCCCTCTGTTCTGCCTGTCGTCGGGAGTGTAAGATGCTTGTGTTCACTCCATTCTATGTGCCTGAGATGGGGACATGGCTGACCTACCACTTCACTGTCTACTCCATGTCACCTGCCACCTTATATTTTGGCAGCACTCACAGCTCTGCCTCTCTTTGCAGTCATACGTGTTTATGAGTGACCCAGGTTTTACATTCAGAAAAAGAATGGTAACTTCTACTTTGGGTTTAGGGCCCAAAAAGTATTTCACTGGGTTGTGGGCTACAAAGTCACACTGTGCTTGCACAGATGAACCAAGTGGTCAGTTGTTTTCCATCAGGCTGCTGAATATTTGGGCACACTAATTAGTCCAACTTTTGGAGGGGAAATGGGGCAAGTGAAATTCCAGATCTCTATCAGTCACCCTCATTTATTTATGTATCTCGTTGTCCCTTAGGCTAAACTTGTCATTACTGGACAGAAACTATAACCCCCTTCATTCTGTACCTTGACAACCTCTCATGGGCTGTACACATAGAATTCTACAAATATTGGCTGCACTGCATTCCATAAAATGCACAGAGAAAATGTTGCTTGAAATCTAACCTCTAACGCAAATGTTATATTACTCCTGTTTTTCAACCACTGCTTATCTTCAATGACCTTCTTAGCTACGCTACACACTGAAAACAGAAATCACAAGAATAGGACAAAATATTATTTCACAGTGGTTGGTAAGGGCAGATTCTTCATTTTATCTGCCCTTGAGAAAACTGTTAGAATCATCATAAAAATACACTGTAGAGACTCAAATATACTGTGAATATAGGAGTTAGAAGAGGTGGATGATCAAAAGCGTTGGTGGGGAAAGAATTATTTGGCTGATACAGTGAAACATCTAAGTTCTTTACTGACCAACAGTCATCATCAGAAAAATACAGCATCTCTTCCCCTAAATGAATGTGTCTGTGAAGGACTAGACTGAAGTGGTCCTTGATTACAATTTAGTTTCTATTTTAAGGATGAGTTATGTCAAAATAAAAATTAAGAGGAAAAAATGAAGCTCATATTATACTTTGTTCAATCTCCATAAGGAATGTTTCTTCTGATTACTAAGGAAATAAATTGCCCACTGGAATTCAGTGTCAGTTAAGGTCTAGATTGAAAACAACATCACTTGTTATAATTTCCAATAATCATTAATGACTTTGATTATTTAAAATATTTTACCTATCTGTATTCATAAGTCTTCTTAGTGATGAATTTAAAATTCTCCCAGAAATACTCTGGTAGAATCAGTTAAACTCACACAAACATACTTTTTTTAAGGTGTGTGTGTGTTTTAAGGTATGTAAAAGTTGACAAGCACAATGGAAAATGTACTTCTTGGAATATTACTATGTATTGTTTAAGAATTGTTTTTCATGGACAAGTAAATATGACCAATACTGTATTTTTAAAAAACTAAACCCCATTTTGTTTAATTTAGAATCACTCATTTCTTCATAATATGAATCTTATTGAGGACAATAATGCATGGAATGATCCCAAAAGTTATTTGGCCAAGAGATCATTTTCCCACAGTAATACCCAGAAGCATCGGGAATGGGTTGAACAGTGGTCCCAAACAAATATGCCCATGTCCTCATCTCTGGAATATTACCTTATTTGGAATAGGATTTTTAGGTGTTAATTTAAGGATCTTGGGAAAGAAAGGTCATGGTTTATCCAAGGATCCTAAATCCAATGACAAGTATCCTTATAAGACAGACGCACAGAGAAGTCACAGCCAGAGAAGCCCATGTGCACATGGGGCAGAGAGGCACAGAGCCAAGCCAGAGCACTAAGAGCCACTGAACGCTGGATGGATTCTCCCCAGAGCCTTAGAGGTACTGGGCTCCATCCACACATTCTTTAGGCTACTGATCTCTAAAACCAGGAGAGAATAAATTTATTTGTTTTAAGTCACATATTTTGTGATAATTTCTTCCAGTGGCCCTAGAAACTCATAAAGCATCTATAGTAAATATTACTGTAGACATTTTCTTTTACTCTTTTATTTTAAATATCTCTCCTTACCCAATCTTCTATGTACGATCCACCACCCCCCAACCCAAGTGCACCTATACCCCACTCAGACTCTGCTCTTTCATCAGCCTTGGTTTCCCATTATTTTTAATGGAGGTATAATTGACATATAGCATTATGTTGGTTTCAGGTGTACAACAAAATGATTTTATATTTGTATATATTGCATAATGAGCATCACAATAAATCTAATTAACATCCATCACCATATACAGTTATAGATTTTCTTGTGATGAGAACTTTCTAAATCTATTCTCTTAGCAACTTTTAAATATGCAATGGAGTAATATTAACTATAATCATTATGTTGTATATCACATCCCCACTACTTGTTTTTTAAAACTGGACATTTGTACCTTTTGACTCCTTTTACCTATTCACTAAGCCCCCAATACCCATCTTTGGCAACCACCATTCTCTATATCTATAGCTCACTTTTTTGTCTTTGATTCCATGAAGTGAGATCATATAATATTTCTTTTTGTCTGACTTATTTCACTTAGAGTAATGCCCTCAAGTTCCATCTGTGTTGTTGGAAAATGCAATATTATATTCTTTGTATGACTGAATAATTGTTCACTGTACATATGTATATTATAATTTCTTTATCCATCCATCCATTATTGCACATTTATGTTATTTCCATGTCTTGGCTATTATAAATAATGCTTCCAGGAACGTGGGAGTGCATTTATCTTTTCAAGATAATATTTTCATTTTCTTTGGATAAATACCCTAAAGTAGAATTGCTAGATCATCTGGTAGTTCTACTTTATATTTTTTGAAGATCCTCCATACTGTTTTCCATTGCAGCTGTATCAGTTTACATTCCCACCAACAGTGCACAAGTGTTCCTTTTCTTCACATCCTGACCAACACTTGTTATTTCTTGTAGTTTGTTAATAGACATTCTAACAGGTGTGAGATGTTTTAAAAATAAAGCATCCATGGTAACTATTACTGTAGAAATATTAAAACAGATATTTATTTTAAAAGTGGTTCAATATTTAATTTCTCTTTAAAGAATTATTTATATTCTTTGACAAATGATAATATATCAAATCTTGAAGCTATTAAATATGAAATATTGAAGCAGATTTTCTTCAATATTTCCTGTTACTTTTTACATATATATAACATATATAGTTTCACAACTATGTATATATATAAATTCTACTCATAACTCTGCTACTAAGTGTTAATCAAATAACTGATCTTTCTTTCTTTTCAGGAAAATAAGACAGATACAAAGAAGCTTAATGTTCAGATAATGGAATATATAATGTTCAGATAATGTACTAGCATAATAGGTAGCACTGTGAAGGATATCAGAAGGATAGATGTCTAAAGAATATTTCTTAATTAAAAAAGGTAGAGTCTTAAGTCACAGAGATAATTTTTACCCTGTTGCCTGCTAGGACAAGAAATTCTTTTTATTAACACAAATGGCCATAAACAATTGATGTTGCCTGCAACATCCTAGTCTATGTGGAGGGATACTGCCACAGTGACCTCAAAGAATGGCACTAGGATAGAAACAGTATTAACAATAAAATGATGACAGCCGTCATTTATTGAGTGCTTATCATGTGATCAATACTGTGCTAAGTGTTTTACATATATAAAACCTAGTCCTTATAAAATATCTGCAAGATGCTACTATCTCGATTTTCAGATCAGAAGTTAGAGCCTCTAAGAAATTAAGTAATTTTCCTAAATTAAAACATTTTGTATGTACTTAAGCAGGGATGTAGTGACTGACACCAAGATTTTATACACAGTATTCCCATTTCTGTATTTCTAGTTCCTTTCTTTTTTGCAAAGACCTGTGCTCTCACATTGAAATTACAGATAGGTTTTGCTGGTCCTTATTTGCATCCAAAATAACAGAAGGACCCCATAAAACACATTTATCTTTTTCATGCACAGGGAAAGGGATACTTATAAATTCAAATTTAAGTGTGTTATTTCTATTGTTGGAATGTCTTGGGAGGGAGCTCTCAGGAATGCTCTGCAAAAGAATCCCTGTAGGTAGCTGCTTCCAAGCCCTATGTCCACATATTTTCATTGTTGCTTGAACTTGATGATAGAACTTTCTCTAGACTTTGGATGCAATGCTCAATGTATACATTACAAAAAAATTGAATTCTTTCTTCTTTTTTAAACCAACACATAGATAAACAACCTATGTTTAATATATTTTTTAAATAGGGGACAAAAGAAACATATCCTTTCGATCCTTTCTCATTTAGAAGCAATACCTTTACAAAATAATTTCCTATGTACATATAAAGGAGATTTGGTCTGCTTTTTCCTTCAGAACCCTCAGGGCTCATTCATGGCTTCTTGTGCACTTGGAATCAGCCTATTCTAATAGCTATTAAGAACAAATCCCAATTCACAAAACTTTTTCTGTAAAGAGGAAAAAAGAAATATTCCCATTTTCTTCCCATCCAAAGAGATCTTTCTTACAAGTCGTGAAGCTCTGTCCAAGCTTTGTAATATGTTAAATGTGGGATTGTGAACCTCTGTCGCCAATTGGCAAAAGGGGACAAGCAGTCTCACATCCTACAGTTGTTGTGAGAGGTGTATGTATGATAAACAGATAGATAGATAGTATGTGATACATTTGCACACATGGTCCTGATAGGTAAGAGAGGAGCAACCACTGTCATCATCTTTCCAGAATCAGCAAGATGCTGTGTGCAGCCCGCACTCCATATACTAGCTAGCTCTCCATTTTGCAGGAATGACCTAGGCCTTCTTCATTTTTGGCTTTTGTTCATATCAATATGGCCCATCTTTTTGAAATATTCTTATGACTAGAATCCGAGGCACCACACTTCTATTTTTAATTTACTTCTCTACTCACTACTTCAAAGTATAGTTTACAGGCTGTTCTACTAAATCCAACCTTTTCATGATAGAGTGACTCACTTATATTCTCCTGCACTCTCTCCCAGTTATCTATATACCATATCCTGTGCCAATGGCCTTCTGTCCAGCACTATTGGGAGATCTGGTGTGGCATCTGCATCAAAAGAGAGGAAGCAGATGCTATTTGACATGGATTCTTGCAGTTTTTACAACCACCCAAACTTAACAACTGAGGGACCCAGTTCATAACCCACCACCCTTATAATCAATAACTCCATCAATTGTTCTATGTCCATAACTAGCACCAATATCCATCATATTTGAAAATGTTGAAATCACAGAAGCTGTCATTAATACCTTCTTTATTACTGTCTCAGTTTAAGCCGATTAAAGTCATGCCATGTTCATTCTCTCTTAAAAGATCTTGCCAAAATTCAAGATGGCAGCATGAGAGGTGAGACAGAGAACACCTCCCAAAACCACATACAATATGAAAACATAGTTAATGCAACTAATCTTAAAAGAGCAACAGAAAAGAAGGCTGCAATAGACTGTATACATCTGGATAACAGAGCAGACCTCAGGAAACAGGGTAACATGCCAAAGCCTTGATCCAGCAGGACCCAAGCCCTTCCCCAACCCAGCTTAATGGTGGAAGGAAGAGAAAGAGAGTGGGGAGGGGGTGGAAGCCTAGGACTGCTGAACACCCAGCCCTGGAGATTGGCTTTGGGAGCACAAACCTACATTGCATGGTGCTCTGGAGATTATTGGGGTTAGAAAGCTAAGAGAGATGGAAAACTTGGATAGACTGAGATTCCAGCCATTTGTGGAGGACAGGGATCTACATCTGTCTGCTCTGGGACAAAGGAAAAGCGGGCGGTCTGAGAAGCTTCCTAGCAGCGAGAGGGCTCCTGAAGGGGTGGGGTTTGCATGGAGCTTGCTGCATGGGAGAAGGGATAGGTGGACAAAGTTGTCTGGATCCTCTCGCGTCAGCAGGTTGGGAACTTTCAGGAGCTTCGGGCGCTCGATACCCCTGGCAGGCTACTCAGCTCCAAGGACCCCCATGTGATATGAAGCCTGCTGTGCCTTCCTCCTGGCCTGCCAACACTGACTCACAAACAGGCAATAACTGCCCTGGCATCAGGGCAGCCAGAGGGAGGCCCTGCCTAAGGCAGCTACAGACACAAAGTGCAGGGGCTAACACCTGTGTACTTGGCCCACTGGTTCTGACAGTGGAGATAGGCACTGCAGCTGGGAAGCAGGAAACAGTTCTTTCCTCCCCCAAGGCATCATCTCCACTCCCCTGCAACTCCCCACATCACTCCAGGGGCTGAGCAGGTCCAGAGAATAGAGCTTCTGGGCACTAGAGGGTGTCACATACATATATGAAACATCAAAGGAAACTGGTTCAAACAAAAATCTCAGAAACACCAGAAAAAGGGCCAAATGAAACTGAATTCACCAATCTTCCTGAAAGAGAGTTCAAAATAAAAATCATAAACATGCTCATAGAGGTACAGAAAAATATACAAGAAATCAGGGACAAATTTAGGACAGAGATTCAATCATTGAGAAATTCCATATCTGAAATGAAACATACAATGGAGGGATTTAAAAGCAGATTACATTTAGTAGAAGAGACGGTAAATGGAATAGAAATTAGAGAAGAGGAATACAAAGAAGCTGAGGAAAAGAGAAAAAAGGATCTCTAAGAATGAAAGAATATTGAGAGAACTGTGTGACCAATCCAAACAGAACAATATTCACATTATAGGGGTACCAGAAGAAGAAGAGAGAGGAAAAGGGATCGAAAGTGTATTTGGGGAGGTAATTGCTGAAAACTTCCCCAATCTAGGGAAGGAGATAGTCTCTCAGGCCATGGAGATGCACAGATCTCCCAACACAAAGGACCCAAGGAAGACAACACCAAGACATATAGTAACTAAAATGGCAAAGATCAAGTATAAGTACAGACTATTTAAAGTAGCCAGAGAGAAAGAAAAGATCACCTACAAAGGAAAATTCATCAGGTAATCATCAGACTTCTCAGCAGAAACCTTACAGGCCAGAAGGGGATAGCATAATATATTTAATGCAAAGAAGCAGAAGGGTCTTGAACCAAGAATACTTTATCCAGCAAGCAAAAGCTGAGAGAATTTACCTCCCACAAACTATCTCTAGAGTATATTTTGGAGGGACTGCTATGGATGGAAGTGTTCCTAAGGCTAAATAGCTGTCACCAGAGGAAATAAAACCACAGTAAGTAAAGTAGAACAATTAATTATTAAGTAGATTCAAAATCAAGTCAACTACCCTCAAAGTTAGCCAAGGGATAGACAGAGAGTATAGAATATATGATACCTAATATATAAAGAATGGAAGAGGAAGAAAAAGGATGGGAAAAAAAAAACCTTTAGGTTGTGTTTGTAATACCATACTAAGTGAGTTAAGTTAGACACTTAGATAGTAAGGAAGTTACCCTTGAACCTTTGGATACCACGAATCTAAAGCCTGCAATGGCATAAGTATATACCTATCGATAATCACCCTAAATGTAAATGGTCTAAGTGCACCAAAAATGGAGTCACTGAATGGATAAAAAAAACAAGATCCATCTATGTGCTGTGTACAAGAGACTCACTCCAAACCCAAAGACATATACAGACTGAAAGTAAAGGGATGGAAATAAATATTTCATGCAACTAATAGGGAGAGAAAAGCAGGAGTTGCAGTACTTGTATCAGACAAAATAGACTTCAAAACAAAGAAAGTAACAAGAGACAAAGAAGGACATTACATAATGATAAAGGAGTCAGTCCAGCAAGAGGATATAACTATTATAAATATCTATGCGCCCAACACAGAAGCACCTACATATGTGAAACAAATACTAACAGAATTAAAGGGGGAAATAGAATGCAGTGTATTCATTCTAGGAGATTTCAACACACCACTCACTCCAAAGGACAGATCAACCAGATAGAAAATAAGTAAGGAGACAGAGGCACTGAACAAGGGTAAGGAAGTTACCCTTGAACCTTTGGTAACCATGAATCTAATGGACATCTACAGAACACTCCATCCAAAATCAACATAATACACATTCTTCTCAAGTGCACATGGAACATTTTCAAGCATAGATCATATACTAGGCCAGAAAAATAGCCTCAGTAAATTTAAAAAGATTGAAATTGTACCAACCAGCTTCTCAAACCATAAAGGCATGAAACTGGAAATAAATTACACAAAGAAAACGGAAAAAGCCCACAAGCACATGGAGGCTTAACAACGTGCACCTAAATAATCAATAGATCGATGACCAAATAAAAACAGAGATCAAGCAAAATATGGACACAAATGACAACAATATATCAAAACTGCAAAATCTGTGGGACCCAGCAAAGACCATGCTAAGAGGGAAATATATTGCAATACAGGCCTACCGCAGGAAAGAAGAACAATCCCAAATTAACAGTCTAAACTCACAATTAATGAAACTAGAAAAAGAAGAACAAATGAGGCCTCAAGTAGAAGGAGGCACATAATAAAGATTAGAGCATAAATAAATAAAATCGAGAAGAATAAAACAGTAGAAAGAATCAATGAAAGCAGGAGCTAGTTCTTTGAGAAAATAAACAAAATAGATAAACCCCTAGCCAGACTTATCAAGGAAAAAAAGAGTCTACTCACATAAACAGAATCAGAAATGAGATAGGAAAAATAATTACTGACACCACAGAAATACAAAGAATTATGAGAGAATACTTTGGAAAATTATATGCTAACAAACTGGATAATCTAGAAGAAATGGACAACTTTCTAGAAAAATACAACCTTTCAAGGCTGACCAAGGAAGAAACAGAAAATCTGAATTAACCAATTACTAGCAAGGAAATTGAATTGGTAATCGCAAAACTACCTAAGAACAAAACTCCTGCACCAGATGGTTTCACTGCTGAATTTTATGAAACATTTAGTGAAGACCTAATACCCATCCTCCTTGAAGTTTTTCATGAAGTAGAAGAGGAGGGAAGACTCCCAAACTCATTCTACGAGGCCAGGATCAATCTTATACCAAAACCAGGCAAAGACACCACAAAAAAAAGAAAATTAGAGACCAATATCCTTGATGAACATAGATGCAAAAATACTCAACAAAATATTAGCAAACCAAATTCAAAAATACATCAAAAAGATCATCCATTATGATCAAGTGGGATTTATTCCAGGGCTGCAAAGATGGTACAACATTCGAAAATCCATCAACATCATCCACCACAGCAACAAAAAGAAGGACAAAAACCACGTGATTATCTCCACAGATGCTGAAAATCATTTCACAAAATTCAACATCCATTCATGATAAAAACTCTCAACAAAATGGGTATAGAGGGCAAGTACCTCAACATAATAAAGGCCACATATGACAAACCTGCAGCCAAAATCATACTTAACAGCGAGAAGCTGAAAGCTTTTCCTTTAAGATCGGGAACAAGACAAGGATGCCCACTCTCCCCACTTTTGTTCAACATAGTTCTGGAGGTCCTAGCCACAGCAATCAGACAACACAAAGAAATAAAAGGCATCCAGATTGGGAAGGAAGAAATTAAACAGTCCCTATTTGCAGACGACATGATATTGTGTATAAAAAATCCTAAAGAATCCACTCCAAAACTACTAGATCTAATATATGAATTCAGAGAAGTTGCAGAATACAAAATTAATATACAGAAATCTGTCACATTTCTATACACTAACGATGAACTAGCAGGAAGAGAAATCAGGAAAACAATTCCATTCAAAATTACATCAAAAAGAATAAAATGCCTAGTAATAAACCTAACCAAGAAAGTGAAAGACCTATACTCTGAAAACTACAAGACACTCACAAGAAATTAAAGAAAATACCAATAAATGGAAACACATCCCATGCTCATGGATAGAAAGAATTAATATTGTCAAAATGGCCATCCTGCCTAAAGCAATCTATAGATTCAATGCAATCCCTATCAAAATACCAACAGCATTCTTCAACGAACTAGGGCAAATAGTTCTGAAATTCATATGGAACCACAAAAGGCCCCAAATACCCAAGGCAATCCTGAGAAGGAAGAATAAAGCAGGGGAATTATGCTCCCTGACTTCAAGCTCTACTAAAAAAAACCACAGTGATCAAGACAATTTGGTACTGGCACAAGAGCAGACCAGTAGACAAATATAACAGACTAGAGATCCCAGATATAAACCCAAGCATATATGGTCAATTAACATACAGTAAAGGAGCCCTGGACATACAATGGGGAAATGAGAGCCTCTTCAACAACTGGTGTCTGCAAAACTGGACAGCCACAATTCAGCTAATGATATGCCATGATGCTTGGGACTCCCAGTTTCCTAATGTGCTTTTTGCTTAGAACAGCCTCCCAACTGGGCCCTTTTCCCCTCTAAAAGAATATTCTTGCCTATGGTTTTGCTATACCTTGCTTGTCCCAGATTGCAATTCTTTGCTACTCCCCTGTAAAGCCATTTTTGCTAGTAAATTAACTACTTTACTTAAGGTTAACAGACTGAAATAGAACTTTTGATAAATTAAAGGAGTCCTACAAGGAAGAAGAAAAAAAGCTTTGAAATGCTTTCGTTTAAGAAGAAATCTGTGGAGACTTCACAAAAACACTTACATTCAGGATAAGAACAAAGCATTAACCCTTTGGAAGTGTTAGCATGTTGTCCCTAAGACATATATCTACCTTTTCCTTTTAAGTGTATAAAAAGAAATATATTTGTTTTTTGTCCATGGTTCCTGCGCAGAGTTCCTAAAAGTCTTTCTATTTCCTGAGGGACAGTCTTTTGTCATTCATAAGTAAACTTTTGAGCACAAATGAGTTTATGCTAATGAGGTAACTTATGTGGAGCCCCTTTGGAGCCTCTGGATGGGGCCAGCCACCAGAAAGATCAAGTGAAGTGAAGTTTGGAACTTCCATATCCACCCACCAACCTCTGAGAAGGAGGACTAGGGGGTGGGTAGGTGGTAGAGATTTAGCTAAATTGAGACGCTTGAACAGCAAGATTTGATGAGCTTCCAGCTTGGAGAACACACCCACATGCCAGGAGGGTGGTGCAGCTCATGGTGACAGAGAGCCTGTGCTCGGATCCTTGCAGACTTTGTCCTATGTACCTGTTCATCTATCTAGTCACCTGCATCCTTTATACCCTTTATAATAAATTAGTCAGTGTTAGTAAATACTTCTATGAGTTCTGTGAGCTGCTCTAGCAAAGTAATTGAACCTGAGGAGGGGTGATGGGAACCTCTGATTTATAACTAGTGGATCAGAAGCATAGGTGACAATAAGTTCCTTTGCCTGTCTTGGTGTTTCCTCTGATGGTGTAACCCAGACTTCCATCCCCTAGGCATCTGAGCCCTTGGACCCCCATGTTTACTCAAAATTGGATAAAGAAGGGCCCACAGGGGCCAAAGGAAACCACCTAAATGCGAGATGTACTCCTTACATGCTTCCTCCTTCTGATGGTCAAGGTTGATTACACCTGCCACAATGGTGACTCTCTCTGTTCACTCTTCCCAGGCGTGAGGAGCCTGAAGTGCCCAGGCTATAGCTGCATCTTAGAGGGAAAAGGATTCTTGTTATGCTCCTCACATATTGTTTCCCCTTTGGCAACAAAGAACTTCAAACATGGAGTTCACAGAGCCATGGATTGGAAAGTTCACATTCCCAGATCACTGCAAATGATGAAAATAGAGATATTTCTGTTAACAATTGTAATCTTGGAGTTTTGAATCCCTAAGAAAGCTGTCCCTGATGGCCGGCACCTGGCAGCACACTCAGGGGCTTAGCAATGAGCCTAATTCCTGAGGGGAGGCCTGAGGGGCCCATGGAAGCTTCGACCAGAGTCCTCATGTTTGGACAGTGTCTAGTGCTGAAAGAGGCATCTTGTAGAGCAGATGTGGACACTAGCTCTGAATACCATTGTATCGTTTTAATTTTGTGTTTTCTAGAACATTCCGTGAACAATATGGCATACATTTGTCTCGGGCTTCCCTCTACCTCTCCCTCTTTCTCTTTTTCCTTAAGAGAATAAGAGGTTATATAGCAACGGAGTCACAGCATGGACATTATCCTGTACTATCTACATTTGCATCTTCTCAAATTCCTCAAGGATGCTAGCACCTTGGCCCTCATAATTTACATGCCACAATGTGAGGAGAGTAGTCTGCTATCAAAGATCAATTAGCAGAGAAGTTGGTACTTCTGAAGTGATGGTGTAAGTCAGTGGGAAAAAAAGAAACACCTTCTAATTACCTAAATTGCATTTAGAAGGACTATGAACACAGCTCAAATTTAACACTGACTGAAGAGGAACCCACTTACTAGTTCCTAAAAAAATTATTAGCATTAAAACAAATTTTCTTAAGTGGTATTTATTGGATATGAAGTGAAACAAAAACTAGAATGTAAAATTAAATTTTGCATTCCGTGTTGCATTCCTTTCCTTCCCTTACTTTCAAGATCTCTACATGTTAAGTACCCATCGTGATAATATTAAGAAAAAAAATTCCAAACCATTACCATCCCAGCCATGGCATCAGCGATGCGGACAGCATGGTTTGCGCTCTGGCCCATGAGCAGCAGCACCGAAGACTGCATGCAGCCGCCGGGACCCCAAAGGCCGAGGTAGTGGTCCCTGCTCCAAAGAATAGCAGGGACGAGCAATATCTTATGTATCCTGAAAATGACCTTCTGTGATTAAAAACTTTGGAGAAGAAAAGTCAACCTTGCACTATGCTTTACAACTGAAAGTTTTAAGAAGAAAATGCCTTAAGCACTAGAACTTCACTCTCTGCCTTTGATTTCAAACTTTCTGTCTAAAGCCTGAGAGTTCCTAATAAAACTCCTTTACCAAACATTTGTTGAGGGCTGTCACTGTAACTTCAATATGCAAAATCTTATGCCGAGTTTTTACATACCTTTCAAGTGGACTCCAGAGATTTTCAATTCCCAGGAACATGCAAGAAAAGGGGTACATATTTGGGGCTCTGTTATTTACTGAAATGCGAGTGCTCAGAGCAGCTGCTATGCTGTGTAGCAGGCAGACAATGTGAGTGTTTTCTGGGGAAAACTTCACAATTCCTCTTGTGTTTCCTGTGCATCAACCACCACCCAATCTTTCTTACCCTTAAACACCTCATCTGGCCTCCTCCTGACACCAGAGAGCACGTGCCGTGCGTTTACCTCATTGTGTTACGTGCACTTACTGCAGTCCACGACAGGATCAGCATAAAGATTAGGAACACGGGCTCTTTAGAACCCAAATTCCAGTTTCAAACATCACCTCTGCCACGTTTCTTCTGCATATATCAGTTTTCTTCATCCCTAAAAGGGAGATGGAATGATTTCTCCCTGGCAGGATTCTTACAGGGGATAAATGGGTCAATATTTCTAAAGTATGAACAACAATGAAGGTTAGCCACTACTATCACTGAGTGTAAATATCCCTTTTATAGGGAAATATTAAACCTTAACTTATTAACACACACATGCATATATAACAAGATTTTAAGCAATATCTTGATGAATTAAGGGACATATTAGGCACTTGTAGATTTGAATAATTTCCTCTGTTGTGTAAAGCTGGATCCAGACCTGGTATTGTACTTTTATTAGTGAAGAACCTGTAGACAGGCTCTAGAAGTTACTTTAGTTAGCCTCTGGCTTAATATGAGACAGCTCTTCAAAGCAATTGGAAAATAAATGAAATAAATGATTAATAACAAAACCAATGGAGCCTGAGAGAATAGTGTTTGATGGATGGTGTGTAAGTCTTTGGAAGTATATTACATCCTTTGGAACATCTGGTAATATTCAAAATGAGCCATTTGCAAGAGTGATAATGACTAACCAGAAACTACCCATAGTTAAGCACAGAATGTTGAGAGAGAAAAACTCCATTTCACTTACAGTCTGTCTGGACAAAATAAAAGGGTGTTCTTACTCTACAGTACATCCTTCTGTCCTCCAGGCCTGAATCCCGACCCAGGTTAAAGTGTAGGGAGGCATGTATTGGCTAAATATAGGACACTCTCAGGACTGGTCAACAAGGGGATTTGCTGCTTCATGAGTTATTGGGCATCCTTTCACTGCAGAAATGCAATCAAGGGCTGCAAGGCTATTTGTCAGGAATATTTGGGAGAAGTTTTCTGTATTAAGTTCAACTGGACATCCCCTCAGGTCCAAGCAAATGATAAGGTTCTGTGCTTCTAAATCTTGTCAAGGTCATACAGTGATTAAAGACAGGTTATGCTCGTGAAAAATATAACCACTAAAGGAAGCATGACTTTTGAAGCTTCCTCAGAGGGAAAGCTTCTCACAGTGGCCCTCCTGATAGGAGACAAAAGAGAACAAGTGTCCGTAGAGATGAAGGGAGTCCACTGGCTCCAAGGCACTGATGTTCTGAAGACGAACAGCACGAGGAGAAGGGCTGCGCTGGGGTTGCTTCCTGACTTGGTATCAGGACACCTCTCGCCGTCCTTAACAAGCAGTGCCGGCAAGGAAGACTGTGACTGGAAGCAGGGTGGAAATACCTGACCAAAGCAAGATTATCTGCATATATCAAATGCCAACCACCCAGATCAACATGGTTATTATATAGCTCATGTATATATACATAAAGGAGGGAAACACATTACATAAAACACCTGTGCAAATTAAGCTTGTGCACTGTCTTAATTTGCTATTGAATAGTATCAATTAATATTAGAAATGATCAATTAATAAAGAAATCACTATGATTTCCATTAGCTAAAAACATGCAATGACAACCAATGGTTGAACGCAATGAAACCAATAATAACAACTCAAACTTATTAAGCACTCACTTCAGGTGAAGCCGATACTAGATAAGCACTTTAAGGGCATTAAATGGGTACTATTATTAGCTCCATTGGCCGAGTAGGTGCTGGGGTATAAGTAAGTGATGCTCACAAAGTTTGTAAGTGGAGCAGAGGAAAGTGAAGCTGCATGGATCTTATCTGAAAAGCCATGCTCTTGGGCATGTTTCAGAGCTACTTCTCAACAGATTTCTAAGTGAGAAGCCAGTATCATATTCAAGATGATTCATTTTTATTTAATGTCATCTTCTAGTCAGTATCATATTCAATTGATTCATTTTTATTTAATGTCATCTTCTATGTTCTCATCTCTCTTCTTCCCTTACCAGAGCCAGCTTTCTCATTCATGTAACTTCTCTGAATTCTTTAAGCATAATTTGTTTCCCATCTATTTCACAATTTCCATTCATTCTCTCCAAATCTGGCCCTCCCTTCGTTCAACTGAAATGTCAAACTAGGGTCTTAGATTTTTTTCCTATTATGTATGACCTGTTTCTCCAAAGACAATTGAGCTATTTAGAGACAGTAATATAATCTGAAGTGATGACCAAATTAGAGTTGTATCACTTACTATGATCAAACCCTCTATTTTCTAGAAAAATAAATTCATAATGAAAGTACAGGGTTTCTGGAAACATTTGAAAACCACCAGACCCAAGAGACCCTCCACATCCACCTCAAACTGATTCCTAGTGGATAAGGCTGCATGCCCCATTATGCCTTCAAGATTCTCAACTAATAGCACCACATTATAGTACAGAAATGTCTTGCACATGGAGCCAACTTAAATGTATTTAACACAGAATTCCCCACATTTAACTAGGGAACCATTTCTAGGATCTATCCACTATTATCCTTCTTGAGTAAGTGGATCTTCAAAAGCAGTATATATGTTCTTTATTTTTTAATTTATTTTGGTATCATTAATCCACAGTTATATGTGTAATATTATGGTTACTAAACTACCCACTTCATCAGGTCCCTCCCACCAACCCCATTACATTCACTGTCCATTAGTGTAGTGAGATGCTATAGAATCACTACTTGTCTTCTCTGAGTTGTATAGACCTCCCCGCGCCCCCCAACATTACATCTGCTCATCGTAATGCCCCTTTATCCCCCTTGTCCCTCCATTCCCGCCCATCTTCCCCAGTCCCTTTCCCTTTAGTAACTGTTAGTCCATTCTTGGGTTCTGTGAGTCTGCTGCTGTATTTTTCTTTCAGTTTTTTTCTGTGCCCCTATGCTCCACATATGAGTGAAATCATTTGATACTTGTCTTTTTCAGCTTGGCTTATTTCACTGAGCATAATACCCTCTAGCTCCATCCATGCTGTTGCAAATGGTAGGATTTGTTTTCTTCTTATGGCTGAAGTATATGTGTGTATGTTGTGTATATGTTCCACTTCTTCTTGATCCATTCATCTACTGATGGACACTTAGATTGCTTCCATTTCTTGGCTATTGTAAATAGTGCTGCGATAAACATAGGGGATAAAAAAAGCATCTGTCTTCTTGAATCTGGGCTGCTGCATTCTTAGGGTAAATTCCTAGAAGTGGGACTTGGGTCAAATGGTGTTCCTGTTTTGAGTTTTTTGAGGAAACTCCATACTGCTTTCCACAATGGTTGAACTAATTTGCATTCCCACCAGCAGTGTAGGAGGGTTCCCTTTTCTCCACATCCTCGCCAACATTTGTTGTTGTTTGTGTTATGGATGTTGGCCATCCTCACTGGTGTGAGGTGTTATCTCATTGTGGTTTTAATCTGCATTTCTCTGATGATTAGTGATGTGGAGCATCTTTTCATGTGCCTGTTGGCCATCTGAATTTCTTCTTTGGAGAAGTGTCTACTCACGTCCTCTGCCCATTTCAAATTGGATTATTTGCTTTTTGTTGGTTGAGGTGCATGAGTTCTTTATATATTTTGGATGTCAACCCCTTATCAGATATATCATTTATGAATATATTCTCCTATACTGTAAGATGTCTTTTTGTTCTACTGATGGTGTCCTTTGCTGTACAGAAGCTTTTCAGCTTAATATAGTCCCACTTGTTCATTTTTGCTTTTGTTTTCCTTGCCCAGGGAGATATATTCATGAAGAGGTCACTCATGTTTATGTCTAAGAGAATTTTGCCTATGTTTTATTCTAAGAGTTTTATGGTTTCATGACTTACATTCAGGTCTTTGATCCATTTTGAGTTTACTTTTGTGTAAGGGGTTAGACAGTAGTCCAGTTTCATTCTCTTACATGTAGCTGTCCAGTTTTTCCAACACCAGCTGCTGAAGAGGCTGTCGTCTCCCCATTGTATATCCAAGGCTCCTTTATCATATATTAATTGACTGTATATGTTTGGGTTAATGTTTGGATTTTCTATTCTGTTCCACTGGTCTGTGGGTCTGTTTTTGTGCCAATACCAAATTGTCTTGATTACTGTGGCTTTGTAGTAGAGCTTGAAGTCAGGGAGCGTAATTCCCCTTGTTTTATTCCTCCTTCTCAGGATTGCTTTGGCTATTTGGGGTCTTTTGTGGTTCCATATGAATTTTAGAATTATTTGTCCCAGTTCATTGAAGAAAGCTGTTGGTATTTTGATAGGGATTCCATTGAATCTATAGATTGCTCTAGGTTGTATAGCCATTTTGACAATATTTATTCTTCTTAGCCAAGAGCATGGGATGAATTTCCATTTGTTAGTGTCCTCTCTAATTTCTCCTAGGAGTGTCTTGTAGTTTTCAGAGTACAGGTCTTTCACTTAATTTGTTAGGTTAATTCCTAGGTGTTTTATTCTTTTTGATGCAATTGTGAATTGAATTGTTTTCCTGATTCCTCTTTCTGTTAGCACATCATTAGTGTATGGGAGAGCAACAGATTTCTGTGTGTTAATTTTGTATCCTGCAACTTAGATGAATTCAGATATTAGTTCTAGTAGTTTTGGAGTGGAGTCTTTAGGGTTTTTTATGTACAATGTCATGTCATCTTCAAATAGTGACAATTTGACTTCTTCTTTACCAATCTGGATGCCTTGTATTTCTTTGTTTTGTCTGATTGCTATGACTAGGACCTCCAGTACTATGTTGAATAACAGTGGAGAGAGTGGGCATCCCTGTCTTGTTCCCGATCTTAGATGAAAGCTTTCAGCTTCTCGCTGTTAAGTATGATGTTAGCTGTGGGTTTGTCATATATGGCCTTTATGATGTTGAGATACTTGCCCTCTATACCCATTTTGCTGAGAGTTTTTATCATGAAAGAATGTTGAATTTTGTCAAATGCTTTTTCAGCATCTATGGAGATGATCATGTGGTTTTTGTTCTTTTTGTTGATATGGTGAATGATGTTGATGGATTTTCAAATGTTGTACCATCCTTGCATCCCTGAATGAATCCCACTTGATCATGGTGTATGATCCTCTTGATGTTTTTTTAATTCAGTTTGCTAATATTTTGTTGAGTATTTTTGCATCTATGTTCATCAGGGATATTGGTCTGTAATTTTATTTTTTGGTGAGGTCTTTGCCATGTTTTGGTATTAGAGTGATGCTGGCTTCATAGAATGCGTTTGGAAGTATTCCCTCCTCTTCTATTTTTTGGAAAACTTTAAGGAGAATGGGTTTTATTTGTTCTCAATATGTCTGGTAAAATTCAGAGGTGAATACATCTGGCCCGGGGGTTTTGTTCTTGGGTAGCTTTTTTATTACCGATTCAATTTTGTTGCTGATGATTGGTCTGTTCAGTTTGTCTGTTTCTTCCTTGGTCAGGCTTGGAAGGTTGTATTTTTCTAAGAAGTTGTCCGTTTCTTCCAGGTTTTCCAGCTTGTTAGCATATATATTTTCAGAGTATTCTCTAATAATTCTTAGTGTTTCTGTGGGGTCCATCGTGATTTATCTTTTCTCATTTCTGATTCTGTTTATGTGTGTAGATTCTGTTTTTCTCTTAATGAGTCTGTCTAGGGGTTTATCTATTTTGTTTATTTTTTCAAAGAACCAGTTCTTTGTTTCATTGATTTTTTCTATTGTTTTATTCTTCTCAATTTTGTTTTTTTCTTCTCTGATCTTTATTATGTCCCACCTTCTGGTGACTTTAGGCCTCATTTGTTCTTCTTTTACCAATTTCAGTAATTGTGACTTTAGACTATTCATTTGGGATTTTTCTTCCTTCTTTTAATAGGCCTGGAATGCAATATACGTTCCTCTTATCACTGCCTTTGCTGCATCTCACAGAAGATGTGGCTTTGTGTTGTTGTTGTCATTAGTTTCCATATATTCTTTGATCTCTGTTTTAATTTGGTCATTGTCCCACTGATTATTTAGGAGAATGTTGTTAAGTCTCCATGTATTTTGAGACTTTTTGTTTTCTTTCTAAAATTTCTTTCTAGTTTTATACCTTTGTGATCTGAGAAGTTAATTGCTAGATTTTCAATATTTTTGAATTTACTGAGGTCCTTTTGGTGGCCTAGTATGTGGTCTATTCTGGAAAATGTTCCATGTGTACTTGAGAGGATGTGTATCCTATTGCTTTTGGGTGTAGAGTTCTGTAGATATCTGTAGGTCCATCTGTTCTAGTGTTTTGTTCAGTGCCTCTGTGTCTTTACTTATTCTCTGTCTGGTTGATCTGTCCTTTGGAGTGAATGGTGTGTTGAAGTCTCCTAAAGTGAATTCATTGCTGTCTATTTCCTCCTTTAATTCTGTTAGTATTTGTTTCACATATGCTGGCACTCCGGTGTTGCGTGCATATATATTTATAATGGTTATATCTTCTTGTTGGACTGACCCCTTTAGCATTATGTAATGTCCTTTTTTTTCTCTTGCTACTTTCTTCGTTTTGAAGTCTATTTTGTCTGATACAAGTACTGCAACACCTGCTTTTTTTCTCCTTGTTTTTTGCATAAAATATCCTTTTCCATCCATTCACCTTTAGTCTGTGTATATCTTTGAGTTTGAGGTGAGTCTCTTGTAAGCAGCATATAGATGGGTCTTGCTTTTTTATCCATTCTATTCCTCTGTGTCTTTTGATTGATGCATTCAGTCCATTTAAATTTATGGTGATTATCAATAGATATGTACTTATTGCCATTTCTAGCTGTAGATTCGTGGTTACCAAAGGTCCAAGGGTACCTTCTCTAATATCTATCAGTCTAACTTAACTTTCTTGTCAAGTTATTGTAAACACAGTCTGATGATTCTTTATTTCTCTCCCTTCTTATTCTTCCTTCTCCATTCTTTATATAGTAGGTGTTTTATTCTTTGCCTTTTGTTAGTATTTGGATGGTCTTCTTTCTTTGCTATGATTTTATATTCTCTGGGACCTCTTTTTAGCCTTAGGAGTGCTTCCATATAGAGCAGTCCCTTTAAGATATCCTGTAGCGGTGGTTTAAGGGAGGCAAATTCCTTCAGCTTTCACTGGTCTTGGAATTGTTTAATCCCGCCCTGAAATTTAAATGATAATCGTACTGGATACAATATTCTTGGTTCAAGGCCCTTCTGTTTCATTACATTAAATATATCATGCCATTCTCTTCTGGCCTGTAAAGTTTCTGATGACAGAGAAGTCTGATGACAGTCTGATGGGTTTTCCTTTGTAGGTGGTCTTTTTTCTCTCTCTAGCTGCCTTTAATACTCTGTCCTTATCTTTGATCTTTGCCATTTTAATTATTATGTGTCTTGGTATTGTCTTCCTGGCGTCCCTTGTGTTCAGAGATGTGTGGGCTTCTGTGGACTTTTAGACTATTTCCTTCCCCAGCATGGGGAAGTTTTCAGCAATTATTTCTTCAAAGACTTTATCCTTTTTTCTCTCTCTTCTTCCTCTGGTACTCCTATAATGTGAATATTTTTCCGTTTGGATTGGTCACACAGTTCTCTTAATATTCTTTCATTCCTAGAGATCCTTTTATCTCTCTCTGCCTCCGCTTCTCTGTATTCCTGTTCTCTGTTTTCTATTCCATTAACAGTCTCTTGCACCTCATCCAGTCTGCTGTTAAGCCCGTCAATGACTTGTCTCATTTCTGCATTGTCTTTCCTCAATTCCCTCACTTCCTCTTGCATGTTTCTCTGTAGATCCATCAGTATGGTTATGACTTTTATTCTGAGTTCTTTTTCAGGAATATTGTGCATGTCCATCCCATCAGGCTCCCTCTCTGGGGTTGTCTGGCTAAGCTTTGTTTGCACCATATTCCTCTGTGTTTTTATGGCAATAAAAGTGGTCGCTGGTAGGCACCTTGTGTGTCAGCTGGGCTCTTTAAGACTTTTAAAAAGAAAAAGAAAAAAAACAAAAGAAAAGAAACAAAAAACAAAACAAACAAACAAACAAAAAACACCCACCAGGAGTAGATTCTGTGAGGATGCTGTAGGTGCTGCTGCTGCTCCACTATTCCGCAGCTGCGGTGGCTCCATCAGGCCCTTTGTGGCTCTGGCCAGGGAGACAACGAATGGGAGACTACTGATCTCTGTTGGAAGCCTGGGCGTGGCTGCTTTGCCCGGCCACTGGCCAAGGGGTCCAAAATTCCCCAGGACTCCCAGCCTACTGGGCTGAGTGCACTGGGACAATTTTATTCCACTGTTGGGCCCTTGTCTCTTTAAGACTTTTAAAAAAGCACGTGCCTTTCTTTTGTCCTGGGGAGCCGGCTGAGGGGACCTACCATCTCGGATCCTACACTTCTGTTTCTCTAATCTCCGGTACACCGCTGGATGTGTGTCAGTGCTCCTGGCGCAGATCACCAGGGCTGGTTATTTGGCAGGCCTGTGCTTCCACTCTCTTCCCGCTGTGAATCTTTTCCTTCCGCCAGTGCGCTGGGGTGGGGGCGTGCTCGGGTCCTGCCGGATCGCGGCTTTGTATCTTACCCGCTTCACGAGGGGCTGAGTTTTCCTGTAGCCTGGGTGTTGTCCTTTATCTTTTGGTCTCTCTTTTAGGAATAGTTGTATTTGTTGTATTTTCATAAATATATATGGTTTTGGGAGGAGATTTCCGCTGCCCTGCTCACGCCACCATTTTCCCAGAAGTCCAGCATATATGTTCTTAAAGTTAAAGCAAATTACCTCAGGATGGTGGAACATTATTAAACCAGTCACTCTGTTCCTTTCAAATAATACCAGAACCGTCAGATTTTTGTTCTTGTTATATAAATACTGACCCAATCCTGTGGAGCCTCTGAGTACCTTCATATAACTTTAATAATCCCACAATTATGGATTTTCCTATAAGTCTCAGAAAAGCAATTGCAATGATTTTTTCTAATCTTAAACAAGCTTCCTATTTTTAAGTGTTTCTCTTCTTGTTTTTCTTTTTCCCTCTGTTGGAATGAAATTTCACACAATTCTTTTTCTTTTATGGTGATTTGAAACCATGACATTTCAGTGTTCATCTTCATTTTCTAAAACGTGTGTTTACTTCTTGATTTCTTGTTATGTCTTTGTAAGATATACTATGCTTGTATGTGTATGCATATATATGTGTGTGTTTCTAACATAACAATGATATAGTCATCATTAGATATGAAGATTAAAAAATGATAGAATAATGAAATACCTAGGTATTACTCCCTCTATGTGACTGTCTGGGCATTTCTCTCTGATGCTGTCAAAGTTTTGCAATGGATTATATTGTGCCCAACAAAATTAATACATGGAAGGCCTAACAACCAATGTGACTATACTGGAGATAGGGCTTTTATATGGTAAGTATGGTTAAATGAGGTCATAAGTGTGGAGTCTTAATCTCATAGGACTAGAAGAAAGAAAGAAAGAATCTTTACACACACAACCTCCCCCCCACACACACACCCATAACCATACGCACACACTCACCAAGGCCAGGCCAGGTGAGGACTCTGCCTTCCACAAGCCAGGAAGAGAGCTCTCACCAGAATCCACCCCTGCTGGCACCCTAATCTTGGACTTCAAGCCCACTAGAACTGTGAGAAAATACATTTCTGTTGTTCAAGCCACTCAGGTGATAGTATTTTGTATGACAGCCCAAGCAAACTAAGATAACCCCCTTTCAGGGCCTCAGGAATGAACCATTTCCCTTGCTGGTACCTGGCTCTGAGTCCTGCCAGCTCTCTTCCAGAGCCTCTGAGCACACTCCGGGCTTGCCCTCTTCCTTTTGTTTTATATCCTTAGATTTCTCAGGATAGACTCAAATACTTTCATTTTAGGATTTGCCACCAATCAGTATGGGAAAGAAAAAGGTAAACAAATATAGATGCAAGGTGGAAGCTGTCACCTTCTTGAATTCTCACAGTCCTTTTCTCAGTTGTAGAAAAACGGTCTCAATTTGGAATGAAAAAACAATAGTTTTTTTGCTGAAAAGATCACAATTTCCCCCAAGCATGCTACTGTCACTAACCTAATTTAACCTTATGTTTAATGAAATTCAACTGTCTTCTTCTTCCTAATGTCTCAACGTCAGAGATGATGATGGACAGCAAATTAATGTGAAATGACCACTTATTCTCATTTCATTTTGTTTAGAAGGCAAATTTACATTTTTATTTCCTCCAGTTGGATCAAGAACTAATTAACAAGGCTTTTGTTCTGCTCTGAATGATGCTATATGGGCAGGCTTAAGGATGCTTACGTTTCGAGGCAGGCCAGAGGGACCAGGAGCATGCTCAGGTGTGCTGGGGCATGGAACTCTGCGCCTATGTTTCTGTACACATTCTAAAATAACAATGGTTGACTTCTCCTTCAGTTCAATGCCAAATCAGCTACCGGTCAGCTGTGACTTCTTCAGTGGGGTCTTAATGCTGGAAGAGGGCTGCTAACAAGTGCATAATGTGCTTTGGCAGAGGGAATAGGAGAAAGGACCGAGAACCTTCCCTCCTCAGTAGTGGTTCCTGTCACTTCCAAACACAAAGCAGGTCACAGGCCCAAACCCAACCACAGTGACGCAGAATTACTCTCCTCCCCCGGGAACAAGCTCGCAAGTCCCAAGACAATGGGAGCACTTATCTGATCATCTTAGGAGAATACTCCTGGAACAATAAAGGGAATCACAATAATACCTACTGCATAAGTGAACCCCACCATGTATCAGATGGCCTGCAAAATCATCCCCAAAAGGTTTATTCTCAGAATCTTGCAAAAAACATTTTCACCATACATTCCTACTATAATACATCTAAAAAAAAATACAAAAATAAATATGTAAGAAAATTTAACATTTTATGCCTTAGTTTTTTTGTTTGTTTGTTTACAGCACTACCTGCACTGGTCTTTCAGATTATGTCAGTGGTGTTGTCAACATTTGAGTATAAGAAAAACAGTTACAAGTATAAAATTGTTACCAAATGAGCACACAGTGTTTCCCCAATTTGAGAATCCCCTTCTCCAAAGAAAAAATTAAGTTCAGAGATCAGTTAGAACGGATAGAAGAAAAAGCAGCAAGGAATTTATGTGCTTTCCAGACAGGAGAGGGGCTGCCTGGAAACAGAAGCAGCCCAGCTATTAGGGTTAGGTTTGCTTTCACTTTTTCCTAAGATGCAGAAAGTCCTGCCCTGCATCCTATGTCCTTTGATTGACAAGTTGATTGACAGCTCTAGGCTATGTAGCCTTTTTCTCAGTGCGCAGACACCTTACCCATAAGTACCTAAGCAAGTCCCGCAGTGCTCATTAGATTTAGGTGTTATTTTAACGAAGTGAGGTTATTTTGGACAAGGTCTCAGCCCTTGCTCATGCCCTGCAGTCAGGGAAGCCCCTGTGGTCCGGGGCCTCTTGAGCATCTAGGTGTCCTTGACTGTCTGGGCCTCTTGATAACGTAAGCATCCTTCAGTGTGGAACTGGGAGCTAAGGGGGAATTAGGAGTTGGCCAGGAAGGAGTCTTCCTTAGTGAGGGGCTGGCCCCTTTCTCCTGCTCGTGTCTAACTAACTGCCTATTCTAACAGAGTCATAGAAACAGGCATTGAAGTATCTCAGGTGTAATTGCAAATATCAGTATGAACTCAATAGCTGTTAATGATATATAGATATAGATAGATATATAGATACAGATAAAGATATTCCTAGCTCTGCCCTTTAAAATGGCCTAAAGACAGTGTCATGTCAGTGGCAATGAGCACACCAGCAATAAATTTTTCCTAAATTGGAGCCAACTATACCATTTCCACCAATTAATCTAGGCTTCTTTGAGAATGCTAATTTCCAGTTTGGGGAAGAAAAGGGATAATGTAACCCCCAAAGTGCATATTGTATCTTGTACCACAAAGCAGAGATGCTTTTAAAGACTAATCATAGCAAAGGGCAGAGGATCCAGGTTGAAGAAGCCCCCACAGTCAGAATTTGTGGCAATTGGAGCATAAAAATTATTGCAGCATCAAAACTCATTGAATCATGAGTTCATGAAAAATCATGAAAATAAAAATTGATAGTTCCATGGGCAGTTCTGTCTAATTAATAAGATCAGGGTAAGAGGGATCCTTGGGCCACCCATCCAGTTCATCCCACATGCAAATGTCCAAAAATGCCATATCTTTGCTCTTAAATAACACATAAGGTTTTGTCAAAAAAAACATAGCAGGAGGACGTGATGCTTCACTGCGCCACTGACTCGATCTGTTTTCCACCCACCACAGGTCACTGGACCATGTTTTGGTTTGATTCTTCTCTTTCCTCCAAAAGGTCTGACCATCAGTATAATTGTTGCTCATTGTTAACTAAAAACAGTTATTTTTTACCAAATGAAGAGAACATTGGTCAGGTCTCAGATGACCTGAAACTTTCACAAAAGTAATGAACTTATTACCAGAATACTTGTATCTCATGAGGCCTGTTTACTTACATCCTCAGTTATTTAGTACATATACCATCTATAGGATTTGGGGGTTAAATTATCCCTGGAGAGTAGCCGCTGGCATGGGTGTTAAATGCCAACTAAAATGTATTTTAAGACCTAGAGAAAAAATAGTACAATTCACTAAACAGATTAAAAGGCGATGGCTAAAACTTAAAATTTACCTTAATATTGAGATACTTGGAGGGATATTGACAAAATAGAAAGAAATCAATGTGTGTGCCTGTGTTATTTTATGTAAAGAACACCCGCACCTGAATGGAGAATGACGACGGGCCTCTGAGCACTGAATCTTCTCTGCACCCAGCCCAACAATGCAGAAACTTAACGCGGTGAGCTGTGTTTGCGTGGCGTCTTCTTCTTTTTAATTCTGAGACACAACACAACAGCTCTGTGGTGTCTGCCCCCTCTCCTTTGCGAATCCTCCAGATAACTCAGAGGCCACTACTTCTCTGTGGTAAACCCACTGCCCAGAAAATGCAGAGTGATTTCTACTACCTGCACTAATACTTGACTTGTGTTGCTGGCTAACTCAGCATTTTTTGTTCTATATTGATTCAAGTGGAGATGAAAAAACTGATGCTGAAACTACCTCCTGGAAAGATTTTTGGGTTCTTATTTAAAAATCAAATAAATAATTTCAGGCAAAAAAGGAGCTTTCCAAGACGCCGTTTTTTAGAACCACCTGGCTTCCCATGTACTTTCCCCCAGCTTGTGCCTAAGACCGCTCTTGTCAGTCTCATGAAATGTGCTGATACTGACTCACATCTCCTCTACCCCAGCTGGAGCTGGGCAGAAATTTGGCCATAACTGAGAATATCGCAGAGGAAAGATACAAGGGACCCAAAGACATTTTCTGTTTGGACAAAATAAAGGACAGGTACATTTCCCTCTCCTGGGAATCAATGATCATGGAAAATAAGCCCTGGGACTGTGAAAATTTATTTCCGTGTAAGATTAAAAAAATCCTCTTCACAATCTGGAGAAACACACCCTCTAAAATTACTTTTGACACAAGCCAGAAGGAGAAACAAACAAACAAAGACATATATGGAATTTTCAATAGGGAAAATATGGTTATTTTGTGAAAGGAGAGGAGTGTGCTGAGGAGAGGAAAAATAATTCAAGACTGGATCAGACACTTTAGGATACAGGGAAATGAGCGAGGAAATAAAATTTGCAAATAAAATTTCATGAGCAGTAAATACACTGATATTGCAAATTCAATGAAGTGGAGAACATCTTAAACCTCTCTTGAATTGTAAAAATAAGGGATGAAGAAAGAAAATTATGAGACTGTAGAAATTACACTAGAAGACAGAGGAGATATATTTTAATTAAAAATAGATTCCAAAAAGAGTACACTACATAAGTTTGAAGGTATAGCTGTCTAACATATAAAATACAGTTTTCATAACAGAAAATTAAATCTAAATATTTCTCAAAAAACACAAGTGCAATAGAAATATTTGTGAAAATATTCGAAAAGGAGAGGGCAACATTAAGAAACCGTGTATGGATATGACAAAAATATTGAGGGAACCTAAAATCATTAAGGGCAAACTTACAAATCAAGAGAATGCTTTTGTAAATATAGGTTCTTATATTAGGAAAGCCTAAGAATGTGACAACTTTAAAAAATAAAAAATATTAACATAAACTTCAAAAAATTTAAAAACAAAATAAAGGGAATAGTAGATGATAATTTAACATACCAGATATTACAGTCTACTCTGAATCTGCTGTAATCTAAAGATAAGACTAGGTGTACATAAGAAAAGCAACTCCCTGCACATCTGGACAATTTATATATGACAAAGCTATCTTGGTGTCAGGGTGACAACCTTTCAGAAAACTATGACTGAATGCTTTTCTTAATATTGTAAAACCAATAATTAGAAATAGTTAAAAGTTTCTGATGTACAAAATTGCTCAAGAGATAGAAGAAAATACTTTAAAAGTCTTTTAATTCCTTGTTGGGAATACATTCGTAATGAAAAAATGAAGGCTAAACATCATGAAAAAAATGGCAAATGTGTTAAATTTGAGGATATCATAAAAAAGTTTAAGACAGCCAAACAAAGGATTGCTTTTAGAGAAAAATAGGTACCTCTTATCACTTAAATGTTATTTCTATTTCTATACAATGAGCGTGTACTCAGAAACAATATGAAAACTCTTTAACCACAGGAAGGTGTAGACACGGACCTATCAGCCCAGGGCTGGCTTTAACACTAGTGTTAAGGTTCAGGCGGGGTGCTGCCACTGCAGTTCTTGCAATAGGGTCCCAGGGAAGGGGGGGGGGGGGCTGAGAAAACAGCAGGATGCACCTGTGACCTTGGGAAGAGAGTTTTTCCCAGAACAGAATTATTTCCACATTGTTACAACAGGCCCAATTCAGGTGGAGAGAGGCAGAATGCCAAACTAGAACCCAAATCAATAGAAATAAGTGAATAAACCAATGGGCTATTAGTCTGTATAAGCTAATGAGAATATTTACCTTTACTCTTAATAAAATAATTTAAATGAATGAAAAAATAATTATCATTTGCTAGGCTATTAGTCTTACAAATATAAAAGAATACATGATGAGATTGTACATGGGCATCTCAAAATTTCTTGATAGATCCACTGAATCTACTTTTTAAGGCATATTTGAAAAGACTTCTTCAATTCACACACACCCCTCAGATTTGAATATCTTTTGATTCAGCGATCTCTAGTAATCTATCCTGCAATATGCAAATCACAAATATATAGTGTTATATTACAAAGGCATTAGTGCAGCATTGTTGTAGAAAAAATTTAGGAGCCATCTATCTAGTCAAATGAAAATGGTCAAATCTGTAGTGTAGCCATCCAATTTTACATAATACATCCAATTTACATAGTCTAACATAGCTAGAAAACGTATGGACTGGGAATATATTCAAATAACACTTAACCAGCAAAAAGTTTTATGTGTGTTACACAAATACATAAACATAACATCATAAACAAAGGGAAATAAAAGGCAATCATGTGAAAATGATGTAAAATTGGAAGGTATATTCACAACACCAGAAGCTAGAAAAAAATGAAACACGTTAAGCCTAAAATAAGTAAAATGAATTAATAACAGTTACAAACAGACATACTGAAATAGATAACAAAACTTGATTGGTGGAAAATACTACCTAAAGTAGTAAAGACACGTGCTTGCCCAGTCTGACCAAGGGGAAAGAAATTGTAAAACGAGAGTGAGAGAGGGAGACAGAGAGAGAGGGGATGAGGGGGAGAAAGAATTTTCTGAGCAAGATGACAAATCCAGTGATCACAGACAGGATTCAGATTCATAAAATTATCTTTCAATATATCTGGACAAATTTACACAAAATAGAATGGTAAGAAAATATCAGGAGAAACTGTTCACAACGTATTTAAGATTGATAGATTCCATTACTGACAGGGGAGAAAGATGTCATTTTATTCATGGCTCTTGAGACTAAAAATTAATAGAAATTTTCCAGAGAAATTTGATTTTACCTATTTGAGTTTAAAATATGCACACCATTTATTTCTTTATTTCTGTATGATATTCTAGAAAGAGTCACAGAAATGTATTTATTGAAGAATATTCCTTACAACATTCTTTATAATAGGAGAAAGGCTAGACGTAGGTTACCTGACAGATAATAGGATGGATGAAGCAAATCCGTAACTATATGAAAGAAAAACACTCCAGATCTCTGTCTTCCCGTAACAGGACAACCTTGGTCTAGTGTTTCCCTAAATATCTATAAGGGAGGAAGAGATGTTAAATATCGATTGGGTCATTCTTTTTTTTTTATTGCCGTATAACAAATTACTGCAAATTTTACAACCTGAAACAACAAAAATGTATTATCTCACAGTCCTCTAGGTCAAAAGTCTTAGTTCCCTGAACTGGTTCTGTGCTTCGGGTTTCAATTTAATTGATTGTCAAGTCAAGTTGCTGGCTGTGGCTTATAGAGAGGGTGTGAAATGATGTAAAATAAGAGGGTATATTCCTTGGAAGAATCTGCTTCCAATTTCATGCAGATTGTTTGCAGAAGCTAGATCCTTGAAGTTGTAAGACTAAGGTAGCCATTTCCTCATTAGCCATCAACTGACGACCACCCTTTGCTCATGGAGGCCCTCCTAGGGTTCTTGCACCCTCTGCATCACAGAGCTAGCAATGGCATATCGAGTCCTTATCAGACTTGGCATTTTGTGATGTCCTCCCCACCCCCATCGATCAGCCTTCCTCTCCTGCTTGTAAGGACTCTTGTGATTACATTGGACTTACATGTATAATCTCTGTCTTAAGATCAGCTGATGAGTAAATTTACTTACATCTGCAAAACCCTCTTTCAGCAGTAACTAGGTTAGTGTTTAAACGAATAACCAGGGGACAGAAATTTTGGAGGAAGGGGACATCTTTAGGAATCTAACATACCCATGTCCCCAACACTTAGAAGACATGAAATGCTTCCTGCTACCTTCTGAGTTCTAGGTGGGTTTTACCTCCCAACTGGTAAACAGGCCAGATACTTTCTGCCTCTTGGAATAAGTAGGTCTTATTCCCTACATCCCCCATTGCATGCATTCGGTTACAGCCTTTATCACTTCTTTTCTTCCAAGCACTGCCATAAGCAGGCTCAGGGGCTTCCCTTGTGTGGCCTTTCAGCCAATGGGATGGAGCTAACTCTCCTGCTCCTAATCTAAAGGAGTGTGCATTGGTATCCCTACAGGAAACAGGAGTCAGCATTTTCACCTAAGTACATGGTCAAAAATACCACTTGCTCATATTTCAATGAGGATATTAATGTGGCCTTTGAAATATATTTGTGAAGAATTTAGATTTCCTGACAAAAAAATAGTGCTATATGAATATTAGTTATTTTTGTTATAATTTCTTTGTATAATAATTATTATTTGGAGAGTATTCAATGCTAGAGCAGCTGGTAACAGGCCGGTGTTGCAACTGTATTTAGAAAGAATGCTTATTTTGAGCTCAAGAATGGCTTTTCCAAGACCTCAAATTTAGCAATTGGGAATTTGGTCTTGATTAGAGGTAGAAATGCTCTTTCAAGCCAGATGTTTCCTGAGAGACTGGGAGAATTTTCCTGAATGGCCAAGAGAATTCCATTTCTTTCTATCTTCCTTAAAGATCTATAAGGTAAGGGAAATGCTTGCCAGAATCACATAAGGCTTTTTCAGAGCCATGGAGGGCAGACTTCTGGCATTCTGTTATTGTTCGACTTTAGTATATGGCACCAAATTAGACACCCTAAATTCTTATCTTCTGTTTTCTTTTTTAATGTTTCTTTTTATATTTAGATTTTCTTAGTCTATTTTCAATTGGGGCTGAAATAATCATACAACAAATGTCGAAATAAGAAGGTAGGTGGCAATCATGATGTGCATATGGTCATTTCATACTGTTCAGTCAAGACTTGGTAATGAAACAGCTGAGGAAGGGAATGGTTTTGACAAGGAATAAGGCATTTATTGGCATGTACATGGAAAAGGCTGGTGGCAGAACAGAACTAAAAGAATAGTTTGAGGCCATGTTACTTCTTATTGGACTTCAAAATAGCAACAGAGCAATTCTAGGCAAAGAGCACCTTGGTTTATGCAAAGTTTGAATGGAAATTAATTAATTTAAATTTATTTTATGAATGGAACTGGAATTAACGTTTTGACAAGATGTGGCTGGCTTCTGGAGAATTGGTGAGGTTAAATGACATCATGGTTCTTGAGAACAGGGAGGTTCCATGACTTCTCCCTACTCTCCCAGACCACCCCACCAAGTTTTCGCTGTGGTTTCCCATAGAACATGTGGCCATGGGACAGTGTGGGCACAGGACAGAAACAGCGTTATGGAGATTTTTGTTGACTCTCTGGGACTTTGGAGAAGGTGAACACATAGGATACTTGTGGGAGAGACAGCTATATCCCTGCTGCTCTTTTAGACTAAGTAGAGAGTTGTTGAGGGAAATGGTTGCCCAGTCAGGGCTACATTTCAAAGCAGGTCTTCCACTGATGTGGAGCTATTTGACTAATTGTCAGAATAAAACATGAGTGACGTGGTATGAGTTATTCCTGGGATATGGCTTCACTCAAACTTTCCCATCTGCTGTTTGCAAGCTCAGTGCTGGAACTTCAGTGCCCATCTGGAAAAATGCTCGCTCTTGATTAGGAATATAACTTGACCTATAAAAGAGATTTACTGTGCTAAGTCAATGAACATCTGAATTTAACATCACAAATAACCAGGAATTTTTTAAAAAGCATGGTTTTAAACTATGGAGGTACAGATGGAGTCTGGACACTCCTGCTGAAGAAAGTGCAGTCTTTGGATGTTAAAAATTATGCAGGTTATAACTTTCCTGTGTCCTCAAGTCCCAGCCCAACTGTGTTAATTAGAATGCTACTGAGTCCAGATAGGAAACAACTAGCACTATGAACACATATGCTGAAGCCTCTCTGCATGACAACTAGTTATTTTAAATATAAAAATTTTGTTTTTGAATTACATATTGTCAGAAAAAATAAATTTAACCAAGTTACTATTTTAAAAAATAAAAGTTACTTTCAATAGGCTTATAAAGCCAGTATGCAAACAATTTGATATAAATAACACCTTTTCTAGGCTTCCTGCAATACAATGAGTCATAAGAAATGCATATTTGGTCACTCATATGACCAAATGTATATTTCCCGGGTATATTTGGTCTTCATCCACAGTTCCTGAAAACACTGCAGTCTTAAAGGTGAAATGGGTGTTTTGTTGCTGAGAGACTTTGGTCGAAGGGCAGGGGCTGGAGGTTGAATCAGCTAATAGCCAATGGTTTAGTCAATCATGACTATGCAATGAAGCCCTCACAAAAGAATTCACCATAGCACTTCATCAGCCAAAAGATATAAATAAAATTAACTTTAATTACTGAAATTTGACTTTCACTTCTCAAAAACCTCAGTGCCCTCCAAAATGTCAGGTACCATCTAGCATGAACTTCTACTGTCACATAAACTGACTGCTTATATTATCTTAATCCACTTCACCTCATCGTATGCATGAATGTCTTCAGGTTACAAGGTTCTCACAGAGATAGTGGCAAGATATGCTGATTCCTCTGCCAATGTTTACATTGACTACTGTCTTCAATGGGGAAATCTTGAAGTTTCAAGGTGGTTTTATCTTCTCTGCAGTCCTCACCTAGATGATACCCAGTGGCACACACGGTGAGAAAAATGCCTTCATTCCCAACTCTCAAAAGGCATCAGCAGCAAGTTGTTCATGGACACTGGTCCTTGGCTTTTGTCTGCTGTCTGTCTCTGCAAATCCATGAGTCCACACAGCTAAGCAGCATCTGAGGCAGTCCATGCTGCATACCCCCAACGCCGAGCAGTCCTCTCCGGCATCAGTAAACCAGCTCTACACTGTCTTTCGATAAAACAAAAACACACAGAGAATCACACTCGCCTCATGCAGGAGCTCACACAAGACCTGACAATATTTAAGGGTGAAATTAAAGTTTTAGCTCACCAACTTGTTTTTTCAGTAACAATTCAAGACAGTGTAGCATAGTGTTTGTATAACACATTTTCAAATCCTCAGTTATTTTCACATATGTTTAATTTAGTGTAGATCATGATGTTGGGACTATAGGAATAGCTGGAAGGGCAGGTCAGGAAAATGTGCCCTTTTTATCAGTGATCCTGTGAAAATGTCTGGTAGAGATATAAGCAATTTGTTAAAGTATACAAAATAAGTGAGTGGATCGATGAATGAGATTAGTGGGGTAGGTGTGTGAGAGAGTATTTCCATGAAAAAGAAATTAAGTTTAAATGCAGAAGCAATTAAAAAATATCCTAGGTGATGTAGTTACATAGTACGAAAATTTTGAGACACAGCCTTGGAAGGGAGCAAATCTACAGCAAGTTTTCCTAAACAGTAGGAGAAGGTCATTAAAGAGAATGGTGACTTATAGTATGAGGTTTTTAACACCAATGCCTCTTGTTCATTTTAGAAGCAGATGCCTTACAAAATCCTAATTTACTCTGTATGTGTACACGCATATGTAAGTGTAACATCTTTGTTTCCACCAGGACTCCAATTTTACAATAACTTGTTTTTCCCACAGACTTTCGTTCTTAGAAATATAATTGATCCACATATGGGGAGAGATTCCTGCAGTTCTGAAAACAGAAAATGGTGAAATTAGATAGTGCAGTTTAAACAGTAGATAAGAGTATGTGTTACCAAAAATCAGTTAATCATCAAAGAAAACATAAAAACTTACCAAGAGGTTGCTGGAAGTGGGTGAACAAATTATCTAAAACAACAAATACAGACTTTAAACCTAATGAAAGTTGCTTAATTTGTAGTTTTCACAGTTTGAAATCTAGAGACCTGTGAGGGGGCGTTCTGGGTGAATAGTTCTGTTGCTATTGTCAACCTCAGTCTCAAAGCCATCATGCAAGGAGACTTAAGACATGTTAAGGATGAGCACTTAAATAGTCCCCTAAATAATTTTCAGGAAAAAAAAAATGCTTTCTCTAGCAAGTGTGATGACTTCTGACTCAAGAAAAAGAGTGAAAACAAAGTTTATAATTCAATTTTGTAATCCAATATTAGAGTGACTGATAATTTTTTAAAAAATAGGATTGATTCCATATATTTTGTATGATTTATTTCTCTTAGTGCTACTATAAAAAGCACAGGTAATTACTAATCAGTCAATATTTATAATGATATTTATATATAAGGGATTTGCTTCTTGATCATAGACTTTACTTCATGACTGTCAACTACTCACATTTGGGGACAGCCTAGTCAGCTGGCTGGCATCATGCCAGTTGATCTGCCTACCAGCAGGCACATAACGGTATGACACAGTTTAAGACGATATTATAAACTTTAATAGATATGCATCAAAAGCCTTAATTTACTTCCCTGAGAGTACCATCAAATCTCAAAAGAACTCAGTCCAGTGGTACTACTTGTAAGATTCTAATTGCCTTACAGAATCCAGACATTCTTAGTATCAATGCAATAATTTCATGGTCCTCTAATTCCCCTTCTGATACAAGTATTCACTTCAAAATGAGCCTCCATGATTAACAGGTAAACCTCATTTTAAATTTTGGAATATTCAGTTCTTAAGAGAAACCAAAGACTGCTTCATATCATAAGTGTCACTGAGTATAACAACATTTTATATTTCCAAAACTTGGAATTAATTTCTTTAAATAAAAATGAGAAAAATATACTTCCTTTTGAAATTGTTAAAATACTTCCATCATCAAACACATATTTTGCGTATCCAGAGAGGTTTCTAACATGTGCCTGTTTGAAAGGGGAAAGAAAAGTTATTTAACTTAGTTGGTTTCAATTAAATTAAATTAGTTAAATAAGTCGCATAATCTTTGATTTATCTGTATTTTCATTATTTTTTGCCTCATTTTTATTATTTATTGATTTACCTAATATTTATTAGATGGAATTCAGCTATTGGAAGAAAAATCAGATATTTCAGATCAATCTTCTCTTCAAGAATAAAAAGCTGCAATTTTTCATATTACAATTAAAACAAAATGAAACAGAAAAATCTTCTGTTTGAAGGCAATGAAGAGTCCCAGGATGCTGTGAATCAGCCGAGGTATGCTCCATGCGATGAGGAAAGAACAGAGATGGGGCTGGAATTTGACATCTCTTTTCTCCTGGAGGAGAAAGTAGCAGCTGAGGAGCTAAAAAACTAAGAAAAGTTCCTCATTCCCTGAAGCCTGTTGAGATAAACTTTGACTTCAAGACCTGCCAATAAAAAGGGTCCATGACATATATTAAAGGAGGAACTATGTCCTTCAAATAAGTGTGGCCCCGAAGTGGTCAGTGCTGGCAAGTATTGAAGTGCAGATTTAGACATTATAATCCTGCATGGATCGAGGTCTCCACCTGCCCTGGTTGCCTACAAGAAGCACAAATAAATTTCCATAAAACATTGAAAACTCAATATCTAATTTCTGTATACCATTTGGAATGCAGTAAAAAAGTGAACCGTGAGAAGACAAAACTTAGCTAAATACTAAGAGAAAAACTAACGAAAGAAAAAAAAGAACAAGATGTAAAGAAAATGGGGTTATCAGAAATAGACATTAAAGTTATAATGAGTAATATATTCAAGGATAAAAACAATAGGAAAAGTAGGAAAAAAGGTAAAGTAAAAATTATATAATTAAACATTCAAATATTAATTAGTATTAATATTGGTTATTATAACTTTTGGTTTTTGGAGTAACACTTAGGTAGAGTTTGGAAGACATGACTCCCTCACAACAAGAATATAGAGTTAATAGAGATCAAATAGCAAACTGCTGCTCTAATGTGTATCAACTGTACATGAAATGATACAGTGTTATTTGAAAGTAGAACTGGATTATTTTTAAATGTATACTGTAAACATTATGGCAACTATTAAAGTTTTTATATTGAAGTGTAAATTGTATGTTGAGAGAGATAAAAAAAGGAATAATATAAAATGGCCAACTGAAACCAAAAAAACAAAAAGTAAAAAAAGAGGAAAGGAACAGAGCAAGTGAAATAAATAGTAAACAAAGATGGCAGATTTTGAATTTTCAATGGGATTAGTCTAAATATAGCAGTTTAAAATACAGATTTTCAGATTAATTTGAAAAGTCAAGACCCAGCTATATACTCTCTATAAAACATACATATTTACATAAAGGTATGGAGGGAGATATACCAGAATGACACTAATCAAGAAAAAACTGTAGGAACAATTTCAGACAAACTGTCTTCAGCACAAGGACTGTTACCAGGGTTGAAATGTGTTACTCCATAATGATAAAATATGCAGATGATTCTCAGTAAGACATAATATCTTAAACATGTAGCCTCTTAACAACAGAATATCAAAATACATGAGAAAAAAGTGATAGAATTCAAAGAAGAAACACATGAATTCACTATTATAATCAGAGACTTCAACAACCTGTCAGATAGTGCTAAGTCAAGCTGATAGAAAATCAGTAAGGATACAGACATTCTGAACTGCGTAACTGATCAACTTGACATTTTCAATATCACCAACCAAGAAAGGTGGAATAGACATTTTTTCAAGCACCCATGGGGCATTCACCAAGATAGACTATATTCTGGGCCATTAAACAAACCTTACCAAGTTTAACAGAAAGAATAAAAACCTTACAAATTATATACTCAGACTACAATAGAACTAAATAAAAAATAATAGAAACATAGCTAGATAATTATTAGAAATTAACTAACAAATTAATGTGCTTATTGTCACCCACATGCCCTTCGGTGACATACTTGTTCAAATCATTGCCCTGTTTTCTAACATAGGTGTTTAAATGCTATAAATGTTATTTTAAGCACTTTTTTCTGCATCTTGAAAATTTTGATAAAGTGTTTTCTCATTTAGTTCAATATTTTTTAAGTTTCTTGAGAGACTCCTTCTTTGACCCATGGGAAATTGTGTACTTTACTGTAATGTAGTTCAGGTCATATATATCCTTACTGATTTTCTGTCTGCATGATTGATCCATTACTGACAGAAGGTTGTTGAAGTTTCCAACTACAATAGGATCTTTGTCATTACCCATTTATCAAATTGTGAGAATTAAATGGAATGAACATTCTAAGTGTTACAGAGAACATGGAGAAACTGAAACTCTCAGACACACCCATGGAGTGTAAAATGCTACAGCCATCTTGGAATACAATTTGACAGTCTCTCAAAAACTTAAGTGTGTACCTGCTATATTACCCAGTCCACTCTTGAGTAGTCACCTGAGATTAAATAAAGTAATAAGTTAGTACAAAGTTACTACAAAGACATTTGAATGAATATTCATAGCAGTTTTATTTGTATAGCCAATAAACAAAAAATCCAAATGTTATTTACCTAGTAAATTGATAATCTAACTATTGTACATTATTACAGTGGAATTCTACACAGCAAGAAAAAGAAACGACCATTGATGTAACAATAGTATGGATTCATTTCAAAATAACTATGCCAAATGAAAGAAGCCAGAGGAGAAAAAGATCATATAGTGGATGATTACATTTACATAAAACTATAAAATGCAAATGAAACCATGTTGACAGCAAGTCTATGAGTAAGTGCCTAAAAAGGAAGGTATATCAAGAGGTGTGCATCACAAAAGAACATGAGAACACTTCTGGGGATGATGGATTTTGTTCATTATCCTGGTGTGGTGATATTTTTACAAGTGTTTACATGCATCAAAATTACCAAATTGTTGATTTTGCAAGGAGGAAAAGATGATGGCATGAATAGGGTAGCAGAAATCTCCTCCCAAAACCATATGTATTTTGAAAATACAGCAAATACCACTATTCCTAAAAGAGTGACCAGAAGATACTATTGTATACCAGCCAGGCTACATCTGCAAGAACCCAACATCTCATCTGCAAGAACCCAACATGGAAAAAGGTAACATACAAAGTTGTGACCCAGCAGGACCCAAGCACTCCCCACACCCCAACTCACTGGTGGGAGAAAAAGAATCAGAGTGACGAGGGAGTAGAAGCAAAGCACAAAACTGCTAAATAACCAGCCCTAGTAATCTGCCCTGGGACCACAGACACACATTGCATGGTGCTCTGGATATTACAGGAGCGGAAAAGCAAAATCCGAGACTAAGACTGCGAACAGGTTCCCACAGCCGGCTGCCTTGGGACAAAAGAAAAGCAGGAGCTTTAAAAGTCTTAAAGGGCCAAGGTTTAACAGGTGGACAAAATCATCCTGGCACTCTCAGCCCAGCAGGCTGGGAACTTTAAGGTACTTCAGGTGCCCTAACCCCTTGGCTGCCAATGCAGGTATGACGCCCCTCACGGCTATAAGCACCCTGCTGTTCCTTCCTCCCCACCATCACTGCAAGCAAAATGGCTGACCTGCCATTGTTGCACAACACCTAGGGAGCAGCCCCACCTACAGCAAACACAGTTTAACACAGAGGCTTATCCCTGCACGTGGCTAACTGGTCCAGACCCAGAGGCAGCGCCCTGTGCACAGTTGACCAGCACAGACAGTGGAGAAGGGCACAGAGTCCGGAAGGCACAAAGGGGCTCTGTTCTAAAAGCAGAACACGTGCCACTTTCCTGTAACCCCCACCAGTGCCCTAAGTCATTGCAAGGGCCACTCCGCCCACGGGAGCTTAGGGGATTAACCCAGAGGATGCTCCCTGGGCGGAGTTGATCAGCACAGACAATGGAGATGGGTGCAGAGTCTGGAAGGCATGAAGGGACTCTGTTCTCACGGCAGAACATGCGCCGCACACCTTCAACCCCCGCCAGTACCCTAGGCCAACCCGAGGGCCTCCCTGCTCGTGCCAGCAAAGGGGATTAATCTAGAGGCTGCTCCCTGCATGCGGTTGACTGGCACAGAGGAGATGGGCACAGTTCCCAGAAGGCACGAAGGGGCTTTATTGTTACAGCAGAATACATGATGCTCGCCTGTGACCCCCGCTAGTGCCCTAGGCCATCCTGAGGACTGCCCCGCCCATGGTAGCCTAGGGAATTAACCTAGAGGCAATGTCCTATGTGCAATTAACTGGTACAAACAGCGGAGACAGGCAAGGCGACTGGCAAGTAGGAAAGTAGGAAGGGACTTTGTTCTCCCAGCTGACACATGCGCCACTAGCCGGCAACCACACCCATCACCATGAAAAGGCAGAAGAACTTTGTTCAGTCCAAAATACCTCAAACATCATAGAGAGGGGTTGGTGAGACTGAAATCACAAATATTCCTGTAAAATATTTCAAAACAAAACTCATAAGCATGATGATGGAGCTACAGAGAAATATGCAAGAGCTAAGGGATGAATTCTTGAGGGAGATAACAGAAATGAAACAAACAATGGAAGGATTTAAGAGCAGACTGGATAAGGTGGAAAAGACTGTTCATGGAATAGAAATCAGAGAAAAGTAGTACAGAGAAGATGAGATAGACAGAGATAAGAGAATTTCTAGGAATGAAAGAATATTAATAGAATTGTGTGACTAATGCAAACAGAATAATGTTCGCATTATAGGGGGTACCAGAAGAAGAAGAGAAAAAGGGATAGAAAGTGTCTTTGAAGAAATAATTGCTGAAAAATTCCCCAGTCTGGGGAATGAAATAGTCTCTCAGACCATGGAAGTCCACAGATCTCCCAACACAAGGAACCCAAGGAGGACAACACCAAGACATATAATAATTAAATGGCAAAAGATCAAAGACAGGTACAGAGTTTTTAAAGCATAAAGCAAAAGATATTTCATGCAAATTAAAGGAGCAAGATCACCTACAAAGAAAAACTCATCAGGCTATCATCAGACTTCTCAGCAGAAACCTTACAGGCAGAAGGAAATGGCATAATATATGCAATGCAATGAAACAGAAGGGCCTCAAACCAAGAATACTGTATCCAGCAAGATTATCATTTAAATTTGAAGGAGGGATTAAACAATTCCCAGATAAGCTAAAGTTGAGGGAATTAACCTCCCACAAACCATCTCTACAATGCATTTTAAAGAGACTGCTCTAGGTGGAAGTATGCCTAAGGTTAAATAGCTGTCACCAGAGAAAATAAAACCACAGCAAAGAAAGTAGACCAACCAAATGCAAAATAAAATCAGCTACCCACAAAAACAGTCAAGGGAAACACAAAGAGTACAGAACAAAACACCTAACATATAAAGAGTGGAGGAGGAAGAAATACAACGGAGGGAAATGAAGAATCATCAGACTGTGAATATAATAGCTTAATAAGTGAGTTAAGTCAAAATGTTAGATAGTAAAGAAGCTGCCCCTGAACCTTTGGTAACCACGAATCCAAAGCCTGCAATGACAATAAGTACATATCTATTGATAATCACCCGAAATGTGATTATCAAAAGACACAGAGTTATAGAATGGATAAAACAGCAAGACCCATCTTTATGCTGCTTACAAGAGACTCACCTCAAACACAAAAACATATACAGACTAAAAGTGAAGAGATGGAAAAAGATATTTCATGCAAACAATAGGGAGAAAAAAGCAGGTGTTGCAGCACTTGTATAAGACAATATAGGCTTCAAAACAAAGAAAGTAAAAATAGATAAAGAAGGACATTACACAATGATAAAGGGGGCAGTCCCACAAATGGATATAACCATTATAAATATATATACACCCAACACAGGAGCACTAACATATGTGAAACAAATACTAACAGAATTAAAGGAGGAAATAGAATGCAATGCATTAATTTTAGGAGACTTCAATACACCATTCACTCCAAAGGATAGATCAACCAGACAGAGAATAAGTAAAGACACAGAGGCATTGAACAACACACTAGAACAGATGGACCTGACAGACATCTACAGAACTCTACACCCAAAAGCAGCAGGATACACATTCTTCTCAAGTGCACATGGAACATATTCCAGAATAGACCACATACTAAGCCACAAAAAGAGCCTCAGTAAAGTCAAAAATATTGAAATTGTACCAACCAACTACTCAGATTACAAAGGTATAAAACTAGAAATAAATTGTACCAAGGAAACAAAAAGGCTCACAAAAACATGGAGGCTTAACAACATGATCCTAAATCATCAATGGATCAATGACCAAATTAAAAGAGAGATCAAACAATATATGGAGACAAAAGAAAACAACAGCTCAATGCCCCAACTTCTGTGGGACACAGTGAAGGCTGTTCTAAGAGGAAAGTATATAGCAATCCGGGCCTATTTAAAGAAGGAAGAACAATGCCAAATGAATAGTCTAAATTCATAATTATTGAAACTGGAAAAAGAAGAACAAATGAGGACCAAAATCAGTAGAAGGAGGGACATAACTAATATCAGAGAAGAAATAAATAGTATTGATAAGAATAAAACAATAGAAAAAAATAAGTGAAACCAAGAGCTGGTTCTTGGAGAAAATAATCTTATTAGATAACCCTCTAGCCAAACTTATTAAGAAAAAAAAAAGAGAATCTACACACATAAACAGGATCAGAAAAGAGAAAGGAAAAATCACTACAGACACCACAGAAATAAAAAGAGTTATTAGAGAATATTATGAAAAACTATATGCTAACAAACTGGATAACCAAGAAGAAATGGACAACTTTATAGAAAAATACAAACTTCCGAGACTGACACAGGAAGAAACAGATAACCTAAGCAGACCAATTACCAGCAATGAAATTCAATCGGTAATCAAAAAACTACCCAAGAACAAAACCCCCGGACCAGATGGATTCACTGCTGAATTTTATTAGACATTTAGGAAAGACATAAAACTCATTCTCCTTAAAGTTTTCCAAAAAATAAAAGATGAGGGAATACTTCCAAACTCATTCTATGAAGCCAGCATCTCTCTAATACCAAAACCAGGCAAAGACACAACAAAACAGACCAATATCCCTGATGAACATAGATGCAAAAATACTCAACAAAATATTCACAAACTAAATTCAAAACTACATCAAGAGGGTCACACACCATGATCAAGTGGTATTCATTCCATGGATGCAAGAATGGTACAACATTCAAAAATCCATTAACATCATCCACCACATAAACAAAAAGAAGGACAAAAACCACATGATCATCTCCATAGATGCTGAAAAAGCATTCAACAGAATTCAACATCCATATATGATAAAAACTCTCAACAAAATAGGTATAGCAGTCAAGTATCTCAACATAATAAAGACTATATATGGCAAACCCAGAGAAAACATCGTACTTAACAGTGAGAAGCTGAAAGCATTTCCTTTAAAAGCAGGAACAAGACAAGGATGCCCACTCTCCCTGCTTTTATTCAACATAGTTCTGTAGGTCCTAGCCAATGCAATCGGACAACACAAAGAAATAAAAGTCATCCATATTGGTAAGGAAGAGGTCAACCTATCATGTTTGCAGATGACATGATATTGTACATTAAAAAAAGTAAAGAATCCATTCTAAAACTAATAGAACTAATATATGAATTCAGCAAAGTTGCAGGATACAAAATTAAAACACAAAATCTGTCGCAGTCCTATACACTAATGATGAACTAGCAGAAAGAGAAATCAGGAAAACAATTAAATTCACAATTGTATCAAAAAGGATAAAATACCTAGGAATAAACATAACCAAGGAAGTGAAATACCTATACTCTGAAAACTATAAGACACTCATGAGAGAAATTAAAGAAGATACCAATAAATGGAAACACATCCCATGCTCATGGATAGGAAGAATTAATATTGTCAAAATGGCCATCCTGCCTAAAACAATCTACAGATTCAATGCAATCCCTATCAAAATACCAAAGCATTCTTCAATGAACTGGAACAAATAGTTCTAAAATTCATATGGAACCAAAAAGACCCCAAATAGCCAAAGCAATTTTGAAAAGAAAGGAAAAATAAAGCAGGGGGGATCTAGCTTCCCAACTTCAAGCTCTACAACAAAGCCACAGTAATCAAGACAATTTTGTACTGGCATGAGAACAGATCCATAGAGCAGTGGAACAGAATAGAGAGTCCAGATATTAACCCAAACATGTATGCTCAATTAATATATGATAAAAGTGCCATGGATATACAATGGGAAAATGAAAACCTCTTCAACAGCTGGTGTTGGCAAAACTGGACAGCTACATGTAAGAGAATGATACTGGATTACTGTCTAACTCCATACACAAAAGTAAACTCAAAATGGATCAAAGACCTGAATGTAAGTCATGAAACCATAAAACTCTTAGAAGAAAACATAGGCAAAACTCTCTTGAATATAAGCATGAGCAACTTCTTTATGAACATATCTCCACGTGCAAGGAAAACAAAAGCAAAAATGAACAAGTGGGACTATATCAAACTAAAAATGTTCTGTATAGCAAATGAAACCATCAGTAGAACAAAAGGTATCCTACAGTATTGAAGAATATATTCATGAATGATATATCCAATAAGGGGTTGACATCCAAAATATACAAAGACCTCATGTACCTCAACAAACAAAAAGCAAATAACCCAATTAAAAAATGGGCAGAGGATCTGAACAGACACTTCTCCAAAAAAGAAATTCAGATGGTCAACACATGAAAAGATGCTCCACATCACTAATCATCAGAGAAATGCAAATTAAAACCACAATGAGATATCACCTCACACCAGTTAGGATGGCCACCATCCAAAAGACAAACAACAACAAATATTGGTGAGGATGTGGCAAAAGGGGAACCCTCCTGTACTGCTGGTGGGAATGTAGACTAGTTCAACCATTGTGGAAAGCAATATTGAGGTTCCTCAAAAAACTCAAAGTAGAAATACAGTTTGACCCAGGAATTCCACTCCTAGGTATTTATCCTAAGAATGCAGGAGCCCAGTTTCAAAAGAGACATATGCGGCCCTATGTTTATCACAGCACTATTTACAATAGCCAAGAAATGTAAGTATCAGTGTCCATCAGTAGATGAATGGATAAAGAAGATGTGGTGCATATACACAACGGAATATTATTCAGCTATAAGAAGACAACAAATCCTACCATTTGCAACAACATGGATGGAGCTAGAGGGTATTATGCTCAGTGAAATAAACCAGGTGGAGAAAGACAAGTACCAAATGATTTCACTCATATGTGGAGTATAAGAACAAAGAAAAACCTGAAAGAACAAAACAGCAGCAGACTCACAGAACCCAAGAATGGACTAAGAGTTACCAAAGGGAAAGTGACTGGGGGTTGGGGGGTGGGAAGGGAGGGAGAAGGGGAATAAGGGGCATTACGATTAGCGCACATAATGTGGGTGGAGAGCCACGGGGAAGGCATTATAGTACAGAGAAGACAAATAGTGACTCCGTAGCATCTTACTAGGCTGATGGACAGTGACTATAATGGGGTATGTGGTGGAGACTTGATAATGGGGGGAATCTAGTAACCACCATGTTGCTCTTGTAATTTTATATTAATGATTCCAAAATTTAAAAAAAATTAAAAATCTGTTTGCCATGGTAAGAACATAAGTTGAAAATGCCTATGAAAAGAAAATTACCAAATTGCACGCTATGGATATGTGCAGCTAATCACATGTCCTTCATAACACAATAAAGCTGTGAAAAATAAAACTAGGCATTGGCATTCAGGGCTCATTTCCAGAGAGCTACTCCCAGCCTTGTTTAGCTGTAGATTCAGGGCAGACTATCTTTCATTTCTACCCTCAGGATCCCTCTTCAATCCTCGGGTCCCAGCATCTTCAAGGACAGTTGCAATTTAGTTTTTCTTTTTTCTTTTTTACCATTTCTATTACTCCCAGATGATCCACTGGATAAGCCTAGTGGCCAGCTTTATGTTCTTGCTCTGGTTACAAAGTTTCATGATCTACCCTTAAATCAGCCCAGAAATTCCTATTCAGTGTGCAGTTTTTCAGAAGCCAATGTTTTTCAGAAATGTGTATAGCAGAAATTCATGTACTGCTATTATCCTTGTTTATACAGATGTGAGTTTAAATTAACTGATTCACAATAATTTGCATGTAATGAAGTATAGAACCAGTTAAGGTTAGAACCAGGAGGTCTGATCTAGGGACCAGGAAATATCTGGGGCAGAACTGCATCTATGGCATATGTTCTAGGGACAGACACATCTAATCCAAGAAAACTTGTTTTATGCGGTCACCTCTGCTCTCCTCTGTCTCTTCAACTGTGTGCTTCTTCAGTGTCGTGTCTTTCTTAAAGTGCAGCAACCATAGAACACATTTTTATAGGTTTTCTTAGAGACATCATACCCTCTTGTGTTCAGTTTTCAAAGTACTTCCATTGAAGATAGCATTTTGGAAGGTTTTGACCACTGAAACATTTTGTGCCACAATTTCCACAATAGTGGTTTTCTTCTTCCCTTTCTTTGCTGTGTTCTTTAACTATTATGGCATTGTACATAGAGCCCCAGTATACAAAACAGATAAAGGATCGGCTTTCTTTAAGTAGAATAGGGGTCGAGCCACTCCCTCGCTTCTTTTTGTTCAAACCACTGAAATGATCGAAATGCTCCCAAAGCATCACCATGGAAGACCTGAGTTATCTGGAACAAATTTTCAAGCCAGTTTTCTCCAGTGATGCCCAGACCCCATCATGGGTCAAATCTGGGAACTCAACTCTCATTATATAATGTGGATTATTACTCTTGCACATCCTGAAGTCAGAATTTTAGGTTTCCAGGTTGAAGTTCCTCTGTAAAATTTTTGTCCGTCTCATTTTCCAAAAACAAAAATAATTTTAGTAATTAATAATTTCAAAGTCTCATATTTTAATATTAAACCATTTTTATTTCTTTTGGTCCATCCCTATTTCCATTCCCACTTTCAGTCATTGTAATCTGATACATTAAAATTGTAGAATACCAAGATTTTGCCAACAAATATAATTGAGAAGTCTTTTCATTCTGTAAAATGTATGTTTGTTTGTTGTTGCTGTTACCGATTTTTTTTTAGCACAGAATGTCATTCTTTAATTCAGAAGTCATCCACAATGTCTTGCTAATAACATTTAGAATTTTAAATGAAACAGTTGAGGACGGATTGATAAAATGAACATATTTGAGTAGTTATGTCAATAACACAGGCCAAGGAAAGGAATGTTGAACTGTTTTGCTGTTAGCCCTAAACTAATATTTTCTCTTTCTCTCTCTCTCACAGACACACTACAAGGTATATATGATATGTATGTGGAACAAATTTACAAATCTTACCCACCGTATAGCAGAGTGAGATATTGCGTTACAATACTTCTAGGAAAACCCAATTTCCTTTCAGAAAAAGTGAAAATATATACAGTGATATCAAGTGTAAAATGAAATATGCCTGTAATGAGTATATTCTGGCATGCCTCAATTTTAAGTGCTTGGAATTTTCTCAGTAGTCCTCTAAATTTCACTGAAATAAATTGAAGTTCCTATATTTTATATGTTTATTATTTTTATATTTTATAATATTGAAGAAAAATACAGTTTAGAATCTTTAATCAATATTCTAGAAAAAATTTCTGGAACTATAATGTAAAATGCTCTCATATATTTAAAGTATTTTATTATAATGTATGTGTACATACACATATATACATAGACTTATGTATGCATTAGAGATTTTTTCAAAATTCTAAATGTAAATTAAAACATGACAGTAGAAACTGAATGGTTATGTTATATTTTTAAATGTCTTAATAAGCTCTGTGGATTTTCTATTTTTTTCATAAATTTAGGCATGTCATATTTTTCATAAAACTAAGTTCTTAAACATGAGATCTTACTCTCACGATATTTAAAATAAAAGAAAATGTTTCACCAGTTAAAACCTCCATGAACTCCTTTCAGTATCAACTAATTTTGATACATTAGTTCAGAAGCATCAATAAGCATGGAGAAAATATTATGAGTTATTTCATTAGATATTTATAAGCCTTTACCTTTCAGTTAAGCACTAAAAGATTAATTGCTTGCCCTTAGGATGTTTTATGTTCTATTGCAAAGATAAATAACTTGGTCAAATTTACACAGCTACTAAGTGTCAGAGTTAATGATAAAACACAGGATTCTAAATCCACTTTATTACATTTCTGGATACATCTGACTGGAAACCAGGACACCCATAAAATGTAAAATAATTTTTCACCCAGAATCCAGAGCAACTGAGTATGATATGTATGATATAGTCAGAAAGAGTGGTATAGGATTATTGTTTTATTTATCACCACCACAGACATGTGTCAGGATAAGAGCAGCTGGTGCACATTTGCTGATATCGTGGTCCTTGTATACAGTGGGATGTGCTATCCTCAGCTCTCCCATTGGTTTAGCAGGGCTATTTGCATCTGCCCATGACTACTCTGTGGACTTCTTATAGTCTTTTATAATCAAGTCTGTGATGGTATCTGTTAAGAAACACTACCCTGGTCGACAAACTCATTTTACTCTTCTCACCCATAGCAGTTTGAAAGAATCAATTGAACTCTTTCCCTGGAGTTCACCACGGGCATATTCACCTTAAAAATTCATGACAGAATGTCTGACAAGGACGACAGCTTTAAGACAGATTACAGAATCTTCTTTTCTACTAATAAAATAAAGACCAAATAAATTAGTAAGATAGTAATCAAAATAAGCAAACAAAGTCCTTGAGGGTGAGGTTGGGGGTGGGGGTGGGGGTGATCTGGGAAAATAATGAATAAATCAATCATTTTATAGTCCTACAAGGGGATACTCTACAGCAATGAAAATTTTAACAATCTACAACCAAGTAAAATATATGGATGAATACCATAATATATACAATATGACTCCACTTATGCAATATAGAAAATGGGTAAATTAATCTACACTCTATGTATGAGCAGCAGTTTCCTTTTGAGAGTGGTGAGGTCAGATAGCAAATGCATGAGAGCTCAAAGGATCTCATGGGATGCCATTAGTTATCTGATCTTTCCCTGGGTAATGGTTACCTGGCTGGGATCATAGTATAAAAATTCATTGAGCTGTGTAAATATAAATGCAATGCACATCTTATGTAATATTTCAATAAGATATTTTAAGGTTTATAAATTTTATTTGTATGAGAAACCCCCACACACCATCATTCCTTTCCTCTAATGATTTTCTTGTTTTTAAAAAATTGTCTACACAAGTAACAATAAAAGAAAAAAATCTTTCTCAAGTAGAAACCAAAGAGAGAGTACACTTATGCCATAAACTTTAAAACAGGAGCATTTCATTTTCTTCCCTTTTCCCTTCCCTCAGATTCCACAAATGTTTATATGCCGTGAATGCCTCGATCTCAAGAGAACTCCAGGACCAGCGAGGACACATGTGGCTCCAGGTCCATTTTATTTGCCTCAGAGACAACACTTAAATCGATCAAGGAGGGGCCACAGTTAGAAAGGAGTGAATCTGTTCCTACTCCACATCTTGTAGCAGAAAACCCAAGAGAATCAGTGAAAATGTGGATGAAAGCGATCAAAAAGTGCTTAAGGCAATATAAAGATGAAGATCCCTTATATATAAAACTTATAAAAGGGAAAAAATAATGGCAGAGAGCACACCATCAAAAGTGGAGGAGAAGAGGATGAGGGTAAAAAGGGGAGGACGAGGGGGAAGGCGAGAGGAAGGAAGAGGGAGAGGGGGCAAAGAAAGAAGTGTGGTGCCTAGCTCTGATAGGGACCTAGCTCTGATAGGGACCTAGCTCTGATAGGGATCTAGCTCTGATAGGGACCTAGCTCTGATAGGGACCTAGCTCTGATAG
>JAQQAC010012171.1:13972321-14060483 GCA_029783875.1 Phataginus tricuspis | reverse complement strand
TAGCTCTGATAGGGACCTAGCTCTGATAGGGATCTAGCTCTGATAGGAATCTTAAAGAAAAACGGGTTTTGGAGTTATTAAGGATGCTTCAAAGTTCACATTTAAAAAGAGCAATAATTGGGGGCACTTTGAATACAAAAACCAGGAGAGTAATGTGTTTCAACACATGACTAGAAAAAGAGAACAAGCATGACCACACAGCTGTGAGTAGACAAAACACTGTAATAAATCACCACGGGCCCCTCCCCCGGTGTCTGTGGTTATCAGCGCTTTGCCAATCTGCTTTCCTCTATTTCCCTGCATACCACCAAATCCTCTCCTTTCCATATTATGCAAAGTTACTTTTTATATAAAACTCCCACCTCATAGGAAGCATGGAGTTTGGCATTTTCTCACTTGTGATATGGTATATTTCTAACTTGTCATAAAATATGAAAATGGTTGCAGGGAGGATACAGGAGCGATTGAGTGAAAATGTACTGTTAGCAGGAAAGCTTCCCATTCTCCAAGTATTATTCTACAAGTCACTGCTTAAGTATGAAAGGAAAGGGCTACCTAAGAAATGGATAACATTCACCTCTAGCAATACCATGGAAAATTCCCCAACTGTGATGCCGTAATACTTTGCAACAAAATGATTACCATAAATCCAAACTTTAGAAACAATCAAAATAACCCAAACTGTGAGGCATTTTACAACAAAACTATCCGGGTCTCGTTAAAAATGTCAATGTCGTAAAAGGAAACAGCAGTGGAGAAGGGACTAGGTGGATGGAGACGGGATAGACAGAGCAGTCACGCATGATTGGATTCCGGAACCACACGAAAGAGCCGCGAAGGACATTCTGTACACAGCATGGGAATTTCAAATGTGGGCTGCTGATCAGATGGTATTATTGAGTCAATATTGATTTTGTGGGTGTGATCATGGTGGTATGGTCATAGAGAGGGGTATCATTTACTTTGAAACTATATGCAGAAATAGTTGAGTTAGGTAGCATGGTATTTTATAGCAATTTATTTTAAAATATTTCAGCAGAAAGTGTGTGAGTGGAGAGGTTGAGAGATGGAGAGGTTTAAAGGAGAGGATTGTTCAAAGTACTATTCTTTCAACTTATATGTATCCAGACAATTTCAAAATAGAAAGATTAGTTAAACGACGTGTGTGTGTGTGTGTGTGTGTGTGTGTGTGTGCAGATGAGAGAGAGGAAAATAAGGAGCAAAGGGGTCTCATGGGAGGTAAGATAATAATTAAGTAGAATTTATCCACCCTTTTGAAACAAGTAACAGACCTCCCCACATCAAGCAAGCAAAAACAAACATGTTGAAAGGGCATGACAAAGAGTAAAATACTTCCCAGAAAGAAAAAAATGTAATGCCACATGCAAGGGTCAGAGAAGCAGGTGAAGAAAATATAACCCAGAAATGAGAAAGGACTTTCCCCCAAGTGCCTCAGGTAATAAAACATCTTAGAATGATGCAAATTTAAAAGGAATCAAATCTCACAGATACAAAACACTGTACACAAAACATTGATGAAACAATTGAATGCAATTAGAAAGGAAACTGGAGAAATGAGGATGACTGAGGAACAAGCAGGCAACTTCCAAACTTTAGAATTAACTAGAAACAAATGGGGTAGCCTAAGCTTTTGTCTAGACTTCATTAGACTTCAGAGTCCAAAGACCCTTGAGAAAGAACTAACCGTGTGGACACCTTGACTTGAACTTCTGGTTTCCAAAGTGTCAGAGAATAGAACAACTGTTTTGTTTTGTTTTTATTTTAACTCACAGCTAATGGAACTCGGTTACAGCAGCCCAAGAAATAAATATAGCAAATATTAAGGGATTTCATAATATAGTGGTCCCCGTTTATCTAATGGGCATGCATTCCAAGACCCACAATGGGGATTCCTCAAAGAGTGGATAGTACTGAACCCTACATATGCTGTTTTTCCCTATGCTTATACACTTCTGAAAACGTTTAATTTATGAATTAGGCATAGAAAGAGATTAACCATAATAAGAATATAGAACAATGGTAAGAATATACTTGTAAGAAAAGTTATGTGAATGTGATCTCTCTCTAAAAATATATTGTACTGTTGTCACCCTTCTTGTGATGGCTGAGATGCTAACATGCCCACGGGATGAGAAGAAGTGAGGTGACTGACACTATGTTGTGTCATAGTGTTAGCTAGCTTTGGGCTTTCTGGCCATACCTCAGAAGGAGTGTCATCTGCTTCCAGACCAAGGTTGATGGCAGGTAACTGAAACTGTAGAGAGCCAAACCGCAGATAAGGGCGACTCCTGTACCCTGTTAGAGAAAAATTTGAAATAACGTGTGGCAATCTTGTGGCAGTAATAAAATGTGGTAGGTCTATTTTGAGTAGAATTTTGGAAATCTACTGAAATTTAACATTTCCATGAGGCAGTAATTCCAGAATTGTTTTACTTTCATAGAGAAATTCCCATCTTTCTGCATATTTATTTATTGTAATATCAAAGACTGTAAATCACCTTGAAGTCTTATTAGGAGACTTCTTTAGTAAACTGGTATATTAAAATACACAGTAGTGTCCATTTGAAATTTGAAAACACTGAATTAGATCTGCATGTAGCAACATGTATTCTAGAGACACTATTGAATAAAACCAAATAAAGACAACTTCATAACTATGACAAAATTTTCACTAAGTGTAATAAAACTGAAACCAAGAATTACTAGATAGTTGCTGGGGGTCATGTGTATGTTGAAAATAAATAAGAGAAGGTGTGGAAGGATCAAAATCAAACTGGGGCCAGTGTCAGTTCTGGGGGATCATGGGGCTATGAGGAGGGGACCTTGGTTGTTCACCAACAGCAGTTATTTCTATTTATAATGTTTATATTTTCAAGAAATCTATGATCATGGATTACCATTTTAAAAATCTGCTATTATCAGGTTGATTAAAAATGATTGTTAAACAGAGAACTCACAAAATGGGTCACATAAAATTCACTTAGGATAATTCTCTTCATATGTAGAAAGTGTTGAGTCTGCAGATGGAATGAGTACACAGAAAAATGGCCAATGAAAATCTTTCTGACTAATATCCAGACAATTTAATTTCAAAATTACTGGAATGATTCTTTAGGTAACTAGATCCAAAGATACAGCTACATATAAAATAGAATCAACTCTCAGATTTCTCTCCAGCAATTGTTAATATTAGATGAAAAGCTAGCCAGATATTAAAGATGGATTTGATCCACACTTTTTATACCCAACCAGCAACACAAAGGTACAAAGATATTCCCAAAGATTTAAAAAATAAGAGAGAGAAGGAACGAAAGAAAAGGAAGGAAGGAAGGAAGGAAGGGAGGGAGGGAGGGAGGGAGGGAGTGAGGGAGGGAGGGAGGAAGAAAGAAAAAAACTTTCTATGTTTATAGGAAAATAACACCAATGGACCTTCTGAAAAATCCATTGATTAAATCCAACTAAATTAAAAGTTCAAATAAATTTAGTCACTGTTCTTGGCTCTCTTCCTCATCATTGACAGAGTGCAAACCGTGTCCCAGCTGTGCCTGTATCCTCTCCCTTATTTCCTCTTTCTCTGGTTTCCTTGTCATTTCTCTCTATAGGTTTCTTCCCTTTCCTTCAATATGGCTGTTTCTTCACATCTTGTTTCTGCTGATGTAATACATTCTCCATCTGAGCACTATTTTCCATTTTATTGCTTTCAAATATTTTTGTTTGCAGTAGATGATCTCTTAGACAATCTGTGATGAAGGACCTTTGTTAGAGTCATCCAAGTCCCCTCAATATTATTTCAGTTCATTATCTTTTTGTTAAAATATATTAGAAATAAAATATATATTTAAAATATATTAAAATAAATAAATAAAATTATCTGAAATAATCTGAATCATTGTAAAAAATGATTTCTGGAAAGATAGTCACCAAAATCTAATGGTAGTTATTTCTGATGGTGAGGTTATTTTTATTTTTCCTTTGTTTTGACTTTCTTCTCTGTGTTACTTCTTTAAAATCAGTAAGTGATATTAAGACAAATTTAACATGTAAACAATATAAAGGTGTTGGTTGTTAAAATAAAAAACTATGAGTTTTTTTTGCTGATGCAGTATTTCATCCAATAAAGATTTATTGTGCCAATTGTGATTTGAGTTTCTATTATATATTAAGCTTCAAGGAAAAATTGACAAAGACCTTATCTCATAGAGCTTCTAGAAGGTGAGACAGGAAATAAAAAGAAGTAAACAAAAATCTGGCAAGTCCTGAGGAAGAAATAGAGGATTAGATTAGAGGATAATTATGTTATGGGGAAGAGAGCTAATCCAAATCAGGAGGAGGCTATAAAATTATCTCTGTGGAGATGATCTTGCTCAGAAACAAATGAAGAAAATAAGTCACCCACATAAAGGAGTTTCCAGGCAAAACGCACCACGCTGGAGACCTGAAGTGTGAACACAGCAGAGGGTAGGTTTGGATGTTATCGGGGCCTAGATCAGAGCGGGTTTTTGAAAGGAAAATAGGTTTTATTTGAGATGTGAGGAGAAAAAAATTGCAATATTTTAAACAACACTTGGTCAGATATATGGAATATTTTAAACAACACTATGTGCTTCTGCTCTCTGGAGAATGAACTGGAGGATTCACTAACGGAAACATGGTGTCAGGGTGGAGGTCACCTCAGAAGTCCAGAGGAGGCGTGAAGGTGGTCCAGGGGAATCTGGTCTAGGTGGTGTTGGGGACAAGGAGATGAGCATGACATCTGCCCATAGGCAGACTTACCAGTAAAGTGAGGAGGGGAAAAGAAGGCAGGGGATTTTCCATCCAGTATCTGCTTTGATAAATTGGGTAAGTAGTGAGACCAAATACTGACCTGGGTAATTCTGTCCAGTGCAACATTTCTGTATCTTATTTCTCACTGATCTTAAATTACGGACACAGTAGACTTTGCTCCAGCAGAAGTCAGCCATAGGTTGACCATGATTTTACAGACTCAGGGATTCAATGGAGTTTTCCTTTTGCTAATCATTTTGAGTAATGGAAGGAGTCCTCAACCAAGTCAGGCACAGAATCCTGGCAACCAGGAGACTGCCCAAGAATCTCCAATCAGTTGCAGCCCCTCTGCTAACATTAACAGAGGCGTTGAACAGCATGCAAGACCAGCTTTGAGTCACTCACTATCAGTGGAATATGAAAGGTAAATGATGTCTATCCATTCATGAAAACTCATTTATTTCATGGTACATTGTAAAATAGATTTCTTTCCCTCCCTGATAATTTCTGATGATTAAAACATAGTTTGTTTTCTTTTTTGGAGTCTTGGTCTTCCTGTGAAATAAAGCAAGCCCCTAAGGCAGGGTTCTGTAGTACCTTCAGTCTGTTCCTGGAAGATGTCAAGTTCTAGATGTGATGAGTTGAAAATAGTATTGTATTTTTTTCCCCAGAGTTCTTCTTCTCTGAAATATATTTGGCTATATGTGCTAAGACTAATAAAAGTGCTATAGTTTTGCCCTACTAACATCACAACTAGACAAATACTTCTAAATAGTAATCAGAGCTGCACAAGTCTGACATATAATGATATTGCAGTGTTATTACATTAATTCAATAATTAGAAAATGTGTAATTTACCATCAAGAAGCAAATATTGTATATAAAGTATGATCCCAGTTTTATAATAAAATAAATCTATGTACTTACATGCATAGAAAAAAGACCCTTTGGAAATGCATCAAAATGCTGACATGTTGGTTTCAGGTTGGTAGAATTTTATAAGAGTTTTTTTTCTTCTCAATACTTGCTTATTATCAAATTTTATAAAATGACATGCATTGTTTACCATTAATAAATATAAGTGCTATACAAATGGAATAATTTGCAGTAAGAATGCAGATATGTAAAAACAAATAAAAATAGCATAGTGATTTGGAAACATAAGGGCCCACAGTGAATAATCCTATACTACAGGTGAACTTGGAGACCCATCAGTCAGTCCAGAGGAAATGAGGACAAAGAGAAGCTGTACTTCACCTATTGGAGAAAATAGCAGAGCTTCTAAATTCCTCATAAAAAGCAGGTGTTAGATGATACCAAAGGTGTTGGAGCACACATGCATCAAATTGGATATAAAACTCTGCTGTTAAAACTGGAAAGCCAAACTTTGTCTCCATGCTTTCCTCTATATACCTTATCCCTATTTGGGTTTAAGGGCTGCATCATTATAAGTTTATATAAATCATGTTTTCCAGAAATCTATGGTTTCCCCTGGAGGACCCATTCTCATTCTTACTTTATGCTTATTATGTTTCTCTATGTTTCTTTTCCTTCCAAAATTAATACAACATATGCTACATGTAAATTATAACATGCATTGGTAAGACAGCTCTAGCATTTCTTAACATTTTTATACATTGAATTTTTTACATTGTACAGTAATATTCTTCAAATGTTCTTATCTTTCTTATGTTTACGTTAAACATAATCTTTCTACGTTTGCTTTGAATAGATCTTCATGGCCGTGATGCTGGGGAACAAATTTTTGTTTCGGCCAATGTCACATAAAAGTGGAAGAATGTTCACTTTCCTAAACTCCTGGAGAAATGCCCTCCTCCCACCACTCAGCTCCTAGGAAGGGGAAACAGGAAGTCAACACTTGCAGAGATACATCTATGTTTTCGGATAATTTATTTTAGTTCTGTACCTCCGGCAGGGGGAAATATATGTTCCCAGTCTGGGGCAAATTACCTTTGAAACCGAAATCAGTCAAAAGGAGAAATAAAGTGGGAGGAACCTGTTTATGGGCTACAAGCAGTCTTCCACTTCTGCCCTCCTGTGCCTCTCACAACCGGCTGCAAAAGGGACCCCACCCAGCCTTCCTGGTCCAGATAGGTCCTCCCTTTCCCTAGTAATTACCTACTGATATGGAGATGACTACTCCTCTCCACCCCTTGGAAACACCTACTGATATGGAGATGCACTAAGGCCAAGTGAGAGATTCTGGGAATATTGAAATTTTACCCACAAGCTTCTAGGAATTTCCACATACCTGATTTTTTTTTAAGCATTGCATTTAAGCTGCTGTTCAGCAACAACCCTGCTTGCCTGAAATACTATGGTTGCTACCAATAAGAAGATTTTGATGGTCAGCAGCAGCTATTTTAAACCACTCTCTAAAGGAAAAGGAGAGTCGTACATTTTCCCTTGAGATGTTAGGAAATAATTTAGATGCTTGGGGAATAAGTGAATGAAATATAGAAGGAACAAATGCAGATTAGTGAATCAGATATGCATAATTCGGCATTAACTGAAGGTAAGTGTGAGGCACTGGCATAAATGCCCATTCCTACCTCAGTAAGGAAGTCAAACAAGGCTTTCCCTGGGAAAGACAGTCAAAAAAGGTTTCTTTTAACATCTGAGTTGTATGAATCTCTTCTGTGTATCTCACACTATAGGCCATGGTTCATCTGTTGCTGGCTATTACTTAATTTTGCATTACAAAACACAAAGAAAACACAAAAGAAAACAACCTGCTGCAGTTGCTGAAAGTCAGGATGAAAGGGCCCATTGGTGGGCTGGAAATACTCCCTTCCTCTATATGGCTGATAGGAGTAGCCAATTCCCAGCTAACAGGAAATAGAAGTTGCACTCTTTCTGCCTCTGTTTTAACTGAACTTCTGACAATTGAGACAAATTACTTCTACATGTAGTGAAATAAAGCATGAGACCCCCATGCAAGACTAAAAGCAAACGGCCATAACTTGGCCTTGTGACTTTTAGACCTCATGCACTGGGGGGGACTGGAGACTGGAGGGGGGTTTTTGCAAGAATTTACCCTTGAGTGGTGAATCCTCCAACTCTTGATAAAAGGTGGGGATGGACTACTTTTCCCTCCTTTCAAACCTAGCCAAAGTCCCTTTTATGGGACCAGATCTTGATTTGTGCCCTTTGGGCATTCAGCAGACTGTCTGGTCTCTCTGTTTTGCACCTGAGAAACCTAAAAAACAAGATGCTGTGGTCCAGCAGAGAGAGCAACCCTGGACATGGCCCAATCACCCTGAGACCCTGTCTGTGCCTCATGTTCCCAGCCCCTATCTCATCTTCCTGTTGAAGCAACCCATTCAGACTTACTACTCAGTGACTTCCTCTCTCTCCCATCAGATTCAAGTTCCACAGGAGCTGGGTCTCACCTGCTTTACTTGCTGATTCATCCCTACATCTGTTTAAGAAACTCCAAAGCTGAATTCCAAAAACCCTGGTTAAAAGAGCATCTGCATGTTTACTAAAATGTGGGGATGCATGCAGACAGAATTGTTTTCAAAGCAGTTCCTGGGCTTCTGTGAGGTCCCCGTAGCTCAGTCTAAGGGAATAAACTCACTTATTCCCCAAGGGCTGACTCTAAGGTGACCATTTATTTTTATTCTATTGAGCATTTGAGAATATAACCAAACAGATGACCTGATGTTCCTTCTGAAAGAGTGAGGAAGGAAGCAGCAGGTGTGGGAATAATGTTTCAGCCACTGGATATGGGGAATTTTAATAATGACTTTCAGGGTAAAGAAATTAGGCAGCACTCTCACTGGGCTGTTGTAATCATGGCTAATGTGTATTAAGTACTTTCTGCACCCATGATAATTAACCTGCATAGCAAAGCTAGGAGGAAGTTCTCTTTTTAGAGCCTTTTTTCATAAGATAAACTAAGGCACAAAAATAGGATTTTAAAAAAATCCTCATTGATTTTAATTTAAAAAAACATTAAAACTTGTAGCAATTCACTGCTTACACTTTTTTGAATTGCAGTAAAAATTTCCCAAAAGCCAATGATTTAAGAAATACTCCATCTAATTAAAAAAAGAAACCTAAGTACTTAGATCCATTTAAAATAAGAAAACATTAAAAAGACAGTTATTATAAAGATGGAAAAAAGAAATTAGAAAGATTGTGGAAAAGGGTAATAAAGGTATCTCAGAAATTTGGGTCTTTTCTGAAATATAGTGTTTGGTCATAAGTTTAGACCTCAACTTCCCAAGAGACGAGGTATATGGAGAAAAGAATTATATGCCCCAAATGGATTTTTCCTCACATGATTATATGAATTTTTTTACATTATTTGTATGTAAAAGACATTCAGTCATACTATAAAATGAAGAACCAGTATTTTTGTCAAAGAGAAAATTTTTTCTTTGGGTCAAGAAGAATCAAAAGCTTTAAGTCTGCCTAAGGAGGTGGGCTTGGTGATCAGTGATGCAGATTCGGGACTTAGGCTGTAGGATGAAGTTACATCTCTGTAATTACGAAGGTTCAGATAATTCTGCAAATTCAGGTGGCTTTCAGTGTATTCTGAAGGCAAATGGAGACACACCTTTTGCATAAAGTGAAGGTTCCTATGGCCAGGATTCTCACCTGGTCCTGGCTGGCTAGCTCACTACACACATGTGGGCAATACATTGCTATTGACTCTATGTAAAGAGCTCCTGCCCAGTGCCATGGGCGACATCGTGGCATGGCTGCATGGCTGCAGAAGAGCCAAGACTGGTGTGGTGGCAGTGCCAAGGACAGAGACTGAGATGGTTGCAGGAGCAGAGAGGCCCAGAGGCAAAGACTGGCTTGCATGCAGATTTGTTCTGAGCGGACGGGATTCTAGTGATTGACCTGCCACCATGGGAATAAAGTTGGGTATAAACCTTTTCACTGCAAGAATGGTCAATTGTCATTTGGTCTTACTGAATACATAATGAACTTGCCTGGGATGAATCCCATTGGCAAGACACACATACATCTGCTTAATTTTCAGTTTTGTTCTGTGGATACTGCCTTAAAGGCATTGACCTGTAATGGCTTTGCAGTGACAACCTGCCCTGGCCAATGGGAGACAGCACAGAAGAGCCATTGTATGGGAGGACCCTTCTGGCTATCTCCTGTTACTTACCTTTCATCCTAAATGTCACATTTTTCTTATTTTAATGATGAGCTATATTTTTACAAAAAAGATTTCTCACCTCATTTTAGAAATATTTCTCTTATTAATTATGCAGGGTGAAATTATTGAGTGAGGTATAACTTAAAAATATATGAGGCATCTACCAATTAACCAGAAGGTGGAACATGGGATTAGAGACTCACTGGCCAAAGCTCACAGTGGTGTGTGGAAAGAAGCTACCTCAATGTGCCTTTGGAGAAACACATGGGACTTACCCCAGCTACACCCTGGATATTGAGGAGAGATGGGTGGTTTGAGTTTTCAATGTCTGTTGATGTTACTATTAAGCTATAAAGATGGATTCTCTTTAAAATAAGAATAAACTGCTAGCAACTTTGAAAAATATTCTATCAGGTTGAATTGCACTGAGAAATTTAACTTACATCAGTCTTTAAGGGAAATTATTCCTTTCACCACAACAAAACTGAAACTAGTCACAGCAAAACTGAAATGTGGGAAGCAATGGACAGTGCAGAGATTCCAGCATATCCTAGCACAGAGGGCACTTAGTGAAACCAATCAATGGCAAGTGGCTGTCGCAGCACCTGATGGCCCTTATACTCCTAGCGAGCTTCTACCTGGTTCTCTAGTGTCTCGCTGATGAAATGTCAAGTGTGCTCATCAGAGGTGGAGAGCTGGTCAGGATTAGCACAGTGTCTGCATGGTCCATGAGCGTGTGCTGCAAGTAGGGATCATCTGAAATGTCACATTTTCACATGGAGTCTCAAAGATTTACAAAATGTAAGAAATATTCAGTAACTTTGAGGACAATGATGACTCAAAAGTGATTCATTAACAATTCATGTGCTTTGCAATGAATTTCACTTATTTTGTTGGTGAACTCAAAATGCTGCATTTCTGTGTTCTTCATATGTTCCCAACTTACAAAGGCTACATAAAATATAGATACAATGCTACATATTCTTTTCAACTAGGAATATGTAGTACATAAATTACTATTAAGTAGCATGGAACAATGCTATCTTGTTTTTATTGAAACAAAACTTGTTATGGCTATCTAGGAACATTTTAAACAATTGACATTTTGAGAAAGGTCACTTAATAGTTCTTTTCTCAAATGTAACATTTTATAAAAAGCTTAATTTAATCAAAATTATATGCATTTAAATTCTGTTTGTAATTATTCCTCTGGAAAATAGAATTGGTGTTTTCTCTACCTGCAGAAAACAGATTATGGTGATAAATACTTGTTCTCCATACTCACTCTACCTCTGCCATATAGATGTAGTCTTCACTTACAGTAAGGAGTTTATAATACCTCTTAAATCAGTGGTTTTTTTATATGTGCCTTCAGGCTACTTTTAGTTGCCAAGGTCAAAGCAACTTCTTCAGCTGTGAAAATTCCCTTCAGAATCCTGGGATTCTAGTTGATGGTGGCAGCAGCAACGGTAGCTGCCACTTAATGAGAATGTACCACGTAATAGTTTTCCTACTAAGCATTCTCTGCTCAACACATGACAAACACCTGGAAAAAGTTTTAAACTGAAAACAAAAGCATTAAACATGGGCCAAGTTTCCCCTGAGGCCAACTGACGATCACAGTCTGGTTGGGGTCTAGGCATGTGCATTTTAGGTCCAATTCACTGGTTGAAAATCATGCTCCTAGACGGAGCATTTTACAGAGATAACCTCACTAAACCCCAAGTCATCACAAGTGAATTCTATTTCACAAGTTAAGATGTTGGTGTTTAGAGAATTTAAACAACTTGCTCAGGTTCACATCTACTGACATATGGAGCCCGAACTTGATGCCAGTCATCCTAATCAAAGGTTTTGAGAAGTATTTTGATGAGATGAAGAAGTGAAGAGCCTTGATAATTCCTCCACATGTATATTTTTTTGGTAAATTCACTGTCATGATAGATAGAAGATAAATATGTATATCCATACAATGTACACACATTGTACATACATATATTAGATGATGGACAGATGGACACGTAGGCTTTATTAACTTCTTTGTTGCAGCCAAGCATGAAGAATAACTTACCAGTATGACTGTATTTTTTTATTAAGGTATTATTGATATACACTCTTATGAAGGTTTCACATGAAAAACAATGTGGTTACTACATTTACCCATATTATTGAATCACCCCCATACTCCATTGCAGTCACTGTCCATCAGTGTAGTAAGATGCCACAGAGCCACTATTTGCCTTCTCTGTGCTACACTGTCTTCCCCATGACACCGCCACATAATGTGTGCCAATCATAATACTCTCAGTCCCCTTCACCCTCCCTCCCCACCCACCCTCTCTCAGTCATCCCCTTTAGTAAATGTTAGTATCTTCTTGGAGTCTGTGAGACTGCTGGTGTTTTATTCCTTCAGCTTTGCTTCGTTGTTATACTCCACAAATGAGGGAAGTCATTTGGTATTTGTCTTTCTCCACCTGGCTTATTTCACTGAGCATAATATCCTTCAGCTCCATCCATTTGTTGTAAATGGAAGGATTTGTTTCTTTCTTATGGCTGAATAATATTCCATTGTGTTATATACCACCTCTTATTTATCTATTCATCTAGTGATGGACAGTTAGGTCGTTTCCATATCTTGGCTATTGTAAATAGTGCGGCAATAAACATAGGGGTGCATATATCTTTTTGAGTTTGAGAACTTGTATTCTTTGGGTAAATTCCTAGGAGAGGAAATCCTGGGTCAAATGGTATTTCTATTTTTAATTTTTTGAGGAACCTCCATATTGTTTTCCGCAATGGTTGAACTAGCTGACATTCCCACCAGCAGTACAGGAGGGTTCCCCTTTCTCCACATACTCACCAGCATTTGTTGTTCTTAGTCTTTTTGATGCTCACCATCCTAACTGTTGTGAGGAGATATCTCATTACGGTTTTTATTTGCATTTCCCTGATAATGGTCATGTGGAGTATCTTTTCATGTACCTGTTGGCCACCTGAATTTCTTCTTTAGAGAAGTGTCTGTTCAGATCCTCTGCCCATTTTTTAATTGGGTTATTTGCTTTTTGGGTGCTGAAGCATGTGAGTTCTTTATATATTTTGGTTGTTAACCCCTTGTCAGATATGTCATTTACAAATATACTCTTCCATTGTGTACGATGCCTTTCTGTTCTGTTGATGGTGTCCTTTTCTGTACAGAAGCTTTTTAGTTTGATGTAGTCCCATTTGTTCATTTTTGATTTTGTTTCTCTTGCCTGAGGAAATGCATTCAAAGTTGTTCATGTTTATATTCAGGAGATTTTTGCCTATGTAGTCTTCTAAGAGTTTTATGGTTTCATAACTAACATTCAGTTCTTTGATCCATTTCAAGTTTACTTTTGTGTATGGGATTAGACAATAATCCAGTTTCATTCTCTTGCGTGTAGCTGTCCAGTTTTGCAAACAAAAGTTGTTGAAGAGGTTGTCATTTCCCCATTGTATGTCCATGGTTCCTTTATCATATATTAATTGACCATACATGCTTGGGTTTATATCTGGGCTCTCTAGTCTGTTACATTTGTCTGTGGGTCTGTTCTTGTGCCAGTACCAAATTGTCTTGATTACTATGGCTTTGTAATAGAGTTTGAAGTTGGGGAGCGTAATGCCCCCAGCTTTATTCTTCCTTCTCAGGATTGCTTAGGCTATTCGGAGTCTTTTGTGGTTCCATACAAATTTTTTAACTATTTGCTTTAGTTCACTGAAAAGTGCTCTTGGTATTTTTTTTTTATTTTGGTATCAATAATCTATGATTTGCATTGAATCTATACAATGCTTTAGACAGAATGACCATTTTAACAATATTAATTCTTCCTATCCATGAGCATGAGATGTGTTTCCATTTATTGGTATCTTCTTTAATCTGTCTCAGGAGTGTCTTACAGTTTTCAGAGTATAGGTCTTTTACTTCTTTCACTAGGTTTATTCCTAGGTATTTTATTATTTTTGATGCAATTGTGAATGGAATTGATTTCCTGATTTCTCTTTCTGCTAGTTCATCATTAGCATATAGGAATGGAACAGATTTCTTTGTATTAATCTTGTATCCTGCAACTTTGCTGAATTCAGGTATTAGATCTAGTAGTTTTAGAGTGGATTCTTTAGGGTATTTTATGTACAATATCAGGTCATCTGCAAACAGTGACACTTTAGCTTCTTCTTTACCAATCTGGATGCCCTTTATTTCTTTGTATTGTCTGATTGCCATGGTGAGGACCTCCAGAATTATGTTGAATAAAAGTGGAGAGAGTGGGCATCCTTGTCTTGTTCCTGATCTTAAAGGAAATTCTTTCAGCATTTTGATGTTAAGTATGATTTTGGCTGTGGGTTTACCATATATGGCCTTTATTATGTTGAGGTGCTTGTCCTCCATACTCATTTTGTTAAGAGTTTTTATTCTGAATGGATGTTCAATTTTGTTGAATGCTTTTTCGGCCTCTATGGAGAATATCATGTGGTTTTTGTCCTTCTTTTTGTTGATGTGGTGGATGATGTTGATGGTTTTTTGAATGATGTAGCATCCTTACATCCCTGGAATAAATCCTACTTGATCAAGATGTATGATATTTTCGATGTATTTTTGAATTTGGTTTGCTAATATTTTCTTGAGTATTTTTGCATCTATGTTCATCAAGAATATTTGTCTGTAATTTTCTTTGTTTGTCGTGTCTTTTCCTGGTTTTGGTATTAGAGTGATGCAGGCCTCATAGAATGAGTGTGGAAGTATTCCCTCCTCTTCTATTTTTTGGAAAACTTTATGGAGGAATGGGTATTAGATCTTCACTAAATGTTTGATAAAATTCAGCAGTGAAGTCATCTGGCATAGGGGTTTTGTTCTTAGGTAGTTTTTTGACTACCAATTCAATTTCATTGCTGGTAATTTGTCTGTTCAGATTTTCTGTTTCTTTCTGGGTCAGCTTTGGAATGTTGTATTTTTCTAGAAAGTTGTCCATTTCTTCTAATTTATCCAGTCTGTTAGCATATAATTTTTCACAGTATTCTCTCATAATTCTTTATATTTCTGTGGTGTCAGTTCTGATTTTTCTTTCTCATTTCTGATTCTATTTATCTGTGTGGACTCTCTTTTTTCTTGATAAGTCTGGCTAGGTTTTATCTGCTTTGTTTATTTTTTCAAAGAACCAGCTCTTGCTTTCATTGATCCTTCGTATTGTTTTATTCTTCTCGATTTTTTAATTTATGTTCTAATCTTTATTATGTCCCTTCCTCTACCGACTTTGGGCCTCATTTGTTTTTCTTTACTCAGTTTTGTTAATTGTGTGTTTAGACTGTTCATTTGGGATTGTTCTTCTTTCCTGATGTAGGCCTGTATTGCCATATACTTCTCTCTTAGTACAGCCTTTGCTTCATCCCACAGATTTTGTGGTGTTGAATAATTGTTGTCATTTGTATCCATATATTGCTTGATCTGTTTTTATTTGGTCTTTGATCCACTGGTTATTTAGGAGAATATTGTTAAGCTTCCATGTGTTTGTGAGCCTTTATGTTTTCTTTGTGTAATTTATTTCTAGTTTCATACATTTGTGGTCTGAGATTCTGGTTGTTCCAATTTCAATCTTTTTGTATTTACCAAGGCTCTTTTTGTGGCCTAGTATATGATCTATTCTTGAAAATGTTCCATGTGCACTTGAGAAGAATGTATATCCTGTTGCTTTTGGGTGTAGAGTTCTCTGCATGTCTATTAGGTCCATCTGTTCTAATGTGTTGTTCAATGTCTCTGTCTTCTTACTTATTTTCTGTTTGGTTGATCTGTCCTTTGGAATGAGTGGGGTTTTGAAATCTCCTAAAATGAATGCATTGCATTCTATTTCCCCTTTTAATTCTGTTTGTACTTTTTTCACATATGTCAGTGATCCTGTGTTGGGTGCATAGAGATTTATCATGGTTATACCCTCTTGTTGGATTGACCCTTTCATCACTATATAATGTCTTTCTTTGTCTCTTGTGACTTTCTTTGCTTTGGAGTCTATTTTATCCAATATAAGTACTGCAACTCCTGCTTTTTCTCCCTATTAGTTGCATGAAATATTTATTTCCATCACTTCACTTTTAGTATGTGTATGTCTTTGGGTTTAAAGTGAGTGTCTTGTAGGCAGCATATAGATTGGTCTTGTTTTTTTATCCATTCAGTGACACTATGCCTTTTGATTGGTGCATTCATACCATTTACATTTAGGGTGATTACTGATAGGTATGTAATTATTGCCATTACAGGCTTTAGATTCGGGGTTACCAAAGGTTCAAGGGTAACTTCCTTACTATCTAAGAGTCTAACAACCCAATTAGTATGCAATTACAAACACAGCCTAAAGGTTCTTTTTTTTCCTTCTTTTTTCTTCCTCCTCCATTCTTTATATATTAGGTATCATATTCTGTACTCTTTGTCTATCTCTTGACTGATTTTGGGGGTAGTTTACTTGATTTTGTATCTGATTAGTAATTAATTGTTCTTTTTTCTTTCTGTGGTTTTATTTCCTCTGGTGACAGCTGTTTAGCCTTAAGAACACTTGCATCTTTAGCAGTCCCTACAAAATACACTGTAGAGACAGTTTGTAGGAGGTAAATCTCCTCAGCTTTTGCTTATCTTGGAATTATTTAATCCCTCCTTCAAATTTAAAAGATAATCCTGCTGGGTAAAGTATTCTTGGTTTAAGGCCCTTCTGCTTCATTGCATTAAATACATCATGCCACTCCCTTCTGGCCTGTAAGGCTTCTGTTGAGAAGTCTGAGGATAGCCTGATGGGTTTTCCTTTTTATGTGATCTTTTATTCTCTTTCTGGCTGCTTTTAATAGTCTGTACTTATCCTTGATCTTTGCAATTTTAATTATTATATGTCTTGCTGTTGTCTTCTTTGCGTTCCTTTTGTTGGGAGATCTATGCACACCCATGGCCTGAGAGACTATCTCCTTCCCCAGATGGGGGAAATTTTCAGCAATTACCTCCTCAGAGACTCTTTCTGTCCCTTTTTCTCTCTCTTCTTCTTCTGGTACCCCTATAATACGAATATTTTTCTGTTTGGATTGTTCACATAGCTTTCTCAGTAATCTTTCATTCTTAGAGATCCTTTTTTCTCTCTGTGCCTCAGCTTCTTTGTATTCCTCTTCTCTAATTTCTATTTTATTTATCATCTCCTCCACCATATCTAATCTGCTTTTAAATTCCTCCATTTTATTCCATAATGATTGGATCTCTGTCCTGAATTCATTCCTGAATTCTTGAATATTTTTCTTTATATCCATGAGCATGTTTATGATTTTTATTTTGAACTCTCTTTCAGTAAGATTGATGAGTTGTTTCACTCGACCCTTTTTCTGGTGTTTGTGGAATTTTGGTTTGAACCAGCTTCCTTTGACCTTTCATATTCATATTTGTATGTGGTGCCCTCTAGTGCCCAGAAGCTTTATCTCTAGAGCTGCTCAGCCCCTGGAGTGATGTCAGTGGTTGCAGGAGAGTAGTGCTGGTGCCCTGTTCTGTGAGGTCTCCTCTTTTCTCCATGTGTATGCAGTCTTGTGCCGCCTTCTTTCCTGTTGCTCTTTCAGGATTAGTTGTATTAATTATGTTTTTGTATTATATGTGATTTTTGGAGGAGGCCTCTGTCTCACCTCTCATGCTGCCACCTTTAATATATGACTGCTTTTTATTTACACTATTTTTTATTTTTTATTTTTATGGAAATGAGTTTTATGGAAGTCAACATCTTTTCTAAGGCTTAATATTTTTTTGCACAACTGTATTTTTCATTTTGGTGACACAAAGGAGTCAATAGGTCATGAGATTTATTGAAACATTTTATTCTTGCTGCTGGGGTAAAGTGATACAGTTTTCTTCTTGGAGTATGTGTATCTCCAAAACTGACTGAAAATACGTGTAAGTGGTTTAGAGATTTATTTACTCCTTTCTGATACTATTTCTTCTATGGCATGGAATGTGCCCCACCAGCACTGCCTTCGGCATGCTGCCATGTTCTGCAGCCACTGACTATCCCCCTCTCTTTTCCCTCAGCAATGCCACCACATACGACTGGCTACAACTTACTCTTCTAAACACTCTTGTCTATGGATTCTGCCACTCTGCTCTCAGGATTTCCTTGCTACATCTCTGATGACTTCTGTTCGGTGGCCTTGATCTTTACCCTGGCGAATTTTGAGTTTCTTACCATTTTGTCCTTGGCTGATGCTTCCTGTGTGCAAATAAAGGACTATCTAGAGTTACTGGATTTTAGATTCATTTTCAATTCATTACAGTTAAAATTTAAAAACATAGGCAACACCACCTTTTACAGCTCAACTTTTTGAAACTTCTTATACATGGTTTTTAATCTTTGGAATAAAGAAAATGTTTTTCTTGTGCATGGAATAAGGTTCACTTAATGTATGCTGAACCGACTATAAACGGTTAAACTTTTTAAAAACCTAGTTAATTATATTCCTTTAATGTATTAAGCTGTATTTATGAATTTAGGTATTCTTACTAGTGATTTCACATGTCAGGCAAGGAAAATTTACATATGTAACCAAAAAAATCTTCAAAAACATTTAACCAACTTCTGTAAATATATTAAACATAAATACAGCAAACAACATTTTGTCAAACATTTCAGTACAAGAATGCACTTAGTCAAACTGACTCACATATTGCTATTAAAACGAAATGTTAACTTCCAAATTTATCATAAATGTATTATTTTTTATGATTATTTATAGTAAAAACAGTATACTTATTTATAGAAAAAATGTACAGACCACAAGAAATCATTCAGTAAATTTTAACAAACGTAATGTATACCCAAATAAGATACAGAACATTTTCATCACCATGTAAAGCTACTTGTCTTGAAATTTTAAAAACATAAGCCTTCACTAACCATGAATAAACAACATACATCAATAGTATTACCTTCATTTTTATACATTCTGTTAAATTTATACTTGATTATTTATCCTTCAAAATTATAGAATTACCTATTCTCTGAAACCATATTTCTCAGTCAAGAGCCCTTTTACCCCACAGGGCTGCATTTGGCAATGTTTGGAGACATTTTTGAGTGTCACAACAGGGGCAGAGAACAGTGTCATTTAGTAAGTGGAGGACAGGGATGCTGCTAAAAATCGTGTACAGGGAAACCCCCACCCTGATAAAATATTATCCAACCCCAAATGTCTATAGTGCTGAGGTCGGAAGACACCATTTTAAAGGATTCAGACTGACTCGTCCATGCTGAGGTAACAGGGTCCAAATTTGTCTATATTTTTGCTTATCTATCATAGACATAAGCCTGGGATATATTTAGGAGATAAGTATGTACAGAATGTTTCTACACCAACCTCAGAAAGAAAAGTTAGGCTCTTTAAATAGTTGTTATATCTACAGCGCACCCCTCCCTCCCACCATGCCCATATTTATCTGAGAAAGTTTTCAAAACACATCTGTCAATATCAAGATATAAGACAATCAATTATTTGGCATGATATTTAAAATTTTGTCATCTATCTGAAGCTTCATTCATAACTCATCAGACATTTTTATGTCTTCCCATTTGGTCTTGAATGACTCTCAAAAACGTCCTTCACGCCGCAATTCCAAAATCATTATTATGACAATTCTCCCAGGGTAATTTAATTTATTCTTATTCTTGAGAACCACCTACAATTTCATCATCCCTTCTTTAACCAGTCATTTATATCTTAAGCATCCTTTTAAGTAAACATCAGAAGCTCAGAGCATATTTTTCCATCATCCCTCTGTGTTAACATACCATACATTAACTATCAAGCCCTTGATTTCTTTTCTGTGGCTCAAATAGCTCTAAGTCTATGCACCTCTGTATATATCTCTTCCAAGACATCCTCATTTTCTTCTGAATTGCAGACTGGCAAGCTCTTGTTAAATGATCCTTCTGCCTGTACTCTTATCTCCTCTTTCATTTCTTTATTTTTTTTCATCCAAAGTCATCTTTCAAAAGTGCAAAATGTTTGTATCTGTCTGGATTCAAGTTCATGACTCTGTCTCATGTAGCTGACCTAGAAGTGGCTGGACAGACTCTGCTGCCCTAGGCTGGTTTGGCTCATGTTTGTGCAGATAAGCTGTTCATTTATGCATTCCAATCTCATTGGAACCTTGCACTTAATAGTCTCTGGGGAGGTCTGTGTGCGTGTGTGTGTGTGTGTGTGTGTGTGTGTGTGTGGCAGGTGGGGGGATTCATCCTGCTTCCACCTGCATGTTCTTCCATCTTCAGTTAAAAAGTGTCACTTATTTAAAAAGATGAGTACAAATCTACAGATTGCTTGAAATTTCTCTGACTTTGATTTTTATTGATTCCTCCATTTTCCTCATGCACTTACTTGTAATTAGTTTTGTTAATACTTCTGTCTCCAACAGATCATATGTCTTAGGATCACAAGAGCTACTGTAAGTATAACTTTATTACTCAGATTTTGTTACATTTGTCCTCACACATTTATTATTTCTATAGATATTTGTAACTTTGATGTTGCTTATCATAAAGTTTTGGTTATTTGTCTATTTTCTATGAAATCTTGTTTCAATGAAAGGACAAGAATAGAAAAAGAAAGGGATATTATTGAATACCCATTATATGCCAAGCTGTTTCCATTCTATCACGTTTAACTATCTAAGCTATCCAGACTCTCATCCAACCAATTTGCAATTGAGGTCTTGAGAGGTTAAAACACTATTGCAAGTAACAGAATTAACTAGCATGCCTGGACAGGAGTCCAGGTCTAAAAAGCTTTCTTTTCTACCCTGATTTTAGTTTCCACTGTTATTACAAAAGCCTATGTTTACTTTTGTTCCTTATTTCCAGATCTTGTCTCTTTGAGGAAATTATATATGTTGATTATAATTAAATAAAGTTTTTAACCTAAGCATATAAAAATAGTTTATGAAATAAACATGAACAACCTTTTTGCCATTGGTTAATTAAATTCTCTCAAAATCACTGTAGGGATAAGGGGAGAATTTCAGTACCTTCAAATAACACTCAGGTGATTGATATTCATAAGTCCACTTATAATCAACTTTTAAGGTTAATCTTTCTTCTTCTCATTGATATTTGTTTAATTGGAAAGTTTTCAGAGTTCTCCAAGAGAAAAAAAATAATATATTCATAGACTCTGATTTCCATAAAAACCACTGTGCAGGTTCAGTGAGTAGCACATTTCTTGGTCACTGAAAAATATTTGAGTGAGATTATAGTTGGGTCACTTTCTCACCACTCTCTTCCAATTGGAAAATTCATGGACATGAGCTCCTTCCATCACGTGGCTCTACCATTTTTATTCCTCATGAACAAGAGGGAGACTTGGAAAACCCCAAGGGTCATCATAGGGTCACAGTCTATTGGTCACAACCAGACATATGGACTCGCCTCTTCGCAAGTGGACCAGAAAAATGGGAGGCCATGAGGTAAGTGAAAGTCTATAATGTGGAGTCCAGTATACACAAATCAGGTGACTACTCACTGAATCTCAGAAAATTTCTGGAAGCAGAAGTATATTCCCAAAAAATTTCAACTGAGAAATAGATTATATCATGCTACTCCAAAGTTATCTGTGCATAGTTTCCACTAAGTTTTCCCAATGATTAGCCAAACTTGGTCTTCCCTTGATCACTGTAGATGTACAACCTTCCAGCATTGAAACTTTAGCATAACACTCTGGCAAACATAACACACACCCTGAGATGATTTGATAATTGCAATTTTATTAAGCTCTTCTCTAGGCCATGCATCTGTAAAGTGTCTTACAGAAATGTCCCAATTTATTCCACAAGGAAAATTTATGGGACAATTGCTTGCATTAGTTTCATTTGCAGGTGAGAGAATTGGAGCTCAAATAAGTTAACTTGCTTGCTGAAGGGCCTATGGTGCTTTAATGATGATGGAGCTGAGACCCACACCCAACCTCATTTGTGAACCAGAGGCTGTGGCACCTTGCAGAAGCCTTGTTCTTAAAAGGCTAAATGCCAGAGGGGTAGCAGCTGGACTGCAGATGCCACAGACCTCTCAGCTCCTAAAATAACACTTTTATGGGGGTTCCAGTGCGCTAGCCGCTATGCAAGGTAGTGGGGAACTAGGACGAGGTCCATACAGATTAGGGTACTTGATCCGCCAAAACTCCTGCTGTCCATTGGAATTGCCCAAATTAAATCCCTTCAGCCACTCAGATCCTGGTAATAAAGGTACAACCTAAGAGGCCCCACCTCTCCAATGACATTATTGCATGGGACAGCTACTGTAAGTTCCCTATCCATATCACTTCCCTGAGCAAATTGTTGCTTCCAATTCCCTCATATATAAGCATATTTTAATTATTATTTCTTATGCATTATAAATTATGACTGTTGTGAGTTTTCATAGTAGGTGTGAGAGACTGAAGCAGGGATGTCATGCGACAAGGCAGACAGAGGAGTGGCTCCCCTACACCCACCAGTGACTACAGAGGCTAAATAGGTACAGTGATGTCATATAGACTAAATTAGACACAATGACAAAGCCTCTGGACAACAAAGGATGAGCTCACTGTCCCATGAGAACAGTTCCAGGATTCTGACCATCCAGGAAACACCACTCACTACAGCCACAATGGGCGCCTTCTCTCTGGGGCCCACAGAGCCCTGCCCTCATGCACCCACAGCAGCTGATGAAGCATCTAGATTTCTTTAACCTTCATGGGCATTTCTAAACAAGTCCTTACCTATTTCATCTTTTAAAGGTAACATTAGAATTTCTACACTATTTAAGTCTGTGCCATCTATTTTGAATTAAAACAGTTATTTTAAGAATCATATACACAGTTAAGTCTTGCATATGTAGAGAGTTTTGCAGACTTTTTTTTATACATCTGAAATTTGAATTAAATCAAAGGCGTGCTCTTTCACATGTGGCTCTCTCAAAATGTTATCTTTGGGACAGTTATATAATGAATCTGAAAAGATTGAGAGTTCATTTTGTTTACCATAGATTATACAAATGGATAGATAAAATCTGTTAATATTTTATTAATTAGCAAAACAGCATGAGCTACACATAGTGCTTCTACTCAATTATTATATAGATATTTTCAAATTAATAAAAGGATAAACACCAGAATGCAAAATCATTTTACCAAACTACTCAGAGAACTACATGTACATTTTTCATAGGGTTAGCAGCTATATTATATATATATTAAGTTGCATTTTGATTTCAGTAAACAAATGGCAATGCTTCTCGTGCTAAGAAGATCAAATTAAATTTAGTGACTATATTTTCAGATAAATTGCCCTCTGTAGGTACAACTTGGCCAATTGTTATTATCTATACACCATAAGAGGCTGGTTAGCACCATCAGGAGACTGCACTGGGGTTCCTGTGGCTACTCGGTCTTTAATGATCCGTGCAGGAACGCGATCCTGGGAATTCACGGTAGAAAGATGTAGGAAGCCCACACACACACTTTCCCTACTTTTCTATGAGGACAGCTGTCCACTGCTTCACTCCAAATATGTCTGGCCTTGTATGAACCAGGTATGTCAGGCCTTGAGAAACCTGAAAACACAGCGTGTTGTACCCATGGGAAAGAGCTAGATAAGGGCCTTGAAGGCCAGACACCTGGCCATGAAGGCCACATGCATGCATATCTTCAATACTTATGTAACCATGAATTAGGACTACGGTAGGATAAAACATATTGCTTTACGTAGAATAAAGTGGCTTCTTTTGAGCACCCTCCATGATGATGCCTTCTGCCTTCTTTGCTCTTTGCGTTGCCCCAGAACCTCAAAGGCAACCCTTGGACCCCAACACTTGCTCTGTAAGCAGGATGAGGTATGTGGTCACAAGAGCAACAGTCCTTCAGCTTCCCTGGACGTGGAGGGGTGGGCAGAGGAGATGTAGCCCCCAGCCTCTTTTTGGTACCTGGTGGCAAGTCCTTGACTGCTTGGGTAGTGCTGGAGGATTGGGAGTCCATACAGCTGACCCCAGGGGCTATACAGCTGGTGTTGGAGAGGCTAGAGTCCCTAGTTCCTCCCGCACAAGAGGAACTGGCTGGGTGAGTGGCATGAATGTTCCTGATAGTCATCTGCCATGCCACTTGTGAAACTGTGGAGTTGCAGCAGTGCGTGCAGAGTCTCCAATGGAAGGAAGAAGACTTGGAGTAATGGCCGGCAGCTGCTGAATGTATGTTACAGGAGTTGGTGAGTACTGCCCCGTCATCACGGGCCAAAAGCTCAAGTGCGGCGCAGCACTGTTGGTTTTGCATGCTCGCCCTGCCATTCAACAACACGTGGAGATACAAGAACCCATAGATGCGGGGGCAGGCAGCTGGATGTCCCCCTATAGCCACCCATACACAGCCATGGGAATGTGGGATTTGGACAAGCAGTGTAAGCAACATTTGGGAGAATCTGTGCCTGCCTGGCTGTTTCGGCTGTGGGATGAGGGCGCTGAGAATATGAGCTCTCACCCTCTGAGATGTTGGAACTCGCCAGCATAATGGCTGTGCCCTCTCTGTGGCACATACTGCAGGGTGCTAGGCACACAAGCCCACATGCTGGCAATAAGACCTTGATAAATTGGCTAATGGCTGCAGCAAAAGCAGTGTGGGATACCCCAGGGGACATGCCAGAACACGTAACAAAGTGAAGCACATATCTAGAGTTGGTGAGCGTGTTTCATGAAATGGGTATGAAGCAGATGGTGTTTGCTCCCCATTACCACAGTCCAGATGAAGAACTGTTAACGTCTTGTATGAAAGACCTTGTTCTAGCCAATGGTCCTCCTAGCACCATATACTGACCACCCAATATGTGAAGCGGTGTCGGCATTAGCTCACTTGGCAGATGTAGAAGTAAAGCGACCTCAAGTGACCAAGGTGAGAACTACCACGGTGAAGCAGCACAAAGGAAAAATAAAACAACAGCGGCAAAAACGGCACCGGAGAAGGCCGTGGTAGAACCGCTGAAAGTAAGCCACAGACAGGTATGGACTGACCTTTTGGCTGCTAGTTTGGCTCGTGAAAAGCTTGATGGACAGCATTTAGAAGTCTTTATGAGTCTATGGAAACAGTAGTGTTGACCAATGCTATCGCCCATTGCCCCTGAAGCAGGTACGGGTGAATATTGTGGAGGACCAGGAACTCATGCCTTATGTGTTTCCTCCCCGACTAGGGGTGGGGCCAAGCTACCCTGAGTATTGGGACACCAGAGGACCAGAGGCCAGTTGTTGAACTCGCCATTCACTGGTCCCGCAGAATGTACAACTGGTGTTGGTGCTGGTGGATACAGGTGCTGACTCAACTCTCCTTTGTGGCAACCTGGACAGGTTCTAGCGCCTCTCTGCAGTCATAGAGGGGTGTGCTGGACAAACAGTGCAGGTGCAATGAGTGATTCTGAATTTGGGAATTGAACACTTGCCCCCACATCAATATGCGGTTTATGTATCTCCGATAGCAGAATACATTCCAGGGGTGGGTGTACTGTATGGTCTAACAATGCACATGACTCTGGGGGAGTTATGGCTGCATGTATGTGTTATGAAAATGGTGCTGCGAGGTTATCCCCACCATACGCCTTTGGTGTTGCCACAAGCCACTCACACACTGAACATTAAACAATACCAGCTGTCTGGTGGACAGGAGGAAATCAGCCAAACCATTCTGAAGCTGGAGGAAGTACACATCATCTGCCCAACACACAGCACTTTTAATTCACCCGTGTGGCCTGTGAAGAAGCCAGATGACACTTGGGAGAATGACTATTGGGAGCTAAACAATGTAACTCCTCCTCTGCGTGCTGCAGTACCAAACATGGATACTGACTGTGGGTACGAGGCAGATGATGTTTGCTCCCCATTACTGCAGTCCAGATGAGGAACTGTGAGAGATAAACTGACTGTGACTTTGGGGACTTATCACTTTGTGTTGGACTTGGCTAATGCCTTCTTTTCCATTGACATTGCATTGGAAAACCAGAATCGATCGCCTTCACATGGGAGGGCCACCAATGGACGACTGTGGTCCTCCCACAAGGATACTTGCACAGTCCTACTTTGTGTCATGGCTTGGTGGCTACTGACCTGGCCACCTGGTCCCATCGCCCTCAGTTCAAGTATTCTATTATATTGATGACATAATGTTAACATCTGACTCTCTTCCAGATCTAGAAGCTGCAGCTCACAGTTTGCACCAGGCCCTCCAGGGGTGGTGAGGTGCCGTCAATGAAGACAAGGTGCAGGGACATGGTTACTCTGTCAACTTCGTGGGTGTGGTCTGATTGGGTAAGACAAAAGTGTTACCTGAAACAGTGATTGATAAAATACAATAGTATCCCTGCCCAGAAACTGTTAAACAGCTACAAACATATGTGGGTTAGGGTATTAGAGAACATTTATCTCTCACTTAGCCATGCTGTTAAAGCCGCTGCATTGCCATATAAAGAGAGGGGAATGATGGGAGTAGACGCCAGAGGTAGAAAAGGCTTTTGCTTAGACAAAAAAGAGTGGTGGCTCAGGCCCAGACACCACAAGTCACTGACCCCTCCATACTCCATACATACACTGACGGCGTCTGCCAGCATGGATGGGTATGGGTGGGGATTATGACAGAAGCATGGGGCCCTCAAAGTACCAATAGGGTTTTGGTCTCAGTTGTGGAAGGGAACAGAGATTCACTATTTGCTGTTGGAAAAACAGATGGTAGCAGTGTATGCTGCCTTACTGGCTACTGAAGGAATCACAGGAATGAAAGCAGTACAGGTGGTTACTGCCCTCCCAGTTGAGGAGTGGGTGTGAGTGTGGGTTGCAGCTCCCCAGACTGGGGTTGCCCAGATAGCACCGTGACCAAGTGGGGAGCCTAGTTAGAACAACGGGCTAGATTTTCCAAGAGCCCGCTCTCCCAGGAATTGCAGCAAGTCCTGAGACCGTTAACCTTTGTGGTCGAACCTGCACCCACCTTACTGAGCATGGAAGTGCCAACACTAAGTCCCTATGAGGATGGGACAAGGACACCACCAGCCGAGGCCTGGCATACAGATGGATCTGCAGAAGGCCATCCACTGACATGGGTGGCTGTCACCATTCAGACCTTACCAGAAGAGTTCTGGTATGAGTCTGGAGTAGGGCAGTCCAGTCAATGGGCTGACTTACAGGTGATGTGGCTTGTTTTGACTAGGAAATCAGGTCAGATAACTGTCTGTACTTAGAGCTGGGCTGAGTTTTGGGACCTTCCTGTCTGGTTGCCTCAGTGGGCAGCAAAGGACTGGGAAATCGGCCATTGCCCACTGTAGGAACAAATGATGTGGAAAGACCTGTGGACCCATGGGTTAAAGGAAGGTGCTCTGACATATCACATCTCAGGACATTAAGCCTTGGGAATGAAGTGGCTGACACCTTGGCCAGGGCTTGTATGCTCTGGGAACTGCCCCCTATGGATAGGGACCATGGTTGCATAAGAAACTAGGGCATTGTAGGCCCTAGAACCATGTGTAAAGTTGCCCATAGATGTCACATTCTGTTGACGTTTGCTGACACAAAACAAGTGGTGCAAGTATATGCTCAATGCGCTTACTTTTATGTGCATACCCGTGCAGGAGGGACAGCTACCCCACCCACCAGAACCCTTACAGGTGTGGCAAGTAAGTTACATACGACCCTACATGCCCAGTAATCAGGGATGTAAATATATATCCACAGCAGTGGACATGGCTTCAGTATTGAGTTTTGCCCATCCTGTGACCCAGGCTACTCAACACACTACTGAACAGGCCTTGGAGCACTTATGTGCCACTTACGGGCATCTGCTAATGATCAACAGTGACCAAAGGAGCCACTTTACAGGACAAGAGATACAAGAATGGGCTCGAAAACAGGACACTGTATGGCAATTACATGTGCCATAACCACCCGAAGTGGCTGGAATGATAGAAAGGTATAACAGGCTGTTAAAGGACAAATTAAAACATTTAGGATGGATGCAGTGGGGGAAAGTCCCATAGAGAGGTTGTTGGTAGCCTGCCCATATGTCTTGAAATATTTGAAACAAGACCCCAGTGCATTGCAGCCACAATTGCTGGAAGAAACACTGTTCCTTCCTGCCCCACGTTCGCTGTCTCCTGGATGCACAGAGGAGTGGATGTGGCCATGGACCTTGGAGTTCGAAGCACACATGGGTCTCATTGTATGAGGTCGAGGGGAAGAGGGTGACCCATGGGCTACACATTACACAGTAGATAGGAAAGTGGCCTTTTAAACTGACTGCTTCCTTGCCGGCACAATTTCCTTGAAGGCTAAACCTAACACTCTGCCAGTGTCTTCAGGAACTCTGGTCTGGTATCACAGACCAGCAAAACCGCCCCTGGCAGCCTCTGTTTTGTTACAAGGTCACTTGTAAACTCCCGGATAACCGGGACTTGCCATTGATGATGTCTTTGTCTGCCCTGTCTTCCTGCCCAGGTTGGCAGAGAGCAGTAGTATGGTGGCATGGGCCAATACTTTTGCCCAGGTACATAATGTCTCCCGCTGCTGGGTGTGTATGGAACTGCCCATGGAAGTCACTTCCAGACTGCCATGGAAAATCGCTCCTGCCAACCTGTGTGGGAACACCTTCGAGCATGGAATCACAGTGATGCCAAAGGTGAAGCAAAATAATGTGCAACCGAGCAGTTGATTCAACAATCAGCACACACTCCACCTGGGGAGGCTACCATGTATAATGGGCGGGGAGGATGGATGTCTGGAATACATGTAGCCTTGTAAACCATAGCTCTGCTGTGCATTGAACAGCAGATTTCCATACCCAATTGCATGGCTGGCTGGTTACCCAGAGAACTGTCAATGTCAGTGTTAATCGCACTCCAAGTGCTAGTGGGATGGTTGCACCCATGTGGTCACTCTGCTGACTGACCCCATGCTGGGAGGAAACATTTGGATATGTGGGGAATATGGCTGGTCCTATCTCCCTGCAAATTGGACAGGCCATTGTACTTGCAGCCTCCCATGCTTATCAGAACAGATACTACAAACCTTGCTGTGGCCCACACATAATTGGAATGCTGTATATTCCCATTGGCATCATCCCAAATGGACGGCATGGTGGTTTTACCCACTGGCTATATTTCTTCCAGGAGCCGGCACTACAGACATAGAATTACAAGTAGAAGCCCTGGCACAACATGTTGCTCATGCCTTGAATGTAACAAGGTCCTCGCTAGCCCTGTAGCTAGATGAAGTCACCCAAATGTGGAAGGTGATTTTACAAAACAAAATGACTCTGGATGTACTCACAGCCACGCAAGGGGGCACCTGTGCTTTACTGCACTTTGACTGCCATGTTTACATCCCAGACCACCAGCAGAAAATACAAGCCACACTCCAGAAAATAGATGATGAAGTGTCTCAGATACAAGCCTTATCCCAAGACCCCTGTCTACTTGGTGGTCTTAGCTTGGTCCCACTTGACAGTGGTTCCTAATGATAGTGGCCACTGGGGCATGTGGCCTTCTTGTCTGTTGTTATTCTTTACACTGTGGGCTCTGGGCACAGAGCTCTGCTTTGTGTGCAAGGAAGAAGCAGATGGCTACTGTCCTATAGAAAGGGGTGGAATTTAGGGAAGCCCCCCGACACACACTTTCCCTACAGCTGTCCACTGTTTCACTCCAAATATGTCTGGTCTTGAATTGAGCCAGATATGCCTGGCCTTGAGAAACCTGAAAACACAGTGTGGAAAAGGAGCTAGATAAGGGCCTTGAAGGCCAGACACCTGGCCATGAAGACCACATGCATGCACACATTCAATACTTATGTAACCATGAATTAACACTATGGCAGTATAAGCAGTGCAGCCTTATGTAGAACAAAGTGGCCTCTTTCAAGCACCCTCCATGACAACTCCCGCTACCCTCTTTGCTCTTTGCATTGCCCCCAGACTCTAACAACAGACTCATTTTACTTTTTTTAAGGTCAGCTGGTCAACTCTTGATTAATTAGATTATTTAAACAAGTTATTATTTGAGTTAAAGTTTTCACATTTACATTTTCAGTTTTGAATTACTGGCTAGTTCTCGATAATTTACAATATTTTCATGCAATAACTTCAGTCATCTAGTATATTGTTAACCTGTAGTCTATGGGCCCCAAGTATTTTGGGGGTTTGTACTTCAAGTCAGCACTAATTGTCTGAAGTGGTAACCTGACATGCTTACGGCCATTTGATCATATGTTTGGTAATAGTGTTCCTGGACTTAATCAGACTGTTACAGGGTCTGTAACATATAAAATGTTGTCTATAATTGAAATTATTCTTTCAAAGCCTCTAAAGCTCCTAATTAAAAAAAATTGTTTGTTTTTATGGGCTCAATGTGCCCCCTCTCCCCTCAAATTTTTACAACTGGCTGTATTTGGAGATGGGTCCTCTAAGGTGGTAATTAAAGTGAACAACATCGTAAGATTGGGGCCTTCACCTGCTAGGAGAAGAAACAAGCAGAGAGCTTGTTCTCTCCCTCTGCATCTGCAGAGGCTAGGCCACAGGACGACAAAGCAAATGTTTCTGTGTCTACAAGCCAGGGGAGAGCTCTCACCTGACCCCAAGCCCTGTCGGACCTGGATCTGGGATTAACAGCTTTCAGAACTGTGCAAAGTGCATTTCTCTTATTTAAGTCGCCCAGCCTATGGTATTTATTACAACAATCTGAGAAGACTAATACTGCTTATAGATGATAGAATGTTAAGATTAATCTTAATCAGGGGTCATAAAAGGTATCATTCCCCTATGATGTTGTGTACAAAATTTAGAGAATGTCCATATCTCATACTTCCAGTGCCCTTTGGTATCTAAATGCTTTAAATTCCACAATTAAGGATTACCTTTGGGCTTTTTTCTCCCATTCTGATGGCCAAACATTTAAGAGAAAAATCCAGGTTTCTGCATAGTTCCTGGTGGTGAGGCCATTGGAAGGGTGTTATTAGAAGAAGCTAAGGAACAGATATCATGGTTGAGACTCACTGAAGGCAGCTTCCACCTGCTCCAAGATCTGCCTTCTCTTACTCTGCAGAATGGCATCCTGATACATTAAGACAGGAGTATCTCTTTATCGTCTATTTGCCATTAGAGTACAACTCACTCTATTGCCGACAGTCTGAATGTGACAGAACTGCATTCTGAAGTGATAACTCAGGCTGGCCTTCAGAAATGCAATTACATAGTTCCCTGTCAACCAAGATCAATACACTGCTGCTCTCCCAATGCAAATGGATGCGCACACACATACACACACACACACACACACACACACAGCACCACCACCACCATACATCTTATGTACAAACCCGGAAACATTGGCTTTAAATATCTCATTTTAAAATGTGTTTTTTTTTTAATGAGTGACCCACATTTCCTCTTCCTTGACAAAGATAATAATCTTGTGTTAGAACATAAATGGGTTTGAAAAAAATTTGCAAAATATAAACATGTTTCCAGAATCCGTTATTATTTTTATCTGGTGATTTGCTTTGGAAAAAATGAAGGTAATCTGATTCAGACTAGATTGATAAAATAGTGAAATCATTTCAAGGTTAGACTCCATAAGCAAAAAAAAGAAAGAGGAAAATAGTATGATTGCTATTGATGTGATCATTATATAGAATCCATGTAAATATACTGAAAGCATAATAAAATCCAAAGATGAGAGGAAATTTGAAATTCCCTCAAAATTCAAACCAGGAGGTTTTGAGTTAAAAGAAGTGAGATAAATAATTTCTATGAAATTTCACTTCAAAATTATGAGATCTGAAGACTGAAAAACACATCTAAATGTGAAATAAAGAGGAAATATTGAATATCCATATCCAGAAATGAATCTCCTTTGAGCCATGGAAAGCTTAAAGGCTGCTCTTAGATGTGACATGTCACTATGAAAATTCTTTTGTGGCAATTTCCTTTTGTTGTAAATCATTTCAGAGAAAACATGAATCTGGTAAGAACTCTGGGAATTATGGATTCAGCACTTTGATTCTACAAACATGTGTTGCCTGTCTATTGTGTACCAGTTCTGGGCAACTCTGACAAGCTGTGGGCCCCTGGTGGTACATTTAGAGCCCGGCCAAGTCCAGTTCCACTCCTAGTAAAAGGGCTCCATTTTCATGCACATAAAGGAAACCTACATTGCTTAACGATATCAAGGAAAATGAAAAGCATGGCGAAGCTCCCTCTGTGATGTGTTTCAGCATTACTAGAACAAACTTTTCCTAGAATGAATAGATGAATTCAGCCCTTGATTGACAGCTCTCGCAGATGGAACTTTGCTTTTAAAAACAACCTAATCCTAGAGCCCCAGAGTTGCTACTAAATCCAAGTTAATACCATATATGGCAGACAAAATCTATTTTTCCTCTCCTATCTCAATAGACATTGAGAAACCTGGTCAAAACACTGTATGATAATGCAATGCTCATGAACTCACAGACATTGGCAATATTATCATGTCACAAAGTCCACCACAGAAATAGCTGTTGATGACAGTCCTTGACTTCCAAGACAGGAAAGAATGACTTGGGAACATAAATGTATCCATGAAATTCAATATTTCAAACTACTTTGCATGGATTACATTTTTAAGTATTTCTTCTACCACTTCAGAAATAAAATACATTAAATTTTTTTCTGATATTAACAACTTTGGATGTAACAAATGTAATTTAGTGATTTTGAAGTCATTCCATGTAAATCTTGGACTCCCTTCTCTTATCCACATTGCCCACCGGTTTTTACCGGCCTCGCTGTTGAATATATGGTTATAAGCTGAAAAGTAGTTATTGTGAGCTCTTTATACTGAAAACCTCAGAGCCGTGCATCTCAGGCTGGAATCATGTAACGATGCCTGGGCCTCACCTTGGAGATGATGATTTAGCAGAACTCGAATGTTCTCAGGAATATGCAGGCTGAATCATATCAGCCCCATCCATGCCCATGTGTTTCTAGAGCAAGTGGCTTAGTGAGCACTTGATGTGAAGCAGGGAATTATGGGAAATTACAAGGGAACATCTGTGTTTTTGTTCTTAGGAAACAGACACAGTGAGGTTTCAGGGAAGAGGAGTATGTGCTCTCCAAATTACTGCCAAGTGTTTCAGAGAGAGAGATTGACAGAACAAAATAGAGGAAATGATAAGGCAAACAGTGCAAAAACATAAATGGTTAGCAAATTTCTAAAGTGTATATGGGAATTCATTGTTCTATTTGGCCAAGTTACCCTAAGTTTAAAATTATATCTAAAATCTGAGAAATCCCTGCTGAGATGGGGTTTGTAACTATGTAGGAAAAGAGCAGAAGAGAATTGTGGGACTAACATGGTATCTTAGGAACATGCCGTTGGAACTGGTTGGAGTTTACTACCATCAGAAAACTAAAAGGGCATGCACATTAGATGGCTCCCCTGTGTGCATGTGTGTTTATGTTCAAGTCATGTATCTTGGTGTGTGTGATATTCCTGTACATAATACATACATATGCATATGCACACATATATAATAATATAATCCTTACAACTCCATTAGATTTATATTGTAATCATCTGTATTACATGAAGAGATCAACTCATTTTAAGTGAGTTTTATGTGTGTTTGAATGAATAGGTGTTAACCATATCTATAATAATTACTAATTCTTTATGTACCTTATTTTAATGTTCACAAGAGCCTTATAAGGTAAGATTAACTATTATTTCTATTTTATAGGAAAAGGCACATAATAATTTTGCTACCCAGCTACTAAATAGCACAGCCAGGATTTAAACTGTGTTGTGTCTGATTCCAAAGTCTGTGTCCATCCAACTACATGGTGCTTGTTACCTTCACGTGAGGCCCTGCCAGCCTCCAGGGTCTGGCTCTGTGGTCGGCTGGGAAGCCACCTGCACAGGGCCCATGGCCATGTTCAAGTAAGAAGTTGCTACTGTTACTGAAACTGGTCCTCGTCACCAAAGCCAAATCTTAAAACACAATGACAAGGCTTTGAGGAAAGGAATAGTTTATAATTTGCCAGCAACTGAGGGAATGGCAGTCTCGAGCCTTACAGAACCCCTGTCCCCTCAAAGCACAAATTAGGGCCAAAGAGGAAATCGAGGGTGAGAGGCTGCGGTGTTCACGACCACAGGCGCATAAAGTTGAAGCCTGAAGGATCTGAGCAGACATTCTTGCATCAATTCAGTTGCTTTTTTTTAATGGGCTCCTCCTCAGTACCCTGAGGTAAGATGTCTTGGGTTCTGCAAAATCAGCTTTCTGCATTATCTCTGACCCTGAGACTCAGAAAATAGGGAGGACAAGGGCACACTGCCACCTGTGAGTGGTTACAAGGTTCTGGGGCTCCTTGAGTTCATTTTCCAGTTGATTTTAGTATTGAATTGTGAACCCCAGGAACTGAAATCCCTCTTCTCCTGTTAGATTACCGCCAGTTAGAAGTTGCAGGGGCCTTTCCATGGGTACTTGTTCCAAATAAAATCGTCTGAAGCTGAATACTGGTGGAGCAATACAACAATCCTAGGCAAATGGAGAGTTACTGCATGTCTGTGTGGGAGGGAATAAAGGAGTAGCGACAGCCTCATGCCAGCCTGCTCCAAAGTGAGCCTCTTCCCTCAGCACGAGGCAGCACAATGCTGATGGGTTTTGTCCAATCACTGGACACTATTTCCTTTTCAAAAATATGTGCAGTGATGCCTGCCTTGTACAGCTCCAAATTGTCAGCTTGATTCTATTCCTTCAGCAAATATTAAGTATCTACTATCAGCCTGGCACAATTTTAAGATGATAAGATATTGGCTATTACTTAATAGCAAGACAATCACAAAAAAAAAGAATGAAGAAAAGCTCCACAAAATTCTTACTGTGTGGCTGAGTGTCAGATCTCCTGAATGGAATTTCTCTAAGTTAGGTTTACCAGATAACATGCATTGTTATGTATTGTCTGGGTCCATTCAGGCTGCTATAACTTAATAGGCTGAGGACCCACTTCCTGGTTTACAGAGGGTGCCTCTTCCTGTGTCCTCACCTGGTGGAAGGGCCATAGAGGCTCCCTGGGGTCTGTTTTATAAAGTCATTAAGCCCTTCATGAAAGCTCCTCAGTATATAGCAAACTTCAAGTTAAATGTGAATTTCAGATAAACCAATTTTTTTTACAATAAGTATTTTCCAAATATTGCAAAAGAAACACTTAAAGTAGAGAAACCAAGTCAATCTTAGAGTTGGCCAAATTGTTTATTCACCCAGTATCATAAGAAAGATGCATGGGGCACCAAGCCTGTGCCTGTAAGGGTGGAAGGAAATATCATCATAGGATCTGAGCTTTGGCTGGTTCATTTGGAGGTTGATCTAAGGTAGTAGAGGTTTTCTATACATGGGATGCTATCAGAAAGTGGGGGCAATTTCATGGTTGAGTACTCTAATAATTCATATCTTTACAGAGGATAGACTGGAATCATCTGAATTTGTAATAGATAAAGAAGTAAACTTATTCATTTAGGCTGAAAGAGGAAGTGTTGGGATTTTGTGGGAGACACAGTTAACTTGTCTTTGTCTATGATTAGACAGAATTATGAAGTGACTTAGCTTTGTCTCATTTTGTCATGGTCTAAGAGTAAACTTTTCCGGAGTTGGTACTCTGAGAGATTATGTCTAACAGGAGAAAAACACGACTTCACGGAGGGCACCAGGTCAGTTTCTGAAGGCCAAGGGCTGTTTTATTTTGTGTCCTTTAAAGTATGTGAGTATATTTTAAATATTGTATAGATACAGCTGAATTCTTCAGTGGTACAAAATCATACTTCCATCAACAGGAAGAAGCCCAATTCACTACAGTTTTTTCATGAATATTTGACATACCTATAGCTTTTGCCCTGGAACTTCAATCTTCCCTATTAAACTGCCTTCTTAACCTTCCACTTGATACCTACTAAGAGAAACAGACATAACACTGACCTCCTGACCTTCTCTGCCCTCCTTCAGCCCTTGCTCTCCCTACTGTTCCTGTTACAACATTAGAAAAGAGAAACTTGGTATTTTCAGCTGTGGGAGACAAAATCCTTGGAATCAACCCTTCACTCCTCTCTTTTTCTCACCTCCTACTTCTAGTACCTACATACCAGCAGCACCATTTAAAATGTGCCCAGAATATGACCATGGCCTCCCAACTCTAGTACCTCAGGCCAAGTCACTAACATCACTCACAGGATGGACACTACTGTTTCCCCTCCTTTAGTTCCTGTCCTCTCACATCCTACGACCCTCACAGCAAGTAGATTTACGTTCACTTTTGTCAAGTCCCATTTGCCACTTTTCACCTCAAAGCCCTCCAGTGACTTCTCATTTCGTCCCTTGTGACCCATCTACAGTGGACTCCAATCTCACAGCCTACCCCACTCACCCTCTGTGATCTGTCCACCTCACTATCTAAAACCCCACACCTTGTTCACTGCACTCCACACACCTTAGCTCCTTGCTGTTCTTTTAACACATGGGACTGGTATATTATATATACAAATAAATTATATGATAATCCAATATGTGATTAATATAATATGCAATAATTATGCATGTTTATATATAAAGTAATTATACATAAATAATTTATACTTGTTATATATAAATTAATTGTATATAAATAAGATATAATAAATATAGAATTACATATTGTATATATACAAATTATATCTATGTATCTGTATATATATGTTTGCGTGTGTGTTTGTAATATGTGTGTGTGTGTGTGTATTTAAGATAACTGCGTGATAAACTATAGTTGGCTCTTTCTCCAAACTATTGATTTTTCACCTAATCTATTACTAATCTTTGTTATGACTTTTGTTAATGGATTCTGAGCCAATATTTGGCACATTTACCCTACTCCTTCTCCCTCAAAAATGGTAAATAGGGCTCACTGACCACTGGAATGTTGAACTGAGAGCTAAAAAACAGAAGATCAGCTTCAGAATCCTTCATCAACTGGCAAATAAGGTAGCTACACCCAAACTGTTAGTGTCATTGTTTGAAACATATCCTATTTATCAATCTTAAAATTGAACATCAGATACTCAGCCAGTGCCGATTGTGTATCATTCCTTATAGAACAATATTTCATGTGCAAACAGCGGGGTAAAGGGTAATGCGGTGTGTAGAGTCCAGGCTGAAGTCGTCCCAATATAATTCTTAGCAACCAAATTGCAAATCTATGGGTGTTATAATTATAATAATGAAAGGCTCTGGGTTATAAGAGAAGAACTGATTCAATGTTCTGAAAACAAATAACGTTTCAACACAGATCTTATTTAAAACACATAATTAATACATTTTTCTCATCAGAAATAGAAGGCAACGTCTTAGAATATCTACATGCAGTTCCAGTCTGCTAAATCAGTGTAGACTGACATCCATACACAGCATAAGGCAGATGTCACAAAGCACAGACCAATTTTCATGAGAGTGGAAGTCAAAGTTTATATAAACACATTCTAGGAAACACTTATGGTTATTCTAATACTTAGGCATCATTAAATATTGATTATTTACATAAAAGTGCAGAGGTGATTTGTGCAATTCAGAGCACTTATGATAAAACTGCTGCTTTGGTTGGAGGAGTATTTTTCAGAAAATTCATTAGTAGGCATATTTAGAAACTAATTCTGATTGTAGTAAAATCATAATAATTGAGATAATAAATACTGTGAAGGATTATTATAAGGTTTAAAAGCACAGAACAAATTACAGTTAAAACATAAAATTTTGACAATCATGTGTTAAAAAATAAATAGTATATAATTTCCAACAACATTTTATTGGAAGCCCTTGCTAACACAATAAGATAAGAAAAGGAAATAAAAGGAAATTCAGACTGGGAAAACATGAATCACTCTTTGTTTGAAGATGATATGATCATCTATGTCGAAAATCTGAAAGAATAGACGAATAAGTAAGGTGGAAGAAAACAAGGTTAATACATGAAAGTTAATTGCTTTCCTATACACTAATAAAAAACAAATAGAATTTAAAATTAAAAACACAATATAGTTTACATTAGCATCCCCTAGAAAGAAATACTAAGTACAAATATGACAAAATATGTATAATATCTATATGAGGAAAACTACAAAACTGATGAATAAAATCAAAGAATAAACAAAAGAAAAGATATGTCATGTTCATGAACAGGAAGACATTATCGATAAGATGTCAGTTCTTCCCAATTTAATCTAAAGAGATTCATTGCCATCCCAATCAATCAGAATCTTAGCAAGTTATTTTGTGGATACCATCAAACTAATTCTAAACTTTATATGGAGAGTTAAGACCCAGAACAGTCAACAGATATTGAACGGGAAGAACAAAGTTGGAAGACTATTGATATCTGACTTCAAAAATTAATAGTAAGCTAAAGAAGTCAAGAGTGTGGGATTGGCAAAAGAAAACACAAATAGATCAATGGAATAGAATGTGGGGCCCAGCAGAAAACTCTCATTTTTGAAGTTAGCTCATTTTTGACAAAGCTCAGCAGTTAACTCATTTCTGACAAAGAAGTAAAGGCAATATGATGGAACAAAGATATTCTAACAAATAGTGCTGGAACAACTGGCCATCCATAAAGAAAAGGTGAATCTAGTCACAGAGCTTACCCCTTTCACAAAAATTACATCAAAATGTATCATAGACCTAAATGTAAAACGCAAAACTATAAAATGCTTACAAGGTAACACAGGAGAAAACCTAGATGATTTGGGGTATAGTAATGCCTTTTTAATTATAAGACCAAAAGAGATCCATGAAAAAAATAATTGATAAGCTGGACTTCATTGAATTTTGAATCTTATGCTCTGCAAAAGACAAGGTTAAGAAAATTAGAAGACAAGCCACAGATTAAGAGAAAATATTTGCAAATGACACATCTAATAATAGACTATTCTTCAAAATATATAAAGAACACTTAAAACTAGACAATAAGAACAAAAAAAAAACAATTAAAAACTGGGCCCAAGACTATAACAAACATTTCAACAAGGAAGATATACAGTTAACACATAAAAATATGAAAAGATATATCACATCCTATGCTATCAGGGAAATGCAAATTAACACAAAAATTAGATACTACTATATTACCTATTACAATGGTCAAAATAAGTAAAACTGAGAATACTAAATGTTGGAGAGGATGTGGAGCAACAGGAACTCTCATGCATTGCTGGTGGGATGCAAAATGATATAATCACTTTTGAACATAGTTTGGTGGATTCATACAAAACTCAACATATTATTGCCATATGATCTTGCATTAATGCTCCTTGATATTTACTCAAATGAGTTTAAAATACATCTACACAAAACCCTTCACAGTATTATTTACGAAAGCTTTATTCACAATTGCCAAAACTTCAAAGCAACAAAGATTTTCAACAGGTGAACAGACAAATAACTGGTGTACAATCAAGAAAATGGGCTATTATTCTGCAATAAAAAGAAATGAGCTATCAAGGAATGGAAATACATAGAGGGAACTTAAATGCATGGTAATAAATAAAAGTAGCCAATACGAAAAGGGTACATACAGACTGACTGCAACTCTAAGACATAGAAAAACCATAACTATGAAAACAATAAAAAGATCTATGGTTGCCAGGATGAGGGGTGGGGTGGACAATGAATAGGCAGAATACAAAGGGTTTCTGAGGCAGCGAAAGTAGTGCATGTAATATTATAATGATGGATATATGTTATTATACGTTTGTCTAAACCCACAGACTGTGCAACACCAAGGGTGAAGACAAAAGTAAACTGTGGACTTTGGGTGATTATGATGTTTCAACATAGGTTCTCAATTCCTGGCAAAAATATATCATTTTGGTGAATGATACCAATAATGGGGACACTATATATGTGTGGGAGCAGAAGTATATAGGAAATCTCTGGACTTCTCTCAATTTTGTTATAAACCTAAAATTTATCTAAAAATACTTTAAAAGTAAAACAAATAGTATGGTTCTTTGTACTTATTTTATTTGAGATTTACAGCAATTTTTGAATCTGTAACTTGATATTTTCGGTAACTTTAGGAAAATTCTTAATGGCTATCTCTTCAAATATTAGTGTCTGTCCCATTTTATATCTCCACTTACTCTGGTACTCCAATTATATGTATTATATATATGTTAAACCTTTTGTCCATGTCCCTTTTGTATTTTATGCTCTTGTTTCTGTTTACTTTTACCTTATATCTGCCGTTGTCTCTGCCTTTTCTCATGACCTCTCCTTGTTTTATTAATTCTTTTTCTGCTCTTCCTAATATATTGATAATTCCACCTATCATATTCATAAAGTCAAGTATTATATATTTCAACTTTAGGATTTTAATTCTATCCGCTTAATCTATATATTCTATATTATTAAATTCATATATTTAATTTCTTGAACATACTAGTCACAATTATCTTAAAGTCTATGTCTGGTTAATTGGAGTATTTGGTTCTTTTGGGAATCTCTTTATATTAACTCTTTTCTTCTTTATTTTCTTGTCCATCCTCTTTTTATTCTCCTCCTTCTCCTTTTCATTTTTACTTTTAAGGCATTTGGTCTTGCTTCTTTGACTAGTAGACACTGTGTATGATAGTAGAGAAATGATGGAGGCTCCAGATGATGCATTATTCCTCCAGAGAGGATTCAACTTTATCCAATAAAGGGTTAAATTAATTTGAAGCTAAAATTTTATCTTTATGAGGAAAATTTATGGTTCCAGAAACAACTGAAAAACCTGATTTTTTTTTTTACCAGGGCTCTCCCGTCTCGAGGGACAGAGCCCAGACTGCCTGATGAAACTTCTCTTAGCTTCTTGATCTTTTGATCTTTACTTAGGTCGGTGGCAAACTGGGACGGGGTTGGCTCAAGCCTCGGTTTTATTCTGCGTGAAGGTTAATATAATTCTAGTTTAACTGTGAGGCTGCCAAATGCAAATATCAGGAGAAAAACACACAGCAAAGAAAGTGAACATGGTGGAAGTCTCTAAAAAATGAGAAAAATACTAGATTTTTAAAAAATTGTTACTGAAATTGAGAAAATTCATTTGTACTAATAGTATAAGTAAAACCTGATTTTCATACACTAGAGTTCTCAGGCTTTGGGCAAAGCACTTATCATGCAACTAAAGAAGGAAATTAGTGCTAAGTTTAGAGTCATCTTTTTTCCTTTTATTCTGTAAATTGGCCCTCAAGTCTTGGTTGTCTTGGCGTTTTCCAAGGCCTCAAGCAGATTAAAATTATATACATTTCAATATTCTCTAGCTGTTCATGCAGAAATTTAGTATAATAAAATTCGATCCACTATTCTGGGAAATGGAAATCAAATTATGGTACTTAATGAAGAATTTACTAGTCTGCCTACAAATTTATTCATAATTAATTGGCTTAGAACATTTGTGTTTAAGGTATTTAGAGTCTGGTTATACGAAAATGTAATCTCATGTTATCCACTGCAGAGTAGGGATATATGTTGGATTTCAAGGGAAGAAAGGTTATAATCCTGTCTGATGTGATGTTACCTAAATGCCCTACAGTCCTGCACTGTCCCTTTAACTCTAAGTAGGAAGTTCAGACGCTGAGTGGTGGCATGGAGGTGGTAGGGAATGAGGAGACCAAACATCCAGTTTATCAGACTGTATTAAAACCAGGCACACACGTCCAGCACAATTTGAACATCATTTCAAGCGCATGCTTTATTGGCCCTTTTGTGTTCCTGTGAGAAAGGGGGCAGACTGGGAACTTTTTGGCGATCCCTACTGCTGTGTAGGCAAAGTAAAGAATCCACAAGGCACGGAAGCAGCCCACCCTACAGAAACACCCTCACAAATACCCCACTGAGCCTACAGAAGCGTGGGGCTGTGGAAACACAGGTGTAAGGCAGCAGTCATTTAGAGAAAGTAACTGAGAGGGGAAGGACAGCATTGCTCCTGCGCCAGAACCTTAATGGGGCTTTATTTCTTACACCTAAATTCTTGCATGTAAAATAGCTTGCAGTACTCTCCTAAGAACAAAGAATTTGAAGAGAAAGAGGAGAGAGGCTGGAGCCTCGGCAATGACATAATCTTATAGAGTAAAAATTCTTAAGTATCTGCCACGGGAACAACTTCAAAAAGTGGGTGGGCAATTTATAAGTTCACCTAGAAAATGCTTCTGAAGTTTAGTGTCTGAAAATCAAGTTTTATTTATATTAATATGAAAAAGCATTTTTTATCACAGTAACAACTTTTTAAAAATGGATTATTTTTCTTATTGTTCACAGCATTCCACTATGTGAGCCATTTTCTTTGTTGTGTGCTTCTTCTGATATTTGTGTGATGTTTCTGAGTCAGTTTAGCTGGACTCAGATATGTGGTCCACTATCACTCTGGATATTTCCACGTTGATGTTTGGATGATATTCAACATGGACTTTGAGTAAAGCAAACTGCCTTCCATAATGTGGGCAGAACTCATCCAGTCAATTAAAGGCATAAGTGGAACAAAGACTGACCTCCTCTGAGCAAAAGGGAAACCTGTAGCAAACTGCCTTTGCACTCGAACTGCAACTCTTCCCTGAGTCTCCAGCCTCCCAGCCAAACCCGTCAGATCCTGGTCTCACCAACCCGCTACAAAACCATGAGCCAATGAATGACTGAATGAATGATTAAGCAAACAAGTAAACATCCTTTCTCTGTGTCTCAGGAGAGCCCTGACTTATATTTGGTAACTGTACAATCTTCCAAAATATCAGAAGAAACCGATTATCTCTCTTCCTTCTCTCCCCTCCTCTCCTATCTCTCTAACACACACCCCACCACCACCACCACCACCACCACATACATTATACCGTCCTTCATCTTCTCCTCCTTAAATTGAATATGTTATTTTTCTACTGTAAGCAATAATAAAATAGCCATGTTTCCTCTTTCTTCCTCCTCACTTCTGTCAAAATTTTATAATTAATAAATTATTTCTTGTTATTTGCATTTGAACAATTAAAATAGGTGTACTTGATTTACTGAATGATCTTATCTTTCTCCCAGCTTTCACATAAGGCTAGTCAGGCTCATTCTGGGAATATATAGTCAGGGTATTTATATTACCTCCCATTTTCTTTTTATCTCTCTCTGCCAAATGTTATTACTTGCATCATTTCTATGTTGTAAGAATGTGTAATATTTATATTCTTTTTTGTCACCCTAATCTTCACATTTGTTGCAGTCCTAATTCTATAGCTAAGCATTTACCACTAGTTCCTTTCCCTGTGGATAAGTCCCTTCATTTTTTTATATTATTTCAAAAACTTCTTAAACAGCATTATTGAAGTACAATTGACAGAAAATAAGTAGAGCATACTTAAAATTACAATTCAGTAAGTACTTTAGAAGGAATCTAATCTATTATTTTTTCTTTTGTTTATAGGTGATGCTTCTTGTACAGTATATAAAACTCTTTGCATAGCCAGAACCACAAACATTTTTCTGTTTTCTTGTGGATGATTTATAACCTTAGCTATTTAGTTATGCCTATAATCCATTTTTAGTTAATTATTTTTATTCAACAATTAAATTAATATTTAAATATTTAAATAAGATATTTAAGTAGAGTTAAATATTTATTTTTTTCTTTTAAAAACAATACAGAGTTCGATTCACCCAGCTTCACCTAATGTTAACATCTTACATAGCCATCCACAGTAAGTTAACAAAATTAAGAAATTAACTTTGGCACAATATTATTAAACTACAGATTTTATATTTTACTGCATTTTCTAATATCATTTTTAATTTTTAAAAACAAATATTGTGGTAAAATACATATAACATACAATTTACTATCTTAACCACCATTAAGTGTACAATTCAGCATTGTTAATTATATTAACATTATTATGCAGCCAATTTCCAGATCTTTTAAGCTCTATGCCCATTAAATAATTATATTCTCCTCCACGTAAACCCTGGCAATCACCATCCCACTTTCTATTTCTATTGGTTCAAATATTCTTCTTTATATGAGTGAAACCATACATGTTCCATTATTTGGGGGCTGTATTATTTCATTTATCATAATGTTGTCAAGGGTCATCCATGTTGCAGAATGTGACAAGGTGTCCTTCTCTTTTAAGGCTGAATAAGATTCCATTGTGTATATATACAATATTTTCTTTATCCATTCATCTGTCAATAGATGAAGGTTGTTTATTCCTCTTGGATATCATGAATAATACTGTAATGAGCATGGGTGTACAACTATCTCCTTGAGATCCTGTTTTCAATTTTAGGGGGGTTTCTAGACAGAAGTAAAATTTATGGATCACACAGTAATTTCTATTCTGTAAGTTTTTGATGAATGGCCACACTGTCCACAGCAACTGCACCAATAATATCTACCAGTAGTGGACAGGTGTTCTATTTCTCCATATCCTCACCAATATTCCATGATTGATTTTTGATAATAGCCATTCTAATGAGATACCTCACTGTGGTTTTAATTTGCACTTCCCTGATGATTAGTGATGTGAAGCATCTTTTCATGTGTCTGTTGGCCATCTGAATTTCTTCTTTGGAGAACTGTCTCTTCATATCCTCTGACCGTTTTTTAATCCGGTTATTTGCTTTTTGGGTGTAGAAGAATGTAAGTTCTTTATATATTTTGGATGTTAACCCCTTGTTGGATATGTCATTTACAAATATATTCTCCCATACTGTAGAATGCCTTTTTGTTCTGTTGATGGTGTCCTTTGCCGCACAGAAACTTTTTACTTTGATGTAGTCCCATGAGTTCATTTTTGCTTTTGTTTCCCTTGCTCAAGGAGATGCGTTCAGGAAGAAGTCGCTCATGCTTATATTCAGGAGATTTTTGCCTATGTTGTCTCCTAAGAGTTTTATGGTTTCATGACTTACATTCAGGTCCTTGATTCATTTAAAGTTTACTTTTATGTATGGGGTTAAACAATAATCCAGTTTCATTCTCTCACATGTAACTGTCCAGTTTTGCCAACACCGGCTGTTGAAGAAGATGTCATTTCCCCATTGTATGTCCATGGCTCCTTTATCATATATTAATTGACTATATATGGTTGGGTTTATATCAGGGTTCTCTAGTCTGTTCCATTGGTCTATGGGTCTGTTCTTGTGCCAGTACCAAATTGTCTTGAGTACTGTGGCTTTGTAGTAAAGCTTGAAGTTGGGGAGCATAATCCCCCCAGCTTTATTCTTCCTTCTCAGGATTGCTTTGGCTATTTGAGGTCTTTTGTGGTTCCATATGAATTTTAGAATGATTTTCTCTAGTTGGTTGAAAAATGCTGTTGGTATTTTGATAGGAATTGGATGTGTAGATTGCTTTAGGCAGGATGGTCATTTTGACAATATTAATTCTTACTATCCATGAGCACGGGATGTGTTTCCATTTATTGGTATCTTCTTTAATTTCTCTCATGAGTGTCTTGTAGTTTTCAGAGTATAGGTCTTTCACTTCCTTGGTTAGGTTTATTCCTAAGTATTTCATTCTTTTTGATGCAATGGTACTCTTATTTTCATTTCCCACTATATCTCATAGTATAAATTTCCCTCTTTTTAGCAAATTCTTCTACTTATTTAGTTCCCTTGTCTAACCCAGACATTCTTTCCTAAGGGATCTGAGTCTCTGGTTAAACTGGCTTCATCAGGCTCCTGTTGTTCTAATTTTCATTTTACTGTTTTCACCAATTATGAAACCAGTAAAAATTACCTGTTTCCTACACAAACTTATCTACATTCAACTATGTAGCAGCAAGTTTGTTCTCTGATTATTTGTACCAGCATAAAGCTCTTCTTTGCCCAGCAGTCTAACAAAAAGGACCAGATGGTTACTGTGGTTTAGATTCAGTGGAACACTTATTCTGGGGAAAGCATTCCCTCCCCTTAACCCCTGGTCATGATGTCTACTAATTATACTGAGCCTAAAACTATATATTGAGTAGTACAAATTCTCCATGTGAGTCACTGGGAAGGATACAGAGAGGAACTAATCCTCTTTCTACCATCTAGGTTTCCAGATCAGGGAGACCGATGAATCTGAACACACGTAATGGAAAGGCAGTGCTACCCTCCACAAGGCAGCATCAAGACGCCCTCGCTGAGCCTTCAATACATTTCTACATCCCACGGCTACAGCGGCTTCTGGGAGTTAACAGCAGACTACACCAGCATGTATTCATTGTTTATGCCCTCATCTCCATAAAATGAGCCCATCCTTCAAAGATGATGCTACATGTAATTTCATGCCATTAAATAAGAATGTTCTTAAGCTCTCAAATAGTGAATTGGTAGAGGCACTGTGGGCAATGGAGATAAATATTATCCACAGATACATCAGACTAAGAATCAGTTGTAGTAAAGCAAACCAAGGAACATATATATACTGAGAACACCATTCTGTTTTCCAGTTTCTGATATCTTTGTTATATATGTCAAACAATGAAATTATTGGTTTACTCCTAGGACCTTCAAGGTCTATTAGCTACATTGGAAGATTCCCGCATTTCACACTGCCTGGGATTGTACTCCAACTCTGGTACCCATAACTTTCTTCCCCATTATTTCAAAGTATGGGTGGCTTCTCTAAAAAAATAAAGAAGCTTTCTGTGATTATTTTATTAGTCCTTCTTCCTCTGCTCCTCTGACCTGAATTTGCTCCAAGTGGGCCCCTGCAGCCATGTCTGCACACACAGGTGTTCCCTCTCATTGCTACACATAACGTAGAGAGCTCCTTACTTCCAGACTTAGCCTTCACCTTGGGAATTATATGGGTACTGATGTTTTCGGAGATCTGAAACCACTGTTGTCTACTTTTGGGGTAGTTTGTTTTCATTTGTTCCACTGTGTTTTCTCTTTCACAGACACTTCTTTATCTTTACTACGTTTGTCCTGATTCCACAACAGCAACTTGGAAGCCCCTCATCTCTGTATACTATGCTGGCTGCTGCTTCTTTCTGAGATCTAGCATCCCAAACACACACCATCTTCTGCAGTCATTTCTTTCTTATAAATCTGCACAATCTCAGCAGATTTGAGTAGTCATCAGAATTTTTTGAAGGCTGTAAATTGTAAATCTCTTCTATTTTTGCTGTAATGGTGTTTGTAGGGTTTCTTACCTGCTACCTCCCCAACCCCAAACACCATTCTTCTTGTTGCTTTAGTGATGTCTTGGAAAAGGATAGGAAAAGCACTATCTCATATCACTTTGCTTGTGCAGCACTCTGCAGATTAGGAACAGCCAAAAGAAAGAACCTTAACTTCATGCCTGGTTCAGATAAACTTTTGTTCTTTTTCTTATTGGAATAAAGTTGATACACAATGTCATATTGGTTTCAGATGTGCAACATAGTGACTCAATAATTATATACATTATTAGATGCTTGCCATAAGCGTAGTCGTCCCATTGCCATACCAACATGTTACGATATTATTGGTTTTATTCTCTATGTTGTACTTCCATTCCTATGACTATGTGCATAGCCAGGTTTTGAGTCCACGTCCGTGTTTTCAAATTCATGCTCATTTCTTTTTTCTCCTTCTTTTTGCTTTTTCTACTCTGTGGTGGTGAGAGTAACAAACACATGGGAGTGCTTGAAGTCTCACTGACAAAGAAAAGGTGGAAGTTATTTATACTTCAGGGAAGGACATTCTCATTCTCAGAAAGGCTCTGCTTCAGACCAACCAACCAACATGCAAGCCAGAGATACTTGGATGATGTTAGTATCTCTGGATGGGATCCAAGTGAGATACTTGGATGATTCACTTCTGATTTATATTTGATTTGAAAGCCCACAAAAATTCCACATGCTTAGATTAAATCATAAAGTTCAGTAATACTAATTACAAAACTATGAAAATCATTTAATATTAAAACCCTTACTCAGTTCAACCTATGGAAAATACAATAATTTTTTTCTGTTCTTTAGGCAGCTATAGAAGTAGAAATACCAGGGTGGTGCCCAGCCATGTAATACAGAGATAGCCTACTTTTAGGGGGAAGTGCTGTGTGGGTGAAATCTATATATCATGATTGAATATCAGCATTGTGTATTTCTCTGAATTTCCTGGCACATTTTATTTTATTTGTAACATTGACATCTTTATTAAAGAGAATGTGGTGTGCCATAGGTATCTTATTTGTAATCATATACTGGGCTGAAATCAGCTGAATATTCCAGTTAGTGTTCTTAAATGTTTCTCTTTGCTTTATTCTGGTGTAGTTGCTGTCACTCAAGACAATAGCTTTATCTTTCTCCTTGTACCTATACTATGTTAAGTCTCAAACCTGTTATCAGTCATGTTTTCACCCTCTGCGTTTTTCCATTCCTAAGCTTCCAAATGCTATCAGAGTACATCAAGGCTGAGGTATGAATTAAATTACAGAACATTTTACTCATTCAATATCTGTGATCTATTAATTCTTGTTCTCTCAAATCTCTCTACCTCATTTGGAGGATTACAGTGAGTCGACTTAAGCATGCCATCATTTTTTAGTTATTGGACTGGAAATCAGGCTTACATTAAAGAGACTCTTTTTTCATTTGTGGAAAGGTTAAACCACAATTGATAATTCAAAATCGGGTACTTGTGACATCATTGGATTAGGAAATAAGAAGATCAAAAAGAAATGGAAACAATATGCATAAGATTGCTTGGATAGTTACGTGTGGGGAATGGCAAGGCCCATGGATAAATAAAAGAGACTGTTTCGAAGACCCAAACGCAGAAATAGGAAGAAAGGGACAGATAGAAAGACAGAAAGAGAGTGAGAGATAAACAGAGAAGACAGTTGAGATTGTTTGACACATACATTTGAAACGTCCTTCTTCATCCAAGCTTAAAAAAATTTTTCTGAGAGTGATTTTATCATTTTATTACTTTGTCCCCAGTTTCTCCAAATCTTCACCAGCCACCTCTCACTGCTGCATTGGTTTGCTCCCTGCGACACGGTGCCTCCCTCCACCCACGATCTCCCTCAGATGCAGCAATGAAGCTCATGTCAGCATTCCTTCCTCCCAGCAGCAATGCATCTGCTTTCCTCCTCCAGGCCCAGTGAGGGGCTACCTCTGTGGGGCCCACACCTTCTGCCTCATGTAATGTAGGGCTCCACCTAAGGGTGCTGGCCGCGGGGTAAGAATAAATAAAGTGTTGGAGGCAACCAGTTCTTTTACCAGTCAGGTTTTTTTCTAGCTTGCCAGGGAAAGAAGCCTTCTTTGGAATCAAAGTCAATCCTCTTGGGGAAGGATTTGAATAAACTGAGACAATGAGGATTGGGAGAAGTGGGGAGAGACACAGTAGGAAATTGGAGCAAAATTTCATGGAGTATCAAGTTGCTTTCTATTGGTAGGTTCAGGAGGTGAAATCAGGGCTAAAAACAGGAGTTTAAATGAATAGGAATTGCCTAGACCTTAGAAGAGTTGGGGAACAGGAGTAGGGGTTGGAGGGGATGGAGTGAGAACAGAGAATAAGGAAAGACAGAGGAAGCCAAGGACCACAGTGACAGCAGCCTCGGTTAAATCAGATTTGGGGTGTGTCTGCTTCATGGAGAATGAAGGCTCTCAGCAGCTGTCTTCCCTGCCACCCACCTTAATATCCTGCTTGAAGTTAGAGGGTTGAGGCTGGGAGAGTCCTGCTGCACATGTTCTCATACTGCCATGCTGAGCAAGTTCATGATTTGTATGTAGGTAAAGGTAGGCTGTCAAATGAGGATCATCGCAAGGTCATTCTCCTGGCAGAAATAAGAAAGCTCACAGGAGCTGTCTCTGCAAATGCCTAAGCTCCTTTTTGGGATAATAAGGCATTTCGTCTACAGCCATGACTCACGTCCCCTTTGGGATTCTCTAACAGCTGATCCCACAGGGGTAAGACTTTAAAAGAGTTTGATAGCTTGAATGCCTCAGTCTTCATGACTTATGCATACCAGCTTGAGCAGGTTGAAAGCAAATTTACAAGGTCTGAGAAATGGTCAGCATTTCAAGCACGTTGAAGTTCTATGGCTGGAGCTCTAAGGAAAGCATAATATTAACCTGTCTGCCTGCCTGTGTAAAGCAAGGAGTCATGAATATTTTACAAACTAGTGTTACTGTATAAATAAATGTGTACCTTGAATTGAATTGAAACTGTGGTACTAAATGTAAGGGAGAAGGTAATATTTACAAAGTTCTAAACTTAGTCCTATGAATTAAACAAAACCCTTCTCATCTAGCAGTACAGGGTATCTGCAAAATTGAAGAATTGTTGACTAAGTTAACCAGATCACTGGACTCCAGGTATGCATTCTTCTCTCACAGAACTGGTTATTTGTTTTTACCTTAGGCTTTCACAAACACCAAGAGTTCAGGCAGAGGACAAACAGGACTGAATGTGCCAGGCCACCCTCCTGTTATTCTTATCCCATCAGCATTTGAAGGTGAAGTCTAGCTAAAGGACACTTGACAAACAAGCACTGATGTGGAAGAAGAAAGCAGGTCACCAAGACTTTCCATGCGTAGTGGCAGGTAGATGGCTCTGGATGTTGGAAAGACAGCTTGGCTGATGCAGTTTTAGTGACACTGGCATTGGTATTGCCTGAGAATGTTCCGCAAACCCCTGCACTTTGAGACCAGGTCACGCCTTAACTCCAGACCACAGCTGCTCTGAAGAATGGTCCCCAGGATCTCATGGAAAAGGAATTCAGTGAAAGGCAATGTCCCCTACAAACATAGGGATGTAACAGTGCCTGGGGCACCCATGGAGAGCTAAAATCAATGAGAGAACTACATTTCCAGCAAAAGCACCTAAGTGGATGGATTTACTCCTGGCCCCTGGATGCCCATGTTTCTTACTGAGTGGTGGGAACAAGGGGTCTCTAGGCTTCTAGTCTTTATCAGCATTTCACACTCTTCAGTCTAGCCCCCAGAAATGATCAGTGGTTGTTCTCAAGTGTCTTAAGAGAATAGCTTGAAGTCGGTTTTGGTCTCATCTCTGCCTAAATCAATGGAAGGGATTTCTGAGATACCCAGAGCATGCCAGACAGATGGAGGGCTCTTATGGAAGGGACACAGCTGTGAAACCAGGGAGATGTGGGTTTGAATCCTTATTCAATGCCCCCATTTAGCCATGTAATTTGGGACATTTTATCTCACAGGATCAACTTACTTATAAAATGCATTCATCTTATTAATGGCTTAACATTTAAGAAGAGAAATAGAGCATCTGCTGAGTCTCTTACGTCCTAGTCAGTGAGCAGGGACTGTGATCATCACCATGTCGCCCTCCTCCTTGTCCCCTCTGTCCCCTTCCTCATTCCACTCCCATTGTGGTTTCTGATGGATCTAACCCAGAACAGGTAGACGCCACGTAAGAAAAAGTGCTTGGCTAGAGTAAAAATTATTATGTGTCCAGGTGCTGTCACGTACGAATAAGTACACCAGATAATGATTTAACAAGATTTTATGACACACTGAGAAATCCTAACTTGAAGTTTCTTCTTTTTTCCTCAGCCAGTTTTACCGCAATATATTCTGTAACTCATTCCTTATCAAGCTTTTCCCACTTTCAAGAGGCAAATGTTTTATTTAGAGTAAAAATCCTGTATTTCTAGACAAATTCCCACAACATTCCGCAAATATTTTTTTCTAGTTGTATTTTTCTATATTTTTTATTGGATATTACTGCATATTTCTAGTTCTGTGATTTTTTTATCACTAAAACGTCAAAAGTTTTATCCTAAAGAAACTACAGAATGACTTATAATCTGTCATGTGCAGAATAGTGGTCCTCCCAAAGGTGTCTACACCTGAGTCCCAGACCCTGTGATGGTACCAGGTTACATGGTGGTGGGGAATTAAGGTTGCAAACGAATTAAAGTTTTAAATCATCTGACTAAGAACGTGGAGATTATACCTCATTATCCAGGTGGTTCGATGTAATCACCAGGGTCCTTAACGTAGAAGATGAAATCAGATATAGAGCAGCATGAGAACCCACCCGATGACTCTGGCTTTTGAGATGGAGGAATGGGGCGCAAGCCAAGGGATGCAGGTGGCCTCTGCATGCTGCAAAGAGGCAAAGAAACAGATTCTCTGCTAGACCCTCCAGAAGGAAGTATATACTACACCTTGATGTTTATGCACTGAGATCCAATATCATACTTCTAATCTACAAAAGTGTAAAAAAATAAATGTGTGTTGTTTTAAGCCACTGAATGTGTGGTAACTTGTTATGATGGCAGGAGAGAACTAATACAATCATACAATGTATGATCAGGAGATACAGAAAATATACAACTAAAGCGATTTCACAAGTTATACAAGAAATCTTAGTACTTGAGGGAACAACTGGTTTTGTTTTGTGGATAAAGACTGAGGGCTGACTCTTGGGTAACGGACAGAAAATACATACAAATCATACAAATATATGTCTATAAATTTTGTAAATATTTATGCATAGCCTGTTATTTATGTATATTAATGTAGTATATATTAATATGTTAATAAAATAATTATAATTATTTTACACAATAACCAAAAATGTTTGCAAAGACTACATACTCTCAGTTTAAGGAGAGAAATAAAACCACATCACAGTCAAATAAATATCCCATTGTAGCTAAAAATAAGACCTGTAATAAAATAACATATTTCTTTCTGCTGGTGTATTTCCAGAATACTTTAGGCTAAAAATATATTGTCTTCACACTTAAAGATACTTGTAGATATGATGAAAAAACTAGTTTGGGTAATGCTTGAAGACAGCGCTGACTTATCTGGGAGGCTATTAGGTAAACTGTTGTATACTTTTTGCTTGTAGACTACCACAGATCTCTATAAACTTCACCTTATAATCTAACTTATTAAGTAGATAAGCCTATGAAGACAGAATACATGAAAAGTCTTAATTTCATGGTGTGATTCTAAGATAATAAACCTTCCTAGTGTTTCCTAAGTGTTCAATGAAACATAAAGTGAAGAATCTAGGCACATTTCTGGCTAACAAAGTCATAACAGAAGTCACTACAATAAAAGTAAAAGCAGAGAGCAAATTCTTGTGGTCTGAGAGCTGTGAATTTCATTATCAGATATATCTTCATGTAATTTAGACAAGTAATCATTTTAAATTTTCCATTAACATTTAAATATCCCTAAAGTTGTATGAACTGGGTTTTTCTAATTCATAATTTTTCACAATTGGACATATTAAGGCTAAGATATGCACCTTTGAGAAAAAATGTTTATATGGCAATACCTCATGTATCAGTTGGTTAAGAGTTCTCTGAGAATTCACTTTAACATATTAGTTACCATTATATAAATTGAATGTTCAATGTAGACAATCTCAAAATACAGAAGAGACACCAAAAGAAAATGGAAATTACTATGATTTTGAAATACTGAATGAAATGTAATGTCAGTTTTGATGTATATTTCACATTTTAAAGAGCTCATTATGATTCTCCTACATCTTAATCAATCATAGATTTATTTTTTAGACATTTAGGTTGTCTTCCTTAAAAGAACAATTTTATTGTAAATAATACTGTGAAACTCCATTTCTTTGTCATTACTAAGATTCTTACATGGGACTGGTTTCCAAAAGTGGAATTGCTAAGTCAAAGAAAATGCATAATTTTAAAATGTTGACAGTGAATTCCAAACTGTTTCTTTCAGAATTATTTTTATATGTCCATATATCTGTAAATTCAACAACACTAAAATATTGTTATTAATCTCTCCTTTATGGTTCTATTTTGTGGGAATTATTTGCTCATGTCCCTTGTCCATTTTTCTACAGGGACTTTTTTTGGACTTCATGTTTGTTAGAGATCTTAATGATTTTGTATGCTAATGGACATTATGAGTGTTTTCTAAAGTATTAAATATACATGAAGTTTTGGTGTTTTAAAATATGTAATATCCTTATATGCACTTCAGTAAAATGACATCTATATTTTGTCTTTTTGTTATTCATATTTATTATTTTAATTATCTCAAAACATTTTATTTACATTTGTGTGTTTTGTGTGTGTGTGTGTGTGTGTGTGTGTGTGTGTGTGTGTCTACATTTGGAGAGAGAAAAAGAAAGATAGAGACAGAGAGAGAACGAAAACACCTTTGCATAGAAACAGGCCTGGAAATAAGACAGATCCTGCCACCCATACTTCCATTCTACTGGGCCTTGTGCTTTATTACTGAACCCTTAAATCTACTTAGTTTTTGAAGTAGTTCAGGTATCAGATTTATATAGCTATAATCTTGTCTTTTGGATTATCATGCACTGTTCCTCATTGCCAGTATTTTTACATCACTCAAATATTTGATCAAGATGGATTCTACAATCATTGTCATGAATGAAAAAAATGTTATTGAGTTTCATTGAAAAGGTAACATATACATATATTTTTAAGAAGCACCGACATGTTTGAAATAGTGATGTTTTCCACGTAGGAACATAATATTTCTATAAATCCAAGTCTCCTTTCTGTCCCTTGCCAAGTTGTACAGTCTTTTTATAATATTATTTTCAATGTCATAAATAATCCTTCCTCGCAAGAAGCAAAACAAATACATTCAGAGGAGAAAAACCATATTGTTATGAATGCCCTGGGCTTAATTAACAAGATCTTCCATCTTCAGCAGACGTGGTCTGAGATGGCTCTTTCCAGAATGCCAAGGGTCTGTGGTCCACAGGTCTGCTGTACTGGAACCCTGAGGCTCTGCTAGTTGCCTTCCCTCTGCCTGCAGGTTGGGGTCTCCACAGCTGCCCATGTTGTTGCCAATTACCTCCAGACTCCTAAACTGTATCAACAACACCCCAGGGAGGACTGGCCCCATGCCCCATGGTCAGCCTCCTTTGGACTTAGCTTGCCATGCTCTGCAGCCACCAGGCAGCATAAAATTTCCCTCCACTTCTCATGGTAGCTGTACCAGAAGGGTTCCCACAGCACAGGTGATAGAAAGTCATTTCTTTACAACACACGGTTCCTGTCATGGTTAGGAAGGTGGACTGAGGCAAAGGTTGTTCAGGGAGCTGTGAATCCAGGGGTTGTCTCTGCCTCAAGAGCCTCTGCGAAGTATTCTCCCCATTCACATCCAAGTCTTGCGGTCTGGCTCAAAAGGCAGGGTAACAGCCTTCACTTCTACTGACTGATTTTATACTCCCTGGTGCCCTCAGAGTCTGGTTTACATGGATGACAGCCTGTCATGGTGGCTCAAGGTTCAGATTACACTTCTCACATGGCCAAAGGCCTCTGCGTTCCCTGTTTTGGCAGCAAAGCACATTAGCTAATGCTTTTTCAGAGCTGTTCTTCACATGCACAGTCTTCTATGTGAACATTCATGTGTACTGTGAAAAATCGGGTTTTACTTTCATCTCTATTAAATTACTCACTGTTTTGTGTTTGTTCACAAAAATATAGATCCCAGAAATAAATATATAGGCACATAGGATATAACTTCATTTTGTTAATGTCTGAATGATTCTGCTATATAAATATATTTAAGGACCCCATGTCAATGGGCTTTGAAGCTGTCTAGTTCTTTACTATTCAAAACAAAACATTTTTCTGTTATAAGTTGTATTGCTGTTTTCATATTCAGTGTTCCATTTATAATCCTTTCCTGTAAGCTGTCTATTTATGCCCTTTGGCTGTTTTTCTACTGGGATCCTTTTTCTTACCCTCTCACAGCTCATTAGTTTAGAAAAATAATCACCTCATTAAAAATTTTCATGGCTTGTATTTTCTATTTCAACTTTTAAAGAACGACTTTGGCCAGTAATTTTTGCCAATTTTTAAAAAAATTTTACATGGTAAAATATAGTGGCTTTGGAGTGGTTTGGTCATTTATGACATAGTAAGATAGCAAATTCCTTGATTTTTGACTTGGTAAAAAAAATTTGTATCGTTCTAGCATATTTTCATTTTTTTTAACCCACAAGATGTAACGCTGGAATTTACATATTACATGTATATGAGATTCCATATTTGTCAAATGTTAAACATAATCAATTTTGCATAAACATAAAACACACATATCATACTCCAAATTAATTTCATGTTAGAGTAAAAATGAGATTCTAGAGTAAATATGCCTATGTCTATGAAGATATAAATGTATCGTTATTTTTTAATTAAGCATTTTAAAATATAGACTAAATACTGAATTTACACAAAAGCTTCTTCAGCATTTAAGGTGATCAGGTTTTTTCTTTGTTAAGTTATGACCATAGTGAATGATTTTATTACTTTTTTAAATCCTTTCTTCCTAAGTAACTCGCCTAAATGCCTGGCAAATTACTCTTTTGATACACTGTATACTTATGTCTACCAATACTTTACTTGGATTTTTTAAATTAGGACTTCAGACCTTTAAATTCTTTAGAGCAGTTTAAAGTTCAGAGTAAAACTGAGAAGAAGGTACAGAGATTTGCTATATAGCTCCTGCCTCCACACTTGCACCGCCTCTCCTGTCATTAGTGGTGCATTTGTTACAACTGATGACTGACTTATCATAATTACCCAAAGCTCATGCTTTACACTGGAGTTCACCAAAGTCCACAGTTTACATTACGGTCATTCTATGGCTTTGGACAAATATATAACGACATGTAGCCATCATTATGGTATTATACAAAGCATTTTCACCACCCTAAACGTCCTGTGCTCCACCCATTCATCCCTTTCCCTCTGCCCAACCTCTAGTAACCACTGATGTTTTACTATCTCCAGAGGTTTGCCTTTTCCAGAATGTTTGAGAGTTGGAACCACACAGTAGATACCCTATTCTGATATGCTTTTTTCACTCAGTAATATGCATTTAAAATTCCTCCATGTCTTCTTATGTCTTACTAGCTCATTTCTTTTTAGCACTGAGTAATATTTCATTGTCTGGATATATCAGTTTATTTATCCACTGACCTATTGCAGGACACTTTGGTTGCTTCCAAGTCTTGGGAATTATTAATAAAGCTGATATAAACATCCATATGCAGGTTATTGTAAGCACATAAGTTTCAACTCCTTTGGGTAAACACCAAGGAGTGTGATTGTTTGATTATATGGTATCTATAGTTTTGCAAGAAACTGCCAGACTGTCTTTCAAAGTGACTGTACATTTTTCATTCTCACCAGCAATGGATAAGTTCCTGTTGCTTCACATCTTCAACAGCATTTGATGTCAGTATTCTCAGTTTTGGCTGTTACAGATCTAACTCCTGGTATATTACTGTACTAATTTGCTTTTCCCCTCTGACATGATGTGAAGAATCCTTGCATGTTTATTTGTCATCTGTATATCTTCTTCTGTGAGTTATCTCTTAAGATCTTTGGCCAGTATGTAAATTTTTTTTACCAGTGTCATAATGAAGATTTTATAATGGTCTCTGTAGGTTTGCATGCATGCTTTTGTCATTTCTCATATTAAAATCATGTTTTCTTCATGAGAATAATTTACAGCAAGAACTTGGGCATTGTCTTTCTAAGCTCCAGAGCAATTTAGAAACATTAGAGCCGTTTGGTTTTATTCTATCTGTGAAATACTATGGATTTGGAGGAGCAAGGATCTCCTTGCACTTTTTCTCTAATAACATCCACTATTTCTTTTATGACTAATTTTAATATTTCAGGATTTGCTTTTGATCATTTTCACTTTGCAAGAAAACTGACCACCTCAAGCAGATTTTGAAATATTTTTGGAAACACATTTCCAATTCCAAAGCAGTCAGCTATTATCTTGTAAATTTTCATATTTTAAGTAGTTTGTACTTTTACATATTTTTTATCACTAGTTTACATAGAGTTTAATTTACTTTTCAAGGAATCAGCTCTTATATTTACTAGTTTTTGTTTTCTCAAGTGAGAGCATTAAGTTCTTCCAGTGAGCGACGAACTGACTGACTCACTGAACCCAATCTCAGGCTTAGTTTTAGAATACAGAATTCACTGCCTCTGTCTCTCTCCCTGCCTCACTTATCTTTTTCTCTGTTTATCCAAGCACTCCCTCTACCCTGCTCTTATTGTCCTTCTCTAGGGCCAGTTTCCCCTAATACCAAGATGCTTAGTACAATTGAAATTAGCTTAATCTTTCATAAATGGCCCCAGGAGTTGTTCTCTATGCTTCTTTCAGACTACAAATATCCCTGAACCAAAGAAACAAAAGGATTCAGCTGCTTTACTAGAGTAAGAGTATTCAAATATATAGGTGGAACAAAAATTAATCTAAATAAAATAACCTTGCACAGTAACTTTGAAATAATACATAGGAAATTATCCACAATTATTAATTGTGGATTCACAGATCAACTTATATTTTATCTATAATTGATTAATTTACAATTGATTGATAGGACAATTTATAACCCTTGAATGTGTCAGGTTTCTACAGATTGAAATCATTAGTTCTATAAAACTCTTATTATCTATTTTTTTAAAGATAATTAGTAAAAATGTATGCTGGACATTTTCCATATTTAATGATTTTCTCATTTTTCTGAGTTAAATCTTTGGTTGGTTGGGTTTTCCTAGAAAAATCTTCCATTATAGTATTAATAATATTTTCTGGTTCAATAAAAAAAAAAACATGTTTCCACTCCTCTAAAGTGATTCTACTAAAAAAGGTATAATCCATAAGAACAAATATAATTGAACAGGTCCTTCTTTGGGTGGAGATTTCCACAAGTTTGGAAGGACAGACAGCAAAGACAGGCATGGTGCTTAGTGAAGCAGGGCAGAGTAAGCTTAGCTCGGAGTGCAAACATGGCAGAGGGCAGGCCTACAGATGGGGACGCGAAGAGGGGCAGGCAGTGCAAACGGACAGGGACTGAGACTTGGAGGTACTGTAAGTGTGTGCAAGAAAGAGGCGTTGGACTGTAAGGAGGGAGTTAGTCGAAATTTAATTCTGTACACAGAAGGGTCAGCCCTGGCCCTGGTTCCTCCATATCCAAACAGAATGGATCGCAGGCAGGGGTTTTTGTGCTTAGGCAAAATACTGAAAGATGTTTTCAAAAGAAATTGCATGAATTCTTTGCAGTAGTCCTAGGGCAGTATTGAGGCACCAGGGCTACAAAGATTTCTTCGGTCAAAGATAACAAAAGCCAAACACCAGCTAAAGGTAATAAAGATTGCCTTCAGTAGTAACACCGTAATAGGGATGAGAACCCTGCTTCCCGAGGCCAACTGTGCCACAACAAAAGACAGAAGGGTTTTTCAGAGCTGGGTGTGCTAAAAGAAGGGCAGTGAGGTTGTTAGTGGGAGTTGATTGATGTGAAGAGGCCGTCCGGGCTTGCTGATTGGTGCTGATATGCAGGAAACACACTTCTTGGATCTTTATGACAGGTGGTAGTGGTGCAGTTGGAGCAAGGTGCCCTGTAAAAATATATTTATATGTGTGTGCATTATGAAAAATAAGTTTAGTAGAATAATTTGAAGATAAAACTGTAAAAGTCTCACAAAAAAATGAAACACAAAGCCAGAGATAAATATTGAAAATATTAAAAAATCTGTATATATGGAGAGAATGGAGGTGCCAGCACTGTCAAGGCCAGTGGGTTGCAGGTCACATGAATATGTGCTCTGCCCAATGAGTGACAAAGATTCAGAAGTCACTCTGTAAGTGTGAAAATTTAACAATCTTTCAGAATAAAAATAAAATCAACTAAGGAAGGAGCACAAGCATTCTACCTTCAGGCTTCTCATTGACACACAGCTCACCGGTTTTTGATTGAACAAGGTTTTTAAGGAAAACTTTTCAAAAATAGAAAACTAAAATACTCTCTCAGAATGGAAAATAAATGTTAAGGCAGAAGGAACAGATTTTCATCTCCATTAATTCCAATTAAAACACACTTAAGGGAGGTCCAGAGAGTCTCCTGAGAATAAGAGAATTATAAAATGGATTAAATAAAGTGTGATACAGGAAAAGTTCAAAATTGATTCAACAACAATATTATTTGAATGTCATGGGGATCACAACCTCGGGCCTAGAGAAAATAAAATGTTATCACAGGATACTGTTGTTTAAATTACCATATTAAGTAGTGATACTTAAGGCCCTGTTGTTTATTTTTATAATCAATCTATAAAATTAAATATGGTTATATTAAGTAATATCAATAGTACCAAAGAAAAGGTCCCAGATGTGATAGGAAGAGTAAGATATTTTTAATAAGAAATAGAAATTAAGACTTTTGACTTTTATAAAGATCTGGGAATATAACTATGTCATGGAAAGAAAATGATGGTGGACAGGGGGTCTGGTGGAGGTGGCAGGAAGACAGAACTCCTGCATAAGTACCAGCAATAGAAAAACTGTTCTGTATATTGGCCACAGTTTTATGAAATGAAGTCCAGCTGAATCAGGTGGGCAGAAAGGTAGTTTATTTTCCATTCCGTTCCATCTGCCTGAGTGAAGATGGGGCCAATATTCCTCCCCTTGGATGACTGGCAAGCTATTTTTTAGTGTTTGACTTTCCAAATGTCTCTTTTGTATGGTCTGTTTTATTTGGAATTTGGAAAGGGTTTTATGAAATGTGAATAACCAGCTGCCATTTTATACCAGAATTCTTTTGGTGGACCTGAAATATTTGAGAGCGGTGGCCTTTTGAAAGATACTTCCTGGTGTGGAAGAATTAAGCTCAAGAAATGTTGGCGTCTAGACCCAATGGCAGACCAGTAGAGAAATTTTTCAGGCATTTTTTCTTTCTATTTTTCATGAATTTTTAAAATTCTTTTTCTCCTAAGACAACTCGTTTCATGCATTTTCATTTTGACTTTGAACTTCTGAAAGCATCAAGAGTAAAAACATGATACTTGAAAAACTCGAATCTATTTTTCCAATATTTTTATGGTAAAATGCACAAACATAAAATTGATCATTTTTAGTGTACAGTTCAGTGGTATTAAATACATCCATAATTTGTGATCGTCACCACCAACCATCTCCAGAGCTCTGTTCATCTTGTCAAACTGCACCTCAACATTCATGAAACAGTAACTCCCAAGATGCCCTTCCCTCTGGCCCAGGTCAAACATTATTCTATTTTCTGTCTCTGATTTTGATGACTCTAAGTACCTCACATAGGTGGAATCAAACTGTATTTTGCCCTTTGTGACTGGCTTATTTCACTTAGCCTAATGTTCTTCAAATCCATCCATGTTGAATACATATGTAGAATATGTCAAAAACCTATCCTTTTGAAGGCTGACTAATAGTCTGTTATATGTTTAATCCACCACTTGCTTATCCATTCATCTGTCAGAGGACCCTTAGGTACCCAGGTTGCTTCCACATTTTAGCTAATGTGAATAATGCTGTTATGAACATGAGTGTTTGAACATCTCTTCAGAACCCTGCTTTCAATTATTTGAAGTATATAATTTACAAATGTTTTCCACCATTCTATAAGTTGCTTTCTAAATCTGTTTATTATGATGAACACATTTTTAGAAATTTTCCTGAAGACCAATTAGTCTATTTTTTCTTTTGTTGCCTGTGTTTTTGTTGTTGTATTGCCAGACCCAATATCATGAAGCTGTTTTCCTTATGCTTTCTTCTAATAGTTGTATAGATTTAGATCTTACATTAACACATTTGTTTCATTTTGGGTTAATTTTTTGTATACAGTGTTAGTTAAGGGCCCAAGTTAATTCTTTTGCATGTTTATGTTCAGTTTTCCCAGCATCACTTATTGAAAAGACTATCTTTTTCCCATTTAATGGTCTTGGAACTCTTCTCTAAAATAATTCGACTATAGGTGTGAGAGTTTATTTTGGGGATTTCTATTCTATACCATCGGTCTATACATTTGTATTTAGGTCAGTGCTATTCTGTTTTGATTACTGTAATTTTGTAGTAAGATTTGAAAACAGGAAACATGAGTCATCCAGCTTTTGTTCTTTTTCAGGATTGTTTTGGCTATTCAGTGTTGCTTGAGGTTACATATGAATTCTAGGACGGATTATTCTATTTCTGCAAAAAAGGCCATTAGGATTTTGATAGGGATTTTATTGAATCTGTAGATTGCTTTGGGTAATATTGACATTTCAATATTGTCTTCTAATTCACAAACTTGTGATGTATTTATTTATGTCTTCTTTAATTTTAGTATTTTGTAGTGGTCATTGTACAAATCTTTCACCATTTTTTGTAAAGTTAATTCTTAAATTATCTTATTCTTTTTCATGCTATTATAAATTGAGTTGTCTTCTTAATTTCATTTTTGGATTGTTATGTAGAAATGCAACTGATTTTTGTATGCTGACTTTATATCTTGCTACTTGTTTAATTCATTAATTCAAACAATTTTTTGCAGAATCTTTAGAATTTTCTATATATCACATAATATTATCTGCAAAAAGAGATAAGCATATTTTCAAATTTGAATTCCTTTTACTTATTTATTTTTTTTCCTAATTGCTCTGCCTAGGACTTCCAGTACTATGTTGAATAGAAGTGACAAAAGTGGGTATCCTGTCTTATTTTTTATCTTAGAGAAAATAATTCATTTTTTCATCATCAAATCTGAATGTTTGCTGTGTGTTGTTCATATGTGGTTTTTATTATGTTGAGCTGATTTCCTTCTATTCCTTGTTTTTTAAGTGTGTTGAGTTTTGTAAAGTGTTTTTTTCTGCATCAATTGACATGATCATGTATCTTTTATACTTTATTCTGTTAATGTGGTGTTTACATTGACCATTTTTCATATATTGAACCAATTTTGAATTCCAGAATAAATCCCACTAGGTCCTGGTGTATAATCCTTCTAATATGCTACTGAATTTGGTTTCTTAGATTTCTGTAGATTATTTCTAGATACATGGTCATAAGGATATTAGTCGGTAGTTTACTTGTAGTGTAAATTTGGTATCAGAGTAATGCTAGCTTTTTTTTTTGAAAAGTTTGAAAAGAGTTGGTGTTAGCTTATCTTTAAATATTGGTAGAATAAAGCAGTGAAGCCATCAGATCTTTATTGGGAAGTTTATAATTACTGATTTAATATACTTACTATAGGTATAGTCAGATATTTTTATATCTTTGTAACTTAATATCAGTAATTTTTTTTGTTTCTAGGAATTTTTACATTTGCTTCTGAGTCACCCAATTTGTTGTCATGTAAATGGTCATACTACGCTCATATAATCATTTTTATGTTAATATCATATATACCATCCCCACTTTTATTTCTGATTTTAGTAATTTGAATCCTCACCCATTTTTCTGTGTCCATATAGCTGTAAGTTTGTCAACTTATTTGATTCCTTCAGAGAACCAATTTTCAATTTTATTGAATTTCTGTATTGTTTTCCTATTCTGTATTTTATTTACCTCTGGTCTACTGTATTGTTTTCTATTCCTTATGCTAACTTTGGGTTTAGTTAGTCATTTTCTAGTTCATTAGGTATGAATTTAGGTTGTTGTTTTGAGATCTTTCTCGATTTTTAATGTAAGCATTTATAGCTTAAAATTATCCCCTTATCACTGCTTTTACTGCATCCTATAAGTTTTGGTATGCTGTATTTTTTACTGCATACATTTCCAATAATTTTCTAATTTCTCTTGTGATTTATTTTATCAGTTGGTTGAGTTTGTTTTTTAATTGTTTAGTTTTCCTAAAAAAGTTCCTAAAGTTGTTGATTTCTGACTTCCTTCTGTTGTAGTTGGAGAAGTTACTTGGTATGGTATCTTTTTATGTCTACTGAGACTTAATTTCTGGCCTGATATATGATCTATTATGGAAATTATTCCATGCTTGTTTGAGAAGAATGTATATGTTGTTTTCTTTGGGTACCATGTTTTCTACATGTCTATTAAACCTAGTTGCCTTATTGTTTTGTTCAAATTTGGTTTCCTTATTTATCTTCTCTCTGGTTATTTATCCAATATTGAGCATGGGGTATGGAAGTTTCCGACTTCTATTGTGGAAGTTTCTGACTTCTTTTGTAGAAGTTTCTATTTCTCACTTCAATTCTATACATTTTTGTTTCATGAATTTTGGTGGTCTATTATTAGGTCTGTAAATATCAATAATTGTTATATATTCTTACTCTATTGAAATTTTTATTATATTTGTTTTCTGTAGTTTTTTTTATTTAAAGTCTACTTTGTGTGATATTAGTATAGCCACCTCTACTTTCTTTTGGTTATTATTTGTATGGATCATATTTTTCCATCCTTTCACTTTCAATTTATGTTTGTATTTAGATCTAAGGTTAGTCTCTTGTCAGCAAATAGTTGGGTCATGTGTTAAATCTGTCCTTTAATTATAGAGTCTAATTTATTTACATTTAATATAATCTTACAGATAGGATAGAACTTTTGTCACTTTGCTGTTTGTTTTCCATCTGTCTTGTAACTTATTGTCCCTCATTTTGTCAATTACTCTCTTCTTTTGTATTTACTTGTTATTTTAGTGAAAATTTTAAATTACTTTCTCATTTCCTTTTCTGTATACCCTTATAGCTATATTGTAATTGTCATCAGGATTACATTTAATATCTTAGATTTAATTGAATTTATACCAGCTTAACTTCAACAAAAACTCTGCTTCCTTTTGGATTGATCCTGACCCCATTCAGGTGTTATCACAAAATTGTATCTTTTGCTTGTGTCCTCCAAAATATACAGTAATAGTTTTTTACTTCATAAGTCTTTTACAATATGTAGCAAAAAAAAAGAAGAGTTACAAACTGTTGTTCAATAATACTAGCTTTATAATTGTACATGGATTTATATTTACTGAGATCTTTGTGTCTTCATAGAGCTTCAAGTGTGTATATACCATATGTCTAGTATCTTTTCATTCTTATCTGCAGGGTTCACTTTACCATTTCTTTCATGGCAAGTCTAATGGTAATAAACTCCCTCAGCTTTTGTTTATCTGGGAATGTCTTAATTTCTTCCTCCTCTTTAAAGAACAGTTTTGCTAGATATAGAGTTATTTTTGTCAGTTTTAGCACTTTTATTTTTCTCTTAACACTTGGCTATATTGTCCCACTGCCGTTTGGCTTCCAAAGTTTCTGATAAGAGATATGATAATTGTCTTATTGTGGCCCCTCAGTATGTAATATGCTTCTTTTTTCTTCTGACTTTCAAGATTACCTCTTTGTGTTTGGCTTTTAAATTTGATTATATTGTATCTCATTGTTGGTCTGTTTGAGCTAATCTTTCTTAGAGTTTATTGAGGATGTTTATATTCATGTGTTTCATAATATTTAGGGACTTTTAGCCATTTTTTATTCAAATATTCTGTATTTTCTCTCTTCTTTTTGTTTCTTCTCTCTTCTACATTTCCTGCAATGTATACGCTGGTCAACATGTTGGTGCCTTATAGGTCCTACAGGGTCTATTCACGTGTTTAATCTTTTCTCTTTCTATTGTTCAAATAATAATTCCATTATCTTATTTTCAGTTTCACTGATTCTTTCTTCTGCTTGTTCAAATTTGAATTTAAATCCCTTTACTGAATTTTCTATTTCATTTTTTATACTTCTTAAATCCATAATTTTTTAATTTTCCTTTTAGATTATCTGTCTCTATATTGATGCTTCCATGTGTTCACACATCATGCTCTTGACTTGCTCCATATCTTCCATTGTTTCTTTGATTGTTTTTAAGTTAGCTATTTTAACGCCTTTGTCTAGTAGATCTCTTATTGGGTAATTTTCAAGGAAAGAGTTGATATTTTTTCCTTTTTATGGGTCATATTTTACTTCTTTTGTGTGCCTTGTGACTTTCTGTTTAAAATTAGACATTTGAATGCAATAATGTGGTTATTATGGAAATAAGATTTACCTGTTTCACCAGGGTTTTACGATTTTGTTTTATTTATTACTATTTATTTTGATTTATTTCATTTGGCTGTTGTAGGTGGTCTCTGTGCCAAGCGTCAGCCTTGGGTATAAACTTAAGGTCTTCTCAGATCTTTTCTGAGCATATGCCTTTCACTGGACATGCACAGTGACTTTCTACTTCCCCCATATATACTGATGCTTTTGACTGTCCTATATTTTAAAGTCTGGCTCCCAAATAAAAGGAAAAAATTCTTCTAAAGTGAAGGAAGGACATTGGCCTTTCAAATCCCCTATAAGGCACATCAACTGGAGGGGAAGTACTTGGAACAAATAGGAGTAGGTGCAGCAATTACAGCTGCCTACCTCTTTGTCTTAAGCTCTGTGATCAGAGGCAGCAATCAACAACCAGAGCATAGATCCCCAGGATCTGGACAGCAGGCTCCTTTGCCCACCCTGGTTCCTGCAAGCTGTCTACAGACAACTGCAGGAGTAAGTACACAGCTAGCTGCCAAATGGCAAGGGGTGGGGAATGGGTTGCCCCTACCCTGATAAAAGCTGAAATTGACTGAAATTAATCACAGTTTATCATCTGAGACTTCCCCAATATAAAATCTTTCATCCAGTTTCATCTTACTTGTGTGTACTTTTTTTTGCACTCATGTCTCCTTCTATGCCTCTAGCTTTTTGTTCCAGCCATAATCATGTCTCACCTATGCTCCTGAACAGTGATCTAACTTATATTCCTATTTCTATTCTTGCCTCCTCATAATCAATTCACACTATAGCCAATGTGATCTTAAATAGAAAGCAGATCCTGTTATTTTTTCCATTGCTTTGGCATAAAATCCAATTTACAACAGAATAAAGTCTGTCTATGAGCTGGTGCTTGCCTAATCTGGGGCTCTCAGCTCTCTCCACTGTCCTTATCACTCACCTGCCCCAGTCTCACTGACGTCTCCATGTAATTCCCAAGCTTATTCCTGCTTCAAGGATATTCAACTTGAAAATTCCTCAGGCTGGAAATGCTGCCCCGTTTCTTTGCATTGCTGGGTCTCCCTTGGTCCCTGTGGCTCTGCTCAATTGCCAGCTCTTCGTGGAGACTTCCCTTATTATCCAGCATAAACAAGACTCCCCATTCTCCACTTAGTCACTTTTGGTCATAATACTTTATTTTAATTTCCCTATAGCACTTAAAATTTTCTAATATTATTGGGTTCATAAATGCTTGCCTTAGAGATCATATGCCTTTTACTAGAATGTAAGCTCTGCAAGATCAGGGACTTTGTGTTTTTTAACACTCTATCCCAAAGTATAGAAGAATACCTGGAACATAAGTGCTAAATATATATTTAAAAACTTGTGCATTTTAGAAAGTAGTAAGGCCTGTATTTGTTTTGTTTCCATGAGAATATGAAATAAAGTATATCTTTTATATGTGTATGTATATATTTATACCTATACATGTGGGCTTTTTGTTCCTTTTTTGTCCCTCCAGTTGAAATAGTTCATTTTGATCCCTTGTGATAAATGATGTTTACCTCTTATTGTATACTTTTAAACTTTTCCCTTATTGTATTGTTCTCTTGCTTTCTATCTTTTGCAACCAGACAATGTCTGTATTATTTGATTATTAATCTTACTTTAATTGCATTAGTGTCTACCATTGTTAAGTTTTAATTGACTAATAAAAATTGAAACTTTGTCTGGAATTATTAGCATCATTAAGAAAAGAATGTCCAACCCAACCTCCATTTGTAATTTTAGTAATTCATAAAGGAATCGAGTGAGTCTTATTAATAAAAGTAAGATAAAATTGTCCACATCTTTTCTCATGGTGAAAACCATCTAAAAAGAATAGACCAGAATTTTCCTTTATGCACATATGTCCCTAAGGTGTTGCAAATAGAATATTTTAAATACAACCTTCATTCTCCCATATTTTGGAGCATAGTTAGTGCTTTGGATTTAATTGGCCAGAAACATTACAAATGTACACCATTCCACAGTTTTACTTTCATGCTTTTTAGTATCACACATCCTTTCAAGTAATGGATATATGAAGTTATAAATATTGTTTTCAGCATATCTTTAATAAAACAATAATTATGACTTGCTTTAGCTTCTTCTCTTTAAAAAGAAGCTACTATACAAATACATCATTTATTTTAAAAATAAAACGTCCTTTTATAGAATTATAAGGAAACCTTGAACTCCATCCTGTATAATTAACAGTTTGATTTTTATTTGTTATTAACCAAATGTTCTATTTTGTGTCTATCAGATATTTTATATAGATGAAACCATAGTACATATCACTTTTATGCACTACTTTTTACACTTACTAATTTTTCATGGACACATTTCTGTAGTTATTGGAGAGATGACAGCTGTCCTTCCCTTTATGTGATGTTTTTTGATATCCTTTCCTCTGTTGGTTAGTGAAGTAGTGTTCTTGTATTTTTATAATAAACGCTTTGCATATTATGAGTATTCTTAATTAACATTTACTATAAAAGTGGTTATAGCAGATTTTTATTGAGGTATGATTGATATATAACATTATATTACTTACAAAATCTAGTTAACATCATTTGCCACTCATAGTTATATATAGTTATATATGTTCTTCTTGTGATGAGAACTTTTAAGATCTATTCCTTTTTAGCAAATTTCAAATATGTAACAAAATATTCTTGACTATAACCACCATTCTGTGCATCACATCTGCATAACTTATTTTACAACTGGAAGTTTGTAACTTTGACCCTCTTCACACATTTCCCTCATTCCCCACCCCATCTCTGGCAGTCACCAATCTGTTCTGTCTATGAACTTGTTTGTTTGTTTGTTTAAGATTCCACATATAAATGAGGTCATATGATAGGTTTCAGTTAAGATAATGCCCTCAAATTCCATGTTGTCTCAAATGGCAAGATTCCATCTTTTTTTATGATTAATACCCTATTGTATATATACACCACATTTTCTTTATCAATTCGTAATTGATATAGTTAGGTTTTTTCCATGTCTCAGCTATGTTAAATAATGCTGCAATGAACAAGGGGTGCATATATACTTCCAAGTTAGTGTTCTTGTTTTCTTTAGATAAATGCCCAGAAGTGGAACTGCAGGAATATGGTATTACTATTTTTAATTTTTTGGGAAACCTCCATACTGTTTCTGCAGTGGCTGCACCAATTTACATTCCCACCAACAGTGTAGGAGGTTCCCTTTTCTCCACATCCTGCCAAAAACACTTGTTATCCCGTTTTTTGATAATAACCATTCCAACAGGTATGAGATGATATTACATTATGGTTTTTATTTGTGTTTCCCTGATGATTAGTGATGCTGAATATCTTTTCATGTTCCTGTTGGCCATCTGTATATCTTCTTTTAAAAAAACGTCTATTAAATCCTGCCCATTTTTAGATCAGATCTGTGGTTTTTGCTACTGAGTTGCATGAGTCCTTTACGTGTTTGGAGATTAACCCCTTATAAGATATATAGTTTGCAAATATTTCTTCAGATTCAGTAGATTTCCTTTTAATTTTGTTGATGGTTTCCTTTGCTGTGCAGGGGCCTTTTTAGTTTGATCCCAAAATTTTTGTCCCAAATTTGCTCTTAAAGCGACAGAGAATGTAAGCCAAGACTCATAGAGACAAATATTTATTGCAGATTGCAATGGAAATTTCACTCATAAGGTCTACATGAATAACACCAAAAGCTTTAGATGAGGTTTGTATGGGAGTTTTTGTCTTAACTGGAGCAGTAATAATATTCTAGGGTAAAATACATTCCTATTTTAGTAGAGACCTGAAGTTAGAGATCAGCAAGGCACAAATATTGATTCTTTTTTCTCATTGTGGCCTGAGGGTTCTGTTTAAAAAAGCAAAAAAAAAAAAATTCTACTTTTCTATTCCCCTTGGTTCAATTCATGTCATCATGGCCACCATATGATTATTCTGATGCAATAGGTGTGCTCAATCTCAGGACACATAACCACCTTAAAAGTAAGGTGTAAAAACCAGCCACCAAGTGTAACATTAACATAAAATTAATGGAAAAGGAATGAGTTGCGTGATGCAATCTGAATTTTAGTATGCAGGGAATATCTGTTTTGGGTCTCTAGGCAACTAGAATATCAAAAAAAGAATTAAGACTGTAACTTAAACACAAAGATTAAAGAAAATGCCATTTAGTTTAGATGGCAGCTAGAGATTGCTTTCCACCCTACTATGAGAGACCAAATATCAGCAGAAATTCTTGGCACCAGAATCTATCTGGCATGGAAAAGTGTGAGTTGTTTGACAGAGAAGCTGGGCCTGAAGGTAGACTTTTCAGGGACTGCAGTTAACCCACATGTTTTGCCTTTCCAGCAATAATTTTATCATCTCTTTTTAGCTCATTTCTGGAGAATCCTAAATGTCCTTCTACAGCTTCCCATGCCAAAAATATTGTGGCTAGCATCAGCATTTTAATATTTATTTTAGACAACCTCACTCAATATTTTTTTTTTGTGGTAAATATGTATTTTTCAATAGACATAAGTATTTTCTCTTAATATCTTTGATAACTAATTTAGGAGGATAAGGTGTCATGAGAAATATAGACAAGTGCATCCTACCATATCTTCAGTTTTGTCCATTGTTGCCAATTGAGTCACTGCTACCATTTCTATCCAGTCTCATAAGAGCTTGCTTGGAGAAATTTTGAAATAATACAAGCAGGTTTTTATTATGCAAGTGCATAATTGAATACATGTATCAAGTTTTTTTTCAAAAATTGACTTGAAGCAGAATATATATCTTTATATATTTAATGAAGACCAAATAAAAGGAGTTTAATGTTAGGGAGAGGAAAGGCTGGAGGAAGCAAAATCTTGCCTACCATAGGATCACTTGGGTGGGAAAGGTGCCAGAAGAACAGGCTAAACTTCAATAATGGGATAAACATCACCAGCAAACAGAAGTGTGTTATCTGAATAAAACACTGTGACCAATGTATACCTGGCCATGGAATTAACATATGTATCTCAATAGGCAGTTTTCTAACTATTTTTGTTACTTGGACTCAGTGGCTCTCCATCTTGTCTACACAGTGAAACAACCTTGGGATTTTTTTTTTTTAAGTAATAGTCTGACTATGTTGGAGTCTCATTTTATAAAAGGTTCCCTAATGATTTCAAGGTGAAGTCAAGGTTAAGAGTTAGACTGATTTTCATGAAAGAGAACCAAAACTATCTATCAGGCCTCATAGCTGATGCTCAAGACCTGCATTTACTGTTGTCTTTCTCATTTTGATCCTGTCTTTGGAACTCTATAGCTGTCCTTTGCTTCTTCAATAGCCAAAACTTGTTTTTCCCTAAAAGACACAGACTTGGCTATAATAAGCCAAAAAAAAAAAGGCTTTTTAGTCTTTCTCTGCTTGGTGTAGAAAAACTTTCAGGCACATTCACTCACGTTATGTAATTCAACCCCTGTCATTATTGATGTGAAGAAGCAACAGTCTATAGATGCACTCAGAATGTGTATATCAGAAGGTAACAGAGCCCTTGTCTAGCAGTTGTTCATGATGCTCGAAGACCTACTCAGCAACTGCCACCCAGAATTGTCATTCACCAATGATGAGTGGAATTCAGCATAGAAAAGGACATCAGAGATAAAAGCTGTCTCCAAAATGTGTCACACAGATGGACTCTGACTTTAGGAAATGGTCTATTTTTTTCAAGTGAGTTTAATTGGGGTATGTGTGTGTGTATGTGGGTGCATGATTCTGGAGAATTGTTTGTGTGTCTGTTCTGCTACAGGCCGTTAGGGTGAAGGTTCTGTTGGGTCACAAGAAAACAAAAAGTACAAGGTCAGTGAATCGCTGGACTGCAGGCAGAAGGAAGCAGCCAGGACTGTATGGCTAGACTTGTTGTCCAGGTAATAGGGACTTAAAGAGGATTGTCCAAGGGGGTACAACATTTCTGGTTGTTTATCTTGGAAACATTTCTTTATTAGTCATAGGTGCTATTTTTCAGGTCAAAGAAGCTCATTTCTTAGGTCACAGGGTAGAATGAATGTGATTCCTCATACATCTAAAATTTGGTCACTTTTCACTTGTGCATTTATGTTGTTTTTGAAACATGTCTTGTGGACTTTAGTACACCTATCCCCTAAATTCCTGAAATTCTGGCTCTACATTTCCTTATGATGCAATAATAGTTTCCCCCATAATCCTGGTTATGATAAAATAATAAATCATAATGCTTATTTTAACCTATAGATGTCTTTGATAAATGACCAAGAAATTGCATTCATAATAGTAGGAATTAAGCCAGATTTGCACTATTTCATCCAGTTTTTAATCCTCCTTTAGGATCTGTTTCTCACTGGACTTAACATTCTATGGCAGTGCCTTTAAATTTCCCATTTGATTTTGAATTATATTTAGTAACGGGTACATTTGGTGTTTATTTCAATGTAAGATCTTGACTTTTTTCCTTACAATGTAATTTGTTCTCTTGTACCTTTCAGCAAATAGTACCATCTACAGCTACAACTCTTAGAATCAGATAATCAAATGACCTGCAGGTCAGTGCAGGAGAGACATTGTGACACTGACTGATACGTTAATAGCTTGTGAAGACGTCCTGTGAATAGGATCGCTTGGAAATGCTCTTTTCTATAGTGCTTTCCATTGTCCATTTTACTTTGAAATACTAAATTCATGGTGGTTTCACCATTGTTTAAATGTTAGCCTTCCTTTTCAATTAAATGGTATTTGAAGATGTTTTGCCTTACAGGTATTGTATAAGTAGTCAGTAAAATGTTCAAAGGGCTTGGAAAAAAAGTAGTTCCCTAATTTTTGTGTTTATTTTAAAAATCCTGAAATTATAAACTTCATTTGGACCTAGTAATCCCCTCCACCACCATGGAGAAAGCTTACTTCTCCGTTAAAACATGTTGTCTACACTAGAGTCCCTGTAAAACATTCTATAAGGGTTTCTGAAAGAGCTACCTTGTTCTTCATACCATGCACTTTCTTAGGCCTCTATTATCTTGGAATGATATATGGACTGAATGTTACCCGTCTATTTATTCCTATTTCAGTACAATATCTAGCACTTGGGGAATGTTCCATAAATACTGAACTTTTATCTCCAACCACCTACACTTTTCATTTTAACTTGGATTAATGCACACCTATCGCTGAAGTATTTGTCACCTAAATTTAAAATCAGTAAAATCACTCATAATCTGAATTCAGTATTTATGAAGGTATATTACTAAAGCATTTTTAATAAATAAATGGCAAACATACATCAGCAAAAGCTGCTGAATTTAATTTTCCTACTTCAACATGCTTTCCCCCAAAATATGGAAGGATTTATAGTATTTTAGTAAATTCTTCAATCTGACCAGGATTTTAGTAATATATTGAGGTCACTTTTGAGGCTGAATTTTCAGGTATTTGAAAGGTGGCAGAATATGCCTCTCCTAAACATGCCATTTTAACTTAAAGATTATTCTGAGCTGAAGACTATTGAGAAGAAAAAGATATATGGAAACCTTGCCCTTTCCCTATTTGCCCTAAAGCAGGACAAAAATTCTCAAAGGGGTCCCTCCTTCCTTCTCTAACAGGAAGCACAAAATCACTGGAGACAACTTTAGACCCAATTACCCTGAAAATGGCATCAGAGGAATCTACATACGATTTTTGCTAACCCCTTTTATCTGCCATTCCTTGCACATGGATTTACCTTCCTACAGTGGACTGCCTTTGAAAGCCCGAAGCGACTTCTCCTTGCCCTGTCATTTCTCATCAAATGAATTGTTTTGTTGAAGTTGCTGAATTCTAAACTACCTTTGTGCATTGCTCACGTTTTTTCCCTGGTATCTTCCATGTATATATATTAAAAATATTTTGCTTGTTTTTCTCTTGCTAGTCTGTCTTTTGTTACCAAATTCCCAGCCAAAATCTTAAAAGAAAGAGGGATAGTTATTGTTTCCTCCTCTGCATATTTTAATTTTCTTAGATGTTAGTCCCTTTTATTCAGCTTTTCAAAGTGGGTCAACTAGCAAAGAGAATTTATGTGATCTTAAAAAAGCTTAAACTATCAATCCTGCCATCTTTTCTAGCCTATTTGGGACTTGTAATTTTATTAACTCTAACACCCTTATCTCTTTAAACTTTTTTACTTTTAAAGCTTTTGAACTCTAACTTTGGCCTCTAGATTATCTTGTTCCCCTACATGTGTTTGTATCTGTCTTAATCCCCACTACTGCTTACTTGGCTGTACGCCTCTCCTCACTGACTCTCCCCTAAGGCTGCCTGTCTCAACTGCAGGCGCTCCTATTACTGTGTCATCATCCATTTATGCACGCATGTATACATGCATGTTGCCATGCTTTAAGGCAGGGATGCATTTCAGAGCATCTCATTACTGACCATTAGAAAAAATAACATTACTCTTTGCTTAACTTCTGCATGTTAGAAAGGTACTAATTTAATTTCCCAATTGTTGATTTTATGAATTTTCAGGATAATAAAAAGTTGGATAACTTCTCACGAGCTTACATAGATGAATAATCTTTTTTCCTCTCTCTCTCTCTCTCTTTCCCATGGTAAAAGAGGATTTTTTTTTTTTTAATTCTATGCTTTGGAGAAAAGGGCTGGGTTTTGACAAAAAATTCTCAGGTACTACTTTCTCCCATAAATATATGTAGGGATACTTACTGAAGTGGAAAAGTGAATACTTTACAAACCTGTAGCACTGCATGGAGGGGCATGGGTACGATTGTGCTCAATGTAAAATGACCTTAAAACCAATGAAACAAAAGTTGTATAGTTATTTGTAGAGGACAAAACATCTTTTGATTACTCATCTAAGGCTCTGAAACAAAGAGCAGATTAACAAGAGAAGATAACATGTCAAATAACATGATTACTCATCTAAGGCTCTGAAACAAAGAGCAGATTAACAAGAGAAGATAACAAGTCAAATAACATGAGTATCTGAGATGCCTTGGGTATGCTCTGTAGGCTAAAGTTATCTCAGATGATTACCTTTTGTCCTTCCTGGTTGATAAAAGAGAAGGGCTATGTCCATAAATGTATGTCCTGCTTGAGGTGAAGAGACAGAAGGGACTTCCCTTGCATTTCATCCTTAATCCTTCTTATTTGCCTTTGGTTCAAAAGAATTCTTACATCAAAGAAACATATATCGGGACACAAATTCTGATTTCCTTCACATCATTATATATGGATGAAAGAGATATTTTCTGGACTAGTGGATTGAGTAATCTTGTGTGTGTGTGTGTGTGTGTGTGTGTGTGTGCGCCTGTGTGGGTCTGTACATGTTTGTGCAAACAAGCAGAGATAAAAATATCTTCATGCACAGCTGACGGCTCCTGGTGTCTGTGGAATCTATCCTCTGGCTTGCGAGCACCCACCCGGCAGCCATTCTCATTTCCCCACATTCTCAGTGGCACCTACACCCGCTGGTCACTAAAGTTCTTGGCTCTCAGTAGTTTCCACTGTCCTCTTTCATAGACTTTCTCAAAAACCTTCAGTAAATCATAATAATTACTTACCCCACTCATTTTCATGGTGGGACATTATATCAGATTTTAAACCCACTTTTCCTAAGTCATAACAGCATAAGGAAATAGAATAGTTTATAATTGTCATTAACAAAAATAAGAAAACAAGATTTTATTGACACTTTTAGGGCTTCCTTGTCACAACCCTTCTTAGATACTCTTTGGAAGAACCTGAAAGACATAGGTTAAGGATTTATGTATTCAGAGTTTATATAAATAACCACACAGTTCAAAAATACCTCCAAATATACTCTTCCAATTAAGTCACATCTTTTGACAAGCTCATCTTTTAAAATTAACACCTTCCTAAGAATAATTTAATCAAGTGATCAGCTTGCCTAAATCTAATTGAATTCTACAAGATTTGTAGGAACCTGAGGCAGTTCTGGAGCATTAGAAACTTTCAAGAAGAGACTCAGGCAGGCTTGCAGTGGGGTTTCTCAGAGGTTGATAGGGCCAAGCTTCGTGTGAGCTGCCAGTCCTCTCACCGAATTGAGTCAGCACCAGATTGCATGGTAGGGACTGCGGCAAATACCCCCTGAAGCAGGTCCCCTCCATTGACAAGTTCTAGAGTTGGAGGAATATGGTCCCTGGATTAAGTTTTGCCTTTTGCCTATCTTCTCTTACAACAATAGGGCACTCAGATCTTTGAGAAATTGGACTGATTTAATCATTTGTTCATATTTCTAACCATGCAACAAGCATTAGTTAATCCTTACCAAACAGTAAGCTCCCAGCCTGTTCATTGGTTTGCAAGGGAGAGGGGTAAATTATTAGTAAGCATCTGCCTTAGAATTTGGTTCAGGTTTCTTTGAGGAAAAGGTTTTCCACTTTGCTGTGTTTTCTAGTTTTAGTTTTATCAAGATGTTTGTTTTGCTAAGGAACACTTTGGGTTTCATTTTTAATTCTATAGCTTTCTCCTGGGCATTTTATGTTGTCTTGATTAATATGATTTGTGTGTTATTAATATTACTTTGGGAGTTTTATTTTAACATACAAGTGTCAAACCTTCAATCTCCTGTTACTGGAAGTGTGTCAACAATGCAGCTAACAAGTATTAATAGAGAAAGTAGGGAAATTTGGAAGTGTTGGTGATGAGAGAAAGAAGGGAGGGCTCAATGACTTCCCGGTTTCTGATGCAGGTCTCTGAGAGGATGATGAGCATACTGAATTTGTTTTACATGTGCTGAGTCCGGGGAGCTGTCCATAAGAAGGTGTTGAGCAGGAAAAAATAGTAACTTTATAGTGGAGAAATCTGGCAGACACCACAAAGTGACCAAGGTTGACATCATCAAAAATAAGCCATGTAGATAAGATGTATCCTACAATGAATTCATGATGCCATAAAAAGTGCACATCATATCTGCAGTACTCTTCAAAAAAATTCATAAACCCATTTAAATCATGTGCAAACATCAGATGAAACCAAACTGAAGTAGATAGTACAAAACCAAGCCAGTTCTCTACAACAGATCAGGGTCATGAAAACCTAGGGAAAACTGAGACAAAACGGTTATAAAGAGGGAGAGGCTGCAGAGACATGACAATTGAATGCAAAGCAGTGCCCTGGGCTGAAACTTAGAACGGCAGAATTATATTAATGGAAAATGTTGTGAAATTAAAATATATTCTGTATTTTAGTTAATAGTGTTTTATCAATACTAATTTCTTAATTTTGATATATTTGCCATAGTTATGCAACTGTTAACAAGAGGGTAAGATATGTAACACAAGACCTCTATTTTCTATGTTTGCAAAACTTTTGTAAATGTGAAATGCACTGAAATAAAAAAAATTTTAAATGTTATATAGTACACATTACTTTTGATCATTGTAAAATCAATAGATACAGGCATATCTCATTTTATTGTGCTTCAATGATATTGTCTTTTTATAAATTGAAGGTTTGTGGCAACCCTGTGCTGAGCAAGTTTATTGGCATAACCATGGGTCTCTGTATCACATTTTTAATAATTCTCACAATATTTAAAACTCTTTCATTATTACAGCTTTTAGGGGGATCTGTGATCAGTGATCTTTGATGTTGCAATTGTTAATTGTTTCAGTTAATTATTTTAGTCACATAAGAATGAAAACTTAATTGGTAAATCATGTGTGGTCTGACTGTTCCACTGTGCAACCATTTCCTCCATCTTTATTCCTCTCCTTTGGCTTCCCTATTCCCTAAGACACAACAATTCTGAAATTAGGCCATTTAATAAGCCTACAGTGGCCTCTAAATGTTCAAGCAAAAGGAAGTGTTGCATGTCTCTTACTTTAAATCAAAAGCTAGATATGATTCAGCTCAGTGGAGAGGGCATGTCAAAAGCTAAACCAGGCCATAAGCTAGGCCTCTTGTGCCAGTTAACCACATTGTGAGTGCAAAGGAAAAGTTCTTGAAGGTAATTAAAAGAGCTACTCCAGTGAATTCATAATTGATTAGAAAGTGAAATAGCCTTACTGCCGATATGGAGAAAACTTTAGTGGCTTAGGTAGGTCAAACCAGTTACAACATTCCCATAAACCAAAGCTGAATACAGAGTAAGGCCTTAACTCTTCAATTCTGTGGAGGCTGAGAGAAGTGAGGAAGCTGCAGTAGAAAGGTCTGAAGCCAGCAGAGGTTGGTTCACAAGGTTTAAGAAAAGAAGTCATCTCTGTAACATAAAAGTGCAAGTGAAGCAGCAAGTGCTGGTGGAGAAGTTACAGGAGGTTATCCAGAAGCTAGCTAAGATGGATTCACTAGACAAACGACATTCACAGTAACAAAACAGTCTTATGTCAGAAGATACCCTCTAGAACTCTCATAGTTAGAGAGGATAAGTCAATGCCTGGCTTCAATGCTTCAAAAGATGAACTGACTCTCATTAGGGGCTAATGCAGCTGGTTAGTAAGTTGAAGCAATGTTCATTTACCTTCTAAGCATCTCAGGGCTCATTTATGCTAAAGTCACCCTATGTGTGCTCTGTAAATGGAACAAACCCTGGAGGGCAGCACATCTGTTTACAACATGGTTTACTGACTCGTTTAAACCCGTTGTTGAGACGCCCCAGCTCAAAGAAAAAAGATTCCTTTCTAAATGTTGCTGCTCATTGACCAAGCACCTGGTCACCCCAGAGCTCTGATGGAGATGGACAAGGAGATTAATGTTGTTTTCATGCCTGTACATACAACATCCATCCTGCAGCCCATGGATCAAGGAGTAATTTTGACTTTTGAGTCTTTGTACTTAAGAAATATGTTCCATAACACTAGAGCTGCTATGGACAGTGACTCCTCTGATGGATTTGGGCAAAGTCAATTAGAAAATTGTGGAAAGCATTTACCATTCTAGATGTCATTACAAGCATTTATGATTCATTAGAAGAGGTCAAAATATCAACATTAATAGGAATTTGGATGAAGTTGATTCCAACTGTCAACAGTCGACTTTGAGGAGTTCAAGACTTTAGTGGAGGAAGTAATGGCAGAGGTAGTGGAAACAGCAAGAGAATTAGAATCAGCACCAGAGCATGAACATGTGACTAAATTGCTTCAATGTCATGATAAAACTTAAATGGATGTGGAGTTGCTTCTTTCGGATGAGCAAATAAAGTTGTTTCTTGAGATGGAATCTAATCCTGGTGAAGACACTCTGAAGACTTGAAGTGACAACAGAGGATTTACTGTAGTATAGTAAGTATATAAACTTAGTTGATAAAGCAGTGGCAGAGTTTGAGAAGATTGACTCTAATTATAAAGGAAGTTTTACTGTGGGCAAAATCCTATCAAACAGGATCACATGCCATAGAGAAATCATTAGTGAAAGGAAGAGTCAATCAAGATGGCAGATTTCATTACTGTCTTATAGTAAGAAATTATCACAGTCACCCTAACCTTCAGCAGCTACCACCCAGATCAGTCAGCAGCCATCAACAACCAGGCAAGACCCTCCACAAGCAATAAGATTACACTAGACCCACTGAAATATCAGACGATGCTGAGCATGTTTTAGCATAGAATATTTTTATTTGAGGTATGTCCTTTGTTTTCTTAGATATAATGCTATTGCACACTTACTAGACTACAATATATTGTGAACATAACTTTTATGTGCACTGGCAAACCAAAAAAATTCATTATACTTTCATCATTTCATTATTTGCTTTATTGATCTGGAACTGAACCTGCAGTATCTCTGGGATGTGCCTGGATATGACAGAAGAGCCCCTCGATGGTATCCATCACATTAAAATAGACAAGAGTTAACACCATGACTATCCCCAACAAAGGTAAATCTTGGGAAAATCACTTAAACCCTCTTAATTTGGAGATGAAATAGAGAGGTGAAGTGGGTCACCCAGTGGAGACCGCTGCTTAGCATTTGCAGGCTTTGTTAGGATAAAGTAGGTGGCGCCACAAGACCTTACAATGGTCCTGCTGAATCTTGGGAGGGTGAGGTGGTTCAGAGTGGGTCAGAAGAATAGCTGGCCCCGTTGCACTCTGACCTGACACAACCACGTACAGGGCTCTAGCTGCTTAATCGTAGCTGTCTGGAAGAAGTGGCATGGGGACATACCATAAAGAGTGGTAGGGAGCAGAATCTCTGCACATTCTGATTTTTTAGCTTAACTGGGGAATAACTATGGCCAAGACATTCAGCATTGATCTCAGTCTTGTGATTCCTAAGATAAATACAGTAATGGGTGTGAACAGTGAAACAGTGGAGCAGACCACACTGCCATTGTGCCACTGGGACATCCTAACTACCTCCTCTCTGAGGTACAGATGTTAGAGAAAGAGGGCAGTGTCACTTCTTTAGGTAAAATAATTCTCATCTCACTACAGTGTGAGGATAAATATAATGTGTGTGAAATGTATGTCAATTTATCTTTTATTGAAATATAGCTGATACACAATATTATATTGGTTTCATGGGTACAACATAGGGATTCGACAGTGAAATACATTACCATATGCCCCTCACAGAAAATGTAGTTACCATCTGTAATAATTGATTATTATTATTTATATGTTGCCATTTTGCAATGCTGTGATGATTCACCTCTGTTCTTCTATTCTGTACCTGAGTCCCTCTGCTCTCTAATAAGGGGCTTTCCATTTAACATTGCCCTAGTTTCTTCAATTATAGACCCTTTGGGGTAATAGCAAATTTTATGAAAGAGGTTCATTCACATCTCAAAAGAATGCCCACTGTACATCAGCTATCTCAAATCCAATATTTCAGTTGCTCTGGGTCTAAACTATAATTGTCTACTCAGAGAGGCAGAGATGAGATCTCCTTTTCTTTTCCTTTTATTCCTTCTCTTCCCTGGTCTGCCCCTTACTTATCTTTCATTTCCTCTGTTTCCCTTCCCTCCATCCCTCTCTTCTTTTAGTCCCTTCTTCTTTTTTTTTTTTCTTTTTTCTGTGAGATCCTTCATTGCTCTTATGTGGTAATTTTTGTACAGTGGGAAAAAGAAGGGCTATAAAGGGCACAGGATTCTGGTCTGTTCAATTACTGAGTGATTCTGGGGTTGGTCACTCATCCGACATTGACTATGTGTTTACACAAGACTAGGAGTCTCATACTTCTGATATTGAGCTAAGAGTCAAAGATACAGTTATTGAATTGAATCAGTGTGAGCTCTCCTTTCTCAGTGGCCCATTATATATTAACATTTGTAAGATGAATAGATGGTGTATAAAAATTAAAAAGCAGGAGAATGTTACAAGTTAAAAATATAGTATACTCAGAGTAGTTATCTCTAGTGTATCAGTCATGGCTATCTTATAAAGAAAAGCCTCTACTGTATGAACACCCATTTCTGGTTGAAGGTAAAATTCATTTATATTCCTGATCTTTTGCTTCAGTGTATTCTCAGTAATTCCTATGAACAGACACTGAAGCAGCATCACCATTTCTCAGGGTAGAGAAATAATTGGGATTCATGAAAAGGAGTCATTGATGAGTGGGGAGGAGCTAGAATTTGGAATGGAGCCTGGAGTGAGACCAGATAAACTACCCAAATAGATGAAAGCAGTGCTAGCTGGGCTTGACATGAAAGCCCTAGGAAGGTGGGCAACCGGAGGCAGAGTGCAGATCAAAGGCAACACCACCTCCGCCCAGAGGCCACTCTGCAGCCGTCCAACCCTAGGCATCCTGCATCTGAGCCGCTGGTGCCTCTTTATGGTCACATACTTACAGCTCTGCTTCTGCCCCTGCCAGCTGTCTTTCCGTGCGGCTGCATGGAAAGATTCCAAGGGAGCCAGTAAAATAAACACTGGGTCTCCTTCATTTCAAATGCCACAGAATCACTGGGGAATGTGAGGCACCCCTCACTTGCACTGAGTTCCTCTATTGCCTGATTTCCTGACTTTATTCTTTCTCTGAGGAGTTCAAGATATCCCTGAATTCCTGACGTAGAGAATTTGATGAGAAATTTGAGCATGGCAAGAGAACTAGCAAGTGAGAATTTGCTTACATGACAGGTGATCTCTCTAGCCTGTCACCTCCCTATCCAAAACCCTTCCTCAGTGTTTCATCAATAAATGGAAGCCTAGGATTGCTTCCTGAGCCCCACAACCACCGCCAACCGCTCTTACAAATACACCATATGCTGTTCTCCTGACACTTCCGCATTTTCCAGTCTCCAAGCTTTTGCTCGTGTTATGTCCTCTGCCTTCTCCATTTCTATCTGTACTCAAACCACTTGACATGTTGGAGTTCAACTTCATGTTGCACAAAGCTTCCCCTAAACTATTCTGCACTAAATCAATCGATCAATTAGTCAATGCACTTAGTTCCTCTCTTCCTTGTAGCGGCTTGCTGCACATAATTACAGGCACACAGCCTGTTCTGACCTCTAGTTTATAACTTCTTCATTCATATATCCTAAACTCTTGAAGAAAGAAATGATGTGTTACTCATCTGAGCATTTATCACAGTGGCTGGCACATAGGCATTCCCTAATATTCATCGTGGAAGTCACCAGAATGATAGTAATAATATTGCATGTTCAAAGTTTGTTTTCTGCTATCTGGAGTCCAACCATGTTTTTTCTTTGTCCCCTGTGTGGAGAAAACAAACAGTGGACGTATGTGCCAGGGACAACAGGATTCTCTGATGAAAAATGGGGTCAGGCATGATATTTGCCCTGAAAAGCTCACAGTCTGAGAGTCTAAGCTGGAGCAGACACACGGCATGATCTGCAGTGCAAGAGCCATTTTAGGCAACTGTCCTCAGTGCAGTGAGAGAGCTTGGGACGAGAGGGTTGGTTTTATTGTAGGAGAAGAGAGGCAAGATCCAAACTATTCCAGAAGAGTTATGGGTGCAGATATGTCACAACTGAGAAATGAGGAAGGGAAATCCAGGGAAGATTCCATGTAAGGCACAGGGATTAATTGGGAAGCTGGTGCCTGGATGGGGATTACAAAGAGATCTCATTAGGACCCCAAGGTAGCCACAGCGCTGATATCCCCAGCCCTGTCAGAGGGCCAGATGGATTCCCGAACAAGGTAACTTGGAACAAGAAATCAGAAGAAGGATATCTTTTCTCAGACTCAAGTAGACAGTGGCATTTGGGTGGAGGAGGTAGACTTTGAACAGAGTCTACAATGATGGGTCTTATTTAAATGGATAAGAAGATAAAAGAGATTCTTAAGATTTGGGACTTTATTGGATCAAAAGTGTGTATCTGGAATAGGGTAAAAATAAGTCTCTCTAGATAGAACAGTCTGGCAAGTGACATCAGGAGATAAGTTTAGCAAACACTGGAAAGTTTGAAAACTAACCCATGATACTGGATTTTAATCTAAAAAAGTACCAAAGATTCTTCTGAGTGAGGAAATTATGTGTAAGAAGACATGAGAAAAACGGATAAACACAATGTGGTGTATTCTGACAGTGGGATGTTATCCAGCCTTAAAAAGGAAGGGATTTCCGACCCTCGCTGCAGCATGGATGAGCCTAGAGGACCCCACGTGAACGGAGTAGGCGGCCACACGTGACTATGCTGCTTGACTCCGCCTCCAGGGAGCACCGGAAGCAGCCGCGTCACACGGGCCAGAAGCGGAGGGGGTCGCGGGGGCTGGCGGGGGGAGGCACGCGAGTTGCTCAGTGGCCGCAGGGCTTCCGTTTGGGGTGTTCACAACAGTGTGAACGCATTTAGTGCCGCCGAGCTGTGCGCTTCAAGATGGCAAATGTTATTTGACTCAATAAAAAAAAAAAGCAAGAATAAAAGAGCTGCTTGAAATAGGAACTTGGAGCTGCAGAATCCTCAGCGTGGGGCAATCCTAACAGGGATACCGGCCCCTAAGCGGTGGGGCCTGAGATACGGCCACAGGTGTGCTTACGTGGCATTTGAGCCTTAAAAAACAAGCAAAGATCACCACTATTATAAAAGGCGTGAAAAAGACGTGTTCAACGAGACTATTCCTGACTAGGCCTCATTGACATGTTCAATTTAAAAAGATTGATGACGGCTGAGTGACAAGCACTGGGCGTCAGTCGGGGCGACGGAGGGACGGGCAGAAGCACTGGGTGAGGAGGCCCGACGAGTGTGAGGGACTCACGCCCGCCGGCATTGCGCCCGGGAACGCCGCCCGCACCCCCACGCCGGGCACAGGACACACACGGTTCCCCGCCAGCCTGGCGGTTGCTTTCCCCAACCGCCCCTTCCCGGCGACCCCCCGACGGGGAGCCTCGGGGCCGCACAGGCGGGCCGCGCGGGTCGCAGGAGACGCGTCCTTCCGCGCACGCGCTCCGCAGCCGCTCGCGTCCGCCCCAGGCTCGACTGCGGGCGGCCTCCCGGCGGGGCGGCGCTGCTCAGACTGAAGGCGGCCTCCCGGCGGGAGGCGCCTCGGTGCCGGTGAGGGACCCCTGGGCGCTTGGGGAAGCGGGGATCAGGTCCACCAGCCTGGCCCCACACAAGGTCTCCTTGTAGGAGAGCATCTCAGTGATGCTGTAAAAAGTAATCTGAATTTCCGCCAAAGCCTCTTTTGCTCAGAGCCAGGAAAGTGCTCACGGCGGACTCGGCTGCAGGTCCATGCGACGGTGATCACACTTCCATTTTACAGTCGTGTCCACTTTGGCTGACTTCTGCTTCCCTAAAGGACCCCCCAAAAGGGCTCAGGGGCTTGTGAATCCCAGCATTATCACGGTTTGCACTCAAACTGGGACAATCTCAACCCCTAGTTGAGAGAAAAAATTCTATAAAATGTGCTAGGGGACCCAACAGAAAAATCCACATTTGATAATATGATAAAACACCCCCGCACAACCTAGTCTAGCCACACTCTACTGACACAATAAGCAGAATTGATCTCACCTGCATTAATCTAAAAATAGTTATTGAGTGTTAAAGTTTAAAAAGCAAATAATTTAAAAATTAAAATAATAGCTAACATAGCAATCATAATTAATTCATCAACAAAACTGTATCACATTAGGCCATTCATAATGTTTAATAGGATCACAATCGTACATCACTGTCCTTCCCAGGGTAGAAGGACCCACTAACGTTCACCAAAATGCAAATTAATCTAAATTTTAATTCAGAAATAATAAAGGCAAAAGTAATAACCTTTAATTTGGTCTCATAGCAAAATCCTTAGGTGTTACTGCATATTTAAATAGTGATTATACCAACATGCTACAGTCCACAATGTAACAGGCTGCCGCGGAGGACAGGGGCTCTTGAGCTGTTTTCCTCATAACACTGAAGCTTCCGGGGCCGCCTGGAGCAAACGGGAGGTGGGGCACAGAGAACAGGTTGCCTTCACCTGCCTTTCAACTCAAGTTGCTCTTCAATTTTTTTTTCATATATTTCATTCGTGTGTAAGATTTTGTCTTACACCAAAAAAAAATAAAAAACGTTTTTGAAGACAGCGTGGTGCAACTGCTTGTATCCAAGTAAATGAAGCACAACGAAACAAAAAAAAACAGTATGAAATCAGATACTTGAATAATGCATTATAGAAGTAAAAGGCCTTTAAAAGCAGAAGGAATGAAAACAACAGTTCAGCAGAAGCAATGGTTCTGAGCAATAAAGACAGGTGGATAATGTAGCCTCGCGCCATCCCTGTGTCAGCCCAGATGGCCATTTATCAGCTCTTACGTTAAGAATAAAGACTTTTTTTTCTTCTAATTAATCCATGGAGCACAGATTTCATGTCATGAGGTATCCACTTAGTCCATTATTAATGATTTCTCTTCATCACTTTAAGAAACTTTTTGATTAGAATTCAATAATTTTCCAACAGATTATGCTCTCCTATATCCATATGGACAAAAATATATGCCTAGATATATATAGTCCTATCTGCTATTCTCTCTCTCTCTTTTTTCAAGGAAAGATAATTTAATTTTTATATGCATTTGATTTATTAGGGTTATCTTGACAGAAATGGTCACATTAGCTATAAAGCATTGCAGTAATTACATATCCTATAGGCCAATTTATGGCAGAGTTCTTTGTTCCTCCCATTAGTTAACTTGCCACATTAGGTTCACCATTGTCACATAAGGAAATAAATAACTGAGGGCCCTGGTGTTCGAGCACTAACTGTCAGGTAGACTCATTGAAGAGAAGACATGTCCTTTCCCCTCAGGTGGTGGTTTACCAGCTTTTCTCCGCATCAAACCTACCCTTGCTGACCCTGTGTTCCACAAGGCTGGATTGAGTGCTGAAAACTCCTTTTCCCAAACTCTTGGCAGTCAGGTTCCTGTTGGAGTCTACCTGTGGGAGACCCTGGCTGGAGACAGGGAAGGGGAGGCCACTTATGCACTTCTTTCTGGAATTCGCACTCTTGGCCATGAGGCTCCAGCAGTGGATGGTTCCTATTCTGGGTTTTTTATTTAAAATCTGAGTATCTGATGCAAAGTGTGGCCTCCTAAAGGGTCCAAGCACCATGGGACAACCCCCTGTTGTTGGTTCAGCCTTTCCAAACCTGTATCACTATTCCTTGTAATCAATATTATGTCCCCTCCATGAGAAATGCTTCATATCATTTTTTGCTTTCTTGTCTAGGGCTGGACAGACAGAGCCTCAATCTAAGGAAAAAAATCTCCTGTAAATTAAATGGCCTCCAATCTCACAGGTAAAAAACCTGACTATAGAATTTTATGCCTGGAATGAATATCACATATTACGTATTCTTTCAATTTGTAAACAGATGTTTGCATTGTTTTAAAGTTTAGGCAACTTACACAAAAATCATTCAGCTGTTGAATAGCAGTATCAAAACAAAAATTCAGTTTTCTGCACATATTTTTATTTGAATTTAACTTTTATGATCAAAATACATTGAGGAAGATTCAAGAGAAGCTGCTTAAAGTTACAGTCACTGAGAAGTGAGCTGAGAGTTTTATATACAGAATAAGCAACCAGGTCCTTCAAATTCCTCATTTTGCACGCAGTAATTAACTCTCCCAGTCAATTCTCCTTTGGATATAGCCACAACAGGCCTGTTTTAGCAACAGATACCGTTGACACATTCTCCAAAGTGCCGCAGATGGAAGAACAGAACAGACAAGATCAAACTGAGTTGAAAATGATTCCATTCACATATTGAACTTCTGACCAAGTGTTTCTTTTTCTCATCAGTTGGACCTCCTGACCTATGCACTTTTCATGCACAACAAAGCTTCCTTAAATTCATTGCTCATTAGACACACCTAATCACCCCATGTCTTCAATAAGCAATTCACATGAACAGACGGTGTACAAGTTTTTGATGTGTAAGCCCCACTGAACATATGCTTAATGTCTCAGTATTTCAAACCAATTAGTGATAAGTAACTTTTCATGGCAAAGTTTATATTTTGATAGATATATTGAATCTTCCTTCTCTTCAGTTTTGATAGTATTTTTTGACCTTGAATACTAATAGCAAAATAAGGCTTAAATCACTATAATTTTTTAACAAAGTATGTGTGCTTCAGATTGAAAAGAGGACTCATTTTATACATTTTTTAAGTGTCTTTATTACCAAACTGAAAGAAAAAAATTAATGCTCTGACTTTCCTGAGAAAAGGAGCTCTTTGAATGTCTTATGGATATTGCAGGAATTTTAGCATACTCTTTTTATTTATTTATGTCCAGGAAGGCAAGAAATTATTTTTATTTGATCTTAATTTTCAAAAAGGATAGAAATATGGCATCCCAAATTCATGCCAACAACTTAATGAGATTGAGATTTTAGTTTTTGTTTTATTTTTTGAAATATGAGATATTAGTTCAGTTTAAGAAATGTAATTCAGATATTTGAAATTTCAAATGAAATGCACTCATTGAAAGATTTCCAGGACAAAGAAACTGTCACAAGTTTCTATGTTAATCATAAAATGTTAAGTACAAGAGGGAGAACTTAAAAATGACTAAGTCTGAAAGTTCTTATCAGTGGACCCCCACCAAGGCTTTGCCAGAAACTCCATGTAAAGTAAAGTAACTTGCTAGATGGCTGCTGGCTTTTTCTCTCCCCTGGAGAGTGAAGGATATGATTAACAGACATCGCTCTGATAGGGCTTTGATAGGTCCTCTGTCTCCCATTCTACCTCTTACATTTTGTCATTCAAGTACAGGTCTTTCATTGGATGACAGGCATTTATAGCATCTCATTTAACCCTTATAACATTTTTGTCCCTTCATTGTATAGAAGGCATTCATGCTCCAATTTTAAATACCTGGTGGAGGTCTACAGCGAAAGGAGATATGGCTCAGAGTTTAGGAGCTCAGACTCTGGAGCCACACTCCTGCCCTCTGTGCTTTAGTTTCCAGCATCCAATCTTTACAAAGGAGTTCCAAAAAGCTGAATGACAAAA
>JAQQAC010012171.1:13886928-13972311 GCA_029783875.1 Phataginus tricuspis | reverse complement strand
TAAGTTTTGGTTTGCTGACAAAGGGTCTAGCATGAGTGACTCCAAGGTCAATCTGTTACTTTAATAAACCCCATACTAGTTCAGAATTAAACTTAGAAGATTGCTGAGCCAGAATACAAGTCCAAATACAACATGATCCTTTCATGCAACCAGTATTTGCTGACTGTGCCAAGCTTGGTACTAGTCCATTCCCAAATAAGAGTAAGATTTGCTGCTGGTCCATGATAGTCTGTTTCTCCCTTAAAATGAGTACTCCTCACACTCCAGTGGGTTTCAAAACTTGTTTATCAGTTATAGCCAAACATGCATTTTTCCAGCTGTGTATTCTTCACAACTCTGGTTGAAAACTTGCTATATTTATTTGCAAATGTTGACTAGTGAGCATTACTTGTATAATATTAACTGATCAGAAGTGCAATGGACAAAATTATTTGTAAAAGAGAAACTGACTATTGCTCCTTTTTTGTTTTCTAAGAGGTGTTAGAAGGTGGCATAATTTCACACATCTTAAAACTTGTATGGTGTTTCCTTCTACTTACAAAGATTTGAGGGTGAGGGACGAGTGCAAAAACTTCATATTTCAAAGCTATGGACATTCCTTCTTTCCTGCTCAAATGTGAGGATTAGAGCCCATCTCCCTTTGTTTTAGCAGGAACTTTAAAGAGTCTTTTGATATCCAAAGGCAGACACAATACAAGTCTAAAGCAAAGAGTTCAATTTCTCTGCATAATAAAGAAACTGACAGCCAACTAAGGCAAGAGTGAGATTAAGAAGCCAGCTGAAACAGGAATGGAGGAGAGGCGGAATGACCATGGAACATGCAAATCCTGGTGGAATTGGGTAATAAAGCCCATTTGATTTAAATTGCAAAGAACTGGGTGACCTTATCTAACATCCAGGTTACTCAATTGAACTATCTAATCATGATATACGCACAGGTTTAGCAACACTGCCTCTCTAGACTTAAGAATGGGGAATTGAGTCAATTGGTCTGGCCGTTTAGTAGAAAGAGATTCACAAGGTGGAGGAGGGGGTAATCTCTTTTCTATTACATGTTGATATGTGTGAGAAAGACAAAGCAAATCAGCATAATATACTCAATATAGATTATAGTACTACTGTAATGTAATTCACCTCTGGAAGAATTTATTTTTTATTTTATTCTTCAAAAATTAATTTTCTAGTTATAAAAAATACATTTTAGAAATATTTTTATGTCAACCACAATTTCCTCTTCCTGCCGAAAAATCAAGATTTATAGATTTTAGTTTTGTTGCTACTTATACTCTCTCTGATACGGTTATTATAACTTTAAATAATATGTTTAAATTACAATTTTTTAATCGATCACTTAAAAAAATAGTATTCTTTGAATTCATTCTATAAAAAATAAAATACAATAAAATTGAAATTCTTGCTACTTTAGTTCCCTTCAGCTAACTCCAAGTTTTGTAAATCACATTGCTATCTTGCCGTTACCTAGATTTTAAAATATGTAAGTTCTTCTTTATCAATAATACAATATTTTTCTCATAAGTTGATTTTGATCTTTAGCTTAATAAACTGTGTATGTAGTATTATGCTTATGTCAATAAATATCATTGCAGAGCCAGCAATGTGATTAAACAGACAGATGATGTAAGCTGATGCTGCCAAGTCCTAGCACTGAAAGAAAAAAACAGAATAAGGGGCAAAGTGCAAATAAGTTTTGATTTTTTTTTTTACAGTTTATTTTATTTTAGTATCATTAACCTACAATTACATGAGCAATATTGTGATGATTAAACTACCCCCTTCATCAGGTACCCCCCACCAACCCTATTACAGTCACTGTCCATCAGTGTAGTGAGATGCTGTAGAATCACTACTTGTCTTCTCTGAGTTGTACAGCCCTCCTTATGCCTCCCCAACATTACTTCTGCTAATCGTAATGCCCCTTTTACCCTCTTATCCCTCCCTTCCCGCCCTTCTTCCCCAGTCCCTGTCCCTTTGGTAACTATTAGTCCGTTCTTGGGTTCTGTGAGTCTGCTGCTGTTTTGTTCCTTCAGTTTTTTTTTTCTTTGTTCTTATACTCCACATATGAGTGAGATCATTTGATACTTGTCTTTTTTGGCCTGGCTTATTTCACTGAGCATAATACCCTCCAGCTCCATTCATGTTGTTGCAAATGGTAGGATTTGTTTTTTTCTTATGGCTGAGTAATATTCCATTGTGTATATGTACCACATCTTCTTAATCCATTCATCTACTGATGGGCACTTAGGTTGCTTCCATTTCTTGGCTATTGTAAATAGTGCTGCAATAAACATAGGGGTGCATCTGTCATTTTGAAACTGGGCTGCTGCATTCTTGGGGTAAATTCCTAGGAGTGGGATTCCTGGGTCAAATGGTATTTCTATTTTGAGTTTTTTGAGGAACCTCCATACTACTTTCCACAATGGTTGAACTAATTTGCATTCCCACCAGCAGTGTAGGAGGGTTCCCCTCTCTCCACATCCTCGCCAACATTTGTTGTGATGTCTTTATTTCTAGTTCATGTATCTCATGAAATAATGCTTTCCTATATTTGCTCCCAAATTTGGTGGAAAACACACACACACACACACACACACATTGTAGCTCCAGGGAGAAGCAGTGTTCCTGAAGTGGAGTGAATAAACTGGTGTGACAGAAATCAGTCTAAGGAAAAGCTAGATTGGGAGAAAGCTGTTTATTTTTCACAATGAGACCTGGCTCTGTTCTTCTCTTCTGGTCACTGCTCTTGCTCCTGTCCCTCCAGCCAGGAGCAGCCCACTTCTCCACACTCCCCTTCTGGGAGAAACTCTGCAGGTGGATCCCCTGCAAATTATGCATCAGAGGGGAGGAGCACCAGACCAATTATGCAAGAGAGGAGGACAGAGCAGCCTCTCTCCACTCCTTGTCCCCAGAAGCTGTGGGAAGACACACCTATTGATTTGTAAATGGACTTAAGGCCGGGAGAGTGATTCTGGAAATACTGCAATTTTAACCACCCCTCTGCCCCACCCCCCACCACACATACAATTAATGACAACAGCCAAAAATTCAAGATATTTGTTAAAGATGGTAAGAAAGACTGTTCAAGAGAGTCTATTATGATAGGTATAGAAACCACCACAATGAGGTCTGCAGTGGAAGGCAGATTAGGTGCAAATGCAAACAGTATGGGCAAGTGGAAATCTCTAGCCAAGGAGCAGGGTGGGATCAGGGGAAGGAAAATTACTGAGAGGAAACGTCAGGGTAAAGGGGGTTCTGGCTAAACTGACTTAGCAGATTCTTACCCAAAACAGACCAGGGTGATCAGTCATCACCTAGGGAACGTGAAGGATGAGGAACCCAATCAGATATTGAGGGTGATCAGATATGGAGGATGGGAATTCTGGCTAAACTCACAACAGGGTTTTTGTGAAAATTACACAGTTCAGAGATGAATGTGCAAACCCAAAAGTGAGGGCTTAGCTGGGAAAAGAGCTTAGTCCACTTGGGCTGCTATAATGAAAATAATATAGACTGGGTGGTTTATCAACAATAAACACTTATTTCTCAGTTTGAGGGGCTGGGAAATTCAGGATCAAGTCTCCCTCATATTCAGTGTATGGTGAGGAGTTTTTGGTTCATGAATGTCTTTCTTTTCACTATATCCTCACATGGTGGAAGGCACAAAGGCCCTCTGTGGGATTGTTTTTATGAAAGCACTAGTCACATTCAGGAAAGTTCCACACTCATGCACTAAGAAGTTCCTAAAGGTCCCATATAATTCCATCATCATTGGAAACTATGATTTCAAATTTTGGAAGGACAAAAACATTCAGATCATAGAAAGAGTTCAAGGAAGACTGAGTAGAGTAGTCCAGGACAGAGAATATTTATATGTATGTATTTTATTTATATATAGAAATCTATGTATTATATAATATAATTATATATTATATAATGCAATTTAAAAATATCCTAATATAAAAATATTAATATAAGAAATGTATTTATCCCAACACTTAATTTCTAGTTTTAGTTGGAATATTAAAAATAATTTCCCCACAGAATTTTGGAGTCTTTGCATTCATTTCTTCTGTCCAGTGCTACTGTTATGAAATCATTTATCACTATGTAGACTATTTATCATTTACTGATCTCTCACTACTATGTGAGTAGTCAGCTTTATGTCTTGGGAATATTTAGGACTTCTGATGGTATTCACAGTTGTGTACAGGCATATCTTGGAGATATTGTGAGTTTGTTGCTAAATAATCATACCAAAGTAAGTATTACAATAAAGCAAGTCAAATGAATGTTGGGGGTTCTTAGTGCATATGAAAGATATGTTTAAAATATATGTCTATTAAGTGTACAATAGAATTTTGTCTAAAATATGGACATCCTTAATTTAAGAATATTTCATTGCTATAAAAAATGCTAACCATCATCTGAGCTTCCAAAGAATTATAATCTTTTTGCTGGCAGAGGGTCTTGCCTCATTGTTGATGGCTACAGACTGGTCAGGGTAATGGTTGTTAAAGGTTGGGGCTGCTGTGGCACTTTCTTAAAATAAGACAACACTGAATGTTGCTACATCAGTTGATTCCTTTCTTTTGTGAATGATTTATCTGTAGCATGTGATGATGTTTGATAGTATTTTGCCCACAGAATTTCTTTCAAAATTGGAGCCAATCCTGTTAGAACCTGCCACTGCTTTATTAACTAAGCTTATGCAACATTCTAGATCCTTTATTGTCATTTCAACACTCTTCACGTCATCTTCATCAGGAGTAAATTCCATCTTAAGAAACCACTTTCTTCATTCATCCATAAGAAGCAAGTCCTCATCCATTAAAGTTTTATCATGAGTTTGCAACAATTGGAGCACTCTTCGGGCTCCATTTCTAGTTCTCTTGCTATTTCTACCACATCTGCAGTCACCTCCTGCACTAAAGTCTTGAACCAAAGTCATCCATGAGGGCTGCAATCAATTTCTTCTGACTTCTTCTCATGAAACAAATATGCTGCTAATAGCATCTAGAATGATGAATCTTTTCCAGAAGGTTTCCAATTCACTTTGCCGAGATCCATCAGAGGAGTCACTGTCCATAGCAGCTCTAGTGTTATGGAACATATTTCCTAAATACAAATACTCAAAAGTCAAAATTACTCCTTGATCCATGGGCTGCAGGATAGATGTTTTATGTACAGGCATGAAAACAACATTAATCTCCTTGTCCATCTCCATCAGTACTCTGAGGTGGCCAAGTGCTTGGTCAATGAGCAGTAACATTTAGAAAGGAATCCTTTCCTCTGGCCAGTGGGTCTCAACAGTGGGTTTAAAGTAGTCAGTAAACCACGTTGTAAACAGATGTGGTGCCCTCCAGGCTTTGTTCCCTTTACAGAGCACAGGCAGGGTAGCTTTAGCATAAATGAGCCCTGAGATGCTTAGAAGGTAAAAAGCATTGGTTCAACTTACTCACCAGTTGTGTCAGCCCTTAATGAGAATCAGCCTATCCGCTGAAGCTTTGAAACCAGGTACTGATTTCTCCTCTCTAACTATGAGAGTTCTAGAGAGCACAACTGTTTTCTATACTTTGAAAGACTGTTTAGCGTAGCCACCTTCAGTAATTATAATTACCTTAGCTAGATTTTCTGCATAACTTTCTGCTACTTCTCCATCAGCACTTGCTGCTTCACTTCGCACTTTGATATTACAGAGATGACTTCTTTCCTCAACCTCATGATCCAACCTCTCTGGCTTCAAACTTTTCTTCTGCAGTTTCCTTCCTCACCTCTCTTAGCCTTCATAGTATTGAAAAGAGTTAGGATCTTGCTCTGGATTTAGTTTTGGTTTAGGGGAATGCTGTGGCTGATTTGATCTTCTATCCAGGCCACTAAAACTTTCTCCATATGAGCAAAAGGTTGTTTCTTATGATTTGTGTGTTCACTGAGGTAGCACTTAAAATTTTCTTCAAAAGTTTTTCCTTTACGTTTACAACCTGGCTGTTTTTCACAAGAGGCATCGCTTCTGGCCTGTGTTGGCTTTTGGCATGCCTTCCTCACTAAGATGAATCATTTCTAGCTTTTGATTTAAAGTGATAGGCATGTAACCCTTCCTTTCACTTGAACACTTAGAGGCTACTGTAGGGTTATTAAATGGCCTGATTTCAATATTGTTGTGTCTCAGGGTATATGAATGCCCAAGGAGAGAAAGAGAGATGGGGGAATGACCACTCAGTGGAGCAGTCAGAGCACTCACACATTTATAGATTAAGTGCCATTTTTATGGGTGTGGTTCATGGTGCCACAGAACAATTATAATATAATAATAACATCAAAGATCACTGATCACAGATCACCATAAAATAGTAGTAATGAAAAAGTTTAAATATTGTGGGAAATACCAAAATGTAACAAAGACATGAGGTGAGAAAATGGTGTTGCATGGATAATTTGTGCCAACAGAATTGCTGGTCACAGAGTTGCTAGAAATCAATTTGTAAAAAATTCAATATAAAGTGAAGCACAACCAAAGGAGGTATTCTTGCAATTCCAAGGCTGTTTCTGGCCTTGCTTTTCTATCACCATCCTGCCTTATTGGGTGGCCCTTCCTGCTTTGTGCCATCAGTATCACATAGCTGCTCTGTCATCTGCAGCCCATGCAGTTTCTCTCTCTCAGTCTCCAGATTCCTCAACACTATGTGTCCATCTCTTTCATCATTTACGTTGAGTGATGGGTTCCTTAACTTGATTTTTCATATCATCAGTCTATTTAGGGCTCTCATTCTATTACTTAATCCATCCTTGTAATTTCTCTTTAATTTGGGCTAAAATATATTTTTTCTCTTTTCCAGAAACTGTTTTGTGATGTTTTTTGGTTCCTTTTCAGAACAACATAACTATCATTTTTATATTTAAGAAGTTTTTGAATCATTGCAATTCCTTGTCCACTCCTCTATTTGTGGGAGATTGATTTCTCACTAAGCTCATTCATTGAGTGGGAATTGGATGGGTGGCCTTGGAAATGGGAAGGTATACGCTGAATCATCTCATCCTATGGCCTGTGGACATGAAGCAGCAAAGCCTAAGGCATTCTGTTCCCCTTGTCATCTTTTGTTTTGAGTCTATTAGAAGATGTTTTTAGGAAAGAACAAATATCGTTCCTAATACATCTGTTTCTGGAATCAGTTTAGAGCCTGGGGTGTGTACAAGGTTCCTCCTGGCTTGGGTCCATTGGACAACTTTGCCACTGGCCAGTTATCAAGACCTTTCTGAGGCCGGTCTTCTGTGATTCCATCTACTGAAAATTACAGGTAGTTGAGCGTATGATTGGTGAAAGCCAATAATAGGTCAGAGTCTGAAACACAAAATGTAAAAACTGTATTCATACTATTATGGATTTTGTCAGTCTAAACCTGTGCCCATGTCTTCTTTGTACTGGACTCCTGCCCCTTACATGAATGCATGCTACATTCAAATTCAAGTGACTATCCTATTTTATGTCTAAACTAAGCATAATTTAAAGATCCCCACAAAGTGTGAGACATGCTGTGGAAAAAAAAAAGTATATTTTATCTTCAGTGCTAAGGCTACATGTTTTGTTTTTACAGATGTTTGTTCCGCTTTCTTCAGTGTTGCTTTAGATCAAGATAATTAACAGCTGTTTGACTTTTCCCATGAAGTTCAACAATTTACCTGAATAGTGATGCCCCAGAGGTTTACTGAGAAACTCCTTTTTTACAGACTAACCAAGACTTAAAGATTTTACATTTCTGTGTGATTCTGCCTTTAAGTAATGTGTGGGTGAAATCTGGATATACTATAGTGTCCACTAAGATTTACTCTTTTAGCTCTCTCTCTATATATATATGTATATGTATATATATGTGTGTGTGTGTGTGCATATATATACACACACACATACATATACTATTTTAGCTCTATATATTTTCTCTCTGTATATATATGTATATTACACATATAGGTATACACACACGTGTATATATTCCCCCACAAAATTCACCATTTTTTCATAATGAATATATTATATGGGTCATGATTAATCCCTGAAATGGTGTGAATGTTTTTGCCCCCCAACAGTTCATTTGGTGAAATCCTAATCCTCACAGGTGACTATATTAGTAGATGGAGTCTTTGGGAGGCAGTTGGGACATGAAGGTGGAGCTCTCATGAATGGGATTCGTGCTTTTATAAAAGAGCTGCCAAGAGCTCCCTGGCCCCTTCTTCCATGTGAGGATACAATGATAAGTCAGCAGCCCAGGAAAGAGTCCTCACCCAGCCATGCTGGACCCCTGATGTCAGACTTCCAGCCTCCAGAGCTATAAGAAATAAATGTCTGTTTTTTATATGACACTTAAGTTCAGAAGCCTGTGGCATTTTGTTAAGTAGCCTGAATTAAGACAATCCCAAAGAGTGAAATACCTTTATCCCAATAGATTATGTCATTCAAACTTTTTCTAGGTTAATTATTAAGAGAAAATTAAGTGGTTTTCTAGGTCTCACTGACTGTGTAGGCAGTGTGTTCCCAATTTTTCTATAATTGCCATATATGAATTACATTACAAATTCTTGTTAATTGAAGATCCCCCAAGAACCTAATTATGAATGGCATTTTTAAAATTAAAATTATGTTTTCAACATCCCTTCACTCTAATTATTATAAATCCTTATGCCTATTTGTACATGATCAATTTTGACAAACCTTGATGATCTGATTCAACTTCAAAGGGATTTGTGATATACTAGTTTCTTTCTTCAGCCGTTCTACAGATCTAGGGCTGAACCCCTACTCATCTTGTTGAGGGGCTACAAGCAGACAATTAAGTGATGGTTTCTGATGGCAACTTTAAGATGTCTCTTAAACACCCTGGCCCCTTATACTATAGGATCCTTGTTGCTTACTGAGAATTTACCATGTTTTTCAGTATGCAGGCTTGGTTCTTAGAAAATTTTATTTCATTCTCCATACATTTCTATCCTTTGTGATAACTCTGTAATTCCTGCCAGTCTTTTTCCTTTACTGAAGAAAGGAAACACATGATATCTCTCCTCTGACTGAGAACTGGCTAAGCCCTGAACAGATTCATTAGTCTCTAACGACCCCAGATTTCACTTTGGTTGTGAGCTAAGGCCATGTCTTAAGACTGAAAGAGGAAACACTCAGATAGGATATACCTTAACAGATTTCAGTTCATCCCTAGAATATGACCCCCAGCCAGAGTAAAATTTGTTCATATGGCAGAACCTATCAAACTCATTGCAGACTGCCAATTGAGAAGAGAGTTACCATATACACAGAAAACAAATGTGCATTTGGAGTAGTCCCTCTTTTGAAATGCTGTGGAAGCAAGAGTTTTAAGCCTCATTAGGAAACAAATTAGAAATGGTCAACATATTGAAGAATTATTAGATGTTCTGATGCCTTCTAAGATGGTGACTATCATAAAAGCCTGTGCAAGGAGTAACATGGACTCAAAAATAAACGCCCTCATTTATCACTCTACAAGTTAGGTGACTCCTCATAAGCCCCTGGGTCCCACGATACCTCAAGATGCCAGATTTTTGGAGAGGTTCAAAGAAATTACTAAAAAGTACTAAGAGTAATTTAAATTATTAAAATTACTTTAAACATCATTAAAATATTTGCAAATGTTGACTCTGGAATCTGAAAAGTTGTTGGAACTATTTTGGCTGTCAATTGTTTGAGAATAATCTCTGAAACTTTCATGATACCTACTCATTTGTGTCAGAGAATCCCAAATGAAACCTGATAAATATTTTCCATGAAATCACCCACTAAAGCAAGGATAAATAGTCTATTATTGTCAGCATCAATGGAGGACATCTACAATGATCGCTGAGAGTGTCTCTATTCTTGTGATATTGTGATTTATAATTCAAAGTATAGATTTTCTCTTCATTTGGTTTCTGGCACAGAGCTCCTAAAACCCTTGGAATTTCTTAAGTGATGAGAGCTCTAAAGACATCTTGATATCCATAGCACACCCCTTTCACCCACACCTGCTTATGGAGTTGATGGAGTTCAGAGTTTCTGGGTTGAGGACCCCAAACACATACATGTGCCAAGCCTCAAACTCCACTGGGACAGAAGCTCCTGTGTTGGGGACCCAGCCCTATTTACCTCTTCATCTGGTTGTTCATTTGTATCCTTTAATGTCCTTTGTAATAAACCAGTAATCTAGAGAGTAAACTCATTTCCAAAGTTCTGTGAGCTGCTCTAGTAAATTAACTGACCATGGGAACATCCAATGTAGTAGCCACTTGGTCAAATGACTGGAACAACCTGGACTTGCAACTGGAATGGAAGTGGGGGCATTCCTGCAGGACTGAGCCCTTAACCTGTGGCAGCTGACAGTGGCTGTCTCTGGGTAGACAGTGTCATACTGAGTTCAATTTGTGGGACACTCAGTGTTCACAGAGAATTGAGTTAATTGGTCATAAGGAAAAACCCACACATTGGAGCTCCATAGCGCATCTGTCACTACAATTAACCTGATTAGACAATGAAGGTGGGAAGTGAACAACCCAAATCTCAGTTGCCTCCATGAACACCTACATGGTCCTTCTTTTTAATGGGTCCTAATTGTTATTGGTTTATTCAGAGGGGATTGAATCTTTTCCTTGCTAGAGAGGAACAGTGCTGGCATTAGAAAGAAAGAAAAAATAATAAGCAAAACAAAAGTATAAAATATAAAATGATCAAATGTTTATAATTTGTTCCCCATGTGAGGAATTCCAACCTCTCTCCATTGATATACCATTCTTTTTGCTGGCACAGGTAAAAGAGAACTTTATACAACTTTGCCACTTACTCAGAAACTGTATTGTTCCTATGACCCAATCACCCTCAGTCCTCAGGAAAAGTAGAGCCATTGTCAGTTTAAAACTCAAACTGGAAAAATGATAAAATGACCTAGAACTCTAGTGCTTCCTTGACTGAGGGTGTAACTTCTGGGTCTCAGGGCCATTAGAGCACCACATTCTAGCCCTTGGTGACTTTCATCAAATGAACTTACACATGTCATCCTAACAGGTTAGATATAACTCCCCTGTTTTCCAATTTTACCTCATTTGAGGCAAACATGGCAAAGTACTACAAATAACTCTTGTAATATATTCAGCCTTATTACCAATAGGCATTCACTGTCTTTCCTTCATATCCTCTCAAGAAAGCTTTTGCCTTGGAATCATATTGAAAAAAAATTATTGTGACTTCCTTTTGACAGATATTACAGCACATAAATATGAAGGTATAGATCCTGGACTCGTGTACCAGGTTAAAAAAACAAACAAACAAAAATTGTTAACTCTCATTACCTAAAATGACATTTTGTTTGGAGTTTAAAAATCCTTTAAATGAAATCTTCAAATGTAGACAGCTTCTCCCAAGAGCTTCAGATCAAGAAACTTCATGACATGACCAGCTTCCACTGAAAACCCAAGGAATATGATTTAGGTGCCTAGAACCAACAGCTGTCATGCCTTAATCTGCATGCTTTTATTGGTTATTTTCTTAGTTTTTTTTCTAATCTTTATTCATTTAAGGTTCTGGATTGTAACCAAACACTGGGTTATATTGTAACATGCACTTCCATGTTATGTGTTACTTATCTCTATCCAGGCTTTCTGCATTATTAGTCATTCTTTGGTAGGAGCTCAATATTTGGCTGTAATTTGTGATTTAGTTAAAAAATATAGTTGAAATGATTCATAGGTTTGCACATACTTTTTTACTATCCAGAAGCTCTCTTTTTTAAATCAATGCTTTTAATTAAGTATTTGATTCCACCAGTAACTGGGCTCACTCACTAATTGACTATATGGCAGATAATACAATAGCCCAGACACCTAAATATCTAAAATTGTCTGTAACTTCACATATAAAGAAGGGAGGTCTCTGATTTCACCAAAATAGTAGAAACTATTTCTAACAATGATTCTCTATAATCAGACTTTTCTAAGCAAACTCAGAAAAGAACAGAAAACATGGAGTATATATTTAATACCTGTCTTATGTTGATAAATCTTACAAAAAGTCTTATTATGTAGGTAAATCTGATTCCCCAGCAAATCTAACCCTTGATGTATTTGCTATTTGCACTTTATATCCTCCCACCTGGGACTCGACTACCTCTGAATCATGTCATAATTATTTAAAAACAAAAACAAAAACTTAGGAACTTTATGGAGATGTTTTGGTCAATAGAGACCAAGGACAGTCCTGGCTTTGTGGATGCCAGTAAATTTTATAGGAGCCTTTATCTTTTTACTTTGATACCTGTTTTCAGGATAGTCCCTGATTTCACTCAGAGCACATTGTGGATAATGTTTTACTCCTTTTAACACAGGAAATCACTGGAGAAATCGACTAAAGAAAGAGAGAAAAAGCCTCAATATTCATCCACAAACTTAACCATTTAAGGAAACTTTGAGATCATGTTCTGCTCTTGTCAAGCCAGTTTATATTACACCTTACCAGAGCTGTGGCAAGTGGGAAAAATTTCAGATGGCAAAAAAACTAAAAGTCCATGAAGACACAGAAATCTCAACTGAAAAATTCATGAGATAGTGCAGGCATTGGTTCAAAATAGAAGCTCTCTAGACCCTTCTGAAGGAGTACTTGTGCTTTTCAATAGGAAAAATGTTCTACTTACATCTGTAGTGGCTTTTCCGAGATCTTTGATATTTCTGGTTACAACAAGGAAATGAATAAACTATCATTGAATAATGTAATTAGTATAATACTCATGTCTATTTCTATGAACCTTTTGAATTGAGGATGGAATCTGTTGTTGTTTGTCCATTTGTTTAATTTGGAAACTTCTGGTTTCTGAATTGGAAGTGGATTACAACTATGACCATAATCATCCTCTTTGTATTTATTGATGTTACAATACCCATATATGTGGTTTCCAGAATCTTCAAGGCTGTTGCACAACCACTGATTGGTAAAATAAGTGAAAAAATGATTATACAACCAAAAAAAAAAATGCTTATAGCAGTTGAAATGCCCACCACTGGAAATTTAATGAACCATAATGGCTTTTCAAGCAACAGTTTTGTATTAATCAGATAAGGCTACCATAACATACTACCACTGGTGGCTTGAACAATATAAATTTATTTTCTCACAATTCTGGAGTCTAGATTTCTAAAACCAAGATACATTCAGGACTGGTTTCTGGTGACACATCTCTCTTCTTGGCTTATAGGTGGGCATCTTCTCACTGTGTCTGGATGTGACCTTTCCTCTATGTGTGTGAAGAAAGAGAGGAATCACTGGTGCATCTTCCTATCTTAAAAGAACACCTGTCCTATCAAATCCAAAACTATTATATGATGTTTCTTCAATGCAAGTTAATTTATTGGATTGAAATACCTGCCTTGAACTGCTTGAGCCGAGACTCAAAGCCCTATAATTACTCCATTTCTGACTTTGCAATTCTGAGATCCACTTAACACTCTCAATGTGGTGTTACCTCTTACAGTTTTGCTCATGGATTGTCTGCTAATATTTTAAGAGGAAAGTGTACAATTGAAGGAATATTTTGAAATTTTTCTATACCATCAGTTATTTTTTGGTACAGTCATAATTTCCAAGTTTATAACAAGTTTCTCATGCTTCAGACACTAGCTTATGCATCCATTTCAGCACTCTTCTCAATGATCTACAAACCGGAGGAGTATGGATGATATTGGAGATGGCTGAACTCCATCAGAAAGTGACAAGGTTTTTGCTTGTTGTTTGTTGTTTTTCTTCTCTCCTCATACCTTGGTTCACAGTATCTAAAATTCAGAACTACAGTATTGAACTTGGGAGGTACATCCATTTTATGTTTATTTATAGCCAATTGAAAAAACCCTCACTTACTTTGAAACTGTAGAATCACAAATCATTATTAGAGCTTAAAAATGATTGACTAACCAGTGGGAGCTGAGCCTCCATCCCCACACAACATTAATGAGGAGAAAGTAGATAGTGGGGGGCTGTATATACTGATTGCCCCCCTTGTCTACCCTGTGGCAGGGGGTACAGTGTGAAGCCTTGCTTACACTACCACTCAGAGGCAGAGAGGCAGTGCAGAATTAGTGTATCACATTTATCAGGTAATTATTAATGCAGACACCCAAGGAACTGGACTCCCAGCCCACCCATCTGTAACAAGTCGGTGTGAAGCAGGGTCACTGCTTTGATGGTGTCCAGCAGAAGCTGAGCACAAACCACAACCACCTGGACCTTGGGCAACACTTCAACAGAGAGACTATTTGCTAAAACCCAAATACTAAAAATACAGAAAAAATAAGATGAAGTGGTATTTGAAGTCTCATACATATACAAAATGTCTAGGATAAAATTGAATAAAGCTTCTCATTATACCCAGAACCAGGAAAATTACCACTTCAGTGAGAAAAGACAGCTAACTGATGTCAAGACTGAGACAAATAAGATATAGGCATTATATCACAAATATTTCAAAGAAGCCATCATACATCATATACACTCAATTACAGATCATCTTGAAACACATACAAAACAGAAAAAGTCATCAAAGAAATGGAAGGTATAAAAAAAACTAACAAGTATTATGGAACTGATAAAACATTCTAAATAAAATACTCTTTAGATGGGCTTAAAAGAGTGGAATTGAGAGAGGATAGAGTTACTGAACTTGAGAGCAAATCAATAGAATTTATCTAATCTGAACAACAGAACAAATAGGCTGAAAAGAAATAAAAGGACAGATATAGGGGCCTGCGGGAAAAACGTTCACAGGGCTGTCATTAGAATCTCAGAAGGAAAGAAGGAGTTTAACTAAAAAAAGTATTCAAAGAAATACTGGCTGTAATTTACTTCCAAAGTTTGGCAAATGACACAAATCTACAGACTGAAGATGTTGAACATACTCCAGATAGGATTAACACAAATCCATGCCAAGACACATTATAATTGAAATGCTGAAACTAAAGATAAATCAAAAGTCAAGAAAGTATTCGGACAGAAATTATGCAAGATTTATAGAGGAACACCAATTTGAATTACAACAGATTTCTCATCAAAGCTATGGAGGGCAAAAGGAAGTAGCACAATATTTTTCAAGTGCTAAAACAAAACTGTAAAACGCAAATTCTATTTTAGGTGACAAAACTCTTCAGAAGTGAAAAGGAAATAAAGACATTATCAGAAAAAGGAAAACTAAGAGGATTTGTCATTAGCAAAGCCACCCTTAATGGATGGCTAAAACAAGTTGCTCTAACAGAAACAGAATGATAACATGAATGCTTGTTTCTTCAGAAAATAATGCAGAATGGAATAATTTATAAAAATAGGGGCAAAAATATAATAAACATTTATTTTTCATAACTTCCTTAAAATATATCTGATGGTGAAAGCAAAAACTCTATCATCTGATGTAGTTTTTAATATATAGAGAGAAAAGATACAAGACAGTTATATTTTAAAAGTGTAGGCGGCAAAGAAAACAAAATGAAATAAATTTTCTACATTTCATTTGAAATTGTAAATATAGATATCATTAGACTGTAATAAGTTACTTAAATAAATTAATACCTAAAGAAACCACGAAGTTATACAGAGCAATATACTGAAAAGCAGTACTCCTGAATCAAATTGGGATCCTAAATATGTTCAAGTAGCACACTGGAAGACCAAAAAAAAAAAAAAAAAGAGTGACACAGAATCATAATAAAATGGCACCCTAAGCTGTAATATATTGAAAATTAATTTAAATGTAAATAGTTTAAATATACCAATTAAAAGACAGATTTTGGCAGAGTGGATAAACCAACTCTGTACCCTTTATAAGAAACTTGCTTAAAACACAAGAACATAGATAATTTGGTAGTATAAAGATAGAAAAAGGTATACCATGCAAATATTAATAAAAAATAGAGTAGCCATATTAATATCAGATAAAGTAGACTTTAGAACAAAAGAAATCACTATAGAAAATGAGGGATATTATATAATCATAAAAGGATGAATCTACCAAGAAGGCATAGTGATTTTAAATGTTTTTGAATAAAACTGTATAGTCTCAAATATACATGAGATAAAACCTAATAGAGCCAAAAAGAGAAATAGAAAAATCCATAATTAGAGTTAGGGATATCAATAGCCCAGTATGAGTATTTAAAAGAAACACTATACAGAAAATCAGCAAGGATATAGAAAACCTGAAAACATACCAATAGGTTTAAACATACTTAGGGAATACTCTACCCAGCTGTATCAGACTACACATTTTTCTTAAATTAGCATAATGTATTCACCAAGATAGACCATATTTGGGCCATAAAATACACCTTAACATTTTTTAATGAAATCACACAAAGACTGTTCTCTGACCATTATGGATTTAAACTAAAAATCAATTGTAGAACAAAGAAGAAAAACCAAACACTAGGAAATTAACCAAAATATATTTAAATAATCCACTGGTTAAGAAGGGATTTTCAAATAAATGTACAAATATATAGAATTGGCCACTCACATAAAAATACAAAAAGAAAACTACAGATGAATATATCCCATTAATAAGACACAAAAAATCCTCAAAAATTACTAGCAAATTTAATTTAGCAATTAAAGGATTATACATAATCAGATAGTTGGATTTATTTCAGATATATACTATTCAAATATTGATGTACTCTACCATATCAACAGGCTAAAGAATAATAATCATATGATCATATTAAGTAAAGCAGAAAAATAATTTGACAGAATTCAATATACATTCATGATAAAATCCCCAGAACGCTAAGAATAGTAGGAAACTTCCACAAGTCATTAAAAAACATCTACAAAATCCTACAACCAAAATCATACATAACTGTGAAAAATTAAATGCTTTTCCCTAAGATGAGAATAAGCAAGGATGTCTGCTTTACTGATTTTATTCACTGTTGTTACTGGAAGTTCAGGCCATTGCAATAAGTCAAGAAAAAGAAAGCAAATAACAAAGATTGGTAAAGGAAAAAGAAAACTATTTCCATTTAAAGATAGCATGATTTTCTATATAGAAAACCCCAATAAATCTACTAAAAAATAAACCCCCTATTACTAAAAACTGATTTCAGCAAGGTTGAATGATATATGATCAATTCATAATATCAATTGAATTTCTACATACTGATGATGAATAAATGAAAACATAAAAGCATAATACCATTTAGCACAGCTTCAAATAAAATGAAATAGCTAGGTATCTATTCAAAAATATATAGGAGTTGTATTCTGGAAATTACAAAATGTCAATGGAAGAAATCATAGGAGACACAAACCAATAGAGAGATATACTGTTTTTACGGATTGGAAGAATCAGCACTTTAAAGATGTCTCTCAATTTTATCTGAAGGACAAATGCAGTTACCATCAAATCCCAGCATGGATTTTTATAAATATAGACAGGTTTTTTTCTAAAATTTATGAAAATTACAGTCTTTAGAATAATGAAAACAATCTTGGCAAAGAAAATATAGGAAGAATCACTACTGATTTCAAGACTTATCATATAGTTACGATAATCAAGACTACATGATAGTAGCAGAGAAAGAGACACAAGCACAAATAGAAAATTGAAAACCCCAAAACAGACTCATACAAATATGTATGACTGATTTTTGACAAATGTGTAAAAACAAGCAAGGGAGGATGGATAGCCTTTAAATCAATGGTGGTCAAGCAACTGGACAGCCATACACATAGAAATGGATGTTGGCCTAAACCTCATGCCTTTTAACAAAAATTATCACAAAGTAGATCAGGGAATTAAATATAAAGTTTTGAAATGGCAAAAAAAATAAAGAAACAACAAAACAATAAAAATCTTTGCTTTGTGAAAAGCCATAAAAAGGATTAAAAGATTATAGACTTGGTGAAACATTTGCAAACTGCATATCCAACAAAGAACCTGTATCTAGAATATATAATAGCTATAATAACTCTCCAAATTCAACAGTAAGAAAGTCAAACAACCCAATTAGAAAGTGGATTAAAGGTATGAAGAAACATTTCACCGCAGAGTATATACACAGATGACAAGAAGGCCCATGGAAAGAAGTTCAACATTAGCCATTCAGGAGATACACATTTAAACCAAAATGAAATATCATTACATGTCCATCAGAATATAAAATTGTGACAGTATCACTGCTGATTAGGATGTGGGGAAATTAGATCACTCTCACATTGCTAGTAGGAGTGGTACAGCCATCCTGAAAAAAAGAATATGGCAGTTTTTTCTGAAACTAAACATGTGCTTACCATCAACTTCCTGACTGTGTTGGAAGTCACATGAATCTGTACACACATATGAGTGCATATAATGTGAAATTTGAAGATAAATTTATTTTATCAATATCAATTTCCTGTTATGATATTGCACTGTATTTATATAAGATGTTACCACTAGGGGGAATTTGGTACAAGGCACAGAAAAATCTCTCTACATCGATTCTTATAAATGCATGCACATTTACAATTATTTTTTACAGTTGTATTAAATATCAAATCAAGGATTTGACTGACATCCAGTGTTAAGTTCTTTGAATGAGTCAAGCTATTTCAGAAAGAAGATGTAGCCAGATTGTGGCATTTCTTGGGCTTCTGTTTCATTTCATTAGTCATCAGTGGTGTCCACAGCATCCCTACCTACTGGGGAATCTATGGAGAATATTTTTATCTGGGCAAATTGACACTTTCCAAGGATTTATTATTTTTTAATTAAGGAATAAGGTAAAAATCTATACCTAAAATTCTCTTTAAAAACACTAAATTGGATCAGTTGGACCTATAGTTATCTATGAATAAAGTTTATCAAAGTGAAATTATTGTTTTAAAATTCTACAGTTCATTAAAGCATTCTAATTATAGCGTTCAGTGAATGCATGCTACTGATAAATATGAAATTCATGACATGAACCTCAGTACATCTCAACTCACCTGATACATTTATAATCAATTTGAATAATACATCTAGACCTTCATTTACAATCAAATGCATGGAAATTTGGAGAAAAAGGCTTTCGGTGGTGACTTTTAATAAAGAAAATATTTTTTCTTGATAAACTAGATACCTAAAATCTATTCCATTAAGAACACTCTCCTACAAGCTTTAGAAAAAAAATGTAATTGAGTGAAATACTAGTAAATATTTTTCAGTAATGAGAAAACAAGCAAACAGAAAAGAACAGTCCATTTAGAAACTGGGCAACAAAAGCATGAAGAGATATTTCACTGAAGAGGAAATACAGATGGCAGATAAGTACTGGGAATGTGCTCCATGATTGTTTGCTGTTAGGGAATTCTAAATTAAAACCACAATGAGATATCACAACATACCTGAGCAGAATGGCTTACATATAAATATTTTGGTGAAAATACCAAAATGATGGCTAAAATGTCAAGAAACTGGACCACCCATATGTTGGTGGTGAGATGTTAAATGGCATAACCACCCTGAAAAAGTCTAAGGCCGTTTCTTACATAGTTGACGTGCAACCCAGATATTGGCCCCCTGGATACTTATCCTAGTGAAATTAAACTTATGTTCACACAGAAATCTGTGTACAATGTTGATAACACCCATACTGGAAGCAACTGACATAGCCTACAACAGGTGAATGGTTAAAAAAATCAAGTGCTACATCCATACCATGGAAACCTACTTACCAATAGAAGGAAGGATCAATTGATAGACACAAAAACTTAGATGTTTATCAAGGGAATTATAGTGGATGAGTAAAAAAATCTATTCTCAAGAATGTTGTTATATGTTTTCATATATATAGAACATACTTAAAATGACAAAAGTTAAGACATCTGAATAACATGTTCATAGAGCTGAGTGCTTCTCAGCATCATCGGTGATGATTGAGGCTGTTCTCCCCAGTACCCTTGGTTCTTGCATCTCCCCATGGGGGCAGTTATATTCTGCATAAAGCCTTAGAAGAGGAAACAAAGGCAGGTTCAGGGACCAAAAGGATTCATAATAAGGGAGAAATTAGATTGAAAGCATTATATATAAGTCTAAGTATCTTTAAAGTGATCTAATATGGGCCATATTTTAAAGTTAAGACAAAAGTTAAGACAGAGGACTGGTTGCCAGGAGGTTAGGGAAGGAGAGGGAGTGAGCTGGCAGTGGCTGTAGGAGAGTGACATGAGCAATCCTTTTTGTGATGGAAATGTTCCATATATTGATTTTGATGATGGTTAAAGGAATCTACATACCTGGTACAACTGCAGACACATGAGCGCTTGTAAAATTGGTAAAATCTGAATAAGGCAGATGAGTGTATCAAGATCAGTTTCTGGGCTACAATACTGTACCATAGTATGTCAGATATTACCATTATGAGAAACTGGGGAAGATTATATGGAATCGCTGTATTATTTCTTATAACTGCATGTGAATCTACAATAGTTTCAAAATAAAAGTTAACAAGTAAAAAACTACAGTTCCTCCTCAATTTATGATGGGGTTACATCCCAATAAGCCCATGGCTTAAGGCACCTAACCTTCTGAACATAACTAAGCCCACATTACGTTAAATGTGCTCAGAACACTCTCATTAGCCTATAGTTGGACAAAATCATCGAACACAAAGCCCATTTTATAATAGTGTTGAATATCTCTTATGATGTATTGAATACTACACTGAAAGTGAAATGGTTGTGTGGGCTCAGGACGACTGTCAGTGTATGGGTTGTTTAGCTTTGATCCTGTAGCTGGCTGGGAGCTGTGCTCTGCCCTCCCCAGCATCACAAAAAAGGAGCTGCCAACATAGCATTAGCCTGGGAAAAGGGCAAAATTCTAAATTACAAGTGCAATTTCTACTGACTGTACATCATTTTTACATCATTGTAGGGTTGAAAAACTGCAGGTCAAACCGTCATAAATAGGTGAGAGTCTGAATTTAGAAAAATACTCAATAATGCCTTCTTTGACTCACTTGGGAATTGGGAAGGCCTGGGTTCTACAATGACACAGCTGCAACCTCTGGAGGGAAAGTCCTTGGCTGGTTCTCTGCTTAATAATATTCAAGGTACCTGTAATTTTTTTTTTAATGTTTAGCTCATTCTTCCAATGCACACATACATGTAATGAGTCCATTAAAACTCAGAATCACACAAACGCAAAGAAGATATTTACATTTCAGTGAATGTATACACCACGAAAAGACTGAAGGGCATAAAATTTACTGGCAGATTGTATATCAATATCTATACTCTCTAAAAATTTTATCACCTGCTTATTGGGGTAATCAAGAGCTACCTTCAAGGCTTACTAAATAGATATAATAAGATAAAAATCTCTTCAGCCTTCAAGATATACAAGGTATGCAGTAAACGCTTGAAAAATTGTTATATCATTATCTCAGCTTGTTCTGTATTTGAATTGCCTTCCCCCCAAAATGTATATTTCTTGTTATCCATACCTTTTCAGTAGAGTATACCTGGAATAGATCCATGATAAAGAGACAGGTGATATACAATAAGTTTCTTACCTTTTCAATGGCTAAAATAATATTTAAAATGAACAAAATACATGATGTTTGGAAAATTAATTAAGCTTCTTAATCCTCACTTTATTTATTTCTAAAATGTATATAAAAGCAGCAATTATCTGAAATAGTTTTGTTACTGGCTTAGATGCTGTTTTTTCCAGGATCGTGTCTTGGAGTTGATGAGGAATGAAGCCAGAAAAGATTTTAGTGAGGAGTGAAAAGCAAATGAATCCTGTTAATCAGGAGGTGCTCCAAAGGAGGATCTATCAGCGCTGCAGTGTGTCTAGGATTTATAAGAACAGATAAATTTGCATGTTTGGGGGCTTGTAACTAGGGTCAAGCTGGGTTCAAAATAACAACTCCCTTATTTTTCAGGCTGAATTTTCAGAAGTCCAGGTTGTGACTTCTTGTTTACTGTGAAGCCTTGACCCTAGGTCCCTCCTGACTGCAGTTTACCTGGGCCTTGAAAGTGATGTTGACTGTAATTAACATGCCCTGAGCATTAGGGCAAATAAACTTTGTAATTTTATCATCATTAAAATTAGCTAATTATTACAACTATTCTTTTGTTCAAAATTGAGGTTTTTTTTTTCTATTTGTTAGTAATGCAAACACAATCCTATGGATTCTGTGCACCTAGATTTTATGGTTTGGGTTCACAGATTTGATTGCATTCATGATATCACCTACAAAAATAGGAGAGGCCAGGACTAATCTAAATTAACAGGTTCCTTGAATTACATAAAAGGATTCTGGAAAATTTAAGAGTCACTTATTGATTAAATAATCCGTAGGTTTTATATCTCACAGTAATTCAGAAGGCGCAAGTTACAATTCCTCATTAAAGAAACAATGATTCTCTCTCCTTTGATTGAAAGCAAATATAATGAAAATCTGCAATTACTAAATTATATCTGTGTTTAGTAATGATTGAGTGATTTTATTCTAATATCTGTTTAGTTACCTTTTTCCAAATGTCAAGATATAATAACTATACATTATCAATAAATAAACATTTATTTATTTTTAAAATTGTCTACATGTATAAGTAGATAAAGAAGAATGAAGAACAGAGACTCTCAAACTTTACTGTGTATTAAAATCACTTATTTAGCTTTCGAAATTCCTATTTAGCTTTCAAAATTCCTCAGGTCTTTTAACATCCCAAACCAATTAAGTTAGATTTTCTTGGATGAGATGAGGCATTGGTATTTTTCAAAACTGTAAGGTAGCTATAATGGGCAGTACTGTTTTAGAACTGCTGATGTAAAACACTGTTTTTAGAAGTAATTTTAACTTCAGAGTAGCCAGAAGTCAGCTTCTTACTAAAACTAATGAGAAAAGAAAAGCAGTTGCCAATTCCTCCTCATTTAAAAACAAATGAGTGGTAACATACTAGAAATTCAAGAGAAGAGTCTTGGCCAGGAGTGACCAGTAATTGAAAAATTCAATAAAGCATTAAATGTAATTAATTTCAAAGTTAAGAACCTTAAAACTCTAGATTGGAAAGTGTTATGTATGCCAGGCTCTGTTATAATTCAATGTTAGTGCCTTTGGGCTTCTGAACTTGCAAGAAGCAGATTTGCCCAGGGTATATTTATAGAAATAAAGGACTATTTTAATTATTACAAATCTCTTCATTCTTTGTCTTCTTATTGCTGCTCTGCAGTGCAACAAAAGGTTGTGTAAGTTTAGATATTTCTTACTTGAGATTTCTAGAATTAAGAGGAAAAAATAGCTGTTCTTCTGAATGATAAGATAATGCACTTTTTTCCAGATGCTGGTAACAAAAACAAAAACAAAAACAATCCACTTTAAATATCAAATATAATAATTTCATATTATAACAATTTCATAGTATATATAATAATTTCACATCCCCTTTAAATGTTATTCTACTGTTTTGTCCACTTTCTCACTGAAGTTTTCCCTCAATAAAAATAAAACATCTTGTTATTTTGACACGTATCCAACATAAAAATGTGTATACATATTTGATAAGAGGAAAAAAAAGCCACCTACTTTGAGAAACAGATTATGACCAGCCTACTCACTGACTCCTGGGCTACGTTCTGTTATGACTGCCCTTTCATCTCCCCAGTGATGGTCACTTTCTCAAAATCTGTGATAATCATTTCCTTGTTTTTATTATAGATTATACCTGTACCTCTAGATATATTGCCCAGTTTTGCCTGCTTAAGAACTGTATGCAAATTAAACTATTATATGTTATTCTGTGGCTGATGTATTCTACCCAGCATTATGTTTATGATATTTATCCATTGCGATTTTAGTGCTAGTTCATCAATTTGCTGTCTTGAATAGTATTTCATTGTACAAACAGAGCAAAATTTATTACTCAATTTTAACATTAATGAGCATATTCTCATTGTTTTTGCCATTGTGAAAAAGTCAACTTTATACCATACTCACACACACTAAATAATAATAATAATAATAATAATAATAATAATAATAATTAGAGACAGATCATAGACCTAAAGGTAAAAATAAAAATACAGTTCTTTTAGAAGAAAATGAATATCATGTATTTATGACCTACAGGAAGAAAATGTTTATTAAACAGGACATAAGAACAAGAAACTACAAGATGTACTAAAAATAAATTCACAATAAAAATGAGAGCCAACCATCAAAAACTCAAAGAAAAAATTGATAAATTAAACTATATTAATGTTAATCATTTTCACTTATCAAACAACACCATAAAGATTTCCACTCTTGGCCAAGATGGAGTAACAGGGACAAGATTAGCCCTCCTTCCTTATTAATAAAACTATAATACTGGAAAAAATATTCTACATCTTGATCTGGATGGAGATAGATAATTGGTGCATTAGATAAATTAGATAGGCAGATAAAAAAATATGAATACACAACCAACTAAGCCCTTTTATTTATTTTACTCTGTGTAAATGACAGCAAAATCACTTTTAAAAATAAAAGAATGTTGTTGACTTTACTCCACTATTTATAAATGTCATTTATCGCATTTTAAAGAAACCTTTTTTCCTCTATTCACAACACTCTGACACCAAATGTGTATGGGATTTTTCCCCCACCAGCCAACTCTCTGATTACTAACTGGGTGTCTCTGACACTAACTACTCAGGGTTACTGCAGACAGCACAGTTAAGGGCTCAGTCCTGTAAGACCGCCCCCCACTTCAGACGCCAATCATGAGTAGCGGAATCCACGGCACCTATGCTTCTGTCCAATCCAGCTACAAATCAGAGGTTCCCATGGCCCCATCGCCAAGCTTGATAATTTGCTATAATGGCCTATATACCTCAGCAAAACGCTGTGTATACCAGCTTATTATTAAGAACAAAATAAAGGGTTCAGATGACCAGCTAGATGCCATGGTCCACAGAGTGAGGTCTGGGAAGGTCCTGCTGGCAGGAGATTTTGTCCTCCTGACTTGGGATGGGTCATCCTCCTGGCATGGTGATGCACTCACCAATCTGGAAGCTCTCAGAACCCTATTTTTAGGGTTTTTATGGAGGCTTCATCATGTAAGTATGAGCAGTTATGGCTGAATGCTACAGGCTTCTAATCATGGCCTGGTTTTTCTGGTGACCAGCCCCTATCCTGAAACTATCCAGGATCCCACGAAAAATCACTTCATTAGAACAAAAAATGCTCCTATTGCAAAGAATTTCGAAGGAATTCAGGAGTGCTTTGTTAGGAACCAGTGGGCCAAAGACCAAATATTAAAACAAAAGATGCTTCTAGGGTCCCTACCCCTAAGAAAATTGTAAGGGTTTTAGGAACTCTGTACCAGGAATAAAGAATAAACCAATTATATATTTCTGATTATTTCACAGCATTATTTGTGGAGGGAGATATTCTATGTTAAAAGGTGTCTTCCTTCCCTAGCTCTCTGAGTTTTTATCATTACAAGACTGCATTTTATTAATAACTTCTGCCTTTTTCGTATTACTATACCTACTAATGTGATAAATTATATCAACTGGCTCTTAAATACTATACCAACCTTGTAATACCAGGATAAATCTAATTTGGTCCTGATGAATTATCATTTTTAATACTCTATGATACTTGGTTGATAATACTTTATTAAGGATTTTGTCCTCCATGTTCACTTATGTGATTAGATTATTATATTATTTTTTTATGTCTCTGTGAGTTTTGATATCACAATTATTCTAGCTTCACCAAATGATTGAGAAAATGTTCTTATTTCCCTCAAATCTGAAAAATATTTTGGGTGTCTTAAATTATTTATATCATGAATGTTTTATAGAATTGTCCAGTAAACTATTTCTTCCTGGAATTAATTTTTGTGGGAAAACATTAACAAATGACTCTATATTTTTAACTATTAAGCTTCTATGAAAATTTTCTCTTCCTTATGAGTTAGTTAAGAACTTTTACTTTATGTAGCTGACACCAATAACTGTGGCTATGGAGTCCACAGGTGAGCGTTGAGAAGATGGAAACAATGCAGCTTTAAGAGGTTTCCTGAGACCCACCAGTAAGACACATAGTAGTTTTACATAACCAAAGAAAGAGCAGAAACCTATTTGAACATGGACCTTGGTGCCACGTTGACAGGCACCACTTGACTATTCAGGCAATAACCCTGAGAGAAGTTAATTATACCTTTTGGGCCCAGTTTCTTCTTTTTTTAAAGGGAAATAATAAAAACATTTATGAAAAGGATAAGCCATGTCTCCCCAAGTCTTATCAGTATGGCTGTAGAAAAAGTCTCACATTACCAATAAATCTTATAAACTCTTGTCACTTTCTACAGACCCTCACCTCTTTTTTGTCATTTCCTGGGATGTACAGGGTTGTATAACACAAACCATTAAGCTTCTCCTATTCATCTATTCTTACCCTCACTTTGGTGTTTCTGTCTGTAAGGCATACAAAGTTAGTGCTTCACCACTCCCACCTAGGGACTGATGTCAACTCTAAAATTTGCAACAAAGTTCTATCTATCAGTGCTCCTGAGGAGATAAAATCTCCCACGGTACACCCAGGACACTGTTTCTGGAGGCTTTCACTGTGCTGAAGCCATAAGCGTTTCCTCATGGAAATGGGAAGCCTGTGTTTTTCACTGTACATGGTGCAGCCATAACACATCTCTGAGGCTCCCAGAGGCTTTATATAATTGAATTGCTCAACTTCTCTAAGATGGTCCCTCTTTAAAGGGCCAACCTGAGGTTCAGAGCCCTGAGAGTCCACACTGCCTCCCCATGCCATTCTCATCTCTATTAGGATACCAATTAACACAGGACAAACATTCCATCGTCAGAAACCCTAATTAAATGAATTTCCAGCTGGTACTGTATGTGAGCTTTACACAGGTCTAAACCACACCTTAGGCTCTGGCTCACACCTGCCTGCATAATAGAAATCTTGTACATAAAGCACACCATTAAGTATGGGACTAATCAATCATTGTTTGCTGCAACTGATATCATGAAAATACTGAGGACTTTGGGACAAAAATTCAAGTCTATGGAATACTTTTTTTTTTTCCTCTTTAAGAACTATCACTGAAATGGTTTGGGCATATAAAAGATGGAATTTCAAGCAGCGCTGCCCAAATAGACTGCAGCAGATGATATTTGCAACCTCTGTTCAGTCATCCTCATCCTTCAAGGCATCAATTAAAACCATTTTGATATTTTTTAATTTCAGTACTGCTGTACTGTTTATTTGTAGAGGGTTAAATATCACAAGCTCTTTGGAGAGCAAACATTTTGTCAAAAATTCGGTCAGATTTAGAGACTATGAAATGATGCTAAGTCGTTAGTGGTAAGATCTGTTTGTCGGAACACAGCCCTACCAGGGCCTGTTTGGTGGGTCTGATCCCCGGAGGAACTCATTAGCTTCACACACAGAGAACACTAGCCCTTGAGCTGCAGACAGGAACGCTGACCTTAGCTGGCCTTCCGACACAGGTCTGCCACCACTCATTTTTCTTTTTAATATTAAAAAGGTAGAATTTGTAGATCCCTATCTTTTATTCACAGAAGAAAAACACTATATGCAGATTATTAATTTGTCTTTTAAAATAGCAGGTTTTGCTGATTTTGATGAAGATTAAAAGTAACATCTTAGAGTTAAATTATTTGCCTCTATTGACTAGTTTCTAGAAATCTTTATTCTGATTGTTAGAATAGGAGATGATATAAATTGCTGGAACAGATTAGTTAAAGCTAAAATACAAAGAAGAGATCAACATTTATTTAAATGGAAAATAAAAGTGCCTCCAAATGAGCGACCGCAATTGTGGACATGGCTGTTTCGTAGCCGACCACTTTTGTCCCAAAGCCATGGACGTAGCTCTGACCATGTGTTTCCACACCATCTGCAATGCCCAGGGGGAGTCGCTTGTTTCAATTCTTATTTGTGACTGGTGTCTGAAATTTGCAGACACCAGCCAAGGTTCCTGCAGAGCTATGTGTAAGCTGTGAACTTTACAAGGCAGTTGTCCAAACAGACAAATATTTAAATAGAGTTAGAGGCATATGGTCAATGTAGAGCCTGCACTCTGCCCAGCTCCACAAATTTATTTCTGTCTTGTTACATTGTTCAGCGTCTCCTGAGCTCAGTTCTGAGGGTAGGTTCCAGAGAATTCTCTGCTCTGGCTTCTCCAACTGGTGCTTTCTGCCAAAGGTGAATAATAATTTATCTTTGGTTTTCACTGCACACAAATTCTTAAAGCTGGTTTAGCTACCTGTTAATCTTAATGTTTGCATGAGCTGGATATTCTCATGCAGATTGAAAGCAGATGGCGGGATACCATACACCTGGTCACAGAGATCTAAGCCCCCTGTCCTTATCCTGCTTGAATAACATGAATCAGAGTTTGAAATTATATGATAGGTAGTTTGCTTATTCACTTTCTCTCCTGCCATTGAAATGTAAGCTCCGTAAGGGTGAGGGCTTGGCTTGCTAATCCAACCACCCATCTCCTAGAACACAGCCTCAAATACACTAGGGCACTCAGTAACTTTGTGCCGAAGGAATAAGTGAATTGGAAAAGTGACCTGTTTTCTAGCTTTGATATTATCTTTCACATCTCTTGTATATACATGGAAGTTTCCCTATGCTGAGCCTGAAGGTTCTTAGATCCCACATCCCAAGAGGTTTATTACAGAAGCATGGCTCTAATGAAATGTCTGAGACTGAAATAAAAGTATTTTTTTTTCTGTAGGATTTTAGTAATTTATTACAATCTGTGAAAAACTTTTAAATTAATGCAATACTTTATAACATATTTTTTCTAAAATGCAATTGAATCTTTAAAGGTGATTCTCTGGATAAGCAACTCCATGATGATAATGAATTTGTAAGTATAGAAATCAAAGAACAAAAGTAAAATATCGATACTCATCACGTGACTTTATGTGGCTTCCTTTTTTTTTTTTGAATTGTGAAGTTTATTGGCATGAAGTTTTCTCATATTATGTCCTCATCCTTATTTTAAATAATTATTTATTTTGGAATAATTTTAAACTTACAAAAATGTAAAGATAATATACAGAGTTTCTATAGACCCCCCATTCGGTATCTTCCATTATCCTCATTACCTTACTCTTTCTGGAATTACCATGGTATATTTACTAAAATTAAGAAATGAACATTGATATACAATCCTTAATTGAATTTCAGACATTTGGATTTTGCCAAATTTCTTTCATACTCTTTTTATTTTTTCCAGGATCCAATCCAGAACACCACTAGGTTCCCGTGTCTGGAGGTGGTTTTAGGTCTAAGGCGGCCAGCAGAACTGTGTGAAAATTGACACAGAATTGTAAAGCTGAGAGACAAATCTAATTTATAATGAGTGAGAACTTTGAAATTCAGCTGTGCCGAGATTTTCGAAACTTTTCATGCTCATTACTTATTTTACAATCCCACATTTTTACAGGATTTTGTGAACTAAGACTGATTCATTTTCACTCCACTCAAAGACTCATCCTCTTGTCTCCTCCTCCTCCTTGCTCCTTCTCAGGGCTCCCAATCATCAGAAACAAATGAAGAAACAATGCAACAAAAACACTTCCTACACTGTCATAAAGCACAGTCTGGGCATGAGCCTAAGATTCAAGCATTAAGAAGGAATCAGGAACCTCTTATAGGCTCTTGCAGGCATGAAAATCCATGACTGTCTAATTATAATTCAAAAGAATAGATGAAGATGTGACAACCCTTTCCAAGTTAAGTTATAAATCGAGTGTATTTCCAATTAAAAGCTTAATGAGATATTTTATGAAACCTGACATGATTCTAAAATTAATTAATAAAATAAATGAGTAAGACAATTTAATATATTCTGAAATAAGAATAATAATAATGGAGAAATATCTTGCCAGATATTAGAACCTAATAATATCAGGTATAATTAAATGTACATTGAAGGGACATAAAACTCAGAAAAAAATTATTGAAATAATGTAAAATATAAGCGAGGGATGATATGTTTAAAAAATATTGAATGAATCTTAAAACCAGCAAATAGTTTAGGAAGGAAACAATGTCTAGTGATTGGTCTTGAAATAACTTGACAGTGATACAGTGCAGAAATACAGTACGGTACAGAATGGAAAAATTATAGATCCATCTCCTCTTTCTGAAACTATAGAGTTTCTCTGTTCTGTGCTTTAAGTGAAACCACAACTGAGCCAATCCAGGGAAACCTAAACATTTCCCATGGTTAAGAAAACTGAGTAGCTATGGTTCCAAATGTAACTTCCATGACTCCAGGCTCATGTTACTTCTTTCTGTTCATTTGTCTTACATCATCTCTGTAATTCCGGTGTAATTTATGTCAAGACTCACATGAATTGTGCATGAGTCATAAATATAATGACCTTGGGGGGCTACTGAAAGTGCTGGGCCAGTTGAGTATGTGTAAGAAAAATGGCTTATAAGAAAGAATGAAAGTATTCACGGGGGGTAAAGGCAGAAAACTATTTTAACCCATGGCACAGAGATTGGTTTTGGCAACCTGGCCAGTGAAAAGTGTTAGGGGTAATAGTGCACATGTAGAAGGGCATATAGAACGTCCTGCCCCTTAACATCCCCAGCTACCAATTTGCAGATAAGACAGGTGAATATTTAAATAAAACCACAGATAGATAATCAGCATATCTAGACTGGGAGAAATAGGCTTCTTGTTGTGATGAAGGACTGGATTTGTTTGCAGTTTACTTTCTCTCACTTTTCAGGCATTAAAATAGATATGTATGAATATAAAATCACATACCTGGATGGTCAAGTACCTGAAAATGGTTTCTAAATTCTTATCCTTTTCTAATTTGTATATTTTTGATATTTTGCATAATGCAAGTTTTAAAATATTCTACAGGGACAATGCAATAATATTATCAATTTATGCAAAATTGGAATTGTGCAGGACCATCAAAACCAAAATGAACTCATATACTAGAAAGTATCAGAAAATTCTTATCATATGAGATATAATATTAAAATAATTTCCAAATGAAATAATAGTAACTTATTAGTTTTAATATATGTTAATTATATTGATATGTCTTTTAAGGTATATAAAATATACAATTGGTATTTTTATAATATTCTTACCTTTGTATTGAAATTAACACATAAACTTTAAGCAAAGAGATTGTCAAAATTATGCAGAGGTTTCTCTGATATTATAAGTTCAGTTCTTTGTTTCTGACCTACTGAAAAAATATCTTGAGATAAAGTCCCTTCAGTAGTTTATTGGGAAAAAGTGAATGACACATATTTCCTTGACTTTGAAAGTGTTGATATGTTGTTATCTGAAAGAGCTGGGACATTTTATAACACCAGCAATTCATCCATTTACCTAGAACTTGACCAACAATGGACTTTATATAAAACTTTGAAAAATTTGACTACTCAAAGATTCATTTTGAATCTTTATTTACAAAGAAATGAGGTAGATACTGAGTTTGTCCCCAAGTGCTCAGCACGTGCACCCTCTACCAGACCTTCACATTTTCAGATTCTCCAGATCCATCCTGGTCCCCCACTTCTCCGCTCACGGTGTAATGTAATCCACCCCCCCCAACCCCCAGCAAATCTGCACACATGGATTTGTTGGTGAACATACACAGTCATTTCTCATTATTCACAGTGATTCTGTTCTATAAAGTCACCACGAACACTGAATTAGTGCGTACTGAATCATTACTCCTGGGAAAAATACAGGGTTAGGTTTTGGTGAGCCTCTGGTTACATTTTATCAACTAATCAATACAAAAAAAAACCCTTAAAAAATCCTTTTAAAAATGTGTTTCCATTTAAAAGCACCTTTAATATATACTGCTTATTCATTAACATTGAAGTCACAGCCGAAAGCCCTGTGATTCACACCTGGAAGAAGCTTGCCCAGCACATGTGTTTTCCCCTGAAGGCGCATCACAGCCTTCTTGCTCTTGGGAACACCAGAAAGCACTTCAGTACTACACATGGGGCCATTGCGAATATCAAAACCTTCCCAAATAGCACAAAAATGTGAAAATGTGGAACTAAATAAAACACAGAGAGGACAATTGTTATAGCGTGAGGGCTAAAACAGGAAGGCAGAGCACTGACTTCTTCAACTTCAGCCGAAGATATGAGCATGAAATAACACCAATATTATACCACTTTGTGCACACCTGTGAATAACCACGAAAGTACTACGGGTATTGATTTGGGGTTTACGAGTAAGTTTTAGTGAACAGGTAACTTTCCAAATATGGAATCTGTGAATAATGAGGGTTGACTGCAAATAGATATAAATATAAATATATAGATGTAGATAGATATAGATCTATGGATATAGATATTCTATCCCCATTTCAGCTCACTTACTGGGTTTCTAGTGAGTGTAAAACACTCAGTTGTCTAAAACTGAAATCTCAGCTCTTTATGCCACATGTTTTCATTCTAAGTGACTAGTACCATCAAACATCTCACATGGCAAGCAGACAACTTGGGAGCCATCCCCGACATTCCATATGCTGACTCCCACATACACAATCACTCCCAGGGCCAGTTGATTACACCTCCTTAAATACTGCCAGAATCTGTCTACTCTTTCTAACACCACTGATGGTACTGAATTGTACACCAAGATGGTCTCATCTGCTTACCAGTAATAGCCAATATTGTCACCTCCAAGTTGTCTTTTACACTGAATAACTAAGTAATTTTTAATACCCAGATAGACATACCTCCTACTTTAAATCCTTCAAAAGTTTCCCATTGCTTTTTCTTTTTTTAGGATTTTTTTTTAGAGCTGTTTTAGGTATACAACAAAATTGACAGGTAGGCACAAATATTTTCTATATAACCCCTGGCCCATACATTCATAGCTTCCCCCATTATAAACATCACTCACCAGAATGGTACATTTTTAACCAAGGATGAACCTACATGGACATATCAGAATCACCCAAAGTCTGTAGTTTACGTATCCTTACTCTTGGACTTGAACATTGTATGGTTAGGAAAAATATATAATGAAATATATTCATCATTATAATATCATAGACAGCATTTTCAATGCCCTAAAATTTCTGTTTTCTGCCTATTCATCTTCCCCACAACAGCAACTACTAATTTTTTATTGTTTAATTTGTTTACATACAGTAAGCAGCCTTTTCCTTGACCAGAATGTCGTGTATTCAGAAGTGCAGTCAGCAGCCTTTGCAGACTGAGTTCTGCCCCATAGTAATGTGCATACCTCTTCATAGCTTGAGATCTCACTTCTTTTTTATTGCTGCTTGTATTGCATTCTCTGGATGTACCATGGCTTATTTATCCATTCACCCACTGGAGAATACCTTGGATGCTTCCAAGTTTCAGCAATTAAGAATAAAGTCAAACATACAAGAACATTCTTGTGCAGGTAGGTGTGTGGCATATATTTTCAGCTCCTTCTTCTAACAAGAAGAGTGATTGCTAGACTGTGTGGTAAAAGTATGTATAATTTTGTAATAAGCTGACAGACTTTCTTCCCAAGTGTCTGTACTATTTTGCATTCCACCAGAAAATAAGAGCATTCTGTTCTCCACATCCTTGCTAACATTTGATGCTGTCAGTGCTAGAGAATTCAGCCACTCCATAGGTGTGTAGCAGTATGCCATTATTGTCTTAGCCTGCATTTTCCATCTGTGTATCTTTTTGTCATCTGTGTTCTTTGGCGAGGTTTCTGTTAAGATCTCTGGCCCATCTTTTAATTGGGTTGATTGTTTTCTTACTGTTTGTTGAGTTTTAAGAGTTCCTGTAGGTTTTAGTCCTTTGTCAGATGTATTTTGTGCAAATATTTTATCCCATTCTGTGGTTTTGTTGGACACATCATTTAGAAGACATGACCACCAGGTGACCCATGATTTGGACCTGGGAAAATGAGGTCCTTCATCACCACCCCCTGTCCTTGGAATGCTCATGCTGCTGGCATTCCCCACACTAGAAGCTGTACCAAATACCCCTGAGATAGTGATGTGGGGTTGAGACCATCCAGAGGGTACATGTGACTGAACCCAGTTCAGGCTTCTATAGAATCTTCTAAGATTCTAGCAGGTGGGTGTGTATATCTCCTTGTCTTGTGGCTATTGGAGACAAGCCTTATGTGTAAGGTCCCTTGTTTGTTACACCTGCCATCTACTTATCAGGAGACTGCCTCTTTCTTCAGTCTTTCCCTGCTCTCTGCATATGGGGGCCATGTTCAGATTATGCTTGGGAAGCTGTCTAGCAGCTTTTCACCAACAGGTGGCAAGGCAAGCAGGAGACGGAAGACATGGGCCTTGGCAAATAGGTATCCATGGGGGAAAACCTGCATCAGCCAGCAACCTCTCTGTTGGGGAGAGGTGGCTCGTATGTCATATCCCTGTGGACTGTGATGTGAGTATGGGGCCACCCCAAAGATTCTGGCTGTTTTAACGGGCTTGTTTGAGGAACCACAAATAGCACATTATGGCAAAGAGAATCCCTGGGAAAGAGATGAGAATGAACAGGAGGCTATTGTGATTGACAGTAAAACCATCAAAAACCCTGTGCCGTGACCCCTCACACAGGAAAGAAAAGCCCAGTGGTGGCCCAGCCAGGGGGAAGCCCCCATCAGGCAGCACCTGGATGAGTGAATACATGCATGCTGGGCTCGGTGGTATAGCAGCCACATTCCAGCACAAGGCCAGGGGAGTGTCCAGGCGAGGTCAGGTCAGCTATGGGCTCATTGGCTCTCTGACGTGGTAGGAGGCAGGAAATGAGCATCACCACACACCCGGCCCACTGGGAGTGCCTGCATGGCACTGGGGGGTTCGAGCCTGCAGGGATTCTCACGTTCAGGTAGACCTGGTCAGTGAGGGGGACCTCCCTGGGCATGTGGGACCCTCAGGACCTATAGGGAAAGGGCAGAAAATACTTATGGAATGGGAATGAGACGGGCACCCTACCCCTGCCTCTGAAGGCCCAGATGGGGCCACATTCATTGCAAGAAGGAAAGCTCAGATTCTCAGTCCACCCCAGCACCTGGTATGGGACACTGACATCCATGCTGATCACAGTCATGGGACAAGATATTTATGGTGTTGGGCAATCCATTGCTGATCTGGGGGAATCTGACAAATCCCGGGAATGGACAGAGGAGGTGGGAAAGACCTGGGCCAGAGGGAGCTCACAAAGCCGAAAGGCTGTCCCAATCGCCTGAACAGGGTCAGATAAAAATAGTCCAGAAGCAACTGTGGTTTGACCTCATTGCCGCGGGGACCCCACGTAAACAGCCCAACACCCAGGTGCTGTGTTGCTCAGCCTGTGATAAGCCTCATAACCTGAGAGGCTGTCAGTCTGCCCTTCTGCCCCACCGTCCCTGAGGCCCTGCAGCTCCCGCAGATGCCCCAGAGGTACAGTCCTTTTCGGGGGGTTGCTCCCACTCCTCGGTTTAGGAAGCAGGCCTAGACTGCCTCCAGGGACGGCCATGGGAGGCCCTCAGGGGCCTCATAGTGAGCTCACTGTTCACTGGTCCCACAAATAAACAAAAGCTGGCGGCTCGGGTGGTTACTGGAGCCAAAAGTGCTGTAATACATAGTGACGCTCAGGAGTTTTCTGGCCCCCTGGGCATCATCGATGGTTATGGGGACAGTTAGTCAGTAAGGCCCCTTTGACACTGAAAATTGGAGTTCTCTCCTGAGAACATGAGGCTTTATCTCCCCAATGCCAGGGAACGTATTGGGCACTGATATCCTATAAGGTCAAGCTCTGCAAACCCATCAGTGGATTCTGCCTCCGGGTTACAGTAATCAAACCAGTGCAGAGGGGAAAGGCCGACCGGGAACCAGTAAGCCTGCCCCGCTAAGAAGAGGGTAAGTGTTGAGCAATATAAATCTCCTGAGGACATAAGGACACAGGAGAACCCTCCCAAGGACTGCACCGCATGGGCACTGACCTCCCTGCCCCTTTCAGCAGCCCAGCTTGGCAGGTAGAAGAGCCAGAGGCTCATGGTGGATGATGGTGGCCCACCGGGAACTGAACAGGGTGGTGCCCCGTCCATGCAGCTGCGCCCAGCATCGCCTTGGTCACAGATCCCTTGGCCGTTGTCCTAGGAGTGTACCACGCTGTGCCAGCCTTAGCAAATGCCTTTCCAGTAAAACCGGGCCACTGAGTCACAGTCAGTTTGCCTTCCTGTGGGAGGGGCAACAGTGGGCCTTTCAAGAGCTTCCCCAGGGCCACCTGCACAGTCCCCATGGGTCCTGGGGTGGCAGACCGAGGCCTGTCCCTGTCCTTCCCCGCATCAAACGGGTCCATCACACGGACAGTGTGGTAATGTGTGGGGACTTGCCTCTGCTGGAGGACACCCTGTGGCTTTGCTGGACATCTGTGAGGGAGGAGGTGGGTGACCCCACAGAGAAGTCAAGGCCCAGACACTGCTGTAAGGTTTGGGGAGCAGTTTGGTCGGTAAGACACATGTTGTCCCAGAAGCTATGATTGATAAAGTGCAAACTCATCCAACCCCCAAGAGTGTGAAAGAGGTGCAAGCTTTCGTAAAGGTTTTGAGGATTGGGGAACTTTAATTTCCCACCTGGTGCAGTGCTTCCATCCGTTACCCTGCCTAGTCAAGAAAGCGCACATGGGGGTCTGGGAATCAGAGCAGCACCCAGCCTTTGAGAAGGTAAAAGCAGATTAAAGCCCTGAGCATCTCCCAAGCAGGACTACCATTTGAGTTAGATGTGTCTGTGACTCTGGAAGATATGTGGCAAAGACAACAGAAGGAAAAAGTTTCCATGGGATTTTGGTCTCATCTCTGGAAGGAGACAGAAACGTGATATAGTCCCATAGAGCAGCACCTCCTAGCAGGAACACAGAGCTTCTCAAGGTAGAGCCTCTCACACAGCAGCCAGTGGGTGGCGACCATTTGTGAATCCCGGCCATTAACCTTTTGCACTGATGGGTGGTCGGTTCTAAAGGGATTTAGCCTATGGCTTGGACAATGGGAAACCAAGGGCTGGATGATTATGAATAAGCCCTGTGGAATCAGGGTGTATGTGGGGACATTTGGGTCCTCTTGCAAGATCCAGAGGCCACTCACACTGTTCTCACGTCCCAGCTCCGAAGGCTCTGACACCCCCTGGCAATCAGGAAGCTGATGTCCAAGGTCAGGTCTGAGCCCCGGGAACTGACCCTTCGGTAAACACAGCAGATTAGGCACATGGAAAGAGTGGCCACAACAGTGCCCAAATGGGGTGGAATATTGTCAAGCATACAGGGCTCCCGTTGAAATACAGAGACTTGGTTAATGCAGTTAGAGCATGTCCTGTGTGTTCTAAACAATACCAAGGCAACAGCACGGTAGCCTGGGGCTGTCCCTGGGGTTCCCAACCAGTGAGGGATTGGAATATCAATTACATTGGCCCCTGCCCTGTGACTGCGGGTTCTAAATATGCCTTTATTTGTGTGGACACTGGATCTGGCCTCACCCACACTTTCCCCTGTCACCCTGCAAACCAGGATGCCACCAACAGGGGACTAGAGAAGCTGAGTAGCATGTATGGATAGTATCATCTACTAGACAGTGACTGAGTTGGGCAAGACTGAGCAAAAGAAATGCCATTGAATGGAGGTTCCATCTTCCTTGTAATCTGTAAACTGCAGGATTGGTAGACAAGGAAAATAGAATATTAAAGCAGCAATTAAATTACTAACAGGTAAATCACCTTGACCATGTGGACTAAAGTATTGACCCAGGCTTAATACATTTGAATGATTAACTAGTAGGGCCTATGGTCCCGTATGGCAATCTAGGGACCCCTGTCAAGGCATCCAAAACCATAAAGGTATAGAATTCATGGGAAACAGTCATTGCGCTGACTCTCACCATGGATCAATGTGCTATGCTGGTGAGAACACCGAGCTCATCATGCCTGGGACAGGTTTTATCTACTGGATTTGCAAGGGTACATCCTGCCAGGATGGGTGAATTATTTCATCTCCCTCAGTGATGGGTATGTACTCAGTCTCCATTAAGATTCTGTTATTTTTCTGTAAGCTGGACCTGTGAAATTCCCTGGAATGGAACATACACCATGGGAAGAAGGTGGGGGTCCTGGTTTGGCATATTCTGCCCCCAGTTAATCTTCTCACACCTGCCAACATATGGTATGTTCAATCAAGTCAAGTTCATACAAATGCCAACCTCCCTATCCCCAATGTCAGGTGGGCATGTTCCATTTTCCAATAGTATAATCTTTGTTCCCTCCATTGACCGGTGGATTTTACAGCACTTAATAAATTCACTCAGCAAACCTTGAATAATATCCAACAAAACCTGTCCTTACTGAACACTGAAATGTCTCTAGTAAAAACAATCTGTCCTCCAAAATAGGATGGCCTTGGATGTTACTACTGTCTCACAAGGAGGCACCTCTGCCATTATCCAAACAGAATGTAGTGTTCATACCTGATGAATCTGTTAATGTATCATCTTCATGAAATCACCTGAGGACACAAGTAAACAGCCTGAATGATCCTCCTCTCCTCTTTGGCCTAAGGGACCGAACAAATCAGGTTGGGATCATGGAGCATGTAGCAGAAAAAGTTGTTGCTGATTTTTGAGACATTGTGTTCATCTTGGATATGCCTATATTGTTGCTGTAGCATCTGCCTCCAATGCAGCCAGATAGCCACCAAAGAAACCACCTCCATGCTAGTAAACCCCTTGCTGACTCCTCACAGGAGAGGCATGTGAGATTGCAAGAGCTGGTCACAAGGAGTGTTGAGGGAGGTCATGGAGAGGATGTGACCACCAGTTGACTCGCAAGCTGAATCCAGGCAATTAGAGGTTCCTCATTTCCTTCCTTATCTTTAGAATGTGGGTTCTGCTTGTATTCCCTACTCCCAGAAGCTGCTTCAAGGACACATCCTTGAGACAGTGATGTGACCACCTGGACAGTAGACGTGACTGAAACCAGTTAAGTCCTCTATAGAAACTTTTAGAATTAGGCAGGTAGGTCGAGAGATCTCCTCATCTTGCATCAATCCAAAGTAAATAAGCCTTTTATGTAAGATCCCTTGCTTATTACACCTGCCACCTGCCTATCTGGAATGGCCTGCCTTTTACTTCCATCTCTCCCTGCCTTCTGAATACAAGAGCCAGTTTCAGGTTACACTTGGGAAGCTCACAAGGAGCTTGCAAACCATGCTTGTCTTCTAATTCTCTTGATTGTCTTCAGCAGAGCTGAAATTTTCCATTTTCATGAAGTCTAGCTTATCACTTATTTCTTTCATGGATCATACTTCAGTCTTGTATCTGCAAGGCATCACTAATCACAAGGTCATCTATATTTTCTCTTGTTATCTTCTAGAAGTTTTATATTTTACTTTTGTGTCTATGATCCATTTTTAGGTAATTTTTGTAAAGAGGATAAGATCTGTGTCTAGTTTCATTTATTTGCACGTGGATATCGGGTTGTTACAGGATAATTTGCTGAAAAGACCACCATTCCATTGTATTACCTTTGCTTTTTTTTGTCAAAGATTAGTTGACAGTTTATTTGTAGGGGTTTATTTATGGGCTCTCTGTTCTCTTCTGATCTATTCATCTAGTCTGCCAATACTACACTGTCTTGATTACTGTAGCTTTATAAGTCTGGAAGTCAGATAGCATCAGTCCTCTAAATTTGTTCTTCTCCTTGAATATTATGTTGGCTATTCTGATCTTTTGCCTCTCTATATAAACTTTAGCATCAGCTTGTCGATATCAATAAAACAACTTGCTGGAATTTTGATTGGGATTTCATTGAATCCATAGGTCAATTTGGAAAGAACTGACAATATTGATTCTTCCTATCCATGAATGTAGACTATCTATTTATTCATTTAGTTCTTTTATTTATTTTATCATAGATTTATAATTTTCCTCATCCAGATCTTGCACATATTTTGTTAGATTTATATCTCAGCATTTCACTTTGGGGGAGCTAATGTAGATGGTATCATGTTTTTTATTCTCAAATTCCACTTGTTCAATGTCGATATGTAGGAAAACAATTAACTTTTGTGTATTAACCTTGTATTCTGCAACCTTGCTATGATCACTTATTAGTTTCAGGAGGTTTTGTTGATTATTATGGATTTTCTACATAAACTATCATGTCAGCTGAGAACAAGGACAGTTTTGTGTCTTCCTTCCAAATATATATACTTTATTGCCTTTCGTTTTTTTATTGCATTAGCATAGAATTCCTGTATGATGTTGAAAAAGAATGGTGAGAGAGGATGTCCTTGCCTTACACTTGATCTTAGTGGGTAAACTTCTAGTTTCTCACTATTAAATATGATGTAAGCTTAGGATTTTTGGAGATAGTCCTTATATCAAGTTCCTCTCTACTCCTAATTTACTGGGAGGTTTCTTTTTCATTTGCTATGAATGGTATTGGATTTCATCAAATGTCTCTTCCACATCAGATGATATGTTTATGTGATTTTTTTTTTCCTTTTTAGTTTGTTGATGTGATGGATTACATTAACTGATTTTTGAATGTTGAACAATCTTTGAATAGCCTGGATAAATTCCACTTTTTTATGGTGTGTAATTCTTGTTACACACAGTTGGATCCAATCTGCCAATATTTTGTTGAAGATTTTTGTATGTATGTTCATGAGAGATATTGGTGTGTGGTTTTCTTTTCTTGTAATGTCTTTTTCTGGTTTTTAGACTAGGGTGATGCTGGCCTCACAGAATGAATATGAAGTACTGTCTATGCTTCTATTCTCTGAAAGAGAATGTAGACAATCGGTATAAATTCTTCTTTACACATTTGGTGGGATTCCTCAGTGAGTCCATCTGGGTCTGGTACTTTCTTTTGGAAGGTTTTTAATTGCTAACTCAATTTTGTTAATAGATACAGGCCTATTCCAACCATCTACTGCTTCTTGTGTGAGTTTCAGCAAATTGTGTCTTTCAAGAAATTGGTCCATTTCATCTAGGTTATCAAATATGTGGGAACAGAGGTATTAATAATATGCCTTTATTATTCTGTTAATTTCCATGGGATCTGGGTGTTCCCTCTTCCATTTCTGATGTTAATTTGTGTCTTAGTTTATTTCTTTAGTTTGCATCTTGATTTTATCAATCTTTTCAAAGAATCAGCTTTTGGTTTTATTGATTTTCTCTGTTGGTTTTCCATTTTCAGTTTTCATTGATTTCCATTCTAATACTTATTATTTTTCTTCTGTTTACTTTGGGTTTAACTTACTTTTCTTTTTCTAGTTTCCTAAAAATGTAAACTTAAATGATTGATTCAGATCTTTTTCTCTTCTAATATATGCATTCAGTTCTATGAATTACTCTCTTAGCACTGTGTTTGGCACATTGCACAACTTTTGACAAGTTGTGTTTTCATTTACATTTAGATCAAAATATTTTTTTTCTCAAAATATGCTTCACTCGTGTTGTTTATAAGTGTGTTATTGTATCTCTATATATTTGGGAATTGTTCAGTTATCTTTCTGTTATTGATTTCTATTTTAAGTCATTGTGGTCTGAGAGCAGACATTGTATGTTTTCTGTTCTTTTAAATGTGTTAACTTGTGTTTTAGCAAATATAATGCCTATATGGGTGAATGTTTCCATGTGAGTTTGAGAAAAACGTGTGCTCTGTCAATGTTGGGTGCAGTTGTTTACAGATGTCGATTATATTCTGTTAATTGGTGGTATTGTTGAGTTCAGCTATATTTTTACTGATTTTCTGCCTGCTGGGTCTGTCCATTTCTGAAAGAAGAATGTTGAGATCTCCAGAAATGATAGTGTATTCATCTGTTTCTCTTTGTGATTCTATCGGTATTTGCCTTACATAATTTGACACTTTTTTTATTATGCACATATACGTTAAGAATTTTTATGTCTTCTAGGAGAACTGACCACTTGATCATTAGGTAATACTCTTCTTTGTCCCTGATAACTTTCTTTAATTTGAAGTCTGCTGTGTCTGAAACTAATATAGCTCCCCCTGCTTTCTTTTGATTACTGTTAGGATGGTGTATCTTTCTCTACCCATTTAATTTTAATTTATATGTGTCTTTTTATTTAAAGTGGGTTTCTTGTAGACACTGTATAGTGGGTTTTTTTTATTGTTCCACTATGATAGTCTCAGTTCTTACTGGTGCATTTAGACTTCTCTCATTCAAAGTAATCGTTTGTATCCTTGGATTAGTACCTGTCATATTCATTACTGAACTTCATTTGTTGTCCCTGTTCTTTTTTCACCCTGCCTTCTGTGGTTTTAATTGAGAATTTTATGGTTGCAGTTTCCTTTCTTAGCATATAAGTTATACTTTTTAAGTAGTTGCCCATGAATTTGCAATGTACTTTTAGAACAAATCCAAGAGTATTTTCAATTAATATTATATCAACTCACGGATAGTGTGACTACCTTATAACAACAAAATAACCCTAATTCCTCCCGTCCATCACTTGCATCATTCCTGTCATTCATCTCACTTACATATAAGTAGACATCAGCATATATATGTGTGTGCATATATATATATATATATACACACACACTCACGCATATGATACATACATAAGCAAACATGATTACACTGTTGTTATTTCGAACAATTTATTAGATAATTAAGAAAAAAATTAAGTTTTTATTTTACCTTCATGTATTCATTCTCTAATGATATTAATTTCTCTAAGTAAATCTGAGTTACGGACCCGTATTATTTTCCTTCTCTTTAAAGAACTTTTGTTTTAACATTATTTACGAGGCAGGCCTTTGACAATGAATTCCTTCTATTTTTGTTTTTCTGAAAGTCTTTATTTCTCCTTCACATTGAAGGATAATTTCACAGGGTACATAATTCCTTTCTCCAAATACTTTAAAATAATTCACTCCACTCTCTCTTCATGGTTTCTGAGAAATTGGATGTAACTCTTATCTTTATTCCTCTTTATAGGATTATTTTTTCCTCTGGCTTCATTCAGGATTTTTTCTTTATCTTTGATTTTGTTTATTTGAAACCGGTATGTCTTGGTGCAGTTTTGTTTTTGTTTTGGCATTTACCCTACGTGGTGTACCCCGAGCTTCCTAGATCTGTGATTTTGTGTCTGATGTTAATTTGGGAGTATTCTCAGTATTTATCGTTTCAAATATTCCTGGTGTTCTTATCTCTGTCTTTTTCTTCTGGTATTCCCTGTAAAAGTACATAACACTTTCATGAAAGTATGTTGCCCTTGTTGGAGTTGGCCCAATTTTGTTGTTTTGTTGTTTTGTTTGTTTGTTTCAGTGTTTGTTCTCTTTATTCTTCAGTTTTGGAGGATCCTGTTGGTACAGCCTCTAACTCAGATATTCTTTCCTTAGCAGACCTACTAATGAGCATATGAAAGGAATTCTTCATTTCCATTACTCTCTAGCATCTTTTTTTTTAATCTCTAGCATCTTTCTGGTTCTTTCTTAGGATTTCCATCCCTTTGTTTACATTACCCATCTGTTCTTACATGTTGCATGCTTTATCCATCAGAGTCCTTAATACATTAATTGTAGTTGTTTTAAGTTCTCAATCTGATAGTTTCAACATCCCTGCCATGCTGCTTCTGATGCTTGCTCTGTCTCTTCCAACTGGATTTTTTGTCTTTTGGTATGGCTTGTAAGACTTTCTTGATAGCTAGACATGATGTACTGGGTAACTACTGTAAACAGGTCTTCAGTCATGTGGTGAGAAGTGAGGGAAGGGAAAGGTTCTATAGTCCTATGATTAGGTCTCAGTCTTTCAGTGAACCTATGCCCCTGGTCTGTGAAATCAGCAAGAACTACTCAGAGCTCGCCCTACCCTTGTGTGGGATAGGATGGCTTTAGAGCGCTGGAGTTTGGTATTTCTCTTCCCAGGTCATGTTCACATACAACCACAGCAGATTAGGCTCTGGTTAAGCAGTTTCCCTTGAGTGTAGGCCTTGTTAAGAAGAACAGAGTGTTCTGGCTAACTCAGGATGATTTCTTTTCTTTTCCTACTGGAAGCCCAAGGGAATTTTTCCCTGTCACTTACTATGTAAACATGGTCGAGCTCCTGGAGGAGATAAATCTTACTATATTGTAAGTCTCCCCCTATGACTAGGTCCCCTGAGAGATTTTAACTCTCAGAATTGTCTTCACTGAGCCTCCAGTAATCCATTGATTACAATTCAGACTTTCCTCTTGCAGTATTGGTTCCCACACTAATGATGAATTGTATTCACCTCTTTCTCCAATCTTAGAGGCAGCAGTTTGCCCTTTGTCCTCCCCTTTTTTATGGATCCAAACAGAATTGCTAATTTTTTAATCTTTTCAGCTTTATACGTGATGTTAGGACAGAATGGCAACTTCCAAACTCCTGACATACAGAACTGAAAATATTTCCCATTGCTTTTTACTCCAAAACTTCATATCAATAGCATGGATTTTGAAGTTGTGTGGGTTTTAGAAAAATTCAAGTGCTTTGGTATTGTTGGGTGAGGATGAGATGCCTGGAGCTGCTATAAACATGCAAAAATGAAGATTGAAAAGTAAAGCCAAAACGTTGAGGATGGCAAAGCAAAATGATGGATAATTCTGTGTGTGTGTATTTGTGTGTGTGTGTGTGTGCACGCTAGGAAATCTACTTATTTATTCACATGTTATCAGAAGTTACCTAGATTATCCTTTCCAAGGGTGATTTGTTCTATCCAATCCTTTTAACTGGTCACATAGCATATCACAGAAGGACTATGACAACATTTATTAACTGTATAGTTGGCATACAATATCCTATTAGTTTCAGGTGTACACCATAGTGATTTGATATTTTTATGCATTATGAATGATCCCCAGGATAAGTCTAGTTACCGTCTGTCATCATACAAAGCTGTTACAATATTATTGACTATATCCCCCGTGCTGCACATGACATCCCCATGACTTATCTTATTACTGTAGTTATGTATCCCCTTCACCTATTTTGTCCCCCCACCCAACTCATCTCCCCTCTGGTAACCAAATTTGTTTCTTGTATGTATGAGACTGTTTCTATTTTGTTTTGTTCATTTGTCTTGCACTTTAGATCCCACATATAAGTAAAATAATGTATTTGTCTTTCTCAGTCTGACTTATTTAACTCGGCATAATACCCTCTAGGTCCATCCACATCATAGCAAAATTTCACATCTTTATTCAGCTTATATCAATAGGTGCTTAGGTTCTTATCTATACTATTATAAATCCACGGATATTCTGAATGGCTATATAAACACATTGCATTCAATCAAGGAAATGAGCACTGTTATACATCCTGTTTTGTTTATTTGATATTAAATTTTTGGAGTTATTCCATATCAGAAAAGTTGGTTCCATTAAATCCTTTTAACTGTCACATATTATATTTTACAGAAGGATTATGACACCATTTATTAAACCAGTCTCTTGCTGAAAAACATCTCTATTTTTTTACAAACTTTTATAGACGGCAATGCAGCAAACATGCCTTGTATATACTCTTTTGCGTACCTAAGCAAACATATCTGTGGCAATCCTGGGTCAAAGTACATGCAGGTGTTTGATTCTGACAGGCACACAAAAGTGTCTTCCAGAAATATCGTCCCAGTGGGGCAGTGCGGCCTGTGCTAGCAGGACAGAGCTAGAGCACCTGTTTTCCCACATTTCTACCAACACTGAGCATTACCTATCCCACGCCCACCCAAGACTGGACACCTTAGGACAGGCGTGACAGTTAGCTGAGTGAGTCAGGGCCAACACGAGATGGGTCACAAACCCGCCTGCCCTGTGGAATACACACCCTTTCAGTCCTGGTGGATCAGCTTTGCAATGTCCCTCCAACTTTCCCAGGTTCTTGGACTTGTCCCTCTGGAGGAACCATTCAGGCTTCTGTGAGGATCAAACTGACCAGGTCCTTTTTCTTGATAGAGGGATCCAGCTTGGAAGCCTCCAGCTGCTTCTCTTCCACTGAGAATAGTTCGGCCTGGGCCTCTTCCTCTTCCATTATGTGGTTTTGCAACTGATCTTCCCTGTGCTTCTCAGCTTCTTTGATTCTGTTTCCAGATTCTTAACCTTTGGCTTTTTATCTTCCTTGTCCTTGCTCTCAGGCTTTTTCTGAAAAGCGTTCACCCTCTCTTCCTCTTCTTCCAGCTTGAAGTAGCTGAGTTAACTGATCTGAAACATACTTCATATCTATCTCCTTCTTCTTTGAGATAATAACACCTTTTCTTATTCTAACTGATTTTAATGGAGTTTTCTGATACTTGCAGTTAAAACCATCTTGAACCTAAAATCAAGATTTGGAAAGAGAATTTTGAAAAGCCACCATCATTTGAATTAGGTAATCAGTGGCAGAAGGTCACAGTATCGTGAAGACCTCAGCCTAAGTCAGGCCATGGGGGAAGGTGGACCCTGACTGAGCCAGTAAGAATCAATGGACACGTGGAATGTTCAGGGAAGAACAGGACACAGGGACTGATTAGACACCAGCAAGCAGGATAAGGAGCTGTGTTCAGTGTTGCATAGACAAACAGTCAATTTTCCCTGAGAAAACCAGGTTTGAAGAGCAGTTTCCAAAGCAACAAAAACAAAGCTAAGTCCTGAGGAGCTGAAAGAATTCCTCTGGAGGAAGGAGCCATGAAATAACAAAGCTTGACAACTTCGTGGCTGCTATAGAAAGATCAGTTAACAGATGGCAGGAACTTTAGAAATGAGGCAGAATTGAGAACAGAAATAAAATAAAGGCAGGCTTGGACTGGGGCCTGCTGCTCCTGAAGCCCTGATTGATTGGTGACGCACCTCTGACCCTCTAAGAGCAATGACGAGTCTAATGGAACAAATGTCTCAAGGAGAGGAGAATAAAAGCTGCCAAGAAAGCAACAAGGCGGCTAGAGACCCAACTATGCCTGGGTAGCGTTCAGGCTTTGTCGTGGTATTGAATTGGAGGACAATTCTCCTATCAGTCTAGAAGCAATGATCTCATTTATGTTAAAATCACTTAATACTATTAAATTATTATCTAGGAAATGGATGCTTATAAAAATCCACGGCAACATTTGTTCTGAAGTACTCACAAAAATTAGTAAGGATAACATGAGCCTGTATACTGCCATTTGATCCCACCTTACAGATTTTATTCCCCAATTTACTCACTGTGGGATGATAATGCAATATTAAGAATATTTACAGACTTCTCTGTTTTCCTCACCCTGACACATGGGTTGATTATTTTTCCTTTCCTGTTCACCTCAATTCACCACTAATATGCCAGCTACAGACCTATAGTCACATCACATGATCACATTAGTTTACTTTTTTCGCAGCTAGCTTTGTAACAAATACAACTTCACATTTGTCCACAATTTCCAAACTTATTTCATGTGGTGAGTTATTAAAATAATTTCTTATTCCTCACACTTTTAAAAAATGCTCTTGTAAAACTCTTTATAGTACAGTGTTTTGTCCCTGAGGAACTAATTCATCATGGAAATCCCAGGATGAATTCCTCCCAGAGACAATTATGAGAAGATGCTATGTAAAACATTTTGTGGTAGAGAAATAAATATATGTTCATGCAGGTGGACAATGAAAGCTATACTCTCTGAGTTCAGAGACACTCGTTGTGGGGTCTCCAGGCAAACCATATCAGAATCCTATTAGGAGAGTGGAAACATGCAGATTTAAATGAATGGGCTGGGAAGTAACACCTGACAGTAGTTTTTTTCTTTTTTTGATATCAGAATATCTTTATCTTTATTCGTTTTCTGTGAGGGCTGCTCTTGTTTCCAGGTGTATGCAGTTTGTTGCAGTCCTCTTTCCCGTTGCTCTTTCAAGAGTAGTTGTAGTAGTTTTATTTTCAGGCTATATGCGGTTTTAGGAGGAAGCCTGTCTCACCTCTCACGCCGCCATCTTTAATCCCTCTTTCCACCTGACAGTAGTTTTAACTCTCTTACACAGAATTCTTTATAAAAGACTGAGCACTTTATGCTTAGAAGAGACATTTGTATCTCAATATCTGTGAAATGCCTGGTTATATCACTTGCCTTTTTTATTTTGATATTGAGTTATAGTTATTTTTATAACTGATTTATAAGAGTTCTTAGTGTATTTAAAGATTTAGACTTTAGCCATTGAATGAGGTGCCAGTAATTTTCTCATTTTTGGAATCTGTCATAGTTTTATGAATTGTACTTAGCTAAATTTATCAACCTTCACTTTTTTAAGTAAGGGTGGCTTGGAATGTTATTAGTATAAATTTTGGAAATATAAATATTTTATGATTTCTTAATACATTTCAGGAATTTCATGGAACTCAATGTAAATAATGATTTAAAATTTTATAAAAGTTGCACCTCTGTCCTTGCAATAATAATAATAATTAATAATAATAATAGTTGTTATTTATTTACTATGGGAGGTATTGAGCTAGGGGATTTATATAATATATTATTTAACTAAAGAGAAAACCAATGAGGTACATATGCTAGTCACCATTACACAGTTATAGGATTAAAATTTTAACAAAATTAATGGGGGTAGTGAAATTAAAAAAGAAGAAACTATTTGAGTACTGAACCTATTTCTAAAACACTTATCCATTAAAACTCTTATTTTTAAATCAAATTTCATAATATACTTATGTCCATTATAGATTTCTAATGGGGGGTATGTATTATTCAGTTATTTGTTGAAACATTTTTTTTTAAGTGTTGAGGAATTTCCATGGGTAAATCTAAGTTCCATCACTACCAGGTGGCAAGTGTGTGCCAAATGTTAATTGATTAAATATTTATTGACAGCCAGCACTGCATACAGTGAAGAAGAAAAAGAAATTTTAAGAAATGATTTAGTGTATTAAAAATAAGGGCCAACTTGGCTCAGGGGAAGTTTTCCATTTGTAGATTTTGAATAATGTATGAGCCAGGGAGAAAGAGCATGGTGAGTTACAGGGAAATTCATGTGAGATGATGCAGAGCAGGGTCTCCGTGGTGTCACTCCTGTGGTTCCCTGGCACCTGGCCTTTGTCTCTCCTCTAGATCCTGAAGACTGAAGGGTCTGGTCCTTGGGCTGGGTGGGGCACCAGGGCCAGTGTGGCCCAAGGATTATGAACAACTGCAAAATGTGTTTTCACCAAACTAGAGAATTAATAGCTGATATGAGACACTGAACACTTTTCCCTCCTTGTTGAAGCTGTGTCCTGGAGTGATTAGGGATATGGCCTCCTGAGGGTGACATGAACAGAGCCAACAGTTGGCTTCCTGTTAATGGTAACCCACTGAGAGGTGGGGGTTGCTTGTTACTGTAGCAAAACCTGTACCTTGTCTGCCCTGACTGGTAAAATCTGGCAGCCTCTCCAAATGTGGGATTATTGCCAGTTTCATCACCATGGCTTTTTTCCTTTTGAAACTCATTTTGTTTATAAACACTGGCCTTCTTCAAAAGATTAAAACTCCATGAGGGCATGGAACATAGCAAAGCAATTTTCCACTGTGCTTCTACATATATATTATATATTATAGTACAGTGTGGGCATAAAGTACACATTTATGAATGAATGAATGAATGATATTAAGTAGTGTTCCACACTTCCTGTGCTGACTGAAATCACATATCATACAATGAAATAATTCCCCAGACATTATCAGGAGGACCTATATTTTGATATAAGAGTATAAATTACATTTTATATGATCACATAGTTATAAACTGCATATGTCCTTTATTTTACCAGACTTTCTGAGACTGAGACATGAGGCAAGCTCTTACTTTGGCTGGGGCATCAGGGAGACAGCAAATATCCTCTGTGGGGAAGCGCTGGGCTCCACCCGTCCAGAAGCCCTTTTCCTGCTGACTACTATCAGGAACTTCAGAACGACTGTCTGAATGCCCACATACACAACCACAGCGTTAAAGAGTATTTTCATTTATTCCCACACTGCCATCGTACCTTCCCTCCAGCCAGGCACCAGTTTGCCAGCCTGAACGCAAAGGGCATAGTTCCTCCCCAGCTGGGAGGCCGGCCTGCAGCGCTGTGTGCAGCAGGGGCCCCAGCAGCTGCAAGTTGCGGGCTCTGCAAGGGCGCAGCTCCCCCAGAGGTCCCGGGGGAGGGGGGCGTGGACCTGCCTGCGGGTGGGGACTGCTGCGGGACACCAGTCTGAAGCTGTTGTTCCTGAGACAGCGCTGGGACGTTTTCAGAGCCATGTAATCTCTGTATTAAAAATCTATCCTTATTCCATTATTTGAGCAGAATTATGGCAACTTGCCAATGCATTTGGGCCTGTGGCAAGGGCTTTGTGAAGTAAAAGAAAAGCAGGACTGATGGCCTAATGGGAACTTGGGCCTGACGCCACAATCCTGCTTGCCAGTTTGTCAATTGCCTTTCGCGGGGAGCCGCTTCTTTGGGATAAGTAACGCTGTGCGTTTTTAGAGAGAAAAAAGGACCAAACGCTCCTAATCTAGACTCATATCAGGAAAGCATATGTTTGGCACCATGATTTTGGCTACTCTGTACTCTTTTTCCTACAAAGCAAAATAAATTGCTCTAGATCTAGTTTAGAGAAGGTGAATATTTATTTTAAGCTCTTTTTTTTTTCATGCTTTAATACCTGTAGCACCAAATGGCTTATGAGGCTTTTGACTTTAATTATGTAAAAGATTATGTAAAAATATTTTTACAGGATAAAACTATTCTGATTTTCACCAAGGTAAGTTTAGCTATTCTGAGCATAACTCAGGAAATATTGTAGATTTATATTTTATTAAAGTAATACTTGGAACATGTACTCTTTATTGGCTCTGTGCAGTTTTTATGTATGCCCATCCATAATACATATAGATTCAGTTGTATCTTACTAGAATAGTAAAGAAAATAACTAAAACTGAAAATAGTAGTCTTGTCAGTTATCCTCTAATTTCCAGATGGTTGTGGTGATTCATAATTCCATCTCGAGTCTGAACGAATGCGTAATAGAGGATACCAAGGAATCATACTGAATGATCGGTGACATTCTAGAATATATGAAAATCAAGCTGCTATTAGGGTAATATTTTGATTAGGGAAAGACTTCCTCATTATTTATTTATTCAGCAAATAACTTTGCATCTTTCCTGTACCCATCAGTTTGCTGGGCCTCCAAGGGAAACAAAGAAGCACAGTTTATGACCCGCGAGGACACACAGAAACATATGCTTGCTTCATGTCACCATATTTGAGGACAAAAACGTGGAACATAAAAAACAGGCTATCAGAACTAGAAGGGCTGATAGGTGGGGTATGTATATAAAACACCTGGAAGAGGCTCTGCTCAACTGTGGGCTGCTCAGACTCAAGAGAAAGTGTCCTTGGGCTTCCCGTGTGTCCGACTGCAGCAGTGAGATCGGATGGGGGAATGGAGGGGAAAAAACACAACGACGCGGGGCCAGGCACGCAGGGAGGTTTTATGCAAAAACACAACGACGCGGGGACAGGCACACAGAGAGGTTTTATGCAACTCACAAAGAAAACAAAAAGCCTAGTTTACCCCAAGAAGAGCCTAAAATCTGAGTTTAAGCAAAGCAAAGAAGGAGGAAGAAATGGAAGAGCTAAAAAAAAAATTACTGTGACATTAATCACAAAGGTACTGGTAGCCATGCTATATTTTTTCATAGTTAATTAATGGAATTCATAAAACGAATTATCTTCATTGATTTAGCTTAATACGATCATATCATAAATGAAAGGCAACCAACAGGCTTCAAAACCTGTTCCTCTGGAGTGCTTACACAGAGCCCCATCTCACGGGACATGATCATTATGGGAACCTGTATAAATAGCATCTCTAACATAGATTTTATAAACATCAACTCCTGATCTTTCATTTATGCTCTGTCTTCCTGCCCTCGGATTTCCAGCACATATTCAAATTATGTGGTTCAGCTGCAGCCACTGGAGAGATGGCCTTAGCCGGCTGGTTGAAATGAGAAATGGATCCTACTTCTAGGGCTTTCTTACTTTCTGTGATATTTTACAGGCATGGGACAGAAAGCTTAATTCATAGCATATTTATACTACTACACTTTAAAACATGGTCTTTCACAAAACACTAATAATGGTTAGCATTCACAAATGGATCTTAGGAAGCCATAACAGTTCATTGTAGTAATTTATTTATGTATTTCTTGAAGTCTTATTTCAATGAATTTTCTAAATAATAGTCATAAGAACATCTGTTAGTATCCCAGATTTGATAGAACTGATGTATACAGTCTTTTAGTATTAAGGATATGTTTTCAAATAATCTACTTGTCCAACATCCAGGAAAACACCAAATACCATGTTCTACTGTTGAAATGAATTTATCGTATGTCTTCGATAATGACTGTATTTTAAGAAGACACTGAGATTTACAATCTTATCCCTTAAGAAAAACACGTATTACATAATGTAAATTTTAATATAACAAAAGGTACATACAGGGAAGTTTTCAGAATCCTAAGAATCTAATTAGTATTTGGATGAAACAGTTACGTTTTAAACAAAAGCAAGTATAACTCTCTGAGTCTTTTATAGTAAGCTGTACTGTGCTCTCCTGTTTCTAAAATATATAGATTTTTACTTTTTAGATTATAAAGAGAAGGTAAAGCTTAGTTTATTGGCTCAGATTTGTTTCTTTTCTTCAGGAGAATTTATGATGCTTGAAAAGACCAATAGCCCTTGCAACAAAAATACTATATTTATCCAGAGAACAGGAAAGGAAGGCACAATAAATAAAAAGTATCACTATAAGGCTCAATCTTACTCTCCTGCAGAACCACTGACAAATTATGAAGTGACCGTGTCCTGTGTTTGGTGCCCATGAACTTCCAGTTGAGTCACACTTCTGCCTTCCTCAGGCCCTGTTTGCCCTTACGTCGCCCCCACACACACCATCCGCTCTAAGGGAAGTTTCTGCTGCAGCACTCACATTCCAGATATCCTTTTATTTGTCTATGATCTGAACTGCTGGCCAGTTTCCTGATATGTGACAATACCTTAGAAACTTCTGACAAGGTGCCCCTCTACTGATGACGCATGAATGGTTGAAGTGATCTCTTCTTGGGGAGAGGGAGTTGCCTTTGCCAGAACAATCCTAACGTTCTCAAAGCCATAACAAATTAGTATAAAGTGGTGATTTTTCAGGAAGTTTATAAAAGGAAATACTCAAAATAATTGTTGTAAACCATACTGGACTCCATCTGAGCACCAGAAGAGGTGAGGTGATGGACACCACAATGCCACCTCACAAGGGAAGCCACACTCCTCTCTTTTTTTTTTTACACTTAGAAAATGGCTTTATTCAACGAGATGTTCTTGGTGGCATCCTGAACTTCCTTTGATCTTAGTACCTGATATACAGTCAGCTTTTAAAATTTCTTCCCTCATCAAAGCTTAAGTAATGAGTGTGTATGCTATCAGTTATTCTCTCTCAGAAATAATTTTCTGTGAAATAGGAAACAGTGGGCCAAGATCTAGGCAGAGACCAATAATCAAAAATTACTTTCCATTTTCCCTTTTCCCTTTATGATCTGTACTCTTGATGTATTTGCTGACTTACTGATGAGGAAAGTATTAGAAAACACGTGGCTTTAAGCAGTACCCCCCTCTACCAGGACCTCTGGAGGCCCTGCTCCAAACAATTTTGAAGAGAGGATTGGGTCTGACTAAGTAGCACAGAAAACCATGTGCAGGAGAATCACACAGGTGCCTTTAGAACAAGCATCTCTGAACTAGGAGTGACATTCGCAGGAGCAGACATTGGAGATCTGCTGCCTTTCTGGGTCACAGTGCCCGGGTATGACAGCATGCGGGTTGCTATGGAGATGGATTCAGGGGTAGGACAGGCAGGGTGGGGTAATACGGATGGGGATTTGGTCGCGTGAATGTTCACTCTCGGTCTGGGCTTGTAACTCCCAAATGACAACCAGTTTGCTGATACGAGAGGTATAGACAAAAGAACCGCCTAGGATCCTGTGCACCAGACTGGCCTCTTCTGTTCGTTACTTGGGATCCCGGAGAAGTCATGATTAGAGAGTCAAGCAGTACTGTATCAAGAGTAGAAGACTGAATTTAAGGATCTGCAAGCCAGTAGGACAGGGTCCATTTGCATTTCTCAAATAACAGCACCTGGACAAGTGTCACCAGTGCGACTGCACTAGCGTTCTTTCCCCTTGACTTGTGCTGTGTAGCTATTATGTAAATTAAGGACCAATATTACAATCTGTTGATGTGAAGGCATTCTACAGGAAGAGGCTGACAGCACTAATGAACTTCTTGAAATGTTAGACTCAAGGTTATCTTTGAACTTCGAAAAAATCAATTACGTTTGGCTTTTATATTTGGCTGCAGACAGGAAACACCTTCAGATACAACAATCAGAAATAACATCTACTTAACATTTAAATGCATACTGAGCTTGACTGGAGACAATTGGGTGTCCTTTAAAAAAAGACCGTAGTATTCATGGATTCTGTTGAGTTTAAAGCCATCTAGATAATGAACATTACAAATATAATGTCTCCTTTAAGAAAGAATAATATTAAACTACCACAGTTTCAGCATTTATGCATGTAGAATATGCTCATGCAAATAGAAAGTGCTAAAATTTACCTCTTATTGTCAATGGTAGCAAAATCTCTTGCTAATTGAAGAAAATTAGACAGAATTACAAAATTTAAACTTATCTATGACTTTAGAAACATCTGCCTAAAAACATTTAAAGAAGAAGTGTGCTTTTTTTTTCATGACAACTGTGTTTCAGACACTTTAAAAGGAAAACAACGTACACTAATTGTGTATGATTCTTGTCCGCAAGAAGTTCACTGTCAGTGAAGTGGGTGATACATATTCAGTGAACTAATGTATATAACTTGTATATGTTTGCATGTGTACACATAACGTTACATATAAAATATCTTGGACTTCTAGCCTCCAGAAATATGGAGGTACATCTTTGGTGTTTAGGTCACCAATCTATCTTATTTTGCCATCTTGTCCTGGAGCCCGGGCAGACTAATGCAGCCTCGTAGCAGCCCAGCTTCCACAGCTGCCATCTCGATGGCCGAAGCTGCGGGGTCACATGGCAGAGAACCTCTTGTTTTAAGTTCTTTAATAAAGAGTGAACCTGTGAAACCCTAGCCACCCCACCCTTGAACCCTAATAAAGGTGGAGCCCCAAATCCCTGCTCTCTCTCTCTCTCTCCCTCTACCCGTGACCTCGCTGTGTGGCCCCAGGTGCACAGTGTTTTCTCCAGAACTTGTGGCTAATAAACCTTGTTTTTTCAAAGTTTTCTGCTGGCTGAGGTGCCCCCTGCAATCATAAGAACCACAAGGGCTGGTCCAGCCACAACTGCAGTCGGGGAGAGATCTGTAGGGACTCGCCATTCGTATTAGAGGCGAGGTGAGTACCCAGGCATTGCTAGCCGATACCATCACAACCACAGGCTGAGAGCAACATGAAACACTCAGCACCCCTACCCCATCCAAGTTTTACTATTTCCCTTGGGTCAAATGGACGAAGACATCAGTGTTTCCTAGATCCTGCGGGAGGCCGGCTGCTCTGCCCCTCCCTTCAGTCTCTCTGGCACCATTTCCCGGGATGTTTCCCCAGCTCCCTGCTCCAACTACACTTGTACGTTACAAAACCCCAGGCCTGCTCGATTATGAGGGCACCTTTGTTGGCTCTGCTTCCTCCCGCATCCCGGTTCCACCTGGTGGCTTCACATTTGCGCTCTCACGGCTTCTGTCAGCTTTCAGTGCCGCCTCCTGACTGAGCCACACTACGTCACCGGTGACGAGTCAGAGCACCTCCCCCACACACCCTTCTCTTCTTTCCCTGATTCAGTTTTCTTCATGAGTAGCCAACGTTTGCAATGTCATATATCTAATTTTTGCATGATTATCATGTCTTGCCTACTTCAGAATGTAAACTTGACGAAAGCCGGTACTTTTATCTGATGTGTTTACTGCTGAAACCCTAACACCCCTATATTGACCTACCATGAAATAGATGCTCAAAAACATTCATTAAAGGATTGACTTAATGGAATAATATATTTTAAGTACAGCTCATTAGGTCATAAACAAACAAGAATAAAGTAGAAGATAAACATAATTTGAATTTTTATAAATGAAATGAGTGTAATTTTCTCCTGAGAATTTTAAAGAATTTTATTTCCTTCCTTCCTTCCTTCCCTCCTTCTCTCTCTCTCTTTCTTTCTTTCATAATAGCCACCCTAATGAATGTAAATCTTCATTTTTATAAAGCACTTAAGGTATAATTTACAGGGTCTAAAATCAATTATCAAGAAGGTCCAATTCTGCTTGGTAGAGTCATTTTGACATGTTTCTTCCATTTTCTGCTCCTTCAGTGTGTCCTACATAAACTCTTCCTAGATGAATTATTCCTTCTTCCGAAACTATGTACATATCTCACGGCAACCCTTTTAGCTTCCTACACAGCATCATGCTGGGAAACGGGAAAGGGGGGAAAAAGCTGAGTGGGTAACCGTATTCACAGGTCACGGTGAAAATCTATGTGATAGTCCTAGAATATTATGGCAAAATCTATTTCGCACAGCTTATAAAAGTACAAGAGTAATTTCCACTATTTAAAGTTGGGCTAAGTACATAAAATATAATATTCAGACTAGGTATGAAATATTAAATAAATTAAATTATTCAAGGAAATAAGTAAGAAAAACTAAAATAAAACATTGAAGGAGAGCAGGAGAAATTAAAGAAACAAAAAAGGAAAACTCCTTTTACAAAAGATGAACATGAAAATTTAAAATTAAAAGCAGATGCTAATCTTTTAAAAGTAAGAAAAAGTAGGTAAACATCAAATAAATTGCATTAGAAATACAAGCAAATACAGAAAACATCAAATGAGAAGGAGAATATAACCAAATATATAGACAGCATTAAAATTTAAGAGAGTTTTATGGAAATATGTGCCTATAAATTTAAAAATAGACGATCTTCTAGGCAATCAGTTCAGTTCAATTAGCAACAACAAAAAATCCCTAATTAGACCAATAACCATGGAAATGCATAAAATATGTTGTCTATTTAATTCTAAAAATGCCACATCCAAAATATCTCACAAAATATCTGTCAGGCAGAGATACCAGGAAAAAATGCTGATCAATTCCCTTCGTGGACATAGAAGCAAAAAGACTGAATGCAATGTGGGCATGTGATTGACAGAGTGCAGTGAAGGGCTGGCCGAGGAGCCAGAGCAGCTCTGGTGCGGACCCCCGCAGGGCCCAGGACGTCTGCACAGGGGCAGGTCTAGGTGCTTTCCTCCTCGGCTATCTGTGGTCAGGCTTAGCGCAAGCCTGGCCCTCACCGACAGAGACAGATGCCCAAGGAGCCGGGCAGACCTGCTTCTTTTTGGTTTCCAGGAGGAGGTTGACCCGTCACTCTCAACTGTGAGCGAAGAACTTCTATGGAAGCTTCCGGCAAACCTCTCCTCACTTATAATCGACCAGAAATGGATCAAATGGTCTGACCTAATGATGAACAGAATTAGCAGAAATCTCTTCAGCCCAAATGGAGTCACCCTTAGTCAAGATTATTGTGGGTCAAAGAACGATCTGGGGTTTCCTAAGCAGAGAAAAACAGAAAATTGGGTGATCAGAGGGCAAGCCACCAATGATGCCCATTGGGTTAGATTTTTTTACTGCTGCCAGAATCCTGGTGCCAGCTATTCTCTTTGTTGTCAAACCTCACCCATAAGAGAGTTCTCAAAAGTGCAACTAACGCCAGTTATCATAGGAGAAAGACTCTCATGGATTATGTTACTATGTTATGCAGTGGAGTGGGATTGGAATAAAGCAAAATCCAAACCCTGTTAAAATAATAAACTACATATAAACTTCCTTGAAATTTCCCTGGCAATGGGAACTTCTTATCTGTTTAGATCCTTAATGGAACCACAGTGCTCTGTGATTCTGACATCCCTTACTTTTACTCTCAGATCTGTACTAAAAATACAACCAGCTCACCAACTCCACTCCTCTTTGTTCTTTCCTCTCCTTTCAGAACATGCACTGTAGCCAAATAGGTGTGTTTAAGCATCTCCTCTGAAGATATACATCACTATTCCCCTAAGACACTTTGCAGAAATGACTCTGAATCAGGGCTGCTATTTTCGTTGCTTGTTTTTTTGTTGTTGTTAATATTAAAATATGTGCCCAAGGAAATTAAACTGGCAAGAACTATATCAACATGTTAATTTGGGGTAGTGGAATAAACAATCGTATTGATGCACATTTGTTTTCTTCTTTGAGTGTTTCTGTACATTGTAGGTATGCACCTTTGCTGACCACTTGAATGTGGAAAACATCATTTTATTTTTCTAAGATTAAATCTTAATTTGTAGTTTGAATCTCTCCAGAGTAGCTGTAAGCCTGTTCTTAGGGAAAGAGCAGAAGCCCTTCGAACTCTCTTCATTACACAGGATATTTTCTAATTTCCAGAATTTTGTTGCTGGTCACCAAAATCCTTTCTCTAACATGTAAGTCAACACAAGCACCTGTGATGCTTGATAACATGCCATGGCCCTAAACTGACCTTTGCTCTTTGTCCTGATCTGCCTGACTCTTCAAGATGCAGCCTGCCCTCGCTTGCACGGTGCTAGCCTGAAGCGCCGGAACGGAAGTCATACTGACAGGTGTGTGGGGTCTTCTCTCCATCGACTCACTAGCAGCTCCTCGTTTCTAAACAGGGTCTGCTGCCCTTGCTGTGATTTCACCTGGGAGTGAAACAGAAGCCCTTCAGCCATGACATCAAACACACCCTTTCTGTCTGCTTCATTATCTCTTCTTCTTGGCCTGAAGTTTTCATTTACTCACTTATTTCCCCACAGTAGCTGGAACATAGTCTCAAATACTCAACCCATGCTATTAAATCCACAAGGATGGAGACAATCCACTGGATGGAAAATTAGAGCTGGAAGGACGTCTGAGACCGTGTGCTTCCTACCTGCATACACCTTGCCTTCCAGGAGGAAGGGAGGAAATGGGAACCTGTCCCCATGGAACAAGATCTATCCAGAGAAATGGTTATATTTGCAAAACAGTTTAATAAAAAGCTGCATGTGGGCAGAGACACTAAACATGGGACTCAGCAAGGACCTATGGAAGCCCTTGAAGCTTTCCTTTCCAGCTGATTTGTGGAGTCCTGGGACAGGGGAAATAGACATTTTGCAAATGTTCCTTCATAATTAAGCAGTCTGCAATGATCTGCTTTTTCTGTCTGTGTGCACTTAGCCAATTCCTATGCACCAACTATTCTTCCTTATTTCCTAGGTATTTGTATATGCTTCTTTGTTTTTATTGAATTGCATGATTTTAAGAAAATATGTCAAGCATCCCTTCACAAGGCAACTAGAACTTAATTTAATCTGTCCCTGAAATCTAGTGAGCATTGCCTGCAGATTAATGGCCCTTAAACAGTTAAACAGTTTTTAATGTCACTGACAGTTCCGATGACCCTAGGAAGTGTTCTATTAAATAGATGATTAAACTTAAATGTTGCCACCCTGATTTTAATGCCTTCTACACAGTCCTGTCTTACGTCAAAATACCTATCATTCAAGGCAAATGAATTTGAGTGATGTTAGGAAGCTATGCTGCCAGGAGGAAAAAAGAGAGCAAGTGTTCACCTGTGAGTGGATTAGAAAAAGGATGCATTGGGGAGGAGAAGGTGTGTCCGCGGCAACTGACAGTGGGCTCACAGGTGGGAGCGGAGGAGCTGCCTGTGAACACCCTAGCAAAGGCACCAGCGGGAGCCCGCACACAGCAGGGACCTTCTCCACACTGGCTTCTGGGAAGGCTTTAGGGAGGGAGGAGCTCGTGGACATTATCAATCCTGAGGCTCCCCAGCTGCAACTGTGCTCTGGCAAAGGCACGTTGTCATACCCCGTGCTTGGAATCCTGTGGTCAGGACCAACAGAGACTCTTGGCCTTCCATTGCTCTTGGAGAGGAGCAATTAGTTGGTGGCCAATAGCCAGGGTTCTGGAGGTGGAGACTGGGGATTCTTTTCTCAGGTCTGCCTCCTACGAGCCCAGTTATCTTGGATAATGTGCTTAACCTCTTATTCCTCAGTTTCCACACCTACAGAGCAGAATACTAATAGTGTCTGCTTCCTAAGTTTGTTGTGGTGATTAAATAAATTATAATTTATAATTATAAATAACACTAAAGTAGTATCCTCTAATAACTGTCAGCTATGATGATGACATTTCCACCTCCACAGCAGATGGCAGTGACTCTCAGGACAGAGCCTAGCTTCAAGCTGATGCATTGCATAAGCTAGGCATAGAACACATGTGCAAAAAATGACCTCTTTTCTCATTTATAACATGGTGATGAGTGTCAAAGCAAAATCCGTCATAGAGGAGAACTTGGCATCTGTCCCAAGTGCCCTCTGACTTCCTATGGGGTCCAGATGAGAAAAGAATGAAACTCCTGAGAAAAGAAAAGAAGGATTTAGGGAAAGGAATGGAGAACAGACGACCTTACAGCTCAGTGAGAACAGGCACTTCAACTTTTATTCGGCTCCTGCTGATCTACTTTCCCTTAAGAAGATACTTAAGAAGCTAAATTTAAGTACAAGTTAAATCAGAGACTGGAGAGCCAGATACTGAAGTATTTTTATACCACTTGACTTCCCTAAAAATATTCAGATATTTTATGGCTATGGATAGTCCCACTAGGAATTCAATACTGAACTTTAACTTGAGGTGAATAACAATCAGAAAATTACTCCTCCAGTTCAGAGAATGGTGGGAATTCAAATCTGAGGGTCAATATAACTAACTTCTGTTTTCTCCTGATGACATTATCAAAATGTGTGTGGCTGCCTCAGGGAAAACTTTGATGTCAGATGATAAAATAAATGGGACATTCAAGAAAGAAATGCTATCTGTTGGTACTATGAGGTTAAGAGATATTTACGTTCTGTAAATGGAATGGGCAAAGGCTTTATAATATGGTCTGTAAATCAAAATCAGCAAAGCAGGCTGGAGGGACCAGACAGGATTTCATTCTCTTTGTGCGTGTGTGTGTGTGTGTGTGTGTGTGTGTGTGTGTGTGTGTGTCTGTGTCTGTATGTGTGTGTGTAGCTCAGGGTTCGGTGAGCTCAAACTGGATAGGAATTGTGTAGCTATGCTTATGGGCAAGGGTGTAGGCAAATAGGGGTCCCAAGCCTTACTGCATTTAAACCTCAGGACACTGAGAGTGAATGGGGTGCTTCAAGATCCCAGTTCACCTTTCTCACTAACTCCAGGGGGACATCAACCCCACTATCTCCAGTAGGACACCAGTAAACATAAAAATGAGAAATATTACTTAAAGGGTAAGCAGTTGGTAAAGTCTTTGAATTTTAATGTTGGGATTCATTCCATCCAGTTCCAGGTGACCTGTTAAGTAATTAAGCTCCTTAGCAAGGAAACAATCTGGGGATTTTCCAGTCCTTAATAACCATCAGGCTGCTGCAGAGAACCTACAGTTTTTCTCTTTCTACAATACTTTAACTTAAAGCTAAGTAAAATTTCTGACATCCTGAAGGATTTCAGCCCAAAGGCTTCCCAATATAAATATTGCAACTTTAACAAACTATGCTAGACATTTTCTAGAAAAAAAAATATTTTTCACAAGTAAAATTCTAAATTTCATAGTGTTTATTGTCAAAAAAGTCCTGTTAAAGTGAAAAAAAAATCAATCCTCAAATCTCATGCTGATGACAACTTAAATCAGCTCTTCCAACAATTTTTCACAAGGAACACGAAGAACCCACCAGTGATAGAGGGATTTTATAGAAGCGAGTAATAGATGCATTCATGGAAGCATTTCTGATCATGACACTCCCAGAAAGGTCTATAGAGAGACCTCTTAAAGGAAAATGGCAAACATTTGCATGCATTAGCTATCAACCACAGCATAAGAAATTACTCCAAAATTACTCACTCAGTTTCTGTGGGTCAGGAATTTGAGAGCAGTTTAGTTGGGTGGTTCTGACCCAGTGTCTGTCATGAGGTTGCAGTGAAAATGTTGAGTAGTCATGTAAAGGTCTGGCTGAGGGTCTACTTCTAAGGTTTTCATTCCCATACAAGTTCATATTAGGTCTTAGCAGAAAGCCTTAACTCCTTGCCACATGGATATTGCCATGTAGCTTCTTGATAGTGCATGTGGAGCAAGCTGGAAATTGTGATGTCTTATGACCTGACATTGCGTTAGGTAACACATTGTGTTTTATGACCTAACATTGCGTTAGCTTCCAAAATGGCTCTCAATGATCCCTACCCACTGGTATTTACCCCAGTGCAATCCTTTCTTCTGTGTAAGAGTTGGACCTAGTAATTTGCTTTAATGAATAAAATACGACAAGAGTATTGGGATGTCACTTCTGAGGTTAGGTTATAAAATACTCAGATTTTTGCCCTGCTTACACACATTCTTCTGTATTTATCCATCCTTCCATCATCCATCCCTCTATCATCTATCTATCTATCTATCTATATATATCCATCCATCCATCCATCATCTTCCTATATTTCTTTCTATCCTCTATCTATCTTCTGTTTATCTACCTTCCTTTTCCTCTTCTTTTTCTCCTCCTCCTCCTTCTTCTAGTTTGCTGTTTGGAGAAGGTGAGCTGCAGTGTTGTTATCTGCCCTATGGAGAGGACCACAAGACAAGGGACTGAGGGCAGCCTCTGGTCAACAGACAGTGAAACATTGAAGTCCTCAGTGAGACAGCATATGAAAAACTGAACACTGTCAAGAGTCAAATAAAATATCAAGTGCTAAATTAATCATAAGCTCTAAAATCCTGAGCCAGGAAACCTACTGGACTTTTATCTTCACAGTGATAAGGAACTGCACATAGTTAGAACTAAAGGAGGGAAAATGAAGAACTTTTATCTGAAAGTAAAATATTAAAAAGGGAGGTGATTGTGCTAGAATGGGCAAGAAATGGCAAAGCATAGCTGGGTGCTATTAATAGGGTGAGCTTAGAAATGAACCAATCCTTAGTCATGCTTTAAGCTGACTGCAGCCTCTCCACAGGGCACCCTAGTTTCTTGGTAAGAAGGGCTGGGGCAGCTATTGTGATGTGTGAGTTTCTCCCTGGAGGGGACACAGCAGCATGATCAGGACAGATTATTCTAGACCTTTCTCAATGAAGGCATTCCTTATGCTTCAGTGAAGTGACGGTGGGAAAACATCAGCAATTTCTTGAGCACTCAGTGCACTCTGGAAACTACAGTCATTAATGGCAGTAAGAACTGGCCTGTGGTGCGATTAGGAAAGCCGAGTCCAAGTACAATAAGGGAGGCAGCAAAGGAGCCCTGCGTGCTGGAGGCAAGCACCCAGTGTGAGGAAACAGAAAGCCTTCCCAGATGTAGTTCCTGTGGGCTAATTCCTTTGTTGTGAAATATAAGTCACTGATAATTGCTCAGTTTCATATATACTCCACTGTATTTGTTATTTGTAGCCTTTTTGTTTATTATTTTTGTTTGGTTTCTATTTTTTGTTTGTTTATAGTATTATCAGTTAGATGTGCAAATCTTCAAACTAAAGAGTGCTCTTATAAGATTTCTGGTGACCTCCCCACTGACCAGCCCAGTGACCACCTCCTGGTCCTCATCCCCCTTGACTGAGTAGTGTTATCATAACTGATCACTCCATTTTTCTGGAAACATTTTTCCTACTTTTTTCCCAAGAGGCCACATTCTGCTGGTGTTCTTCAAGCTCACTAGATTTTCCTTTCAATTTTCTAGTCTGCAACTGCACATATCCCAGCCCCTAAAAACTGGAATACCAAAGAGCTCAATCCTTGGGCCTCACACTTGGCTTGGAATGCTTCTCTCCACATGCCAAGGACCCATGTGCATATCTAAAGCACAGATATTGCCCCTGAACTCTGGTCTTATTTACCAACCTGCCTCCTTGATATTTACATTTAGATGTGACCAGCACCTTGAGCCTTGAGTTGAACACGTCCCACAATAAACTCCTCATCTTCCACCCACTCCCAGCCTACCCCAATGTCCCTGCTTCTCCTTCAGTGGCTCCTTATGTCACTTGATAGCAGTGCTGTTTTCCAGTTGCTGAGCTTTGCCTAAGAGATCCAGCTTTAGTTCCTGTGTCCCTCATATCCTCTACCCACTTCCATAAATGCCTTCAATTCTACCTTTGAAATATATCCAGAAGCTGATCACTTATCACCACCATTTCTGCCACTGCCCTGACATAAGTCACCATCATACTTTAGCTGGATTATTGGGACCAGCTGCTAAAATGGTCTGTCTGATTTTACTCCTGTACCATCAGATGACTTTCAAAATAGCAGTGAGTATATTCCTTCAAAAATATTTTGTATCATATCAGTTTGAAGACTGCAATTCCTCAGTGGCTTCCTAACACACTCAGGTAATTGCGAGAGCCTGTCAGTGGCTGCATGAGCTCATGGCATGTACAGCCCCACTGATACCTCTCTAAATCAATCTCAGCTAACTGCTTTTCCTTCAGAACACTACATGCTCATCCAGGAAGCAGCCCACTGGGACTGGATCAGTCAGCACTGCAGGCGCAAGTATGGGGCCGGAAGAGCACTACTGTCGTTCAGTGACTGTAACTAACTGTTAATAACTAGTATAGAATTATATTCACGACTGCTACAGGTGACTGTTAGCCTAGGTTATGGAAAAATCCCTGGTAGACGTGTATGGTGAGCCTTTCCTTGCTGGTAGGCTCCCGAGGGAGAGTTCAGAGAACAGGCAAGGGGGTAGGTTAGGAAATGGGGCATGCAGCCAGCATCACTGGACCCCAAGGCCTGAGACATCATGTACTTATCAAAATTCCCTGAGATGGAATGAATGAAAATACAGAATGACTTACATTTTTGTGGGGCTCAGCCTACCTTTCTGATAAGAGAGATCCTTGGCAGAAATGTGGTCAAAGCCCCTGGAGTGTCCTTCTCTTCTGTACTGGCTAACAGAAGGGACACAGCCTCCTGCCAGTCCTGCATAGACTGCATGAGGGGGGCTCAGCCCTTCCAGGAGGTTAAGAGTTAATGATCTCAAAGGGAGTTCTCAGGGACCATCCCATATTTTCTTTCTGAATCACAGCCTTGGCTGAATCATGCTGTCTTTCACACTTATGACAGGTTCCCAGACAAGATATATAGGATGGGATCTGAACATGGACATTAAGAAAAATCATTGATGATCAAAAGACAGTAAAATTCACTGATATGATGTTGCTCCTTGTTGCTGCCTTGCTCAGGCACGAGAAATACTCTTGGAAGTTATTTGGGACATACCTGGTTTTCAGAGCATTTAGGTGCATTTTTAAAGAAATCTTATGTGGCCCACCCTTGAAAAATAAATGAATAAAAACAATGGACATTGACTCCCCAAAACACCACTGTAAATTGATAACTGCCCAATTTTGTGACATGTGATTTACTTTCATATCCACAAATCTAAACCTTTCCTATAGTTCCTATCGAACCTACAATCTTAAAAAATAAAATTTTAAAAGCAAACATCATATATCAGCTGTGTTTCCAAAGCCGTATTTACATATATAAATATATGTGTATATATATATATATATATATATCTTCCTGAACATGCATTTTTCATGGGGAAACAGTAGTAACCTACCTATTATCTTTCAAGGTCATTTCAAGAGTCAAATAAAATATCAAGTGCTAAATGAATTGTAAGCTCGAAAATCCTGAGCCAGGAAACCTACTGGACTTTTATCTTCTTTTAACTAAAGAAGGGAAAATGAGGAACTTTTATCTGAAGGCAAAATATTAAAAAGAGAGGTGATTGTGCTAGTCTGGGCAAGAAATGGAGAAGCATAGCTGGGTGCTATTAATAGGAATGTATTTTAAGTGTCCAGGATGATAACTGACCTTGACTTTCAACAAATCTCAGTTACCCAAATGCCCATCAGTTCTCTTTAAGGTGACTTTTCTCTTTAGGGTGATATTCTCTGGCATGGGAGGTGCCAGACGCAGCAGGGTGACATTTCACTGTCATCAGATGTTCCTCTTACAATGATCTGTAATGACATTAAAATGACTGTAAAACTTAAATTGTTTCCCTCCACGTTTAGGAAGCTGCTCCTAGACATTTCCTGGCAATCCCACCAGGTTTTCTCATTGTATATTTGATTCTCTCCACTGTCCTGTGCTGGTTGAGAAAAGCCAGAGGACTTCCACCCTAAATACAGTCTTTTAAAAATCCATGACACTTGACAAATGGGTTAAAATTTAGGTCTTCTATATTTTAGGAGAGAATATTTAACTGATTGCATACTATAGCCTAAACAACAGCCACAGACCTTGAGTTAGGGGTATGGAAGGAAATCATTCTCATTTCTTCTGCACTTCAATACATGATACAGAGCTGGCAAGCTAAATGATAATAAATCTGACATAAACTGTATAACGACAATGAGCAAACTCACAGACATAATGAAATGTGCAGGGGCCTTCCTCTAGGCGGGGCACAAGGAGAAATAACGGGAATCATTGTTAGTAACAACCTCGTTTGTGACTTTGCTTCCCCAAACAAAAGGAGTGGCTGTTAGCTAGGCAGCAATAGACCATTTATAAAGGAAGCGCTCACCCCTCTGCGTGTTCCCTTGCTTCCCCCGTGATCCCAGCCTCTTAAGTTCTTCATTCTTCACAGTTGTTATTTGATGCCATGCATCTTGGCCCATTACAGAGAAACCTCTCTTCCTGTGCAGCTTCCTGTGCCTTATGAATGAAGGTTGCAACCCTCTTACCTGTTGGTGTCAGTTTCCATTGATTAAATGCAGCATTATTTTAACAACATGTGACAGGTTCCAGAGACAGGATTTATAGAATGTATCCTGGGACTTCATCCTACGTCATTAAACATGGGGCCCAGCGGGAGGCTGTTAGTCAATGCTCACTGTAGATGACTGGCAGCACCAGTGCTTGCAACGTGGCTGCTTAATTTATGATGTTAATACAGCAGGATTTTTAGAAAGATAGATTATGTTTTCAATATAGCTCATGCTCTGACTTGTCTTGTTCATCTTTGAAAGCCAGTATTCTAGAAAATAGCTGCAAGCAAATGGGTCCAGAAAAATAGACAACCGTCCTGGATTATAAAACTCTAAACTCCTAAGTCCTGACAATAACCAGTCAAATGTCAGTGGTGAAACCCGCCAGAATCTTCTAGAAAATGTTATGCATTTTTAACATGTGGGCCCTGCTCTTCTCCAATGTTGAAATTAAGTAAAATAAAGCCTTTAAGCAATAATTTTTAATGACTCAGATGCATTTCTCATGAGATAAAGTAATAATGGCAAGACCAGCATACAATGGACATCAAGACAGTCAGTGAGTCCTTCACCTGGAAAAAAACGCGGGGTCATGCCTGGTGCATCCCTTGAGTAGACACACACCTCTGCAGCCAGAGGCATGAGCACCAGCGCTGAGAAGCCTAACCTTTCTCCCAAGTTCACCAGAAAAGATTTCTCTGGCTGTGCCCAGCAGTTAGATCGACCAGGAACCTAAGAAATGCATCCTTTTTAATGGCCTCTGCCTTTGCTTCCACTGTCTTCTCAAACGTCTTGTCAGGAGGGCAGCTACTCCTCTCCCTGAAGCTGAGTGGGTGAACCTAATGCATTAATCACAACTGTTTTCCCTGGAACTTTAGAGACTCTTTTTGAGGGAGTCTGCTATTTCCAACAGCAGGTTGATCGATCCATTTTCCTCTCTTGCTGTTCTGTGATTCATGATTTGTTTTTGTAATGCATTTTGAATTCTAGGTCTCATCAGCTAAATTATATTTTTGGATCTCAACAAAGCATTCAATTACATATTAAGAATAAAATAGCTCTCCCTGTTCATCATATCATGACTCATGCTCACCTTTATTTTGTTCTGGAAAGCATTACGATGGCAAAAGCAAAAAGGGAAGAGCCAGTGCATCCACCTTCCTCAGAATCCTTTCATCCCACCACACCCTGTTCTAGGCATTTGACACAGGGCAGATATCGGGGCTCCGTGTGTTCCCTGAGGAAGGTTTAGGAGCTCAGACACACTTTCTCCCCTTTATGGTCTCACGCCAGTCCCTCTGAGGATGCTGTCATATTTGCGTGGCTCTGCTTTCTTTCAAGGAAGCTATATGGGAAAATGAGCAAATATGGGTATTCTCTTGAATGTCCTCAGTATTCAGGGAGATCTTCCCTGCAGCACTGGTCTGAGCATAATTCAGGATAAAGGGGTCCCCATGCCTTATCGACTGAAACTTGCTCTGTTTCTCCGTCTCTCTCTTGGGCTCCTTCCAAAGTCCCTCCCGCTGTGTCCCCTGACCATCTCATGACATCACCATCTGAACACTGCCACCCACCAAGCGGGATTTGGTGAAACCATCCAGATGGACAGGGAAATGACCAGGAAACCATTGAGGGTGTGTTTGGTCCTGTAAAATTACCTTACTTCAAAAAATCTAGCGCACCTTTATTACTAGTGAAAGTAGAATGAGATGGAGGTCAATCTTTTGAACATGTCAGACCCCCAGCTAAAATCATTTTCCTGTTTTGTCAGTTTGCACTGAGTTCAGCATGCTACTTCAGTTCTCGTGCTTCCCTGGGATGTCAGTCAATATGTTTCTTCTGAAAAATTTTATGTAAAGATAATAAGTGAATCAAGATTTTTCCTGTGGAATTTAGATTTAATGTGGACACAGCATCAACATAGATGCACTTCTGTCTTAAACTCACAACTCATCAGAGTGTTATCACTGTATTCCCAATGGAAAATATGACATATTTCTTGTTATCTAATTGTCATTGTCATTTCAACTGTCATATACTTTTTATATAAAGGAACATAGCAGAATGTACTTGATTCAATTTAAAAATCTCAGTCGGTGATATAATTTTTAAATATAATTCATTTCATTTCCTTGTTGTAATGTTTGTTTTTGTGCTATAAATTGAGAGAATTGGTATCATGGAAAAAACGTGGCTTTAGAATTAGAAATTAATGGGTTCTCATCAACATTCAAGGGCAATTATCACTGGACCACAAGTTTCAAGTTATCACAAAATAAGAATAATGTTAACACTTACACTTATGGAATAATTAAATAAATAACTTCTGTAAAATTCTTGCCTAACAGAATGGCCAATATCTTGCTATTGTTATTATTGCCATCATAAAGAGGACTCATTTTCCCACCCAAGTTGTGAATAAATGGGAAAATAAGCCAGGTGAGTGACAAGGATGATCAAAATGACACCATCGGTATTATAATGGCTGTACTGACGTCTCAGCTGTGTGCCATGAGCTTGTGCAGGCACAAGGGACAGAGGGCTCCTGTACTCCAATGTTGCTTTTCTCCAGGAAATACAGGGGCTGAGCAAGGGAAGACTGAACAGGAGTGTGGTGTACCCCCACCAGAGATGTTCCCTACAGATCCGTTTTCCTTTTCTCTACCCCGCAATCCCTGGGAGGCTGGTCTGAATGGCTTAGGGGTCAGCTTTCTTCTTCATTGGGTTTAGTCAATGGGGAGCCCTATGAGGAGTTTAAACACGGGACAGAGAGGGTGCTTATCACCCTCACTTCCTCCCTGAATGGTCAGCTTGGCTAGCTGGGCCTCCTCACTGAAAAGGTTGTTCTTAATGAGCTACTTAAAGATACATCACTATTAGGGTTCTCTAGAAACACAGAACCAAGAGGATCCTGTGTGTGTGTGTGTGTGTGTGTGTGTGTGTGTGTGTGTGTGTGTGTAAATATATAAACATATATAACATATATATATCAAGAGAGATAGACAGAGAGAGAAAGAGATGGAGAGACCAAGAAATGAGAAACAGAGAGAGACAGATTTTAAGGAATAAGTTCACACGACTGTGAAAGCGGGCAAGTGCAAAGTGCAGGGTAGGCTGACAAGCTACCCACGTGGGGAGTGTTAATGTTGAGTTCTCAAGTCCAAGGCCCTCTGGAGGCAGCTTTCCTTCCTATCTGGAGGAGGGCACCCTCTTCTCTTAGGGCTTTCACCCTATTGGAAGAGGCTTACTCCACAGTGTGGAGGGTTATCTGCTTCAAGTCTGATTTGAATATTAATGTCAACTAAAACGATACCATCACAATAGCATTTGAACAAATGCTGGGCACCATGGCCTAGCCAAGTCTACACATAAAATTCGCCATGACAATTACTCTCCTGCTGGGTTTCAGTAATCACCCCCACCTATCACATCTGTAGGCCTGTGATAACAGCTTGGCCAATACTAGTTCCAGGTTGTTGCTCTACCACTGTGGCTCCACTGTATTACAGCCTCTGCGAGGAGTCACTCTATATACAAATTCTTCTTGAATTGTACTTTTCAAGAAACATGTTTTTTTTCCTTGAGCCTCTCACCATTACAATAATTGGCATTGCAGGGGTCTCAGGATATAAGCATATGAAGTGGAATTCTGAGATTGCATTGGTCACATATCACATGTAGTAACAGGAATGCATGATTCAGCTGTACGTAACACGAGGCATGATCTCTGTGAGGGAGGATGGAAAGGTGTGATTGGAGCTACGTGGTGGTCACATTTGATTTTAAGTAGCACTGTGTATGTAGCGCAGGCTCAAGGGCAGTAGAGGTCACAGTGACAGTAGCTCAAATAGCTGTGACATTTAGTTGATGAGGAAAAAACAGAGAGCATACACAGAGAAAAAGAGAAATGGAAAATTCGGAGCATGTGCTCAAGAAGCTTGAGAAAAACCCCAAGGCTGCTCCCGAGGCAACTTTGAAGAAGCCCCTCATCTCCAAAGAGGCTTATGGAGAAGCCACACGTGGACATAGCTGAGGAACAAGCCTGAAAGACAATTGCAAGTGCTCTAGGTTCAAAATCAGAGCCTGAGACCAGGGCTTTTGTGCAGGCACTTTATTTTGGGAATAACCCCAGTAGTAAAGAGAAGGAAAGGGAAGAATGAAGCATGAAAGGCGAGAAAGCCAACATGCAGTGCACAGCATGGTGTCACTGCTGAGAATTTAGGCTTGAGCACACAGAGATGAGGTAGAAATTTTGCACTCAAGAGATGAAAGGCTGGAACATTTAGCTGCCAGCTCCTCGGCTTATTGGCAAGAGTGGCCACATGCCGAGTGATCTTACGTGAAATTCTGAGGTCGGCACATACATGAGCACCGAGGCAGTACATCCCCACAGTATCTCACACAGTGTCATGGAAGCCTCAGACAGAACTCGCCTGGACACTGCTGCGGGATTTGATTCCATGGTCATAACAGACATTCTAGAAGCCCAGAATGGTTCAGGCTGGTTGTCCACACTGAACCATCAAAGACACGATGGGCAAAGTCACCAAAATAATCCACAACATCAATCAGAGTTTTCAACGACAAAGGCCTGCCCTATCACAGGGTCTTGGGGGAAAGAGCATAGGATACCCAGTAAAATTTGAATTTCAGATAAACAACAAACTTTTTAATTTAAGAATATTCCAGGAGAGGGTTAACTAAGAGCATTTGTGTTTATCTGAAATGGAAATTTCACTGGGAATTCTGTAACTTATCCGGCAACCCTAAATTTGTGGCCATGGCAAAATAATATCTCATGAAATGAAAATAATTGCCCACCTATTAAAGTGCTGCTTCACATAAACTGATGCTGACTTCCAGAGACCCGCAGGAAACAATGGCTCCCCAATCAGAATACGGTCTTGGCCCCCAGTAAGAGTGGTTCCCAGTTAGACCCAGGATCCAAACTATGGTTATTTTCTCAGTGTCAGACTAAAGAACTGTGAAGGTCATTGTGGTTTGAAAAGTCAAATGGACACCCCTGGAACTAACACTATACATATCAAAACATTAACCCAAAGCATAACTACATCCCTGGGGAATTTCCACACACCATTGCTACATTAAAGACCAATTCCTGCCATATCCTCATTCACCTGATTAACCCCAGCAAATGCAAGATGACCTTTATAAGCATAAATTGCATCTGGTGGTGATGATCATGGAAGCTGTGTCTGAGTAAATTTCCTGGAGAAAATCAACGTAGTTTCTGACACTTGGCATAGCTATTGACCTGGAAAGCCTTAGCAGTAAGGGAATGCAGAAGTAATTTGTAATTACATAGGCAGCAAATAACTTCATTGTCTTGTTTCAAGTCTGTGTCCACTCTCCTGCTCTTTGCCAAAATATAGGCCAGAGGAGACTTGAGCAGCTTGACATCCTATATAATTTCTTGCTGGTTCATTACATTGGTAATATGCCACCTTGACCCAGTGTATATGAAGTAACAAGCACTTGGATACTTTAATAAGACTGTCAGAAGTGGGAGATAAACCCTGTGAAATCTTAGAACCTGCCATATTGGCAGGTTGTAGAACTAGGCTGGTCAGGGAAGTATTAGGATATTGATTCTAATCAAATGAGAGACAGGTTCCTTCACCATGTGCCCTCCACAAAATATAAAGGTGCACAATACTCAGTGAGGTTTGGGGTCTACTGCTTTGGCCCATTTCACCTGGTCAACCCTAAGCCTGGCAGTGTTAAGTTGGGAAATGCAAAGGCATGAAAGGGCTCCACAGGCAGTCCCTGCAGCTGGGAAAATGCCCTTGCCCTTAGGTCTGTAGGGTCTGGGGTCCACGAAAGTGCTGTGTGGGGTCACTGAGAAGTGGCAGGAGAAAGATCACAAGAATTTTGGAGCAAATCTCTGACTTCCTCAGCTGACAGCCATTCTCTAATTGGCAAGCAGCTTTACGTTGTTAATGGGAGACTGACCACAGATCGGCAGAACATTTAGGGACAAGCTGTTTATAAGGAAATGGATGTGATTTGCAACAGTAAACTGCATAATAGGAATTGCATAGCAGCAGGTTGTATACATTTTTTAAAGGCATGTAAGAAAGAACAGTCCCCAGAGAGTCCTGAAGGACAAATAAGCTGCAGGAGGAGACAGCTTAGCCTCTAGGCAACTGCTCTCTTGCTTGGCCTTTCTCCTGTGACCTGCCCTGCTGCACCAAGGGAAGGGCTCTCCATCCATCAGCAGAGGCCTGGAGCTGCTTCCTCTTGCTTCAGATAGCAGCCAGGCCAGCACCAGCCACTCATTTCAACTGCACCCAGTGGCAAGTCTGCTCAGCTTAACACTGGGTCTTATGGATGCAGAGGCCCCAGAATTCAGGCCACTGAAGCTTCTCATGCGGATGCAGCCATACCGAAGCCAGCCTGTCTGAGACAAAGGCTCCACTACAGACAAAGGGTATTTTTGTTGTAAACCATATTTGCAAAAGATTGCAGGTGGCAAATTCAATGGTCTGCTTTTTGTGGAAGGATAAGTTAAGTTATATTAATTAGCAGAGGAAGATTGAGTTGGGGTTAAATTATGTTTCAAACCCAGTAGATTTGGTGGAACAGTTTGGAGCACTCCCTTACCTAAGAGCTCTGTCTCATGGGAAGCTGCAGCAGTCTAAGAGTAAGTTCAGAAAGGACCAGCAAGTTCACCTTGGCCTCCGTACTCAACCCACCTGGGAGGACGATTCTCCTACTGGACCCTCCTGTCCACAGTGGAGACACTAGACTCATTGCTTTATTGATAAATACGCAAAGTATGGCGGGTTTCGTTTTAATTACTTCTGTGAGTAAAACTGAAACATTTCCAGAATCTCTCATCTGGCCTTAGTGCATCTCCATATCAATAGGTGTTTCCAAGGGGTGGAGAGAAGTAGCCATCTCCATATCAATAGGTGATTACAGTGGGAGTGAGGGCATATCTGGACCAGAGAGTTTCGGTGGGGTCCTTTTTCCGCAGCCAGGTCATAAGAGAAACCGGAGAGCAGAAATAGACAACTGCTTGTAAGCAATAAATAGGTTTCTCCCACTTTATTTCTCCCTTTGACTGATTTCAGTTTCAAAGGTATTTGCCCCAGACTGGGAAAATATTTTCCCCTAGGAGTTACAACTTCTTTCCCTAATATATTCAAGATCAGTTAATTTCCATCTCTTCCTCAAGGAGTGCTTTCCTGGCATCCAAGTTCTGAATTATTAACAAAGCATGAAGACTTCCTTTGGAGGAAGAGTGCTGTGTCATGGGACTCTTGCTGTATATTTATCTAGATAATTCCTATGGAATAATCCACAGCTATATATCTGCATATTGAGGAATGTTTCTCCTTCCCATGGGACTAAGAAATCTAGGAATAAGTGGAGACCATGTGGTGCATATGCAGGGTATCATTTGAGCCTGTGGACAAGTCACGGGGTCCCATGCCAGCCCTGCCATGGTTCCCTGTTTGGTGTAACCACGTAATATGTTTGAGTTGGCTAATCTACAGCCAGTTACCTAGGCTGAGAATTATTAGTAAGTGCCTACTTGGTGGCTTGGAGTTTATAAACAGGAAATATGCTTCTGTGCCTTGATATGGATGAAAGAGATGTAGAAGAAAGTACCCTCTGTCTGTAGTGGAGCCTTCATCTCCATCAGGTCTGCTAAGATAGGGCTGCATCTGCATAAGACGCTTCAGTAAGCATGAAATCTGAGGGTCTCTGTGTCTGTAAGATCCAGTGTGGTTGAGGCCCCACCTCTGCTCGGTGGCCCGGAGCCAGAGACACAGAGATCCAAGTCTCGCCACAGCCTTGTTCATAGGCATGTGCACAAGCTGCCCAGTCTTACATGAACATAAGACCCTCTTTTCCTGTGTCTCTCCAGAGGCCTCTAAAACCAGGGCATGTTTCCTGAGACTTGAAGTCCACCCCTAACACACTTTTGTTTGAACACAGCATTTGCAACCAGGCCACTAAGGAACAATCACCTGTCTGTGGACACAGCTGTAGTCATCAGTCAAGGTCATTCAACCATGTTTCTTAGGGCCTGTGGTCACCTAAATGAGCTAAAACAGTGAACCTAGGCCTATATTTGCCTCTGATCTACCCATGTCAAAATGTCCCACTCATATACTAAGTCAAAGACCAAGTGGCCTGGGCACAGAACTCAATTCCATGTATTATTTTTACTCCTCCACATTCTATTTTATTTCCTGAAGTTTCTGGTGCATATGAAAAATACTGGGATCTTTGACTGGACAAATAAGTAATATACCTATTTTACATCTACTTTCTGAGCAAAATGGGTAATAAAACCATGGACTGGCAGATGGTAGAAAACTGTATTCATATTCTTTGTCCCCTCCCTTTCTCCCTGGTTCTTTTCTAAAATTAGACATTCCATTTTGAAACATTCCCATTCCTTTTGCTACTTGCTTACATCATTCCAACAATTTTATCCTCTCTCTTCTGCATTTATTTTCATTGAAAAGTATTTATTAAGTATCTGTTTGTGCCAGATGTAATTTTAAGTGCTAGAGACACAGAGTGAGCAAAATGGGCAGGAAGTTCTGTCTTCATGGAGTTTATATTTTAGTTGTGGAGATAGAAATGAGAAGGAACAATTACACAAAATATTAAAAGAAGGCCCTTTGTATGGAGAGAAATACAGGAAGAACTTGAGTGAGGCTTGCTGAGGAATATTGTAGTAATAAGTACAGCGTTGGAGGAGCCCCACTCAGAGCGAGATTTCACCAAAGACACGGTGAGGCCCTGCGGAACTCTGTGTGACTCTCTGCGACAAGGATGCTCCAGAGGTGAGGACAGACAGTGCCAAGGGCCCTGACATGGGCTTGTGCCTGGTGTGGAAGTGGACGAGAAAGCAGCAACAAGAGAGGCAGGAACACCACAGGCTCCCTGCCTTGGCTTTGAGTGAGATGTGGAGCTAAGGAGAGGGTTGCAGGAGGCTGGAATGCTCTGACATGTTTTCAAAAGACCATTCTGGTCCCTGGTGGAGAACAGACTCCAGGGTAAAGGTGGAAACTGGGAGGCAAGTCAGGCAGCCCTTGCAGTCTTTCAGACAAGAAAAGGCAATGGCCTGGACCAGGCTGCTGGAAGAGAAAGCGATGAAAAATAATTGGGTGGAATTTGTATTTAGGGGACACAGCATTCCCTTTGTTCAGCAGAAGTCATTTCCGCAGAGGCATCTGGTGGGATAATCTCATTCAGGCTCTTGCGTGATGCTGGGCTGTGACTATTACAAACACATGCACCAGGGAGAAGTGGGGCCCAGCACCATCTCCAGCACCCTGCACGCTCCACAGATTTCATAAAGCTGAGCAAAGTCAATACTTCACCAACCTAAGTTTTACACTTTAAGTGGTAAATCGATATGTAAATATAGCTATAAGCATTATCTGCACAGCAGGTATGCTGGGACCCTCTATTTAGTCCTAGTTAGTTCTGGTTTACCATTTACTAACAAATTTAATTGCATGCCTTCTCTTTTAGCTTAATATATAAACATATCTCATAAATAACTACACCAATTTTTTAATTCCAACATATTAGGTTAGATTATTTTCATAATTTCGTCCATCACAAAAGTAAATATTTCTTAGTAAAATGCACCCTGTTAAACTCCTCATTTCTTGATGTCCATTTGCATTTTCCATCTTTATTAATGTTGTCACCATCCTTCATTACCCGGCAACAGAAAATTACATTTACTTGAAGCCTATGCCTTTCATCATATAATTAATTAATAAGTTAATTAATATCAGGCATATTATTGGCCTCTGTGGCACTTCATTAAATACTTCTTTCCTGAAGACACTGTCTTTTATTTTAGTCATTATTAATGGCCTTCGAACTCCAGTTCTTTTTCATGTAAAATTCATATTTAACCCACTTTGAATTAATTTTGCAGGTGAAACTTCATCCAAAGCTTATTGCATTGATTATTGGTTAAATGCCTTTTGTCTTCTGATATTTTGGTTGAGTTTGTTTTTGACTACCCTTAAATTCCAGTCTGGTATGGCAATTCAAAATTTTCCAGCACCTTTCTTTCTGAGATATATATATATATATTTTTTTTTAATATATATTTATTTATATTTAATGTATAAGCAAACACCCATTCAGTCAGGACAGGTGTGTTCCACACCAACTCCTTTCAGACTGGTCAACCCGATTTCAATGTTTGTGGGAGGAGAGGGTCTTCCCACACATACTTACCCCAAACAATTCTCAAACACCAGCAGGGTGTTGGAGAACTCAACTTAATTCTGATGCTATCTGCCCAGAGACAGCACCAGATTCTCTAGGTTAGGGGCTCTGTCCTACAAGACTGTGCTCCACCCCACACTCCAGATGCTGGTCACAACCCCAGGCAGTTTCCTCTGCTTCTGACCTACTGACTTTAGATTGGAGGTTCCCACGACCTCCCATTTAGGTTCAATTAATTTGCTAGAGTGGCTTACAGAACTCCAAAACATGTTTATCCATTTAACAAGGGTACCGTGAAGGATACAAGTTAACAGCCATATGAAGAGATACATAGGCAGGGTCCCAAATAAAGGAGCTTCTATCCTCGTGGAGCCTGGGGCCTGGCTTGGTACATGTACACATTGTGGCTTCCCAAGCATGAACGCTTTCTCCAACAGAGAAGCAGAATGTGAGAGAGAAATATGCTCTTCTCCTGGGGTTTTGTGAGGGCTTCATTTCATAGTCATGACTGACTAAATCATTGGCCACTGGCTGATTCAACCTCCAGTCCCTGCCCTTGGTTGGGTCTAAAAGTCTCATTAACATGACAAGACCCCCATTTCACCTTTAAGGCTTTTTCACCTTTAAGTGTTTTCAGACACTGTGGATGAACACTAAATAGACCTGGGAAGGATATATTTGGCAGTCTGAACGACCAAATATGTATTTCTTATAACTCATTATATTGCAACAGATTTATTGGAAATTCCTAGTACCTCCTTGACAGAAACTTGACCATATTCTTTTACCTATTTCTCTTATATACATAAATATGCATATTATATATTATTCCTCTTTCATAGGCTTTCTATCTCCAGGATAATATATTCTCCCTATTGCCTAAGTCAGTTCTTCATTAAGAACCATACCTCTCTGTCCTTCTCAGTCTCCTGACCCCTGAGCTGGGGGGAGGCTGCCCCTTTGCCTGTGAAGGCCTCAGCACATTGTGCTTGTTACTGTCTTTGGAATGTGTCTCCCTCATGAATAACCCCCAAGTAGACTAGCCTGGACAGTGGACACCCCTGCCTCCTGCTTCCTGTGAGCCCCTGAGTGGGGCCTGCACAGATTAGCCACTGAGTGGGGCATTTGCTGAATGCCAGCACTCTGGTGCTGTTCCAGCTATAAATCTTTTGCCTGATGGAGTTTTCTGATTTCCTGGAAGCACACCAGGACCTTTCTCATTCGCAGGGGCCCCTCACATGACCAGAGTCAGCCCAGAGGCATGTCGGGACTTTCCTTTGGGACACGGCTCTGAATGACAAGCTCCTCCTCAACCTGGCACTCTGAAGTTGGGATAGGCTAAGAAGCCTGTAGAATCTCCCTACCACGAAGTTTCATTCCTAATTCTTTTCCCTTTTTTATTCAAGTTTTCTACATATAGAAAAGTATATGATTCACGTGTCCCACCTAATGGGCTTGCATAAAGTGAATGCACCAGTGCCTCTCTCACCACTCGTCCAAAACTGCCTTTCCATGTCACCAGCAACCTCCATGTTGTCAGGTCTACATACACTCCTCTCTTTTCATCTCCTGAAACTCTGCAGCTCCAACAGAGTTATGTATGCTCATTCCACAACAGTCAGTTCTGTTGATTTCTCTCCAGACTCATTCTCCTGGTTTCCCTCCAGCCTCTCCAAGGTCCTGTTTAATCTCCTCTTCTAGCTTCTCTATCATGCAGCTAAATGTTACCCAAGTAACTCAGTCTTACCCCAGCCTTCTCCAGTTTTGTTCTCAGGAAATGGAAGTCCCGCCCACTTAGCTTTTTAAGCCAAACAGAGAAGTAATCCTTCATGCCTCTTGATCCTGCTGTCAATTCCTCAGCAAGCCCAGTCATCTCCACATCTTAACAATATCTTATTCTTTGATTGTCCGTGTGCCACCATATTTTCCAAATACAGCAGCATCTCTTTGTGATTGCTACAGTGGCCTTCTTACTTACTCAATTTCTTCTCGTCTTCCTCAGATCTACTCTCCACTCTAACAATGTATCAGCAATTGTTTAATCAATAATTGAACATGATACTTCTACTTAAAGCATGCAAGGAATGAAGTATCATTGATATACAATTTTATATTGGTTTCAAACATACAGCACACTAATTCACCACTTACCCATATTATTAAACCTTCACTTCCTCTAGTGTAATTACAGTCTGTCAACATAGGAACATCTTAAAAAATCATTGACTGTATTCTCCATGCTTTGCTACTATCCTCATGATCAACTTATATTATTATTGTGAATTTTTGTACCTTTTTATCTCCCTAACCCTCCCCACCTACCTACTCCAACCATCCTCCATGGTCACCACTAGTCACTTCTCAGTGTCTGTACGTCTACTACTGTTGTTTTGTTCATTCTGCTTTGCTTTCTTTTTATATTCCACAAATAGGTGAAATCATATGGTGCTTGTCTTTCTCCACCTGGCTTATTTCACTGAGCATAATACCATCTAGATCTATACACATTGTTGCAAATGGCTGGATTTCTTTTTATATAGCCAAATAATATTCCATTGTATATATGTACCACATCTTCTTTATCCATTCATCTATTGATGAACACTTAGATTGTTTTCATACCTTAGCTATTATAAATAATGTGGTGATAACCATAGGAGTACATATCACCTTATTAATAAAATCCAAAGTCTTTTCTGGGGCTTAGATAATCCTGTGTAATTTGACTCTTGATGAAATCCATAAGCTCATCTCAGACCTCTCCTCACTTGCATGTTTCATTCTCTTGCTCTGCAGCATATTTTCAAATGCTTCTCTCTCATTTCTTCCATGCAGTTGTCTTCTGGAACATTCACCATGTGACCCTTCTCAGGCTCAGTTCCTTCTCATCCTTCAGATATTGGCTTAAATGCCACATTATCAGGAAGCTCTTTTGCCAATTTAGACCACCCTTATTATCTTTTATAAACCCTCTGTTTCAGGAAGGGATATATTGCACAAGTTTTGAGTAAAATACTTGTGCCTTTTGGTCTGTATTCTTTTTATTGCCTGTCACCCTCACAGAATGCAAGCTTCTTAAGGTCAGAAGATATGTGTTTTAAATCTGACTGCCTTCCCCATGCAGGGTACAGTGCCTGATACACGGTAGATATTCATTAAATAAGTGTTAAATGAATGCAAAAAATGTATAGATTTAGAGATATAAAAGCTAAAATTTCAGGGAAACTAAAGAAAAGCTACGTATGAGCAAGATTCCATATGTTTATCTCATTTAATTTAAATATTTCATGGGAGAGGCACGGTTAATCTGAAGCTGTAGGCCTTTTACTCCATCCTGACTTGAGGAGAGCAGACACAGAACACAACACACATGGGTTCTCTCAGTATTTTATGGCCTAGGCTTGGCTGTCCTTATTTTAAGAAACAGCCTTAAAGAAGTCATGTTAGTTATTCAAGTACCCGTATAGTGAGGAACTTTCAGAATCAAACTTGAAACATGGCATTGATGCTCAAGCTTTTGAACATGGCTTGCCCTGTCTCCCACTCATGGTAAACCACTGGCCCCTGGGGAGATTCCCAGGGCTGCTATCACAAATTCAAATAAACAGCAGGGCTTAAAACAACACAGATTCATTCATTCCCTCACAGTACTGAAATCTAGAAGTCCAAAATCAAGATGTTGGTGAGGCCAGGCTTCCCTGAAGGCTTCCAGGAAAGAATCCTTCCTTCCCAGTTCCAGGTTTTGTTGTCTCCATGAGTTCCCTGGTCTCTGGCTGCATAATTCCAATCTCTGCCTCTATCTTCCATGGCTGACTTCTCACTGTGTGCTCCAAATATTCCTCATCTTAAACATACCAGCTACTGGATTTCGGGCCCATCCCTATCCAGTATGACTTTATTGTAATGTGATTACTTGATTATCTTCAAAGACCCTATTTCCAAAACAGATCATGTTCACAGGTACTAGAGGTCAGCATTTCACATATCTTTATGAAGTGACACAATTCAACCAACAACAGACTCCTCAAGAAGCAGAGGGATCTAGAGATGCGGTCAATGTCCTAAAATGGAAAATTCTTTTAAAAGTGAGTTTCCTCAACCTGTCTGAGATCCCTCTTGCTTCATCTCCCACAAAGCAGAACTCATGACTCATAGGCAAGTCCAAAAATGCCATTTAGTGCTGACATTTTCAATCTGCAGTCCACAGATAGCTGCGGTACAAATTTTGAAAATGTTTAGCTAATAAGAGAAACAAAACATTCAGGCAGAGCTTGAATCTCCCCACTTCTCTAGTATCTATTCATGATCAGAACCCAGATGTCAGTAATCAATGTGGTCAGTATTGAAACTGATATGTCAGGAAGGTATTAAAGATGGCAGCGTGAGAGGTGAGACAGAGGCTTCCTCCTAAAACCCTATAATACAAAAATATAATTAATACAACTAATCCTCAAAGAGCAACAGGAAAGAGGAATGCACCAAACTGCATACACGTGGAGAAAACAATAAACCTCACAGAAGAGGGTAACATACCAAAGCCATGGGCTGGCGGGACCCAAGCCCTTCCCCCATGCCAGCTCACCAGCGGGAGGAAGAGAAACAGAGCGGGGAGGGAGTGGAGGCCTGGAATTGCTGAATACCTAACTCCGGAGATCTGATCTGGGAGCACAAGCCTACATTTCATGGTGTTTCACCGGTACTCTCGTAATTAGGGAGGTTGGAAAGCTAAGACAGGCAAAATACCTGGAGAGACTGAGATTCCAGCCACTTCTGGAAAGCAGGGATCCATATCTGGCTGATCTGGGACAAAAGAAAGGTGGGCAGTCTGAGCGACTTCATAACAGCAAGAGGGCTGCTAAAGGGGCAAGGATTGGACAGAACTTACTGTTCAGGAGAAAGGACAGGTAGACAAAATTTTCTGGGGGCACTCTGCTCAGCACATTGGTAACTTTCATGATCTTCAGGAGCTACAGCTCCCTGGCTGGCTACAGAGCTCCAAGTACAACCTCCGTGATACGCAGCCTACTGGGCATTTCTCCCGGCCAGCCCCACCTGGCTTACAAACCAGTTAACCCTACCCTGGTGATAGGCCAGCCAGAGAGAAGCCCCGACTACAGCAACTACAAACACAAAGCACAGAAGCTTATACCTGTGTGCTCGGCCCAGTGGTTCTGGCAGTGGAGGCAGGCATAGCAGCCAGGAAACAGCTCTTTCCTCCCCACAGGCACCAATACTCTCCCCTGTGACACCGACATTGCTTCAGGGGCTGAGCAGCTCCAGATAATAGAGCTTATAGGCACTGTAGGGTGCCATAAAATGCAAAAGGAACCTAGTTCAAAGTAAAATTATGAATACAACCCCTGAGAAAGATTCAAATGAAATCGACCTCATGAATCTGCCTGAAAGGGATTTCAAAATAAAAATAATTAACATGCTCATGGAGGTACAGAAAAATATTCAAGAACTCAGGAATTAATTCTGGTCAGAGATCCAGTCATTATGGAACACACTATCAGAAATGAAACAGGAAATGGAAAGTTTTAAAAGCAGATTAGATACAGTGGAGGAGATGATAAATGAAATAAAAATCAGAGAAGAGGAATACAAAGAAGTTGAGGCACAGACAGACAAAGGGATCTCTAAGAATGAAACAATATTGAGAGAACTGTGTGACTAATCCACACGGAACAATATTCCCATTATAGGGGTACCAGAAAAAGAAGAGAGAGAAAAAGGGATACAAAGTGTCTTTAAGGAGGTAATTGCTGAAAATTTCCCCCATTTGGGGGAGGAGATAGTCTCTCAGGCCATGGAGGTGCACAGATCCCCCAACACAAGGGACCCAAGGAAGACAACACCAAGACATATAGTAATTAAAATGACAAAGATAAAGGATAAGGACAAACTATTAAAAGCAGCCAGAGAGAGAAATAAGATCACATACAAAGGAAAGCACATCAGGCTATCATCAGACTTCTCAGCAGAAACCTTACAGGCCAGAAGGGAGTGGCATGATATATTTAATGCAATGAAGCAGAAGGGCCTTGAACGAAGAATACTTTATCCAGCAAGGTTATCATTTAAATTTGAAGGAGGGATTAAACAATTTCCAGATAAGCAAAAGCTGAGGGAATTTACCTCCTACAAACTGTCTCTACAGTGCATTTTGGAGGGACTGCTATAGATGGTAGTGTTCCTCAGGTTTAATAGCTGTCAGCAGGGGTATTAAAACCACAGTAAAGAAAGTAGAACAGTTAGTTAGTAAACAAATGCAAAATTAAATCAACTATCCCCAAAGCAATCAAGGGATAGACAAAGAGTACAGAATATGATACCTAATATATAAAGAATGGAGGGGGAAGAAAAAGGAGAAAAAAAGAACCTTTAGACTGTGTTTGTAATAGCATATTAAGTGAGTTAAGTTAGAGTCTTAGATAGTAAGGAAGTTAACCTTGAACCTTTAGTAACCATGAATCTAAAGCCTGCAATGGCAATAAGTACATACCTTTCAATAATCACCCTTAGTGTAAATGGTCTGAATGCACCAATCAAAAAACATAGAGTCACTTAATGGATAAAAAAATAGACCCATCTATATGCTGCCTACAAGAGACTCACTTTAAACCCAAGACATACACAGGCTAAAAGTGAAAGGATGGAAAAATATATTTCATGCAACTAATAGGGAGAAAAAAACAGGAGTTGCAGTACTTGTATCAGATAAAATTGACTTTTAATCATGCAACACAAAGAAATAAAAGGCACCCAGACTGGCAAGGAAAAGTTAAACTGTCCCTATTTGCAGATGACATGATATTACACATAAAAAACCCTAAAGAATCCACTCCAAAACTATAAGATCTAATATTTGAATTCAGCAAAGTTACAGGATGCCACAGATATCTGTGGCATTCCTATATACTAACGATTAACTAGCAGAAAGAGAAATCAGGAAAACAATTCCATTTACAATTGCATCAAAAAGAATAAAATACCTAAGAATAAAGGTAATCAAGGGGGTGAAAGTCCTATACTCTGTAAACTACAAGACACTCATGAGAAAAATTAAAGAAAATACCAATAAATGGAAACACATCCAGTGCTCCTGGATAGGAAGAATTAATATTGTCAAAATGGCCTTCCTGCCTAAAGCATTCTACACATTTATTGTAATTCCTATCAAAATACCAACAGCATTCTTCAGTGAACTACAGGAAATTGTTCTAAAATTCATATGAAACCACAAAAGACCCCGAATAGCCAAAGCAATTCTGAGAAGGAAGAAAAAAGCTGGGGGGATTACATTCCCCAACTTCAAGCTCTACTACAAAGCCACAGTAATCAAGACCATTTGGTACTGACACAAGAACAGAGCCATACACCACTGGAACACACTAGAGAGCCCTGATATAAACCCAACCATATATGGTCAATTAATATATGATAAAGGAGCCATGGACATACATTGGAGAAATGACAGCCTCTTCAACAGCTGGTGTTGGCAAAATTGGACAGCTATCTGCAAGAGAATGAAACTGGATTATTATGTAACCCCATACACAAAAGTAAACTTGAAATGTATCAAAGATCTGAATGTAAGTCATGAAACCATAAAACTCTTAGAAGACAACATAGGCAAAAATCTCCTGAATATAAGCATGAGCAACTTCTTCCTGAACACATTTCCTTGAGCAAGGGAAACAAAAGCAAAAATTAACTCATGGGACTGCATCAAACTAAAACGTTTCTGTAATGCAAAGGACACCATCAACAGAACAAAAAGGTATCCTACAGTATGGGAGAATATATTTGTAAATGACATATCTGACAAGGGGTTAACATCCAAAATATATAAAGAACTTACACGCCTCAACACCCAAAAAGCAAACAACCTGATTAAGAAATGGGCAGAGGATATGAAGAGACGGTTCTCCAAAGAAGAAATTCAGATGGCCAACAGACACATGAAAAGATGCTCCATATCACTAATCATCAGGGAAATGCAAATTAAAACCACAATGAGATATCACCTCACACCAGTAAGGATGGCCACCATCCAAAAGACTAAGAACAACAAATGCTGGCAAGGATGTGGAGAAAGGGGAACCCTCCTACACTGCTGGTGGGTGTGTAAGCTAGTTCAACCGTTGTGGAAAGCAATATGGAGGTTCCTCAAAAAACTAAAAATACAAATACCATTTGACCTGGGAATCCCACTCCTTGGA